>CM076678.1:152377434-153577434 GCA_038501925.1 Xenopus petersii
TAATGCCTCTCAAAAGGGCCCGACTGCCTCTCAAATCGCCCGACTGACTGCCTCTCAAATCGCCCGACTGACTGCCTCTCAAATCGCCCGACTGACTGCCTCTCAAATCGCCCGACTGACTGCCTCTCAAAGGGCCCGACTGCCTCTCAAAGGGCCCGACTGCCTCTCAAAGGGCCCGACTGCCTCTCAAAGGGCCCGACTGCCTCTCAAAGGGCCCGACTGCCTCTCAAAGGGCCCGACTGCCTCTCAAAGGGCCCGACTGCCTCTCAAAGGGCCCGACTGCCTCTCAAAGGGCCGACTGCCTCCAATTGCCTTTTAAAGCACCAGACTGCCTCTGACTGCCACTTAAAGCACCTGACTGCCTCTTAAAACACCCAATTGCCTCAATCACACCAGCCTACTGTACCTTCTTGATGGACAATGGTTGTTTTTGCAACTCCAATTAACTTAACCATTAAGCAGCACCAACACAGTTAAATACAAAAACAATAAAGCCCTTCTCTTCCTGAAGCAACACAATATTAGACAAAAAAACTATTATTAGAGAGAAGAAAGGAAATTCTCTGACCTCACGTTACATTTAATATTCCGGCTGCATCCGCACATGAATGGGGTAAAAGAATGATCTGGAACAAATAAAGTTGTGTCTTAACCTTGATTTAGCAGCGAGAGTAATTGTTCCTCTACCACTCGCCTTCACATTACAGTGACGCCAACGTTTCCTCCTGGAGAAGTAACGATACTTCGGATTTGCTAAAGTTGGCGTCAAGAAAGCAACAGGCCACCGTACGAAACGAATTAACTAAAACCATTTTCCACTTCAATCTTTATAAAATGTTCTTTCAGTTTATCCAAGTAAAGTTCCAACCAGCAACCCATCTTCAACATCATTAGGCTATATTTTGTGTGTCAGTGGCACTGCACATGCTCAGTGTTCTCTGGGCTGATGAGAAGCTAACTTAGGGATAATGGGAAATCATCCACATCTTACCAAAAGTGAGGCGACATTTGCCACAGAAGCTGATGTTACAAGTACTGATTATTCATCAATTCTGATGCAGAATGAACTGGTTTCTATGCCGAATTAATTACTAGTCGAGTATAGACCTCTCTGAGTCGAGTATAGACCTCTCTGAGTCGAGTATAGACCTCTCTGAGTCGAGTATAGACCTCTCTGAGTCGAGTATAGACCTCTCTGAGTCGAGTATAGACCTCTCTGAGTCGAGTATAGACCTCTCTGAGTCGAGTATAGACCTCTCTGAGTCGAGTATAGACCTCTCTGAGTCGAGTATAGACCTCTCTGAGTCGAGTATAGACCTCTCGAGTGAGTATAGACCTCTCGAGTGGAATATAGACCTCTCGAGTGGAATATAGACCTCTCGAGTGGAATATAGACCTCTCGAGTGGAGTATAGACCTCTCGAGTGGACTATAGACCTCTCGAGTGGAGTATAGACCTCTCGAGTGGAGTATAGACCTCTCGAGTGGAGTATAGACCTCTCTGAGTTGAGTTTAGACCTCTCTGAGTTGAGTTTAGACCTCTGAGTTGAGTTTAGACCTCTCTGAGTTGATTTTAGACCTCTGAGTTGAGTTTAGACCTCTCTGAGTTGAGTTTAGACCACTCTGAGTTGAGTTTAGACTTCTCTGAGTTGAGTTAGACCACTCTGAGTTGAGTTTAGACCTCTCTGAGCAGAACCTTCAACAACAAAGGCAAAGAACCTGAAGACCGATGATCAGAGTCCCCTTGGGATCATCTTTGCATATTAGATGCAGTGCAGTTCATGTGACCCATATGACTTAGAAGAAGCTGAGCTGGCAGTTGGTCGAGATAAAAAGCTGCAAACTGTCCACTTTTACTGGATAACACGTTAAGCATTCGAAGGTCCTCCAGAGAGTATCAACGAGCCTATGGATTATACTGAAAAGGTGTTGCAGAAAAATATCAGCTTTAATAATGAATCATGAATAAATCAAAATTGTGTGAGTAAAACTGGCACTGGCAGATACTTCCCATTCTTCACCAATGGTAGAGTGCGATTTTAGACACTTTCCAGAAGACTCAAAAGCATGGGGTGATGGATTTTAGCAGACTGCTCCTATTGAAGTCTTAGTCCCATACAGGTATACATTGGGGGTCCATTATCTGGAAACTCATTATACAGAAAGGCCACCTTCCCATAGACTCAATTTTTATCCAAATAATCCAAATTATTAAAAAAAGGATTTCCTTTTTCTCTGTAATAATAAAACATTAGCTTGTACTTGATCCCAACTAAGATATAATTAATAGAGATGCGCTGATCTAGGATTTGGCTTAAATCCTCGTGCCTGGCTGAACCGAATTCGAATCATTACGAACATGTGTCTCGTTATCACAAACAAGAAATAAAAAATGGATCTTTTTCACCACCTGTTCCCAATTTGCATATGCAAATTAGGATTTGGATTCGGTTCGGTGTTTGGTCGGATCTTTCACGAAAGGGTTCGGCCGAATACAAACATAGTAGATCCTTTAATGTTTACATGACTTTCTACAATTAATCCTTATTGGAGGCAAAACCAGCCTATTGGGTTTATTTAATGCTTACATGATTTTCTAGTAGACTTAGGGGCAGATTTTCGAGGGTAAAAAAAAACCCTCGAAGTAAAATCCTTCGAAATTGAATTAGAAGGATTTAGAGCAAAAGGTTAGATTGAATGATCGATAAAATCCATCGAATCGAACAATTTTAAGCGTTCGATCAAATGATTTTTATTCGATCAAAAAAAAAAAAACTTAGAAAAGTGCTCTGGAAGGTCCCCATAGGCTAACATTGTACTTCGGTAGTTTTAATGTGAAGTATGAAGTCAAAGTTTTTTTTTAAAGAGACAGTACTTTGATTATCGAATGGTCAAATAGTCGAACGTTTTTTTCTTTGAATCATTTGAATTCGATCGAATTTGACCAATTCGATGGTCAAATTACCCAAGAAATACTTCGAAATTCGAATATTTTTGCATTCGAACTATTCACTCGAGCTTATTAAATCTGCCCCTTAAGGTAGGAAGATCCAAATTACATAAAGATCCGTTAACCGGAAAACACCAGGTCCTGAGCATTCTGGATAACAGGTCCTATGCCTCGCCCCCTTGACTTCAGGAAGCAACCATAGGCCAAATGGGTTAATGGAAAAGTGGTCTGGGGGTTTGGCGTTTCGAGAAAATGATATCCTTCTAAATATCTATATCATAAACCATCCTATGTACGAGACAGAGAAGTTAATTAAATAACATCTTTTTTTTTTTCATTTAATCTCAACATTCAATCATTTAACGCGGCTAAATTAACTTGCAGAACAGAGAATTAAGTGTTTCTAATAAAACTCCAAGCCGCAGCATATTAGGGTTAATTGTTTTACAATTCATTCCCAACGCTCGTGTGATTATTTACAGACCTTCAAATATTTGAGTTTTGTACAGAAAGAACTGCCTACGCCAAAACGACGACACTCGGGGTAATAATTCAAGTTATCCAACGCTCCCATTTAACTTCTGAACTTTGTTCAATGCTGTATATAAATATATATATATATATCATTTTACACCAATTATCTCAGTACAATGATAAAGGGCAACTTTCTAATATTAGAATTACCTTAGACGACAAAGATTTGTACATGAATTAGCAGATTTAATTAAGTATTTAGTCATTTTGCAAGAACAAGTGACAGGGGTGCCCTTTTACTATGGAATCGTTACCAACCAGATTTTATAAAAAAATATATATATAATTTTTATTTAAAATCTAGAAAATCATAGCACTCAATGCAAACAATAATAATAAATTTGGCAGGGGGTATTTATTAAAATTCAAGTTGACAATTTTACACTATTCATGAATTAAAAAAAGGTTTTCAGTGCTTTTCTGAACTGGAATATTTGACAAAAGAACTCAAAATTTCATATGAAAAAAATTTACCAGCTAAAACCTGGAGAGCTTCTATAAATGTGCAGGTATGGGCCCCGTTATCCAGAATGATTGGGACTTGGGGTTTTCCGGATAACAGATCTTTCAGTAATTTGGGTCTTCACACCTTAAGTCTTCACACATTACATAAACCAATTAGGCTGGTTTTGCTTCCAATTGGGATTAAAAGGGATGTTCGCCTTTAAATTAACTGTTAGTATGATCTAGAGAGTTATATCCTGAGACAATCTGCAATTGGTTTTCAGTAATCTGGTTGGTAGGGTCCAAATTCCCCTAGCAACCATGCACTGATTTGAATAACAGACTGGAATATGGATAGAAAGATGAGTAATAAAAAGAAGCAAAAACTGTGTAAAATTCCAGAGCATTCGTTTTGTTTGTTTTTTTCTGGATGGGGTCAATGACCCCTATTTGAAAGCGGTAAACAGTCATAAGAAGGTAAATAATTCAAAAACTATAAAAATAAATAAATGAAGACCAACTGAAAAGTTGCTGAGGATTGACCATTCTATAACATACTAAAAGTTAACTTAAAGGTGAACCAATCCTTTAATTATATCTTAGCTGGGATCAAATATGAGGTATTGTTTTATTATAACAGAGAAGAAAACTTTGGATTATTTGGATAAAATGGAGTCTATGGGCCTTTCCGTAATTTGGAAGCGGGTTTCCGGATAAACTGATCAGCATCCTATTAGTAAAAATATTACAACACTCATATTAATTTATGGCAGAACACTCCCGCAATGGGCGCCGAGCCCAGTGCGGAAAAACGTGGCGCGTCCAAATTTGTTGCCGACCTCGTCCAACGACCCCGACCCCACCCCCCGGTCCCCAAAAAGTTGGGGACCCCTGGTATAAAGAACCCTTGTAAAATATAAGAATATTATAATTTAGAGGATATTAGGGGCTCTTGGTATTATAATGTAATAAAAGGCTTGATGTTTGTTCATTTCTTGTAACCCAAAGCAACCAAAAAGATGCTTGCTTTCAAACATCAAATGAGTAAATGTTACCTTGTTGCTATGAGTTACTAGACCTGTTTTTGTCTTACACGGGAGAGTGAAAAAGAGAAAATTGCTGCTTGATTCAGAACATAGAGACAACGGACCATATGATTTCCTTTGTCTCAGTAATAATAAAACAGTCGCTTGTACTTGAGCCCAACTAAGATATAATTAATCCTTATTGGAAGCAAAACCAGCCTATTGGGTTAATTTAATGTTACATGATTTTCGAGTAGACAATCTATGAAGTTCCAAATTATGGAAAGATCTGTTATCTAGAAAACATCAGGCCCAGAGCATTCTGGATAACAGATCCCATACCTGTAATAATAAAACAGTACCTTGTACTTGATCCAGACTAAGATATCATTAATCCTTATTGGAGGCAAAACCAGCCTATTGGGTTAATTTAATGTTACATGATTTTCTAGTAGACTTAAGGTATGAAGATCCAAATTAAGGAAAGATCCCTTATCCGGAAAACTCAGGCCCCAAGCATTCTGGATAACAGGTCCCATACCTGTATATAAGACAAGCTTAATTTTGGTTTACAGCTATAGGATCTGTTATCCGAAAACCTGTTATCCAGAACGCTCAGAATTATGGCTTACAGGCTGTCTCCCATAGACTCCATTTAATCCAAATCTTTAAAAGTTATTTAATTTTTCTCTGCGATTATAAAACAGTCGCTTGTACTTGATCTCAATTTAATTTAATGTTACATGATTTTCTAGTAGACTTCAGGAATGGCGATCCAAATTACGTGAAGATCCCTTATCCGGAAAACCCCAGGCCCTGAGCATTCTGGATAACAGGTTTCATATATATATATATATATATAAAATATATATATATATATATATATATACATACATACATATACTATATATACTCGAGTATAAGCCGTCCCAAGTATAAGCCGAGGTACCTAATTTTACCTCCAAAAACTGGGAAAGCTTATTGACTTGAGTATAAGCCTAGGGTGAGAAATGCAGCAGCTTCTGGTAAGTTTCCTTCAAAAAATTGAGGGTTTCTGCTCCCATTGGAGGTGCCGGCGTCTCTTTTTGGATGCCGGCGACCATTCTTGGACGCCAGCGAATATTCTTGGAGACTATTCTTGGACACCAGCGACTATTCTTGGACCCCGGATGTATATTCTTGGAGACTATTCTTGGATGCCGGCGACTATTCTTGGATGCCGGCGACTATTCTTAGACGCCGGCGACTATTCTTAGACGCCGGCGACCGTTTTTGCGCTTGACCCGTGTATAAGCCAAAGTAGAGTTTTTTCAGCATATTTTGGGGGCTGAAAAACTTGGCTTATACTCGAGTATATACAGTATATTTATTTAAATAAAACAACGTTGGCAGCTGTCCATGGTGCTGAATAGAGAAACGAGAGATCAACAGTTGCTCTTCATCGTCACTGCATCACTCATCAATAAAACCCATCAGCAAACGAGTGGGAATTCTATTCCTAACGAATTTGAGGGGGGGAAAAAAACCTCCTCACATAAAAAGCTTTGCGAGGAGCGACTTATTCAAGATCTTGCCCACGTGTGTATCTAAGCGAGAATCCTCAGCCACAGCTGCAAATAGACTAATCACATGGATCAATTCCTTCAAAAGACTTGGAATAATGTGCTTTAAAACATTAAACAAAGGGATAAAGGATGACCCACTTGTGCACACACTCATTTCACGCTGAACTGACTTCCTAAGGAGGTAACAATGGAGGAACAAATCTCACATTTAGGCGCTTTAGGCAATCGTCTGTGCATCAAAGGAGAGTTGGGGGGGGAAGGAATTGTTTGGACTGTTTTTACGGTTTCACTGTTGCATCTCTTGATTATTGATAATTGAAAGATAGATTTTAAGGTGGAGAAGAAAATCCAGAATAAGGAAATGGACCAAGCAGGAATTTGACTCACCCTTGAGTGCCCCTATATGCTGATTGTCTTTAATAACCAAAATTAACACTATCCCACCTATGGACCTTTAACTGGTGCCAATTTGAAACTCCCTGCACCCTAATCAGCTGCTGGAATTCACTGCTATTCCTCAGCCACTGTTCCTTCCCAGAGACTATTATCCCACTGTTACTATAGGCACCATCTCTCCCTACTATACCTGCTATCCCATAGTCACATTCCCTTCCCAGAGACTATTATCCACTGTTACTATAGACACCATCTCTCCCTACTATACCTGCTATCCCACAGTCACACTCCCTTCCCAGAGACTATTATCCCACTGTTACTATAAGCACCATCTCTCCCTACTATACCTGCTATCCCACAGTCACACTCCCTTCCCAGAGACTATTATCCACTGTTACTATAGACACCATCTCTCCCTACTATACCTGCTATCCCACAGTCACACTCCCTTCCCAGAGACTATTATCCACTGTTACTATAGACACCATCTCTCCCTACTATACCTGCTATCCCACAGTCACACTCCCTTCCCAGAGACTATTATCCACTGTTACTATAGGCACCATCTCTCCCTACTATACCTGCTATCCCACAGTCACACTCCCTTCCCAGAGACTATTATCCACTGTTACTATAGACACCATCTCTCCCTACTATACCTGCGATCCCACAGTCACACTCCCTTCCCAGAGACTATTATCCCACTGTTACTATAGGCACCATCTCTCCCTACTATACCTGTTATCCCACAGTCACACTCCCTTCCCAGAGACTATTATCCCACTGTTACTATAGGCACCATCTCTCCCTACTATACCTGTTATCCCACAGTCACACTCCCTTCCCAGAGACTATTATCCACTGTTACTATAGACACCATCTCTCCCTACTATACCTGCTATCCCACAGTCACACTCCCTTCCCAGAGACTATTATCCCACTGTTACTATAGGCACCATCTCTCCCTACTATACCTGCTATCCCACAGTCACACTCCCTTCCCAGAGACTATTATCCCACTGTTACTATAGGCACCATCTCTCCCTACTATACCTGCTATCCCACAGTCACACTCCCTTCCCAGAGACAATTATCCACTGTTACTATAGACACCATCTCTCCCTACTATACCTGCTATCCCACAGTCACACTCCCTTCCCAGAGACTATTATCCCTGCTACTCACTACTACAAGTGCAATATTGGCTTGTTACAATCTGTTTACCATTTTCTCTAACCTTTTCTCAAACTAAAAAGCATTTAAATGATTATTTTCCAGTGGAAATGGTACAATACAAGTAACAGAACTACAAAATGTTTTATGTAACTGGCTGCTGGTTTAGCCATAGTCTGACAGAAGTATTGATACAGATACAGAAGCAGAAGTGAAAGACGAGACACAAAGTGATGAGGTGAAGAGACAAAGGCAACAGAGAACTAGAGTTGAACATGAATTATAGGACAAACGCGCATAAAAGGTAATGTTATACTGTATGTACCATTCTCCATTCATTATATGGTTAAACATGAACGTCCTATTCAACATCCATAAATGTTCCATTGCTGTCGTTACCCCTCTATTATACATGTGATAATGACGAGGTGCAGACAGCGCTACCAGTGGGTCTTTCACATCCTAAATAAACAACAAATAAACAAATGGCAGTTGGTGTCTGTTCTATTCCTCCCACAAGCCCCAGTCACAAGACAATGCTGTAACATCACGGCCACAAAACTGGTTTTCAAATAAATACAAAAAATGATTTTTAATTGAAAGGAAACAAAAATAAGTTGTTTAGATACTGGGTGGGAAATGTAATACATTTAGGAGAAACCCACTGGCAAATAAAATTGAAGTAAAATGTCCTGATACCAAAAGTGTATTATGGGCTGCCGACTGTCAACTCATTTATAAAAAGTGTTTTAATTCTCTCCCCTTTATGCATTTACAGTGAATCACAGTTTTGTATTGGTTTATAAATATTTATAGTCTGGCACATAAATAAGAACAATATTTAGAGGCAACATAAACCTCTATTTTCAGTTTCCAACCAGTTTTATAATATTACATTATCATACGGTCTGGATGAATGAAACTGAAATTATGATCTGAGGTTCTGGTTCTCTCCTATTGCTTTAATCTAATTCCAGTTCTCCTTAATAAATACACGAGTTATGTGTCCAATAGTGAAAATTATACAGGGCATCATTTATCCAATACTGCATTATTGGGAATAGAAACAAAGAATCAGTCTTGTTTATTATATTTAAGGGATAATGTACCCCCTACTGTAAATGATAAGGATATTAGAAGTCACTGAGGGGTTGTTCTGTGACCATATAAAGGCACAAGGCTGCAGGCTGAGTTATACAGGGAACTCTGAGTATCACTCATGTATTATAAGGGATAATGTACCCCCTACTGTAAATGATAAGGATATTAGAAGTCACTGAGGGGTTGTTCTGTGACCATATAAAGGCACAAGGCTGCAGGCTGAGTTATACAGGGAACTCTGAGTATCACTCATGTATTATAAGGGATAAGGTACCCCCTACTGTAAATGATAAGGATATTAGAAGTCACTGAGGGGTTGTTCTGTGACCATATAAAGGCACAAGGCTGCAGGCTGAGTTATACAGGGAACTCTGAGTATCACTCATGTATTATAAGGGATCATGTACCCCCTACTGTAAGTGATAAGGATATTAGAAGTCACTGAGGGGTTCTGTGACCATATAAAGTCAAAAGCCAAGTAATATATGTCTTTGATCTGCATAATGGTGGAGCTATTAGTTTCTAGGTTCTATTACTTTAAATTGGCTCAAAGAGAATAAAATGTAGTCCAACCTTCAGCCGCTCGCTTTATTTCCACTTATCTTTTACTCCACTTATGCTTTACTCACATTCATTCTCCTTTTCCATCCTAGTGGGATTTAAATAAAGATTGAAAAAAAAATGGACTATTTGAAACCGCCTGAATTGCGTCCAACGTATAGCGCTCGGAAGGCTTTCATAAAGGACTCGCTTATCCCAAGCACACGGCTCTTATCACCGACTCCCACAATCCTGGCGAGGGAATGAAAGGCACCACCAAGGACTGAAAACTTCAACAGATCTAATCAGCCCTTTTTATACAACCATTCCAGCATTAATAAGATAAACATTTATATATCAGAACTGGAAAATCATTATACAAAAATGAAATTAACTAAATCCCCAGATCAATTAAAACAAAAGAAAAGAATTCGAATTTTCGAGTTGTATTTTCGGTCAAAATAAAACAGAGCTGGGAAAAATCTAATCTCAAATTCGAATTTGAGATTCCTCATACCTCGTCCAGTGGAACAACTCAAATTCAATACTACGCCACCTAAACCCGGCCGAGTTCATGTTGAAGTCAATGGCAGAGGTTCAGTGACCCATTCGAAGAAGTCAAAAGCCTTCCTGACATTCAAGGTTTTTTTTTATTTTCAGAGAAAAAGTCGATTTGAGTACTGTTCAAATGCGGTAATGCAGGAACATTCCTTCGAATTTTAGACAGTTTTTTCTTAATTAAGATACCACTTGAGTTCCGAGGTCTTTGGAGTTCATTCAAGGTAAAAAAAAAAACTCGATCTTTCATAAATATGTCCCTTATTAAACTCAACAGGCTGGTTTTTGAAAAGATGTTTGTTTTTTTTTTTTTGGATAAAATAGAATCTATGGGAGATAAACTTTCTGGATAGGGGGTTTCCGGATAACAGAAATGGGTCTCCCAAGTAAGGAAACTCCTTTGCTATAAATGAGACAATTGTTTTAAAAAAAAGTTCAGGTGTTAATTGTAGTGAAAACAGTTTTTTTTTACAACACAAATGTTACAACTAGTGGCGAATTTGGGGCGTTTCCCTTTGCCGAAAAATCAGCGCTGGCGTCCGTTTTTGGCGAAATTGTGCCAGTGCCCATTTTTTTGGGCGCTGGCACAATTTTGCCAAAAAACAGACGCCGGCGTCAAAAACAAGACGCCGGCGCTGTTTTGCAAATTTTTCGCTGTTTCACGAATTTCGCAGGAAATAAAATTTTCGCCAAAGGGAAAAGCCCCAAATTCGCCACTAGTTGTATCCATTTTTTTTGTACGCCGGCAAATTTTCACAGTGGTTTTGCGAATTTATTCGCCGGTGGAGAATCGTGGGAATTCGCAGCAAATTCCCGCCTGCCGAATAAATTCGCCCATCACTAGTTACAACGGTGCAGCTCCTGTATTTACATTTGTCTACACATCCATAAAAAATCAAGATTGAAGCTGTAAAAATGCCCATTTTTTTTCACCGTATAAATAGTGAATAAAGTACCCTCTCTTGTAAAATATAAGGATATTATAAGTTACCGAGGAGTTTCATGACCATATAAAAACACGAGGCCGAGTGTTTTTATACAGGTCATGGAACTCCGAGGTAACTTCTAATATCCTCATATTTATTAAACTGGGGGTACTTTATTTATTATAATACACAAATTTTAGTGAGTCATGTGACAGAAATGACATCATAACTCACCGTTTATAACTGATGACATCAGAACTCACCGTTTATAAGGATATAATTTACAAGATATTCATGGCTTTTGTGTATTATAGCGGCATATGAGCCGGCAAAGCAAATTGTATTTCCACGCCATCCCCCACTTTATTACAGATTCACCGGTGCTTTAGATCCCGGGCTCTGAAGAGCATTTTATCTTGCTGACACTACATCCCAGGCGACAGTTATCATCATGCAACTTCCTCTGTGCAACTGCCAGATTTCAAAGCAGATCATTGTTCACCGAATAATGAAATACGTTGGACCTGCCGTTTGTTTTATTAGAAAAAAAAAAAACCTCTCTTGGTTTCAGCTGGCCTTTTGTTTTCATAATGAACGTTTCCATATCAAGCAATATTAGTGTGACCTCTAACTGCCGGCCCAGGCGGGTCAATTCATTACAAGTGTCAGAAATGTTGCCGAGCAAGTATTAGTCCCAATACCATCGTACGAGGGAGAATAATAAACGCGATGCCACGGAGATTAGGATGCGTCTCCTGGGTCAAGGGCATTTTGGAATAAATATATACATTTTCCAACAATCATCAGAAACATGGAACTCAAACGGGAAAAAAGAAAATCAAACGTGTGCGTCAAATAGTTTTTAGCTCTACAGAAGAAAAGGTCCTCGCTCCAGGGAAATAGTCCAAGTAATGTAATAAAAAGATAGAATATGTCGATTTTGGTTAAGGGAATAGCAGGAGAGCAAATGTGGTTTATTTTACTCAGTACAGAATATAGAGGAACCAGTGTTACCGAAGCCGCATTGTAGTAGTACAAAAGGCTTAACCCAAATAAATTGTGTTTTAAAGCAAATATTTAAACAACTGAACATAGTCAGGGGCACTTAGGATCTATTTCTTCTTTATTAATTCAAAAGTCGGTATAGGATCCGTTATCCGGAAACCCGTAATCCATAAAGCTCCTAATTATGGACTCCATTTTATCCAAATAATCCAAATGGTTAAAAACAATTTCCTTTTTCTGTGTAATAATAAAACAGTATCTTGTACTTGATCCCAACTAAGATATAATTAATCCTTATTGGAAGCAAAACCAGCCTTTTGGGTTGAATTAATTAATGTTTAAATGATGTAAGGTAAGGTATGGGGATCCAAATAGCTTAAAGATCCCTTATCCAGAAAGCCCCAAGTCCCAAGCATTCGCAACAACAGGTCCCATAGCTGTACCAACATTTAAAACCCAAAAATGCATCTCTTCACCCACAGTACAGGTATAGGATCCCTTATCCGGAAACCCGATATCCAGAAAGTCTCCCATAGACTCCATTTTATCCTAATAATCCAAATTTTTAAACATGATTTCCTTTTTCTGTGTAATAATAAAACAGTAACTTGTACTTGATCCCAACTAAGATATAATTAATCCTTATTGGAGGCAAAACCAGCCTATTGGGTTTATTTCATGTTTAAATCAATTTCTAGTAGACTTAAGGTATGAAGACCCAAATTACGGAAAGATCCGTTATCCGGAATACCCCAGGTCCTGAGCATTCTGGATAACAGGTCCCATACCTGTATAGATATAGGATGTATTATTCAGAATAATTGAGAAAGTGTGTCTTCTGAATAAGGATTGTTACATAATTTGGATGCCTATATCTTAATTCAAAAAAACAATCATACCAGCCCAGTGGGATTGCTTTGCCCCCCAATATGGATTTATGTGGCTTAGTTACCATTAAGAACAAGGTATTGTCATATTGTTACAGGGGAAACGGATAAAAGAACTAGAAATGGAAAAAAAAACTAGAATTATTTGCTTAAAACAGAGGCTATAGGGGGTAGATAAAGCGGAGCATTATGGATAAGAGATCCTATAAATGTATAAAAGATGAAGAAATATACACATTTTGGTTAATGGGACTATAAATCAGCAATGTAATGAATAGAGGAGCCAGTGCTGCAGGACTCACACTGTAGTAGTACAGAAGGCTCAGCTTAAATAAATGGCCAAAAGATCGAAGAGAAAGTTGGGACATTTCACTAACAATCCGGGACTTCCGGCTGAGCTGTCAAAATCCGAACTGTCGCACGAAAAACGGGAAGACTTGGGGGGGGGGGTACCTTACTTTTTGGCACTCCCAAGTGTAAAAATACTTTCCTACTTTAAATGCAAAAAAATGTAACGTTTATAACATTTAAAATTCACCGTCATAGGAAACCAAAGGGTTCCACAAGGGCAAACGAGATTCCTCCTAATGAAACCCATTACTTAAGCAGTTTAGGATCATCATTAGGCTTATTGCAGGCGACGCTCGGCCCGTCCCAATGTATTTCTAGTAAAGTACAATTCAGTGCTGACATTTTTTTTTGTTGTTTTTAAAATGATTCATTAAATCACCAGATTTATTGCTCTCGCCTGTAACTCAGGTTCCATGAGAAATATTCAGTGCAATTATTTTGCCTTTAGGGATCAGGGTTCAGCAATGCAAATCTGTAATTAGACAGTGACTAATGGAATGACATTGGCAGAATCTTTTACATTGTAACGGGGTTTGCACTGCGAAAATGGGGGAAGAAACTAAATATTTCACATTGGGGGATGATATATTATACAGGTAGGGAATTGTTATCCAAAATGCTCGGGTCCTGGGGTTTTCCAGATAAGGGATCTTTCCCTGATTTTGATCTTCATACCTTAATTCTACTAGAAAGTAAACATTAAATAAACCCAATCGGCTGATTTTACTTCCAATAAGGATTAATTATATCTTAGTTGGGATCAAGTACAAGTAATTAATTATTACACAGAAAAAAGGAAATCATTTTTACAAATTTGGATTTTTTGGATAAAATCGAGTCTATAGAATGGCCTTCCCGTAATTTGGAGCTTTCTGGATAAGGAGTTTCGGGATAACGGATCCCGTACCTGTATATAGGGAACAATGAAACCCCAGTTGTAAAATAGAAGCATATTAAAGGTTGCAGAGGAGTATATAAAGGTCTAAGGCTGAAGCCAAGTGTTTTTTATGCAGGTCATGAAACTTCTGATATTGATACAGAATTGTTTAATTGTATTGTTTTTTTTTTATATATAATAAACAAGTTTCAATAAGTCAAGTAAGACCTAAGAAACGACTAAGCACTAAATATAATTAGTTGTCTCACTAAGCACTGCTTAAAGGATAAGTAAACCTTTAAAATAAGTGAATGTAAAATTGATGAGGGGGCTATTCGAAGCACTTTTGTCGTTTGCATTTATTTATTTATTCAAAGATAAGGGAACCATGTACTGTTAATATGAATGAGTTTTGTTACAACAGCGCCACCTGCTGGTCAGTTTTCCACCAGTCTGACCACCAAGTAGTCAAGGAAGTTGTCAGGAGAAAGAAAGAGGCTGCTCTGATGTTCTTCTGCTTAGGAAAGATTTCAGAAAGGTTTCTAATTGTTTTCCTAAGCATCAGAGCAACCGGTGGTCAACCTGCACATCACCAGTGCACAGCACAAGCAGGGTAGACATGTCATGGGATCATTCAAGCAAATGCCCATGTGCCTCCCACATGAATACAGTGTTGCCATACACACGTAGCACTGTATTCACAGTAAGGCTAAGCACGTCGCATTCCATTTTAGGATCACCAAGTGTCGTGTTTTAGTAGTATGTTGTCCCTGTCTCTCTAAATCAGGGGACCCCAACGTTTTTTTACCCGTGAGCCACATTCAAATGTAAAAAAAGAGTTGGGGAGCAACATAAGCTTGAAAAAGTCCCTGGAGGTGCCAAATAAGGGATGTAATTGGCTAATGTGGACTGGTAGCCTACAGGAGACTCTGTTTGTCAGTACACCTGGTTTTTATACAACTAAAACTTGCCTCCAAGTCTGGAATTCAAAAATAAGCTCCTGCTTTGAGGACACAGAGAGCAACATCCAAGGGGTTGGAGAGGAACATGTAACCCATAAGTCACTGTTTGGGGATCACTATCTAAGGGTAGGACTAAATGGACATTTTTGGCGCAATCCGACGCACTGCGTCAAAACGCCTGCGATAAGGTAAGAGATAGAAATGTCGGATGAAGCTGCAGTGTTGATCCGACGCAAGCGTTTTGTCGCAGCGCGTCGAAAACGTCCATGTAGTCCTACCCTAAATGGAGCTTTCTATGCACAAAACGTCAACATTATTCTTCCTATCCCACCCCTGCAAATTCATCCCGCTGATCTGGGCATTCTGGTGATGCGCCCCACTTTTCTACCGTCGTCTCCCCACATCTTCAGCGTCTGCATCTAGAGCAGCGACAGCCCCAATAATGGATTATTACAACGAGCGCCTGACTCACTCAAGGCTTAAACAATCCATTCTATTCCAAGTTACCAAAATGATAATAGACTTTAATCTAATTGGATTGTCTGCAATGAGCCAATTTAAGTGCTAAAAGCAGCAAATTATTCAGCATAACACAGGCAGACAATGAGCGCAGGCACAACGGGACAGAAGGGGAGTCGAACGCAAGAGTTCCCCAAGCAGATTAACTGGGAGTCAGGGCACCAACTAAATTCATATTGTTTCAACAGCTGCACTGCGCCCCCAAAGTAACAGCTAATGCATCGACCTGAGCATCTCCAAGGCCGTGTGGCTGATTAAAAGGTGATTTTATTCCATTGTTTCCCAGCTTTCGGGGGGGTCAACGATGTACAATTATAGGCAGGTCAAGGTCAGGGACGATCATAGTCATTTTGCAGGCAGCAACCTTGAGATTTAAGGCTACATGTTGCAATTTCTGTACAAGGCTCTGCAATTTTGTTATACAGGAATGACCTTCACAATGATCTTGTATCAGGTGCTGCACGGAGGAATGTACTTTTAGGATTTAACCATTGTAATGCTTTATGGCAGCTGAGATTCTAGCTATCTGTATAACAGAACATTCTGTCCCAGTGGCTGCACAGATCCTATCTGATCCCCATTGTAAGCAGCAGTCCTGTCCTGCTTTATGGCAGCTGAGATTCTAGCTATCTGTATAACAGAACATTCTGTCCCAGTGGCTGCACAGATCCTATCTGATCCCCATTGTAAGCAGCAGTCCTGTCCTGCTTTATGGCAGCTGAGATTCTAGCTATCTGTATAACAGAGCATTCTGTCCCAGTGGCTGCACAGATCCTATCTGATCCCCATTGTAAGCAGCAGTCCTGTCTTGCTTTATGGCAGCTGAGATTCTAGCTATCTGTATAACAGAGCATTCTGTCCCAGTGGCTGCACAGATCCTATCTGATCCCCATTGTAAGCAGCAGTCCTGTCCTGCTTTATGGCAGCTGAGATTCTAGCTATCTGTATAACAGAGCATTCTGTCCCAGTGGCTGCACAGATCCTATCTGATCCCCATTGTAAGCAGCAGTCCTGTCCTGCTTTATGGCAGCTGAGATTCTAGCTTATTTCATTTATATCTAATTAGAGAGTAAAAATAGTGTATACTTGCCCTTACCATATTATCCATACCCATAAATTGAAATTAAAGCAATTATTGTGCATTATTTCACATTTCCCAATGACACCTCTCAGTCTATAAATGGAAATGGAAAGAGCTGTAATTAATTTTTCTACAAATTCCAAGGTGGGGAACGCAAACAGATTTGGCCAAAGTTCACGGCCGCGGTGTACAATTTCTGGCTTTCATCTCGTCGGCCAGATGTTCGGCGCTCTAATAATTGGATGAAACGGCGAGAACAGTGACTGCTTTTAAGGCTTTCTTTCCAGCAATTTGAAGGAAGCGGAGCGGCCGAGTGATCTCAATAGGATATTCCCTTCCAGCTGCCAGAAAGGTCAGAAAGAAAAATCTTTGTTAAGAAATAAACCGGAGACTTGTTAGAAACAGGTGTTGGCTCCAGGCGGCGTTTCAGCTTCCCAGGATTCCCAAAATGTTAAAGAATATTTCTTTATACACCCCGGATATATATGGATGGGAGTGACTGTATTGTTTCCCTTACTAAAGAAAGTCAACTTTACCATCACATTGTAATAGAGAGACATGAACAAAGGCATCTGCAGAAATCATTTGGCTCATCAAATGCCAACCAATTACAGCAAACATTCCTGTTGGAGGTTAACCTAATTAATTTCACTTATTCTAATTACATCAGGATAACCTGTTCCCTGCCTCGGGGCTGTGAACACAAGACCTTTTTTTGTCTAAAGTAGAAAAAGTACAGGGTTTGCCTCATTATTCTATTCCTGGCTGGATACGAATACGAATGGGTTAGAGCGACTGTAGCACCAAAGTCAAGATTTTGGATTTTTCCAACAAACATATTTCAAGCCTTATTTGTTTTTTTTTATTTTTCTATTACATGTATGGGACCTGTTATCCAGAATGCTCGCGACCTGGGGTTTCTGGATAAGGGATATTTCAGTAATTTGGATTTTCATACCTTAAGTCTACTAGAAAATCATATAAACATGAAATAAACCCAATAGGCTGGTTTTGCCTCCAATAAGGATTAATTATATCTTAGTTGGG
Source organism: Xenopus petersii (assembly GCA_038501925.1). NCBI lineage: Eukaryota > Metazoa > Chordata > Amphibia > Anura > Pipidae > Xenopus > Xenopus petersii. Next base: position 152,395,375 of record CM076678.1, read on the forward strand.
ATCAAGTACAAGTTACGGTTTTATTACAGGTATGGGATCTGTTATACAGTATCCTTGGGACCTGGTATATTTCAGACAACGTACCTGAGGATTTCCAGATAAGAGATCTTTCAGCAATTTGGATCTTCTTACCTTACGTCTACTAGAAAATCATATAAACATTAAATAAACCCAATCGGCTGGTTTTGCTTCCAATAAGGATTAATTATATCTTAGTTGGGATCAAGTACAAGTTACTGTTTTATTACAGGTATGGGACCTGTAATCCAGAATCTGGATAACGGATCTTTCCGTAATTTGGATCTTCCTAACTTAAGTCTACTAGAAAAATATATAAACATTAAATAAACCCAATCGGCTGGTTTCAATAAGGATTAATTATTTCTTAGTTGGGATCAAGTACAAGACACTGTTTTATTATTACCGTATATACCCGCGTATAAGCCGAGTTTTTCAGCATCCAAAATGTGCTAAAAAAGTCTACCTCGGCTTATACGCGGGTCAGCGGTACCCGACCCGAATAGCTGAGATTGCAGTCACTTTTAATCATTCCTATACCAACAGTTCACTTGGGGAGAGACTGCAATATCCCACAATGCCCTCTGTTGGTTATATGAAAGAATAACAGTGTGCCCTCTGTTGGTTATATGAAAGATTAACAGTGACTGCAATATCACACAGCGCCCTCTGTTGGTTATATGAAAGATTAACTGTGACTGCAATATCACACAGCGCCATCTGTTGGTTGTATGAAAGAATAACAGGGACTGCAATATCACACAGTGCCATCTGTTGGTTGTATGAAAGAATAACAGAGACTGCAATATCACACAGCACCATCTGTTGGTTGTATGAAAGATTAACAGTGACTGCAATATCACACAGCACCATCTGTTGGTTGTATGAAAGAATAACAGGGACTGCAATATCACACAGCGCCATCTGTTGGTTGTATGAAAGAATAACAGGGACTGCAATATCACACAGTGCCATCTGTTGGTTGTATGAAAGAATAACAGGGACTGCAATATAACACAGCGCCATCTGTTGGTTGTATGAAAGAATAACAGTGACTGCAATATCACACAGCGCCCTCTGTTGGTTATACAAAAGATTAACAGTGATGTCAATATCAAACAGCACCCTCTGCACATGGTAGTGGAACAGTGGGACAATGCACACAGTAATCCGTTTGGCAATTCTCTGTCACCATCAGCTTTGCAAAGAAGTCCGGTTGATCGCTGGGGGGGTCGCTTTGGCAGAATGTGCGCTGCTGGGAGACAGGGCTGTAGTTGTGTCTAGGCTTATACGCGAGTCAATAAGTTTTCCCAGTTTTTTTAGGTAAAATTAGGTACCTCGGCTTATACACGAGTATATACGGTACACAGAACAAGGAAAGCAGTTTTAAAATTCTGAATTGGAGTCTGTGGGAAAAAATTTACTGTAATTCAGAGTTTTCTGGATAATGGGGTTCTGGAAAACGGATCCGATACTCAAAGCCATTTGATGTTTGACATTTGCCCAATGCTCTGGTAAAAACAGTAGCCTCCAACATAGTATCCATTCCACATTTAGATGTTTTAGCAGGATCATAGATATCACCACTTTGTGTGATTAACGTGCAGTAATCATTACTTTCAACGTTTTTCAGATTATAGGTAATATATCTTAAATCTCTAAGCCAAGCCAAACGGATGCACTTGGCAACCCGGCGGCAGGCACTCACAGATCCCACAAGCAGGCTTGTAAAAGAATCGAGAACTTTATTTAGGCCACAACAATGAAAAATAACAGCCTTACGCGTTTCGTGCCAGAGGGCACTTAACCATAGGCTGTACAAAAACATAGCAGTATTCCTTATATATACCCTAAACCCACCAATCCCCGAAATACATAAATTAACCAATAGAGTAAAAAAGGGGAAGGGCAATATGCAAATGAGAGGAGAGACATCCAAAGACATCCAAGGGAACATATAAGATGATTCCCAATTAACAACTCATTGTGAAGAGCTGGCCCGGCTGGCCACCATCACCATGCTCCTCCCGCTCCACCCCCAGTGCGCTGTTTACAGGGGAGGGAGGTGAGAGAGCGGCAGAGGGGAGGAGCAAGTGACAGAAAGGAGGGGAGAGCAGCAGAGGGGAGCAAACACAAACTAGAGGTAGGCAGAAGATCCTTAAACAGTTACCTGCCCAGCGCCCCCATTGTCGTGCCCTAGGCCGGTGCCTCTTCTGCCTACCTGCTCTAGATGGGATGGGGGTCCCTAATTACAAGGGCTTGTAACTTTACCAACTCCAATAACCACTAAAACATTTCCGCTTGGGTTCCAGGACGCTGGGTTCCTTTCTTTGGGAAACTGCCTGGGTCTCCACATGGCTGAAGCCCTGCAGGGAGGGTCGAAAGAAGTGGGCGATGGTAGAGTCCTGCGCGGAACCAATTTCTAAGACGTGGACCTGACCCTGCAAATTTACCCACTTTGATCCTCTACCAGACCTGGACCCGCAACTGCCTCATCTGCAACTCGACCCGCAACCCTGCCGACTACCAAACAGGAAGTGATGCTGCAAATCGGAAATGACATCATCAAAAGTGGGCGGGGACAGAAATAAGTTTTGTAAAACTTCAAAAGGAGTAAAATATAGACAACAGTTCATAAGATAAAAAATTTAGATGAGACCCGTGACCGGTATCTATACCCGCACCTGAAAATCCTGTTTTTTTATGGGTAACCAACCCGCTGCAGGACTCTAGGCGATGGTATATATAGTAAAGGAAGAGAAACACATACACTGAACCCTCCATAGATTTATAAAACTAAAGCTTCACTTTTTGAGGTTTGACCCCCACGGTGCCTTCAACCCAACATCATAAAACCCAAAAAATTAAAACCCTGAGCGACACTGAACTAAATAAGTAGCTGCCTTCCAGAGCCAAATTTCCTAGCTCCACAGCCAAATTATTAACCAATAAGCCTATAATAAGGCAATCGCCCAACCGGCATTTGCATGAGAACATGTAATATTGCTACGGATACCATCCAAGTGCCATTTGCTGAACGAGAATACCTCCAGAATATGATCTTGGCAAGAGAAATGTGAATTAATAGCCAAATTTTATTTGTTCTATGACTTGTTTGAGAAGAACCAAAAAGGACTTCTATTAGATTTCCAACCATGAGTTCCCAAAGCAGAATTATGTGGAAAAGTCACGTTTACAATGACCAAGAGCCCGGCTTGTTCTAATAGGGAGTCATTAGAGCTCCCTCAAATTAATTCTGGAGATGCCCCTTTCATCACATTTGCAGATTGAATGATATCCAGAGTTAAAACTAGGCCAAGATTTCTGGGCAAAAACCTTTCAGAGCTACAAAATGAGCCTTAATCAAAAACTGCGTGGTTTTGGGTCCAGATCCTTTTGCGATATTTAATATGGAATAACAGACAACTTCAAAAAAAGAAACACTTACAACCAGCCTGGCCTCGCATTAAGGTCTGAAAATATAAATATCAGGCGGCTGTTATTAAACTGAAAAAGGAAAAAATGTTTCAAAGCGCTAAAGGGCAACGGGGAAATGTTAAATGCCCGCGAATGTACAAACCTGCGACTATTAGTGTTTTGTGTAAAGGGTAAAGTTGAAAACAATAAACAGAAATGAAAACAAGATGGGAAATGTTGATGGCAGCGTATTGCGGAAAATGTTATTTCAGGAGAAATGTGTTTGGGAAAGATCAGAGATCCAAGTTTAATTGACACAAATAACAGTGCCTCGTTTTTCAAAGGATTAAAACAACAAAAATGAGTATAATAAAAGGGACTTGTGGATAAAAAACAGGATAAAATAATAAAGGGGAGCTACATTGAGTGCATGTTAGGGGTCATTTATTACTGCTGGTGATGAGAGAATCGGAGTCTGAAAATTTCTCAAACTGCAAAAAATTTGTCAACAAATTAAAGGATTTTCTAGTAGACTTTAACCCTTTAAGTGCCACAGAACGTAGAATCTACGTTCTGTGGCAAAGGTACTTGAAATGCCACAGAACGTAGATTCTACGCTCTGCAGCACTTCCGGGTTCAGAAGCGGAGGAGCGGCTGTTAGAGCCGCTCGCTCCGTTCCTGCTCGATCCCCTGCCCCTAGGCAACGAGCAGAGCAGGGGATCGAGTGGCCCCTGGGGCGCGATCGCCCAGGGGCCCAAAAACAGCAGCAGGCACGTGCTACTTACGTGTCCTGCTGCTGCAGCCTGCACCGGATCGACGATCTCCGCCCCCACAGCACACAGACAGGAACCACGAGGCAGATGTCTTCCAGGGAGTCTTCCTGATCGCCTGCAACAGTCTCCAGCGATTTTTTCAGGTTAGTGCAACAATTACACACACAAACACACCAACACACACTTATTACAGTAATACACACTTAGATTCACACTTACACACACTTACACATACATTTTTGGGGATTGGGGGGGTCACTTACACTCACTGCACTTACACACATGTGCACACGCACACACGCACACATAACATGTAATTTACCATTTGTACACACGCACACGCACATACATGGCATTGTGGCTTTTTTTTTTTTTTTCTTATCGCATCGTCTCTTTTTTTGGCTGAAAAAAATGTTTTATTGCCATTACGAATAGCGTATTCGCTAACCGTACTGTGCAATATCTTTTTTATGTTATTTCGGTGATTATATTGCAATTTGGGGTATTTTGGTGCATTTTTAGCCATTTTATTGAATTTTTAGCCATTTTATTGCATTTTCAGCTCTGCGTATGTTGTGTTCACTTGTTTGTAGCCGTATAACCTGTTTTGCCCAGCTAAAATATTCAAACTGTGATTCTGACGGCCGATAACACTAGTCTGGAAAAAAAACATTGATTTTTGTGGTTTTATTGGATTTTTTTGCATTTCACTCTTTACTGCCTTATTTTGTTTTACCTTGTAAATTTTATCTACTATATATCCATTTGGGGGTCTCTGTGCGCCACATAGTTTGGTATATCTATGCATATTGGGCATCAACGTGTTCAGTAGACCCCTGGCGTTCATATTTAGGATGTTTTATGCCGATACGTTATGAAATGTGGGGCATATAATGCGGTAGAATTCAAGCTTTGTGACGATTTTCAAAAATTTGATAAAAACCGTTACGTTCAGCATTGCTTTGCAGTTTGGCAGTTTGCAGTAGAAACACTTATTTACCCATATTGGATTCGTCAGAATGTGTACTTTCTGAAAATATATGGTTTTCTGGGGTCTCTGTACTGTTAGGGGGGTCTAATGTCGCATAATACACACACCAGGTGCTCATATTGCAGCAGCCAGCGCGTCAGCCGTGAAAATGTCTATACACTATTGTCATTTGGGGGTCTCTGTGCGCCACATAGTTTGGTATATCTATGCATATTGGGCATCAAAGTGTTCAGTAGACCCCTGGCGTTCATATTTAGGATGTTTTATGCTGATACGTTACGAAATGTGGGGCATATAATGGGGTAAAATTCAAGCTTTGTGACGATTTTCCGAAATTTGATAAAAACCGTTATGTTCAGCATTGCTTTGCAGTTTGGCAGTTTGCAGTAGAAACACTTATTTACCCATATTGGATTCGTCAGAATGTTTACTTTCTGAAAATATATGGTTTTCTGGGGTCTCTGTACTGTTAGGTGGTCTAATGTCGCATAATACACACACCGGGTGGTTATATTGCAGCAGCCAGCGCGTCAGCCGTGAAAATGTCTATACATATTGTCATTTGGGGGTCTCTGTGCGCCACATAGTTTGGTATATCTATGCACATTGGGCATCAAACTGTTTAGTAGACCCATATGTTTATATTTAGGATGCTTTATGCTGGTAATGATACATGGACAATACGATGCTGGAAAGTTGAAGCTTTGAGGCAATTTCCAGATATTTCACCAAAACCGACAACTTTGGGAAAGCCTTGCGACTCAGTAGTTTGGAGCAATAAGGCATGGGTACCCATTTTAGATTTGGTAGAATGTGTACTTTCCAAAAATGTATGGGTTTGGGGGGTAAACATATATTTCTGTGTTTTTACCCCACAAAAATGCAGTCAATGTGTTGATTTTTCATTAGCTGAAGTTACCCACGGGACTGTTTGTATGCGCTAACTTCATTTTGGGGCCTCTAAATGCCAGATACTTAGGTAAACCTATGAACAATGGCCACCAAACTGTTCAGAGGAACCCTGGCAATCATATTTAGGGTGCTTTTTCTTAGTACGTAATAACACATGGGTGATATGGTGCTGGGAAGTTGAAGCTTTGAGGCAATTTTCAGATATTTCACCAAAACCGACAACTTTGGGAAAGCCTTGCGACTCAGTAGTTTGGAGCAATAAGGCATGGGTACCCATTTTAGATTCGGTAGAATGTGTACTTTCCAAAAATGTATGGGTTTGGGGGGTAAACATATATTTCTGTGTTTTTACCCCACAAAAATGCAGTCAATGTGTTGATTTTTCATTAGCTGAAGTTACCCACGGGACTGTTTGTATGCGCTAACTTCATTTTGGGGCCTCTAAATGCCAGATACTTTGGTAAACCTATGAACAATGGCCACCAAACTGTTCAGAGGAACCCTGGCAATCATATTTAGGGTGCTTTTTCTTAGTACGTAATGACACATGGGTGATATGGTGCTGGGAAGTTGAAGCTTTGAGGCAATTTTCAGATATTTCACCAAAACCGACAACTTTGGGAAAGCCTTGCGACTCAGTAGTTTGGAGCAATAAGGCATGGGTACCCATTTTAGATTCGGTAGAATGTGTACTTTCCAAAAATGTATGGGTTTGGGGGGTAAACATATATTTCTGTGTTTTTACCCCACAAAAATACAGTCAATGTGTTGATTTTTCATTAGCTGAAGTTACCCACGGGACTGTTTGTATGCGCTAACTTCATTTTGGGGCCTCTAAATGCCAGATACTTTGGTAAACCTATGAACAATGGCCACCAAACTGTTCGGAGGAACCCTGGCAATCATATTTAGGGTGCTTTTTCTTAGTACGTAATGACACATGGGTGATATGGTGCTGGGAAGTTGAAGCTTTGAGGCAATTTTCAGATATTTCACCAAAACCGACAACTTTGGGAAAGCCTTGCGACTCAGTAGTTTGGAGCAATAAGGCATGGGTACCCATTTTAGATTCGGTAGAATGTGTACTTTCCAAAAATGTATGGGTTTGGGGGGTAAACATATATTTCTGTGTTTTTACCCCACAAAAATGCAGTCAATGTGTTGATTTTTCATTAGCTGAAGTTACCCACGGGACTGTTTGTATGCGCTAACTTCATTTTGGGGCCTCTAAATGCCAGATACTTTGGTAAACCTATGAACAATGGCCACCAAACTGTTTGGAGGAACCCTGGCAATCATATTTAGGGTGCTTTTTCTTAGTACGTAATGACACATGGGTGATATGGTGCTGGGAAGTTGAAGCTTTGAGGCAATTTTCAGATATTTCACCAAAACCGACAACTTTGGGAAAGCCTTGCGACTCAGTAGTTTGGAGCAATAAGGCATGGGTACCCATTTTAGATTCGGTAGAATGTGTACTTTCCAAAAATGTATGGGTTTGGGGGGTAAACATATATTTCGGTGTTTTTACCCCACAAAAATGCAGTCAATGTGTTGATTTTTCATTAGCTGAAGTTACCCACGGGACTGTTTGTATGCGCTAACTTCATTTTGGGGCCTCTAAATGCCAGATACTTTGGTAAACCTATGAACAATGGCCACCAAACTGTTCGGAGGAACCCTGGCAATCATATTTAGGGTGCTTTTTCTTAGTACGTAATGACACATGGGTGATATGGTACTGGGAAGTTGAAGCTTTGAGGCAATTTTCAGATATTTCACCAAAACCGACAACTTTGGGAAAGCCTTGCGACTCAGTAGTTTGGAGCAATAAGGCATGGGTACCCATTTTAGATTCGGTAGAATGTGTACTTTCCAAAAATGTATGGGTTTGGGGGGTAAACATATATTTCTGTGTTTTTACCCCACAAAAATGCAGTCAATGTGTTGATTTTTCATTAGCTGATATATTATTTAAATTGCAGGTGAGTGATTGCTCACCAAAGTTAATCACATCTCAAAGGAGATAATTAACTGATTAAAATACAACTGTCACTTAAATTAAAGTGCACTTAAATATGGAGTGTGAGAATTGTCTGAACAGAAACCAGGTCTGGGGATACTGAGCAAAGTACCCCATCTATTGCCCACTGGTCAGCAAATTCTTTCAACCGACCAGTAAACACTGCTTGGGTGTACTCTGCTCGGATGCGGGAACGCACCAGCACTCGGAACAAGACCTCTGCTGGCAGAGGATTCCCACCTTCCAAACATTGCTTTCTAGATTTATGGATGACTAATTTAGCTAAAGCCAGGAGCAAGTTGGAGAGAAGGTCTTTCTCTTTATTGTCCCGGGATACTGGGCGTCCAAAAATATAAACATGAGGGGAAAAATGTAACCAGAACTGCAGGTAAAGCTTTCTCAAAAGAGCCAATAGAGGTTGCAGTCTGGCACACGTAAAATAAGCATGAAACACAGACTCTCCTTTGCCACAGAATGGACAAGCAGCTGGGGAGTCTGTAAAACGAGCTAAATACTCTCCCGTGCTCAATGCACCATGCAGCACTTTCCAACTCAAGTCTCCAGTTGGTCTAGGCACCAAACTGGAATAAAGAGCTCGCCACTGAGGTCTTTCACCCTCATTAAGCACACGTCTCCACATGGTATCATATCGGGAGATGAGGGCAAGGAAGTGTACAGTGTGAAGCATTAGAGAGTACAACAGCTTTCTTGTTATATCATGAAAGCGTGTCAATGGAAAATTCTCCAACTGGCTCAAGTTGGGGGAAGGAGGTGCTTGGGGGGATTGACGGGTTTTAGGTGCTATTATTATGTCTGGAGGTGAGGAGTTCCAAGGTGGACGTGGCTCTCCAGCATGTAAAACCCCATCAATGAAGGTGTGAGAATCAGGAGAGATTGTGTCCTTGATTTCCTTGAGAAGACGGTGTGGAACCCTAGTGGTGAGGAATCCCATGCGTTGCATAACTGCTTGAGAGTCCACCCAATCTGATTTCTCAAAATCCAGGAGATCTCCAACTCTGGTTAACCGAGCCTGGCAAAGGCGACGTCGGATGCTGATGGATTCTAACATCCTAGTCTTAAAAGATGGATTGTAAAGTAGGGGCTCATTTAGAATGTCTTCCCCTTCAATGGCTCCTTGCCTTAACACGGATACCATGCTCCAGGTTTTTAGCGTGTCTTGGTAGTAAGCCGGCAGGGTTGAAAGGTTTCTTAGGAAACCCTCAGGTTCAATTATAAACAATTGCCGGTCATATCCCATATTTCGTACCTGGCGATAAAAACTCGATGCTAGAGTACACCACTGTGGAGAAGGATCTGCATACAAGTATCTCTGTATTTGCTGGAGACGGAAGGTGTGCACTTGAGAACGTATACACACGACTCCCTGCCCTCCCTCTTTCAACGGGAGGCTTGAGACACCTGCAGAAACCCAATGCTTTCCTATCCAGAGAAAGTCCAGTAACCTTCTCTGGATCTTAGCAATGAATTCTTGGGTTGGGCTAAGACATATCAGCCGGTACCAGATCTGAGAGGCCACCAGCTGATTAATCACCAAAGCTCTCCCCCTCATAGAAAGTACTTTAGCAAAACCCTTCCACTTTCCAAGGCGCGTTAGAACACACTCCTCAAGTTCAATGAAATTCTGTGAGACAGGATACTCCTCGGCTGATAGGTAGACGCCTAAATATTTAATGATTTTACTCTCCCACGAGATGTCACGGAAAGCAGGAGGCAGGAAATCTACCTTTAGAGAACCCTCTAGAAGGCCTGAGCTCTTGGACCAGTTGATACGGGCAGATGAGGCAGCAGCGTAGACTTCTTGACACTCTTGTGCCCGCTCAAGATCAACTAGGTCCTGGGCTACAAGAATTACATCATCAGCGTAGGCTGAGAGAACCACCCTCATGTCAGGTTCTTTGAGCACCAGTCCCGTGAGCCTTTTCCTTAAGAGACACAGGAAGGGCTCAATGGCCAGCGAGTACAGTTGTCCCGACAAGGGGCATCCTTGCCGAACTCCTCGTCCAAAGGCCAGAGGTGCAGTCAGAGACCAGTTGATTTTAACTAAACACTCTGCAGAGGCATACATTGTTTTCAGGTAGCCCACAAACTGTGGGCCAAAGCTATAGGCTTGCAGAGTGCCTATAAGATATTGGTGATCCACCCTGTCAAATGCCTTCTCTTGATCCAGAGAGAGAAAAGCAAGAGATAGACCAGTCCTTCTCGCAAAATGTAGTAAGTCTCGGATTAAAAAGACATTATCAAAAATTGTCCGACCGGGGACTGTATAGGACTGGTCAGGATGAATCACCTCTGCCAGCACTGATTTGAGCCTAAGTGAGATAGCTTTGGCCACGATCTTATAGTCTGTGCTAAGCAGTGAGACTGGTCTCCAGTTCTTAATAAGACGGAGATCCCCCTTCTTAGGAAGTAGTGATAAAACTGCTCGACGACACGAAAGTGGCAACTCACCTTTCTTGAAGGCCTCAGTTAGGACCCTATGGAAATCAGGGCCCAGAGTATTCCAAAAGAACTGGAAGAACTCTATGGTCAGTCCGTCAAGCCCAGGAGATTTATTGTAGGGCATTAAACGGAGTGCTTGAGAGAGTTCATCTAGAGTGATTGGTGTTTCCAACCTCTCTTTTCTCCTCTCACTGACCACTGGAAGCCCATCCCATAGCTCCTCACAGGCATCTGAAGAGATGGGATCTGGAGAAAAAAGGTTTTGATAGAAGGACCGGGCTCTGTCCCGGATAGCCTCCGGATCCTCAAGGTGGGTTCCATCCTCCGCAAAAAGGCATGTGATTTGTTTTCGGTTCCCCTTCTTCTTCTCCAGAGCATAGAAGAATCAGGAACCACGGTCAATATCACAAAGTAACTACATCCGGCTTCGCACAAAGGCACCACGAGCCTGTCGTTGTTCCATGTTACGCAGCGCTTCTTTCCTTTCTAGATATTCACACTGAAGGGCTTGGTCTTCAGAGCCTGATAGCCTTTGCTCAAGATCAAGCACCTCCCCATTCAGTGCCTCAATCTCTGCATTGCGCTGCCCGCTCACACTTTTGGTATACTCTTGACACAAGAGCTTTAGGTGAACCTTGCCTACATCCCACCACTGGTTCAATGTGGCAAATTCATCCTGAAAGGCCCTCCAGCCTCTCCATGTATCCCGGACTGACTTTGCAAAACCCTCATCTTCTAATAAACTGTTGTTAAAGTGCCAGTAAGCAGCTTTTGGCAGAGATGGTGCGATTGACATTCTCAGGGATACACAATTGTGGTCTGAGAATGGTGCCAATCTAATGGTGCTCGACTGGGCTCGTGACATGAGATGGCTCGATATATATATCCTATCAATCCGGGATTGAGAAACATGACCATCTCTCACCCTGACATAGGTAAAGGCAACCGTCTCTGGGTTCTGTTCTCTCCAGACATCAACCAAGGAGAAATGAGCAATTAGTTCTCGCAAAATGGACTCAGACGAGTCTCTTTTCTTGGGTACATTGCGATCTCGAGCATCAAGGGTGTAATTAAAATCACCCCCTATGATCAAGGCTTCATCAGAGTCAATTGTCTCCAATTGACTCTGATGAAGCCTGACAAACTTTCAAAGAACCGTGCCCTCTCTGGTCCGGTAGTAGGAGCATACACATTCATTAGATTATATGTTCTACCTGACTCCCGGACCCGAAGATGCAATAGACGGCCAGGGATGACAGAGGTAGCACTCAGGACCTCTGGCTGGAAGGAATCTGAGAAAAGGGTCACCACCCCGCATGATGTCCAAGTGAGGTGATTAAAAAAGACCCTTCCCTTCCACTCCAGATTCCAGCTTGCTTCAAGCTCTGGAGTGGTGTGGGTCTCTTGGAGGAAACTCACAGAGTACCCTCCTTGACGAAGAAAGGAGAGTACCTGAAACATTCGGAAAGGATTCCGACAGCCATTAGTATTAAGTGTGCTTATACTCAAGGCCATTACTGAGTCTTAGGAAGTGCTTTAACCTTCATCAAGGTCTGATGAGACAAACATTTTTTGTGAAACTTCATTATACGGAGATATTCCGCTGTTCCATAGTTCTTGGCCTCTTTTATGACCTTAATGTACTGTCTCACAGAATTGATAACTAAAGGCAAATCATGCCACTTCTCCAGAGCCATGTGCATCTTCTTCTCTAATTTAACACCAAGGGTGCTCTCAAGAAACTTTTTGAGTTCCTCAGCAGGGATGATTGGGGTAGAAGGATTTGCCACTCCTATGTCAACCTCCTCTTCGATGTTCCCCTCATCCATGAGCTCTTCCTGGCTAAGGGATTGATAATCTCCCCTCTCCACTAGAGCTTTGAGAATCTCTCCACAAGTTGTTACAGGAAAAGTATCAGAATCACTTTTCTGGAGACCCTGCAATGGCTCAGGTGTTCCCTCAACTTCACCTGAAACACATTTGGAAGTGTTTGACACAGGAGCAACAGAACTAATTAGCTCCCCAGCAACAGGTAGAGCTTTGGAGGCTCGATGGTTAGCCTCTGCCCTCTCTACTACCTCCTGTGCTTTCTGGATGGCAATAATATTTGGGTCAGTTGAAGACAAGGGAGGAGAGATTTTAGCATGAACAGTAGAGGTTGTCTGGCTACCCTCTTCCGTATTTACAACTCCACCCTCACCATCCTTCCCAGCAGTTTTATCTGCAGGGTCCTGTATGGGGGTTAGCCCAATATTGTCCCCCTCCTGGAGTGAAATACCCTGAGGCACTAAAAACTGAGGCTGGTTGCAGTTGCCAAATCTCAGCACTTCAGGAACACTGACTGCCCACTCTGCAGGAGTCTCATTAGGTGTCTCTTTACACTCCAAGGGAAGATCTTCCAAATGATTTTGAGCCAGATACTGCACCCCTGACTCTGTGGGGAAACCAACACTGCCATGTTCAAGGCCATGCAGACCATTAACCTCATTATTCCCCACCTGGTCTGGAGGCAAGAGTGCATGGTCTGACACCGGTTGATCGTGACCAACAGTTGGGCCAGACAATGTCACCACATGAGGAGCAGAAGTTTTGCTGCCCTTTTTACCCTTGGATGGGGGTGCCCCATCATTAACCACTGATGCCCATTCCTCAGGTACCAGCCAGTTTGATTTAAATTTCCTCTTTTTCTTGGCATCTGAAGAGGAAAGGCCACTATCTGCCCCAACCCCAACAGGTGTTGCAATCATGGGTACCCCCACACCTTCAGGGGTGCCCATAACAGGGGTACACCCTTTTGTGGTAGGAACAACTGTGACCCTGGGGGAAGCTTTGACATGTTTTCCCCCCTTCTCTTTTGCCGCAATTGTAAGACATGCTGCAGCCTTAGATGTCTTCAGTGAAGAAGGAGGAGGTTTGGATGTTGTAGAGGTGGATTGTGTAACAGCCACCTTGAGGTTCTTTAGTGAAGGAGATATCCCCTTTGAGGACCCTGCTGAAATAGTCCCAGCAGGATAAGATGTTTTATTTGAGGCACTGGGAGCAGGAACAGGGGCTGTGGTCTTAATTTGCCCTTTGGGGCAACTCTGGCGAGTGTGCCCCAGGTTATTGCAAAGGAAGCACCTCACTTCCTCTGTGCTGTAAAAAATTTTATACAGCACCCCTTCAAATGGAACCCCAAAAGACCCCTCAATAGTGTCTTGCCCCCGAGGTAAAAGTAGTTGCACCTGCCTTTTAAAGGAAAGGACATGCCTCAGTCTGCTCTCCTTACATCCCAGGGGAATTCTAGACATATTTGATTTTAACTCCCCAAGGGCTTGCAGGTGGGGGTACAATAAGTGGTCTTGCAGGAAGGGGGGCACATTAGATAAAACCACCCTTGTGCCCAATCCTTCTAGGGGTTCTACAGGGACATAACTCCCTCCCACTGTGATACCCCTCTGTACCAGAGTATGCACTGCAGTTAGAGTACGGGCAAAGATTATGGCTTTCCCATACATTTTACTTGCTGCCACTACTGCAGAGTGGCCCACCACTTCAGCTGCAGCCTTTATATAAGCCTCTATGCCATGAGTGCTTGACATTAGGCATCTGACCCCATGCTTCCTTGTAAGCTTCTCTACCCCAGCAGTGACTTGGCTTGGGTTGCTGCCAGTAGCTACCGCGTGTGCAAATGTTTTAGCAGGGGTCACATTGGCTGCAGCAGCAGAAGTAGAGGCAATGGGGCTTTTTGACATGGGCTCTGACTGGTGTTTCCTTGCAGAGCTACAGCTGGGTTTTTCAGGTCCTTTTGCTTTAGAACCAAGAGATGTTTTTTTATAACTTTCCTTTTTATTCCCTCCCATTATTTTACACAACACCACACAAAAAGAAAGCTTTATACTATTGATTAACAAAAAAAATAAGTTTTAAGTTGAGAAGCTGTGGCAGGGAGAGGGTTAATGTGAGCAGGTGCCTGGGAGCTGCACTGCTGCTGCTGGAAAAGATTTTATATTTATACTTATATTAAATCCTTCTCCCTTTAGCTTTCTCTCCTCACAGAACTGAGTGCAAAATCAAAATATCCACTCAATCTGTACAAAAATTAAACAATTTGTGCTGAAACAAGAGAAAAATGCAAATTAAACTGACACCCAGGTGCGGGGGAGGGGTAGGGGATCTAACAGTGAGTTTGTAGCCCAGAGCAAGTGAAAGGAACTGGGCTAGGAATCACTCACCTTCAGGGTCAAAAGAAAAATCGATTTTTAGTAAAGAAAATCAACTCAAAACTTCCCAAATTTCACCCACCAAGTGGACAACACATTCACACACCAAGTGATAACAAAAAATCCTGTCTCAAACAGGAATTTCAATGCTTAATTCAGCACTAAACAGAGAGCTTTCTCCTGTGTGTTGATCTTTCATTAGCTGAAGTTACCCACGGGACTGTTTGTATGCGCTAACTTCATTTTGTGGACTCTAAATGCCAGATACTTTGGTAAACCTATGAACAATGGCCACCAAACTGTTTGGAGGAACCCTGGCAATCATATTTAGGGTGCTTTTTCTTAGTACGTAATGACACATGGGTGATATGGTGCTGGGAATTTGAAGCTTTGAGGCAATTTTCAGATATTTCACCAAAACCGACAACTTTGGGAAAGCCTTGCTACTCAGTAGTTTGGAGCAATAAGGCATGGGTACCCATTTTAGATTCGGTAGAATGTGTACTTTCCAAAAATGTATGGGTTTGGGGGGTAAACATATATTTCTGTGTTTTTACCCCACAAAAATGCAGTCAATGTGTTGATTTTTCATTAGCTGAAGTTACCCACGGGACTGTTTGTATGCGCTAACTTCATTTTGGGGCCTCTAAATGCCAGATACTTTGGTAAACTTATGAACAATGGCCACCAAAATGTTCAGAGGAACCCTGGCAATCATATTTAGGGTGCTTTTTCTTAGTACGTAATGACACATGGGTGATATGGTGCTGGGAAGTTGAAGCTTTGAGGCAATTTTCAGATATTTCACCAAAACCGACAACTTTGGGAAAGCCTTGCGACTCAGTAGTTTGGAGCAGAAAGGCATGGGTACCCATTTTAGATTCAGTAGAATGTGTACTTTCCAAAAATATATGGGTAAACATATATTTCTGTGTTTTTACCCCACAAAAAATGCAGTCAATGTGTTGATTTCTCAGTAGCTGAAGTAAAGTCCTGAACAATTTGGATGTGCTAACTACATATTGGTGTCTCTAAATGCCAGATACTTTGGTAAACCTATGCATAATGGGTATCAAATTGTTCAGTGGACCCCATGCAATCATATTTCAGGTGCTTTTTCTTGGTACCTAATATAGTTTGGGATATGCGGAGCAGCAAAATAAAACCTTTGAAATGATTTTTCAGAATTTTGAATTTTTTGTTGAAAAACCGCTATGTTCAGACAAGCTTTTATGTTTGGTAGTTGGGAGTAGAGAGACATAGTTACCCATTTTGTAATCGGCAGAATGTGTACTTTTCAAAAATGTATGGTTTTCTGGGGTAAACCTACGGTTTCAGGATTTTTTGCCTTGGAACCTAAAGCATGCCGTTTTCTGCCTTAGTGCTTTCAAAATTTGGTAATATACTGCCGGGAGTTTTTGCTGTACAGAAATCCTAAATCTCCCTAAAACTATACATATCTGGTATTGGCATGTTCAAGAGACATAAGGCTTTCCAAATCAGTTGGATTTTCATCCGTAAAATGAAATATTTTTCTGGTATAAATTGATATACGATGAAAAATGGTAATTTTTCATTTTTTTTTGGTATTTGGCACTATAAATTTTTTTGCACTGGTGTAAATACATGAAAACTCAGGCAGATTTAGAAAGCCCAGTTTCTACCGAAAAAAACAATGTATAGTTTTCCTAGGTAAACTATAGGTTTCCCCTCAGAAAATGCCCCTAAAGTGAGAGAGCACAAAATGTTTCAAAAACGGCTGGCATTTCGCGTAACCAAAATGTGAAATTCTGCTGGCACTTAAAGGGTTAAGGGATACTGTCATGAGAAAACATGTCAAAACGCATCATTTAATAGTGCTGCTCCAGCAGAATTCTGCACTGGAATCCACTTTTCAAAAGAGCAAACAGATTTTTTTATATTCAATTTTGAAATCGGACATGGGGCTAGACATATTGTCAGTTTCCCAGCTGTCCCCAGTCATGTGACTCATACTCTGATAAACTTCAGTCTCTCTTTACTGCTGTACTGCAAGATGGAGTGATATCACCCCCCTCCCTCCCCCCCCCCCCCGCAGCCTAACAACAGAACAATGGGAAGGGAACCAGATAACAGCTCCCTAACACAAGATAACAGCTGCCTGGTAGATCTAAGAACAACACTCAATAGTAAAAGCCACATCCCACTGAGACTAATTCAGTTACATTGAGTATGAGAAATAACAACCTGCCAGAAAGTAGTTCCATCCTAAAGTGCAGGCACAAGTCACATGACTGGGGCAGCTGGGAAACTGACAATATGTCAGATTTCAAAATTGAATATAAAAAAATGTGTTTGCTCTTTTGAGAATTGGATTTCAGTGCAGAATTCTGCTGGATCGTCACTATTAACTGATGTGTTTTGCAAAAAACATGTTTTCCTAAGACAGTATCCCTTTAAAGTATGAAGATCCAAATTACGGAAAGCGGGAAGTGGGCGGACGGACGGGGATTGGAGTGCCCCTCTGAAGATTTTTTTGCAGGGTGGGCCCAGCATACTCTAGTTACACCACTGCTTTTGTGCTAAACATTACATATTGTTTCAGACACAAACTTTATGTTTTGAGGATAAATGTCCCTTTAAAATGTTTTTTTTTTTTTTTTTTATGAATGATCCATCCTTAGATGACTCCCAGCATCGTGGAGCAAACTTTAAAATAAATCCTTCAAACCCATTCATACCACAAAGAATCACAAAGGCTTGCATAAAGAAAAAGCCGATTTAATTACACCCTGTGAGTTAATAATCAATTATTCATATCCTTTATGAGCCCCCTCCCCCCCCCCATTTGACGGTGAAGAGAACTGCAGGTTTCTGTCATTTCAATTCGCACCTATTAATCATTTCATTGCTGTACGTCACTTTATTTTTCTTTTTCATATTTTGGGAAAGAACACTGCAATATTGCCTACAAGTTACCTATTTTGTTAACACCTTAAAGGGATACTGTCATGGGGAAATTTTTTTTTTTTTTAAATGAATCAGTTAATAGAGCTGCTCCAGCAGAATTCTGCACTGATATCCATTTCTCAAAAGAGCAAACAGATTTTTTTATATTCAATTTTGAAATCTGACATGGGGCTAGACATATTGTCAATTTCCCAGCTGCCCCAAGTCATGTGACTTGTGCTCTGATAAACTTCAATCACACTTTACTGCTGTACTGCAAGTTGGAGTGATATCACCCACTCCCCCCCCCCCCAGCAGCCAAACAAAAGAACAATGGGAAGGTAACCAGATAACAGCTCCCTAACACAAGATAACAGCTGCCTGGTAGAACAACACTCAATAATAAAAATCCATGTCCCACTGAGACACATTCAGTTACATTGAGAAGGAAAAACAGCAGCCTGCCAGAAAGCATTTCTCTCCTAAAATGCAAGTACAAGTCACATGACCAGGGGCAGCTGGGAAATTGACAAAATGTCTAGCTCCATGTCAGATTTCAAAATTGAATATGAAAAAATCTGTTTGCTCTTTTGAGAAATGGATTTCAGTGCAGAATTCTTCTGTAGTAGCACTATTAACTGATGTGTTTTGAAAAAAACATGTTTTCCGATGACAGGATCCCTTTAACCCTTTCCCTGCCAGCCGTTTTGTCCTAGATGCGAACATCTACTGCCAAGCAGTTTTTAGATATTTTGCACTCTTTCACTTTAAGGGCCTTTCCTGGGGTGGTCTTTTAGTTAACCCAGGAAAACAATATATTGTTTTTTTCAGGACAACCTGAACTTTCACAATATGCAAGAATTTTGGTGTAATTCTACTTCTCTAATAAAATATTGGATTCTAAGTGTCAAATAAAATGAAAAAAATCATGTTGCACGAAGAACAATCACATATATCAGAAACATCATTCATTTTATGTACGAGAACACAGCCGATTTAGAAAGGTCTATGTCTCCTGAACGCGACAATACCAAATATATATAGTTTTATGGAGATTTCTCACTTGTATAGCTCAAAATCTACAAGCAGTACACAACCAAATTTCCAAAGCAACACTTCCCAAACGGCATACTTTTGATTTCAAGGCCAAACATTCCGCTAACAGTAGGTTTACCCTAGAAAACTACCCATTACTAGAAAGAACAGATTCTGGTGAATCAAAAATGGGTAGAAATATCTTTGTACTCCAAACCACCAAGTTGCAATTGTTTCCTAAAGTTATAATGTTTTATAGAAATTGGTGAATTTTTTGAAAAATGACCTCAAAGCTTCCACTCTACAGCAACATATCTCCCACACATCATTAGGTATCAATGTAAAACACCCCAAATATAAAATCCTGGGTCCACTGAACAGTTTGATGCCCAATATGAATAGATGTACCCAAGCACGTGGCATAGGAGGCCCCAAAAGGAAGACCCCCCGTTTGTTCTGTCATTTCAGATACTGCAAAATCAACACATTTACATCGTTTTGGGGGGCGGCAAAGGTAGAAAAAAGTATGTTCACCCCAGAAAACCATATATTTTCGGAAAGTACACATTCCCCTGAATCCAAATTGGGTATGCATGTCTTTCTACACCAAAGTACCAAGCGGCAAACCATTTCTAAAGTTGGTGATTTTGGCGACATTTCCAAAAATCACTTAAAAATTTCTACCCTGCAGCATCGTATTACCCACATACTTTTAGGTATCAAGACAAATCACCCCAAATATGAAAGCCTAGGGTCCTCTGAACAGTTTGATGCCCAATATGTATAGGTGTACCCAAGCAAGTGGCATATAGAGGCCTGAAAAGGAAGACCCCCATATGGTCTGTCATTTCAGATACTTCAAAATCAACACATTTACATCGTTTTGAGGGGGGCAAATGTAGAAAAAAGTAAGTTCACCCCAGAAAACCATATATTTTCGGAAAGTACACATTGCCACGAATCTAAATTGGGTATGCATGTCTTTGTACTCCAAAGTACCAAGCCGCAAATCATTCCTAAACTTGGTGATTTTGGTGACATTTCCAAAAATCACTTAAAAATGTCTACCCTGCAGCATCGTATTTCCCACATACTTTTAGGTATCAAGAGAAATCACCCCAAATATGAAAGCCTAGGGTCCTCTGAACAGTTTGATGCCCAATATATATAGGTGTACCCAAGCACGTGGCATATAGGGGCCCCAAAAGGAAGACTCCCATATGGTCTGTCATTTGAGGTACTGCAAAATCAACACATTTACATCGTTTTGGGGGGGGGGCAAAAGTAGAAAACAGTAAGTTCACCCCAGAAAACCATATATTTTCGGAAAGTACACATTCCAACGAATCCAAATTGGGTATGCATGTCTTTCTACGCCAAAGTACCAAGCCGCAAATCATTCCTAAATTTGGTGATTTAGGTGACAATTCCAAAAATCACCTCAAAATATCTACCCTGCAGCATCGTATTACCCACATACTTTTAGGTATCAAGACAAATCACCCCAAATATGAAAGCCTAGGGTCCTCTGAACAGTTTGATGCCCAATATGTATAGGTGTACCGAAGCATGTGGCATATAGGGGCCCTAAAAGGAAGACCCCCATATAGTCTGACATTTCAGGTACTGCAAAATCAACACATTTACATTGTTTTGGGGGGGCAAAAGTAGAAAACAGTAAGTTCACCCCAGAAAACCATATATTTTCGGAAAGTACACATTCCCACGAATTCAAATTGGGTATGCATGTCTTTCTACGCCAAAGTACCAAGCCGCAAATCATTCCTAAATTTGGTGATTTAGGTGAAATTTCCAAAAATCACCTCAAAATATCTACCCTGCAGCATCGTATTACCCACATACTTTTAGGTATCAAGACAAATCACCCCAAATATGAAAGCCTAGGGTCCTCTGAACAGTTTGATGCCCAATATGTATAGGTGTACCGAAGCATGTGGCATATAGGGGCCCTAAAAGGAAGACCCCCATATAGTCTGACATTTCAGGTACTGCAAAATCAACACATTTACATTGTTTTGGGGGGGCAAAAGTAGAAAACAGTAAGTTCACCCCAAAAAACCATATATTTTCGGAAAGTACACATTCCCACGAATTCAAATTGGGTATGCATGTCTTTCTACGCCAAAGTACCAAGCCGCAAATCATTCCTAAATTTGGTGATTTAGGTGAAATTTCCAAAAATCACCTCAAAATATCTACCCTGCAGCATCGTATTACCCACATACTTTTAGGTATCAAGACAAATCACCCCAAATATGAAAGCCTAGGGTCCTCTGAACAGTTTGATGCCCAATATGTATAGGTGTACCGAAGCATGTGGCATATAGGGGCCCTAAAAGGAAGACCCCCATATAGTCTGACATTTCAGGTACTGCAAAATCAACACATTTACATTGTTTTGGGGGGGCAAAAGTAGAAAACAGTAAGTTCACCCCAGAAAACCATATATTTTCGGAAAGTACACATTCCCACGAATTCAAATTGGGTATGCATGTCTTTCTACGCCAAAGTACCAAGCCGCAAATCATTCCTAAATTTGGTGATTTAGGTGAAATTTCCAAAAATCACCTCAAAATATCTACCCTGCAGCATCGTATTACCCACATACTTTTAGGTATCAAGACAAATCACCCCAAATATGAAAGCCTAGGGTCCTCTGAACAGTTTGATGCCCAATATGTATAGGTGTACCGAAGCATGTGGCATATAGGGGCCCTAAAAGGAAGACCCCCATATAGTCTGACATTTCAGGTACTGCAAAATCAACACATTTACATTGTTTTGGGGGGGCAAAAGTAGAAAACAGTAAGTTCACCCCAGAAAACCATATATTTTCGGAAAGTACACATTCCCACGAATTCAAATTGGGTATGCATGTCTTTCTACGCCAAAGTACCAAGCCGCAAATCATTCCTAAATTTGGGGATTTAGGTGAAATTTCCAAAAATCACCTCAAAATATCTACCCTGCAGCATCGTATTACCCACATACTTTTAGGTATCAAGACAAATCACCCCAAATATGAAAGCCTAGGGTCCTCTGAACAGTTTGATGCCCAATATGTATAGGTGTACCGAAGCATGTGGCATATAGGGGCCCTAAAAGGAAGACCCCCATATAGTCTGACATTTCAGGTACTGCAAAATCAACACATTTACATTGTTTTGGGGGGGCAAAAGTAGAAAACAGTAAGTTCACCCCAGAAAACCATATATTTTCGGAAAGTACACATTCCCACAAATTCAAATTGGGTATGCATGTCTTTCTACGCCAAAGTACCAAGCCGCAAATCATTCCTAAATTTGGTGATTTAGGTGAAATTTCCAAAAATCACCTCAAAATATCTACCCTGCAGCATCGTATTACCCACATACTTTTAGGTATCAAGACAAATCACCCCAAATATGAAAGCCTAGGGTCCTCTGAACAGTTTGATGCCCAATATGTATAGGTGTACCGAAGCATGTGGCATATAGGGGCCCTAAAAGGAAGACCCCCATATAGTCTGACATTTCAGGTACTGCAAAATCAACACATTTACATTGTTTTGGGGGGGCAAAAGTAGAAAACAGTAAGTTCACCCCAGAAAACCATATATTTTCGGAAAGTACACATTGCCACGAATCTAAATTGGGTATGCATGTCTTTCTACGCCAAAGTACCAAGCCGCAAATCATTCCTAAATCTGGTGATTTAGGTGAAATTTCCAAAAATGACCTCAAAATATCTACTCTGCAGCATCGTATTACCCACATACTTTTAGGTATCAAGAGAAATCACCCCAAATATGAAAGCCTAGGGTCCTCTGAACAGTTTGATGCCTGATATGTATAGGTGTACCCAAGCACGTGGCATATAGGGGCCCTAAAATGAAGACCCCTCCTTGTATGTTCTGTCATTTCAGGTACTGCAAAATCAACACATTTACATCGTTTTGGGGGGGGCAAAGGTAGAAAAAAGTAAGTTCACCCCAGAAAACCATATATTTTCGGAAAGTACACATTCCCACGACTCTAAATTGGGTATGCATGTCTTTCTACTACAAAGTACCAAGCCGCAAACCATTCCTAAATTTGGTGATTTTGGGGACATTTCCAAAAATGACTTCAAAATTTCGACCCTGCAGCATCGTATTACCCACATACTTTTAGGTATCAAGACAAATCACCCCAAATATGAAAGCCTGGGGTCCTCTGAACAGTTTGATGCCCAATATGTATAGGTGTACCCAAGCACGTGGCGTATAGGGGCCGCAAAACGAAGACCCCCATATGGTCTGTCATTTCAGGTACTGCAAAATCAACACATTTACATTGTTTTGAGGGGGGCAAATGTAGAAAAAAGTAAGTTCACCCCAGAAAACCATATATTTTTGGAAAGTACACATTCCCACGAATTCAAATTGGGTATGCATGTCTTTCTACGCCAAAGTACCAAGCCGCAAATCATTCCTAAATTTGGTGATTTAGGTGACATTTCCAAAAATCACCTCAAAATATCTACCCTGCAGCATCGTATTACCCACATACTTTTAGGTATCAAGAGAAATCACCCCAAATATGAAAGCCTAGGGTGCTCTGAACAGTTTGATGCCCGATATGTATAGGTGTACCCAAGCACGTGGCATACAGGGGCCCCAAAAGGAAGACCCCCATATAGTTGTCATTTCAGGTACTGCAAAATCAACACATTTACATCGTTTTGGGGGGGGCAAAAGTAGAAAACAGTAAGTTCACCCCAGAAAACCATATATTTTCGGAAAGTACACATTCCAACGAATTCAAATTGGGTATGCATGTCTTTCTACGCCAAAGTACCAAGCCGCAAATCATTCCTAAATTTGGTGATTTAGGTGACATTTCCACAAATCACCTCAAAATATCTACCCTGCAGCATCGTATTACCCACATACTTTTAGGTATCAAGACAAATCACCCCAAATATGAAAGCCTAGGGTCCTCTGAACAGTTTGATGCCCGATATGTATAGGTGTACCGAAGCATGTGGCATATAGGGGCCCTAAAAGGAAGACCCCCATATAGTCTGACATTTTAGGTACTGCAAAATCAACACATTTACATTGTTTTGGGGGGGCAAAAGTAGAAAACAGTAAGTTCACCCCAGAAAACCATATATTTTCGGAAAGTACACATTCCAACGAATCCAAATTGGGTATGCATGTCTTTCTACGCCAAAGTACCAAGCCGCAAATCATTCCTAAATTTGGGGATTTAGGTGACATTTCCAAAAATCACCTCAAAATATCTACCCTGCAGCATCGTATTACCCACATACTTTTAGGTATCAAGACAAATCACCCCAAATATGAAAGCCTAGGGTCCTCTGAACAGTTTGATGCCTGATATGTATAGGTGTACCCAAGCACGTGGCATACAGGGGCCCCAAAAGGAAGACCCCCATATAGTCTGTCATTTCAGATACTGCAAAATCAACACATTTACATCTTTTTGGGGGGGGCAAAAGTAGAAAACAGTAAGTTCACCCCAGAAAACCATATATTTTCGGAAAGTACACATTCCAACGAATCCAAATTGGGTATGCATGTCTTTCTACGCCAAAGTACCAAGCCACAAATCATTCCTAAATTTGGTGATTTAGGGGACATTTCCAAAAATCACCTCAAAATATCTACCCTGCAGCATCGTATTACCCACATACTTTTTGGTATCAAGACAAATCACCCCAAATATGAAAGCCTAGGGTCCTCTGAACAGTTTGATGCCCAATATGTATAGATGTACCCAAGCACGTGGCATATAGGGGCCCCAAAAGGAAGACCCCCATATGGTCTGTCATTTCAGGTACTGCAAAATCAACACATTTACATAGTTTTTGCGGGGGCAAAAGTAGAAAACAGTAAGTTCACCCCAGAAAACCATATATTTTCGGAAAGTACACATTCCAACGAATCCAAATTGGGTATGCATGTCTTTCTACGCCAAAGTACCAAGCCACAAATCATTCCTAAATTTGGTGATTTAGGTGACATTTTCAAAAATCACCTCAAAATATCTACCCTGCAGCATCGTATTACCCACATACTTTTAGGTATCAAGACAAATCACCCCAAATATGAAAGCCTAGGGTCCTCTGAACAGTTTGATGCCCAATATGTATAGATGTACCCAAGCACGTGGCATATAGGGGCCCCAAAAGGAAGACCCCCATATGGTCTGTCATTTCAGGTACTGCAAAATCAACACATATACATAGTTTTGGGGGGAGCAAAGGTTAAAAAAAAGTGCATTCACCCCAGAAAACCATATATTTTCGGAAAGTACACATTCCCACGAATCCAAATTGGGTATGCGTGTCCTTGTACTCCAAAGTACCAAGCCGCAAGCCTTTCCTAAATTTGGCGATAAAAGCAACAGTTTTTACATTTTTGAAAATTGCCTAAAAATATTGCAATTGGCCGCATTTATCTCACCCAATTTCTTACATACAATTCTAAAACACCATAAATACTGATGCCAAGGGTCAATTGAACCGTTTGATGCCCAATATGCATTGATATACCAAGGCAGCTGGCATGTGCGGACCCAAAATGAAAATAGTGCATATGATTTTTCTCCGCTGCCGATTCGCCTTCTGTGAACATAGACCCTTGACTTCATATTATATGCCTCAAGACCCTCCTAACAGCAAAGACCCCCCCAAAACCATATATTTTTGGAAAGTACACATTCTGACGAATCCAAAAAAGATAAAGACGTCTTTCTACACCAAACTGCAAAGCTTTTCTAAACGCAGAGGTTTTTACATTTCTGAAAATCGCCTAAAATTGTTGCAGTTTGCCGCATTTATCACACACAATGTTTTACGTATAAAGAAAAATCACCCTAAATATGGACGTCAGAGGTCTACTAAATAGTTTGATGCCCAATATGCATAGATTTACCAAAGTATGTGGCGTGTACGGACCCCAAATGAAAAACATGCCTATGAATTTTCACGCTAGCCAACTAAGCTGCAGAAAAGAGAGCCCCAACTGTGCGTTATGTGCCATAAGACCCCAAAACTGTAAAAAGACCCCCAGAAACCCATATATTTTTGGAAAGCATATATTCTGGCGAATCAAACTAAGTAAAATAAATCTTTCTATACCAAAGCACCAAACAGCAAAACTATACTAAAGATACATAAGGAACAATAATGCATGGATAAAATTGCAATAAAACCACAAAAATAGCGTAAATCAATGAAATAACAAAATAATTGATCCGGCAGCGTAATTAGTGGCCGAAATCGATTATCCAATAGTCACGCTGTCAAAATAACATGCTTTTAGGCAAAACAAACAGTACAATGAATAAGTAAAAAAAAAAAAAAAAACCCCTGCTTGTGAGTTTTTGTGTATACATATTTGTGCACTAATAAAAGTTGTCTGAGTGTGCAAATACATGTAATTAAGTGTAAATAAGTGTACAAAATCGACTAAGTGTGCTAAAATAAAAAAATAAAAAATAAAAAAACACAAATTTTTACTAAAATGTTCATCTAAGTGTATAAATGTACTGTAGGTATGTGTAAGTGCAGGTAAGTGTGTAAAAAAAAGTGCACTTACCGTTTTTGTAGCAGGAGGATCGCTGGAACCGAAGGACGACTCCTGGCAGCGTGTCTGCAGAGTTACTGCGCAGCAGGAAGTGACTGGGCGCGTGGTGCGACGAGGAGGAGGTAAGCCAGCAGCAGCAGCGCTTACATTGCGCTTCTGCTACTTTGAAGTCGGATCTGCGACAATCGCGTCGCAGATCCGACTTGACAGCCCCCCAGCCACGTTGCCCAGGGGGCTGTCTACCCTCCTGACTCTCTGCAGAGGCGGCAAAAGCCGCCGATGCAGAGAGAAGGGCTCAGCTGCAAAAGAACGTACGAGGTACGTTCTTGGCAGCCTGAGCCCTGAACCGCCAGCACGTACGCCGTACGTGCTTGGCGGTTAAAGGGTTAAAGGTGGTCATGCTCAGGGAGATCCGCTTGTTTGGCGATGTGCCCAAACGAACGGATCTCCCCCCGATATGTCCACATTAAGATTGGCGATATCGAGCTGATACGATCGTGGGTCCTAGGACCCGACGATCGGATCAGAATGGAGGCAATATGCGCGGTTGGATCGCAGGACCGCATCAACGCACAGATGCGGCCACGATCCGACGGGATTTTTTAACTTGCCTGAGATCTGCCCGACTTTTGGCCAGATAACGATCTGGGATGGCCCCACACACGCTGCCGACGCGATCTGTCGGCAGCTCTAGTATCTGACCATTTACTTAATGGCAAAATGTTCTGCTGTGGCCAGACCATAGGTCAAGCTGTTACCAATAGATTTAACAAAAAGTGTACTTTTTTTTGCCTAAAATGATACCTCCGCTTAATGTCGAGTTCAAAAAAGTCTCAGGAAACAATGGCAGCAAAAAGATATCTATAGCTATATGATATCAAATGTATGGCTATAATGCAAAGAATCCAATACGTTTAAGGGAGCAACTGAGGAACAGAGATCACTTCTGAGGAAGTCGCAAGAAGCCGCGAAACGCGTTGAGCGTATGATCCACAATGTTGGGATATTTGGAATAACAAGAATTTTTAAAGATGGACTATTTAAGAGGATATTTTATTAATCATTTTTCTCCCTTGTTTGCTCAGTGTTTGGTTGGATATTACGCCTGCAATGATGCAAAGGTCACAGCCACTGGACCCAGGAGCAGTGGAAATCCATCCAATGGCATTTTCCCATGATGGACAAGGCTAGGATTGGCAGATACCAGGAGAAAACGATCTACCCAAACTGTAGATTTGGTGGAAAATAAATAATGGTCTGGGGCTGTTATCATGGTTTGTCCTTGAGCCTGTCTGGTTCCTTCAAAGGAAACCATAAAACTAGGAGTTCATTGACATTCCACAGAATAGGAAGCACAGAATTTTCAGGAACATTTTGGAGAAGGCCCTTTCTTGTCTAGGCACAATAATGGCCCAACATCCAAATCAACGGGTTTATGGAATTGATTTGCTGAGATGGGAAGATCTTGATTGGTCTACAGAGAGCCCTCACCTCAACCCAAGGGAAACCTGTAAGCTACAGAATTAATGGACATTCCACAAAATAGGAAGAACAGAGTTTTCAGGAACATTTTGGAGAAGGCCCTTTCTTATTTCAGCACAATATGGCCCTGCATTCAAAGCAAGGTCTGTATGGAATTGATTAGCTGAGATTGGAAGAATTTGACTGGTCTACAGAGAGACCTGACCTCAACCCAATTTAACAGCTGTGGGATTAATTGGAACCCCAACTATGAGCCAAGCCTGATCCCCAAAATCAGTGTCCAACCTCACTAATGCTCTTGTGGTTGAATGGAAGCAACTCCCAGCAACAATGTTCCAACATCTAGTAGAAACATTCACAAAAGAATAGGGGCTGTTACACCAGCAAAGGGAGGGACAATTTCATATTAATTCCAATATGGGAGTATTAATGACAGGTGTCTGCAGACTTTAGGCCATACATTATATTTATCCATCATAGAATTTATCTAATAAAAGCAGATGGGCAAGCCTTAGCTGTTGGTGGGATTTGTATTTCAGTGGCATTACCTGCAGAGATGCCACTTGCCCGTGTCTGGCTTACAGAATTACTGAAAATGCTTCTAACCACAAGAAGAAGAAAAAAACAAACTTGGTGATATACCTAAGAAAGTTCCCATAAAGAACAGTATTTAACAGTAAATAATTGTGCACTCCTTTATTATCTGGAATATAAGTGTTTTCGTTTTTTTCATAAACACAACTCCTCCACTAATCAAAAGCTTTCAGAACAGGCAACGAGAAATGTCAGTAGGAGGTTGATTAAAATGATTTTTATTCAAGCCTCGAAAAAAAAACCCTTTCAGCATTCATTTCGGGGTAAGTTTCTTCTCCGCGGAAACAATAACGGCTCTTAATACAAAAGAAAGTGTTTCAATATCGCTGCTATGATACCGATGATATCCCCACAGAGCAGAGACAATGGATACGGCTTGTTGAAATCTCGAATTTGTGCTTCACTACTAAAAGCTAATTACCTGACCTCAGAGGTGGAGGTGCTGGGGGTTGTGAACATTAATCCAAACACGAAAAAACACTTAGTAACGGGGCCAGAAATAGGTGTAGGCAGAAAGCTGGGGGTGGCAGGGCATGTACCTTCTCTGGCTCCTACTCCCAAGCCCGGTCCCCTCTCTGCTATTAAAGAATAGAAGGGGAATTTAGAAGGTGGAGAGGCAATAGACATGGGATGGGGGGAAAAGCAGATGGTAAGCAAAAGGGCAATGGATGGAGAAAGGAGACGGAAGCATTCAAGATCCTTAAAAAGTGAAGATCAAAAAGTAAGGGAAATGAAAAGTACTATATAGGAAGAAAGAGATAGAAGAGCAGAATGAAAGGAGAACAGCCACAATCAAATGGATGGGGATGGAAAATAAATTGGACAAGGAATAGAAAATGGGCAAAAAGAAAAGTAAGACTGAAGAGTAAAAGAAGTACAGAAGACGAGATGTTCAGAAGAAGAGAAGTACAGAAGAACAGCAGAAGAGAAGTACAGAAGAAGTACAGAAGAAGAGAAGTACAGAAGAAGAGAAGTACAGAAGAAGAGAAGTACAGAAGAAGAGAAGTACAGAAGAAGAGAAGTACAGAAGAAGAGAAGTACAGAAGAAGAGAAGTACAGAAGAAGAGAAGTACAGAAGAGTAGAAGAAGTACAGAAGAAGAGAAGTACAGAAGAGTAGAAGAAGTACAGATGAGTAGAAGAAATACAGAAGAGTAGAAGAAGTAAAAGAAGTAGAAGAAGAGAAGTACAAGTAGTAGAAGAATTGAAGTACAAAAGAGTACAAGAAGTACAAGTAGAAGAGCAGAATGGCACAAGGAAAAAAAAAGAGAGATTACTTAAAGGAGGTTCTTCGCTTTTGAGTTAGTCTGAGACAATTTTCAATCGGTTTTCATTTTTTATTTTTTGTGGCTTTTGAGTTATATAGCTTTTTATTCAGCAGCTCTCCAGTTTGCAATTTCAGCAATCTGGTTGCTATGGTCAACATTACCCTAGCAACCATGCACTGATTTGAATAAGAGACTGGAATATGAATAGGAGAGGCCTGGATAGAAAGATAAGTAATAAAAAAAGTAGTAATAACAATAAATGTGTAGCTTTAAAGAGAATTTGTTTTTAGACGGGGTCAGTGAAGTCCATTTGAAAGCTGGAGAGATCCAGGAGAAGGCAAATGATTAAAAAAAAATAATTGAAGGCTAAATGAAAAAACTGCTTAGAATTAGCCATTCTTTAAAAACATGGAAGAAAGTGAAAAAGGAAAATCCGAAAAGGATGGGGAGTTTAGAGAATAAAGAAAGGAATAAAGGAAGAGTAAGGACATTGGGAAATTAATAGAACATTGCTGGAAATTGAGTAGAAAATGAGAAAAGAGAAGAGAAACACTGAAAAGAAAAGTAAGCAAGCAGAATGGCAAGAGGAAAAAAGAACAGCAAGGAGACAGGAGATGGAGAAGCTTAAAAATGGGAGAAAGAGGTTAAAGTAGAACTAAACCCTAAAAATGTGGCTAAAAATACCATATTTTATATAGTGAACTTATTGCACGAGGCTAAAGGTTCAGCTTGTCAATAGCAGCAATGATCCTGGACTTCAAACTTGTCACAGGGGGTCACCATCTTGGAAAGTGTCTGTGACACTCACATGCTCAGTGGGCTCTGATTGGCTGTTGAGAAGCT
Organism: Xenopus petersii; assembly: GCA_038501925.1. Taxonomy (NCBI): domain Eukaryota; kingdom Metazoa; phylum Chordata; class Amphibia; order Anura; family Pipidae; genus Xenopus; species Xenopus petersii. The sequence continues at coordinate 152,425,916 of CM076678.1, forward strand.
AAGCTTAGGGCTCGTCACTAATTATCCAGCAGAAAATGAGCTTCCCTGGCTGTAATATAAGCTGATGCTACAGGTTTGCTGATTATTAAATTCTGATGCTAATTGCACTGGTTTCTGTGCTGCCATGTAGTAATTATGTGTATTAATTACTAATCAGCCTTATATTGTGACATTTCTATTCTATGTGTACTGTATATTGTGAGTGGGTCCCTAAGCTCAGTAAGTGACAGCAGCACAGAGCATGTGCAGTGAATCAGCAGAAAAGAAGATGGGGAGCTACTGGGGCATCTTTGGAGACACAGATCTTTACTGCTAAAGGGCTGTGGTTGCCTTAGGCTGGTACAGAAGCAGAAAACATCATGTACTTCTTTAGTTAGGCTTTAGTTCTCCTTTAAAAGAGATCAGAAAAGGATAGAGAGAGAGAGAGAGAGAGAGAGAGAGAGAGAGAGAGAAAATGTTGGGAAATAAGTGGAAAATGGGTGAAGAAAAGGGAAAAACAGGAGAGAAAGATGTAAACACAGATATAGAAGAGTGGAAAGGACATAAAGGGGTGAAATAAGAAATATGTATGGTCTGACAGAGGGGGGTATAATGGCAGAAACCTTCTCTGATCTGGTCCAATCCAGTCTAATATAATCTAATATAATTTAATATACACCCCTCCTTCTCTTAGATGTTGCAAAACACTGCTCTTAAATATAGAACTTGCCAAGTATATAATTAAGCACAACTGCCTAAGTAGAGCCAAATCTTGGAACAACATAATCAAGCCCATTAGTCAAAAGTGTATTATTTTACAGTGTGACAAATGTAATTGAATTTAAGGAACATAATTAGCCACTCGGCGGCTGAGCAGCACCACGGCGGAGCGTGCGGCACCAACGCTAAAGTCTAACAAAGACCCGTCCCTTAAGTGCCCCGTCACTCCGGCTCCGTGATATTCTAATTTTCACAGGGAGAAGATTACCTTTTGGACAAAGGCGCAATTAAATCGCACGTGGAATTTCCATGTCTGTGTAATTGAGAAATGATCATGTACAAATGCATCTTAATTACCCGCTCCTGGCACAGCCGGGGCTTAGAATGACGGCAAAGAGATAATTCTGGAAACGGCTTGAAGGTAGAGAGGTAACATTAATCCAATTACGACCCAATTTCACCTTTACCACATGGGCTCCCATAGGCACCCGCTCGGCACTTGATTGATTATGAGGTTTCACCCATCAACGTTATCACTCAGAGGAATATAATTTACCATGTTAATAAACAAAGGGCACAGCCTTTAAAAAAAAAAGGAAACCCTAAAACTACAGAGTTGATTGATATCCCACAGAATAGGAAGCACAGAATTTTCAGGAACATTTTGGAGAAGGTGCTTTCATGTTTAGGCACAATACTGGCCCAACATCCAACTCAACGGCTTTATGGAATTGATTTGCTGAGATGGGAAGATCTTGATTGGTCTACAGAGAGCCCTGACCTCAGCCCAAGGGAAACCTGTAAGCTACAGAATTAATGGACATTCCACAAAATAGGAAGAACAGAATTTTCCGTAACATTTTGGAGAAGGCCCTTTCTTATTTCAGCACCAAATGGCCCTACATTCAAAGCAAGGTCTTTTTTAAAGGGTTTCGCCTTCAAAAAAAAAAGCAGTAAATTTGTATTCTCAATAAAGCACAGGACGCCTTTTGTTGTTGACGAGCTTTTTGCAAAAGGTAAATTTTACTAAAAGAGAATTTCCTAAGTGCAAAAGGTAAGTCATTAGAAATTCGAGATTGTCCCCCTCTATGGAGTGATGGGCAAGAAGACAGAAGCTCACTTTCAGGCTCCCATGGATAGATACACATTGTCTTGTCTTACTAACTCCACCATATTGGAGAGAACATCTCTGGGGAAAAAAAGAGCACACACACACACACACACACACACACACACACACACACACACACACACAAAGGAGATGTAGACGTAAGAACAAACAACCACAAAAGGTCTACTCTACTCTTGTTTGGTTCCCTAGTCTATATAAGGGGAGAGAGGTCTACTCTACTCTTGTTTTGTTCCCTAGTCTATATAAGGGGAGAGAGGTCTACTCTACTCTTGTTTTGTTCCCTAGTCTATATAAGGGGAGAGAGGTCTACTCTTGTTTTGTTCCCTAGTCTTTATAAGGGGAGAGAGGTCTACTCTGCTCTTGTTTTGTTCCCTAGTCTATATAAGGGGAGAGAGGTCTACTCTTGTTTTGTTCCCCAGTCTATATAAGGGGAGAGAGGTCTACTCTACTCTTGTTTTGTTCCCTAGTCTATATAAGGGGAGAGAGGTCTACTCTACTCTTGTTTTGTTCCCTAGTCTATATAAGGGGAGAGAGGTCTACTCTACTCTTGTTTTGTTCCCTAGTCTATATAAGGGGAGAGAGGTCTACTCTACTCTTGTTTTGTTCCCTAGTCTATATAAAGGGAGAGAGGTCTACTCTACTCTTGTTTTGTTCCCTAGTCTATATAAGGGGAGAGAGGTCTACTCTACTCTTGTTTTGTTCCCTAGTCTATATAAGGGGAGAGAGTTCTGTCTTTTTGGACTCCACCAGGCACCATAGGTAGATGCTGCAGGAGGACATGAGGCAGGAGGCACCAGTAGCGAGAGAAACTCCTAAGGTAGACCACGGCCTTGGTGAAGTCAAGGATAAGGGACCCTATGAATGAGATAGAAACAATGGCAGGTAGCTCCCAAGAGAACGGTATTTTCAGTCACCAATCTTTACAGCAGCGCACTCCGGACCTCCATAGAAGACCACCAAATCCAGAACTCCGGTTAAAAAGTTATATCTTTTATTTTTTACATCTGACATACAAAGAAGCGTCTGAGGTCTGACGCATTTCGTGTCTACGCACTTCCTCAAAGACCTCTGAGGAAGCGCGTAGATACAAAACACGTCAGACCTCAGTTGTTTGTATGTCAGATGTGAAAAATAAAATATATTGGATTTGGCGGTCTTCTATGGAGGTCCGGAGTGCGCTGCTGTAAAGATTACTACTACTAATAATAATAAGGGTGTTATCTACTGTATCCTTCCCATCAGTGCAGGCGAGGAATTAACCAGAAGAGTCAGCTCAGTAAAAGCAGAGCAACCAAAACCACCACCTCCCAGGATTACGGATGGGCATGAGCAGGAATTGCCGATATTTCGCCTCCGTGAAACGCTTCCTATACAATAGTGTCTATGAGAACAACAGAGATCTCAGGAAGTCGTTTTGTAAACTAATGAGGCCTGGCAGCTGCTCAAATTAAACACTCTATTGTGCAAGAACCCAATTATGTTGAGATTGGGTTTACAGAGCGACGGCCGAGATCACTGGACTCCCAGCCATTAGAAACGCTCTCACTACTGAAGAGTAAACTGGATTTTATTTATTTATTTTTTTATCCCCCACCCTCCCAAATTTGTCACCGCTAATCCCGGTCGTAAATACATTGGGTTTTTAATAACCGCCCGATGTCACTGTAACAATTGACTCCGGCTCTTTATTCCAATAATCTCACATTTTCGCCCCCCCCCCATTGCCGCAGAACGTCTAGCGTGGGATGAGTCACGTGACGCGCGTTCGCACCAGGTTTTCAGAAAAGCAATTAAAACTGTAAGCAATTTACATCTCCTGAGAACGTTCCAGCAACAGAGATTGTGCTCCTTGCTTAGTTAGCCTGGTAATTAATTATTTCTTATGAAGTTGCGTATTAAAATCACAGACACAAATTGAAATTCTGCCCGATACTCGCCGCTGCTCAACTTGTTACATAAAGGGATTGTGTTCATGAGGGTTTGGATAGAGAGTGAGGAACAAAACCTCTTTCAGGTTAGTTATAACTAGCATACACCCCCACCATGTATTATTTATAATATACCCTATAATAATAAGAATCTTACTGTGCAGCCTTCTGCAGACCCCCTCAGTGACTTCTAATATCCTTATCATTTACAGTAGGGGGTACATTATACTTTATAATACATGATTGATACTCAGAGTTCCCTGTATAACTCAGCCTGCAGCCTTGTGCCTTTATATGGTCACAGAACAACCCCTCAGTGACTTCTAATATCCTTAGCATTTACAGTAGGGGCTACATTATCCCTTATAATACATGAGTGATACTCAGAGTTCCCTGTATAACTCAGCCTGCAGCCTTGTGCCTTTATATGGTCACAGAACAACCCCTCAGTGACTTCTAATATCCTTAGCATTTACAGTAGGGGGTACATTATCCCTTATAATACATGAGTGATACTCCGAGTTCCCTGTATAACTCAGCCTTGTGTCTTGATATGGTCACAGAACAGAGAGATCCCATAAAACTATGGCAGCATAGCTATTCCCCATTACTAAGCACAATTCAGCAGGAACAGCCAACATTGCAGGAAACCGTACTTCAAAGTGTCTTCCTCAAATCCCTGTCAGGGGAGGGTATAATTAAATATATCTGTTTTAAGCAGGGAGGCACATTATAACAATTCGTTATCATTGGAGCTGCAGGATTCTGGAAATTTTCTTGACAGAGCATTAAATATGGATAAATTAGAGATAAACACGCTCGGCACGGGCTGAGAACATCCAGAACGGCATCTCTGATAAAAATTAGTCAGCTGTGAAGAAAAAGCCATTTATATGACATTTTATACTGAACTGCAAGAGATGCAAAGAAACTTCTACTTTTTTAATGTTTTAAAGAAAAACGTTGCGACTTTGCTCAAGTTTTCAAGGACACAACGAGGATGAAGATGGGCCGGCGCTGGGCGTGAGCGGTGATACAGGAGGCAGAGAGGCTCAATTCTAGAATGGAAGTCTGGAATACAGAAGTGGCAGGACCAATGGAAGAGGGCAACATTTGGAAACTATAAGGGCACCAATGTGTTTAGTCCAGGCACCTGCATACAGGGTAGGACTGGCCCAGCGGCACACTGGAAAAAAACCTGGTAGGCCCCGACCCTCATGGGCCTAGGGTTGCCACCTGGCCGGGATTTTACTGGACTGGCCGGTAAAAATGATAAATATATAGGAAGGCCGGTATTTTTTTTCCAGAAAAGGTGGCAACCTTACATGGGCCCCACCAACCTAGACCCAATCTTCTCCTGCCCTCTGCCAAAACTCCCCGCTGCCCTGCATACCCCCAGGCACAGGCAGGGTCGGATTGGGGTGTTCAAGATAAGGATTCGGCCTTTTTCAGCAGGATTCGTATACAGCCAAATCCTTCTGCCTGGCCGAGCCAAAGCTCCATTTGCATATGCAAACTATGAGCGGGGAGGGAAATCACGTGACTTTTTTTGTCACAAAACAAGTAAAAAATGTTTTCCCCTTCCCACCCCTAATTTGCATATGCAAATTAGGTTTCAGATTCGGTTAGGTATCCGGCCAAATCTTTTGCGAAGGATTCGGGGGTTCGGACGAATCCAAAATAGTGGATTCGGTGCATCCCTAGTTCAAGGGCCACCACATACCTCCCAACATTTAGGAAACAAAGAGGGACAAAAAGATTTGGCGCGAATATTGAACTGAATCAGAATCCTAACTCGCATATGCAAATTAGGGGCAGGGAAGGAAAAAAAATGGAAAAAAGTTGTTTTTGCTTCCTTGATTTCTAGCCCCTAATTTACAGAGGAAATTAGGATCCGGATTTGGTTCAGCCAGGCACAAGGATTTAGCCGAATATGAATCCTACTGAAAAAGTCACAATCCTGACCGAATCCCGAACCAAATCCTGGATTCGGGCGAATCCTTCGTAAAAGATTCTGTTGAATACTGAACTGAATCCAAATTTGTATACGCAAATTATTAGGGATGCACCAAATCCACTTTTTTGGATTCAGCCGAACCCCCGAATCCTTCGTGAAAGATTCGGCCGAATACCGAATCCTAACCTTAATTTGCATATGCAAATTAGCGAGGGGGAGGGGAAAAATAGTGGCAAGCACAAAGTGCGCGTCAAAAAACAAATTTTACTTCCATGTTTTCTGACGAAAAGTCACATGATTTTAAGTATCCTGGATTCGGTGCATACCTACAAATTATATGCAAATTAGGGACAGGGAAGGAAAAAGTGGAAAAAAATGTTTTTGCTTCCTTGCTTCGTGACAGAAAGTCACAACTTTTCCCGCCCCTAATTTACATAGGAAATTAGGATTCGGATTTGGTTCACCCAGGCACAAGGATTTGGCCGAATCTGAATCCTACTGAAAAAAAAGTCACAATCCTGGCCGAATACCAAACCAAATCCCAAACTGAATCCTGGAATTTGGGCAAATCCCCGAATCCTTTGTAAAAGATTCTGTTGAATACTGAACTGAATCCTAATTTGCTTATGTAAATAAGGGGCGGGAATGAAAAAAGTGGAAAAATTGTTTTTACTTCCTTGTTTTGTTATGGAAAGTCACATGATTTCCCTTCCCACCACTAATTTACATAGGAAATTAGGATTCGGGTTCGGCCGGGCATAAGGATTCGGCCCAAATCCAAATCCTACAAATCCTGGACTTGTGCTCATCCTATAATTTATATCTCATATAATATATATATTTCTATCTCATATACCCTCTTCCCCTTCTCTTTTGCTCTCACCCCATTGGCTGATTTCTGTCTCATTTTCTGTTCTCTTTCCCTTTTGCTTTCGTCTTGTTTTCCACTCTTAGTTCCATTACAGGAAGACGCTATATAACTGAATTAAAATGAGGAGAATTTTTACGGGGACAACTAACATTTGGGGGAGAAAAAAAACATTATGTGCGCTCTTTTCAAAGACGATTTCGGTCTCCGTTGTCCCAAAAAGACGTTTTCACTGCTTCGTCATCCAGTCCCTCTTTCTCACCTTGTACATTGCCTTTCCTTATTACTTATTTCCCACCAGCAATACATTTGTGTGGGATTTTATTTAGACGAGAGGCTGAGTACAGGGTTTCTCACGTGGGAAGCGGCGCCGATCGGATCTCTAGAATATAATTACGCATAAACGCGGCTGGTGTAATGGAAGGGCCTGCTGATATAATGTACCTGTGTAACACAGGAGAGCAGGAAACTAACTGTCGCTTGCTACTCAAACACACAACTCTAGTGTTATTGACACCTTAAAGTGCGAGTGAAATCTGCCAATTAAAGTCACTGTTTTACCAGCTTTATAGTAAAAAGAAATATTCCCTTTGGAGAGGTGGGGGCTTGTATCTGTCTCTCTATGTCTCTAAGCTAAACCCTTATACTGTACTGTCTAGAGGAATCAATATGGCACCTCCTCCTCCCATATGTATAAATACAAATATACAGAGAAGGAATGTTCTGGGCATACAATAAGCTATTCCTCATACTGTACTGTCTAAGGGAATCAATATGGCACCTCCTCCTCCCATATGTATAAATACAAATATACAGAGAAGGAATGTTCTGGGCACACAATAAGCTATACCCTCATACTGTACTGTCTAAGGGAATCAATATGGCACCTCCCTCCCATATGTATAAATACAAATATACAGAGAAGGAATGTTCTGGGCACACAATAAGCTATACCCTCATACTGTACTGTCTAAGGGAATCAATATGGCACCTCCCTCCTCCCATATGTATAAATACAAATATACAGAGAAGGAATGCTGTGGGCACATAAGCTATACTTTTATACATCCTCTTTATTAACAGAGAAAAAAAAAAGAAACCCTACTTATAAACGACACATTTATCCTTTTCTGTCAGGTTCTTCTTCATGGCAATCAGACCAGACCCGTCCCTGCACCTCCCTCACTGTGACAATATGAGAAGCAGCCGGTGTAAAATCCAGAGCTAATTAAGCCTGCACACCGCACGTCCTCCCCAACTCTGATTAATTAGCACAAATCTAGGCTGTCGCATCAATCTTGCGAGAGGCGTTTGTCTTGCGTGGAACTGAAAATGATACTGCCAATTTATTATCAAAAAAGAAAAAAAAAAAAAACTACAATACTCATCCGGTAACAACATCAGCAAAGTCAGGTCTCTGTGCCAAGCCAATGGAAAACCTTGCTTAGTTGCCCTTTAAAAAAATAAACAAAAAATAATAAAAAAATAAAAATATATAAATATATATATGTATTATACATAACCGGTCAGCCCTGCCCAATCCAGCAGCATATTGGGAGTTGTGTAATAATCAAAGTCAAGCTCCGGAATGGATTAGTCTGTTGGGGATCTGCCAGCCCTGTTGCCTAATATGCTCTCCCCCCCCCCCCCGATGTTCCTGTGGGTCTCCCGACAGCCCATAATATCCTTGAGACAAATATGTAGCAGAACCCTGGGACTTTTATTGGGATGCGCCACATTGATATCATTCTAATGAGAGCAGTGAGCAATTTAACGGAGTCTTGTAAAATCTTTATTAGGAAACACTAATCCCTCTTAGAAGTCAGAACCAATTAGCATTCGGCTCTGCCAGCTACAGACATCATGAGGCTCTTTCCAAGTAAAAACTGAGTAAATACGACACATTTTCCCTTTAATTGCAGCGAGCTCTTGTATCTTCATTCTGATTGGTCCAACCGACCCTCATTAAACCCCATTCAGAACCAGCGGTGTACAGTCACCCTGCTATACAGAAATTCTAGGGGTACCCAGGGTACAAATAAACACTCACCCCAAATCTCCCCCTAACTGACCTTCAGACTGGGCCCCCTTAGCTCATAACAAGGTTACAGATATATAGAAACATTGGGGTAACAGTCACTCTGCTATAGTTCCAGGGGTACCCAGGGCACAAATAAGCATCACCCCAAATCTCCCCCTAACTGGCCCCCCTTAGCTCATAACAAGGTTACAGATATATAAAAACATTGGGGTAACAGTCACCCCATACCTCCCAACTGTCCCTCTTTTGACAGCTTAACCCACAGTCCCTCGTTTGTACTGGAAAGTCCTGTTTTTCTCTGCGCTGAACAGTCAGAAAAAGAAACAAAGTTTCTAACTGAATTGGCTTTTGGCAGAGAGCCCAGAACAGCCACAGCTGCAGATAAGATACCTTTGTAATAATTTCTAGATAAGCTAATAAGTAATTGTAACAATATAAGATAACAGGTCCCTTAGGAGAAGTTAGAATCACAGCTTAAAGGGCAATTCACCTTCATTAGCAAAACTGTAATAACTGGGAGAAAAAAAAAACAGAAATATGTTCAAACTTTCATAACCTGCCAAATTTTGTAAAATTGACATGGTAATTAAGGGGTGTGGCCACAAAAATGGGGAGTGGTCAAAACAATTCGCCGACATATGCGCCGTCCCTCTTTTTCTTTCCAAAATGTTGGCAGGTAGGGTCACCCTGATATAAACAGTGGGGTGTGGGCACCTCAGTGTCTGGATGAATAAAAGGGAATCTTTATAGAAAATGTCATTTAGACACTTAGGGTTTATTCTCGGAATGACCTTGATTTGAATAAGATTTGAATAAGAGACTGGAATATGAATAGGAGAGGCCTGAATAGAAAGATGAGTAATAAAAAGTAGCAATAACAATACATGTGTAGCCTTACAGAGTATTTGTTTTTTAGATGGGTCAGTAAAGAATGAAGTCAAGGATTAAAACTCTCTGTATTATGAATATGCCGTATTAATGTATGAAAATGTACTAGACAAAAACATTAGACAAAGCTCCTGGTCCTGGCAAGCAATATGGCAGCCCCATTCACTGAACCTCTTCCTGATATCTGGTACTAACAGCGCAGAGGGGTGCCACATACCTTCCAACATTGAACAGAGTAACAAAAAGATTTGCTGCTGAATTTTGATTACGCCCATGTTTGTGGCCACACCCCCTAATTACCGTGTTCATTTTACAAAATTTGGTAAGTTATGAAAGTTTAAACACATTTCTTTGGTTTTAATGTGTTATGACAGTTTTGCTAATGAAGGTGAATTGCCCTTTAAGCAGCAAGTCACAGTTTCCCCAAGAAACCTGCTTATCTTAAATTGTCACAATTGTTACAATGGTTTCTTTGCTCATCTTAAATTGTTACAATGGTTTCTTTGCTCATCTTAAATTGTTACAATGGTTTCTTTGCTCATCTTAAATTGTTACACTTGTTTCTCTGCTTATTTTAAATTGTTACAATTGTTTCTTTGCTTATTTTAAATTGTTACAATAGTTTCTTTGCTTATTTTAAATTGTTACAATTGTTTCTTTGCTTATCCAAAATTGTTACAATAGTTTCTTTGCTTATTTTAAATTGTTTAAATTGTTTATTTGCTTATCTTAAATTGTTACAATAGTTTGTTTGCTTATTTTAAATTGTTTCAATTGTTTCTTTGCTTATTTTAAAGTGTTACAATTGTTTATTTGCTTATCTTAAATTGTTACAATGGTTTCTTTGCTCATCTTAAATTGTTACAATGGTTTCTTTGCTCATCTTAAATTGTTTCAATTGTTTCTCTGCTCATTTTAAATTGTTACAATTGTTTCTTTGCTTATTTTAAATTGTTACAATTGTTTCTTTGCTTATCCAAAATTGTTACAATAGTTTATTTGCTTATTTTAAACTGTTTCAATTGTTTATTTGCTTATCTTAAATTATTACAATAGTTTATTTGCTTATTTTAAATTGTTTCTTTGCTTATTTTAAATTGTTACAATTTTTTATTTGCTTATCTTTGCTTATCTTAAATTGTTACAGTAGTTTATTTGCTTATTTTAAATTGTTTCTTTGCTTATTTTAAATTGTTACAATTGTTTATTTTTTTTCTTTTTATCTAAAATTGTTACAATTGTTTCTTTGTTTATCTTAATTTTTTACCAATGTATGTAAGTACACCTGGCACGTATTCTGGGTTCTCTGCCAAAAGGAACTTTTTTGGTTGCTCAGTGCAGGAGATCAAAGAGAAAGTTGTGACAATTCAGTCCGGGACTGCGGTTTGAGCTGTCAAAATCGGGACAGTTGGGAGTTATGTGCCAGTCTGTCCAGACATAGAAACACATAAAAGGTCAATGGAAAGACTTAGTTGAACCTTAGCGAGGCTTTAGTCATCCATTAACCTTCGATGACCCCCGAAGGCAAATACACGAAACTAGGAAGGCTTTTATTCCAAAAGGAGAGTTGCCAAGATGCCCATTTAAATCAATTCACTTCTCTTCTCCTTCTTCCACCAGCGAGAAGTTAGAACATTAGAGGATTCAATTAGCCGGACGGATTCCTTGGGAGCAGAGAGTCCCGCATTCGATTGACTGAAGCCGCCTCTTATCAGTAACCGCACATTTCTTTATTTTTAAAGAAGATTGATCTTCATCCCATCAAACTGTTTATTCAGAAGTAGTTTAATCCAAGAACAAAAAGGACTGAAGAAAGAGATTTATTATTATAAATATAGAATTAATTGAAATTATAATATATATATATAAGGTATGGGACCGGTTATCAATTTGATGACGTTCGTAGCCGTCCTGACGTTTGAGTTTTTTTCAGAGAAATTTGGTTGAATTTGATTTGAATTCAATTCGAGTTAAAATTTGAGTTGGTAAAATTAGTCAGAGTTGTATATTGTTAATACATAAACGAATATTTGAATTTCGAGTTAAATTGAATTCACGCGAGTTGAAAAAAAACCTAACATGAATTCGACCCTTGATAAATGTGCGTCAGAAATGCAATTTTTGGTAATAGAGTAATATAATAATTCCCACCAGGTCTAACAACCCATTGCCACCCTTTTGGCTGTTTGCTCTTCAACCTGGGTTATTATTGATGGGTTACTTGGTTCGATTTGGGCTATATAAGCCATTGTTGAGGTTGGTTGGGGTAAAGGGGGTCACACACTGGCAGTCTCCTATTATAGGTCTCTGCTTTAGGGGTGCTTTAATACAAGGAGCAATATTTAAGGTCTATTTGCAGTTAAGCATTGGGTTAGGATTTACGGATCTCCAGCTGAAGATCTACTGCTGGTAGGTGAAGTCCTACCTGGGTTACAGGATGGGGTATACCAATAGGGCTGGATTACTATACATACACACTGGTGGGGTTTGCATATACAGTAGATCACTCTTATTTGCTTTGAGGTGAAACAAACACCATACCATATGATTGGTCACCCCTAAAGACTCTACATCACTGACAATAAGAACCACCATCTTTTGAAAATAGAACTTCTGATTCTCAATGGCACAAGCCACACTAACCAAATACAAAGTCATTCACGTTCTGAAGCTCATAAGCTTTATTTATTTATAAGCAGTGAGGGTCCCTTGCCCATAAAGCTTCCAATCCACAGCAGACCACACACGGCACGTTGAAAGATGAGATCTTGTTTATTAAAGGAGGACTTGCTTGCTCTCCTATTTCATGAGCTCCAGTCGAACAAAGGACCTGCCTCCATTTCGGCACACAATGGGATCCCTTTTATAGCATTAGCTTCCTAAGCACTTTCTAGCTGGGGCTTCGCATGTACAGTCACTCGATTCATGACGTTCAGACCTTTGTAACTACTTAAAGGAAAAAGAAACCCACAAACGCTACATCCTGAGAAGTCTAGACTCCATAACAAAGATTTTCCTATTCAAGCATTTAAAAATGCTGGAATTTCCATAACAAGAAGTGAGTTAAACTCCCACCGATTCACTGACTGTTAGTTCGAGGAGGGATACATGCCCCAGGAAGGGACACTGGGTGCAGGAGGAGGGATACATGCACTAGGAAGGGACACTGGGTGCAGGAGGATACATGCCCTAGGAAGGGACACTGGGTGCAGGAGGAGGGATACATGCCCTAGGAAGGGACACTGGGTGCAGGAGGAGGGATACATGCACTAGGAAGGGACACTGGGTGCAGGAGGAGGGATACATGCACTAGGAAGGGACACTGGGTGCAGGAGGAGGGATACATGCACTAGGAAGGGACACTGGGTGCAGGAGGAGGGATACATGCCCTAGGAAGGGACACTGGGTGCAGCTGGAAGGATACATGAACTAGGAAGGGACACTGGGTGCAGGAGGAGGGATACATGCCATAGGAAGGGACACTGGGTGCAGGAGGAGGGATACATGCACTAGGAAGGGACACTGGGTGCAGGAGGAGGGATACATGCCATAGGAAGGGACACTGGGTGCAGGAGGAGGGATACATGCACTAGGAAGGGACACTGGGTGCAGGAGGAGGGATACATGCACTAGGAAGGGACACTGGGTGCAGGAGGAGGGATACATGCCGTAGGAAGGGACACTGGGTGCAGGAGGAGGGATACATGCCGTAGGAAGGGCCACTGGGTGCAGGAGGAGGGATACATGCACTAGGAAGGGACACTGGGTGCAGGAGGAGGGATACATGCCATAGGAAGGGACACTGGGTGCAGGAGGAGGGATACATGCACTAGGAAGGGACACTGGGTGCAGGAGGAGGGATACATGCCATAGGAAGGGACACTGGGTGCAGGAGGAGGGATACATGCACTAGGAAGGGACACTGGGTGCAGGAGGAGGGATACATGCACTAGGAAGGGACACTGGGTGCAGGAGGAGGGATACATGCACTAGGAAGGGACACTGGGTGCAGGAGGAGGGATACATGCCGTAGGAAGGGACACTGGGTGCAGGAGGAGGGATACATGCCCTAGGAAGGGCCACTGGGTGCAGGAAGGGAAACGTATTAAGACAGGATTCAAGGTGGAATTAATGGGATACATGCTATAGAGAAACATTGGTACAAGGGTGGATGCCTTTATTTAAGGAGCATTACACAAATCTGGCCCACTCTGGAGGCCACTTACACAAGAGAACTAACTGTCAGATGTGGATCAGCCTGCACTACCCTGTAGTATCCAGCAGGGGCACCACATTTATATGCAGCACAGGGAATATTACACACAGGCAGTATATCACTGTCACACATTTAGAAATAAATGAAAAAGGCCAGCGAAAGAGGAAAAAAACCCATAAATAATCTATATTTCATATGAAAAGGGTCAGAGAGAGCAACAACTGTGTAGCGACACCCCCAGACATATGGCTTGGAGTCATTAGGGGCGGCCATGTGTGATCCCTGGGAAACAGACAGAAGCAGAGGAAGAGAATTTCAGCAGTTGACCATTAAAGCTCAGAAATATAAAAACAATATTTTTGGGAACTAATCTCCTAAAAACTAACTGTTCCCTTACATTTCCTCACTGGCACCCAACGAATGAGTGAGGGAAATAATTTGTACTTAACTGTCAGTTAAAAGGGAAAGTGAACCTTTGCATGAACTTTACGCGTGTTGCAGATGGATGTCACTGAAGCAGCTTTGCGGTTGGTCCCTTTTCTTAATATTTTGACCTAGAAAATGCGATTCAACTGCAAATTTGTTGCGATTTGTAAATGGAATCGAAATCAGCGTCCATCCCTTCCTGCACTGCTGGCTCTGACTCTTAAACAGTGGAAAGCAAGTAAGTTCTCCTCCAGGCAGGGCTTCTGGTAGTCAATAGTCAGAACCAGCAGTGCTGGAATAAAGAATAACACAGGCAGACGCTGCAAACCAGTGGCAACATATAGTGGGAAGTTGCTAAGAATGATATTCTCTTTAGGCTAATATTTAAAGAATATGTAAACCCAAACAGTCCTGGATGGTAACATTTCAGATTTAAGGAAAATAAACCCCTTCAGGCCAAATGCAAACATTTAGTTATCCGAGGTTATAACTAAATGATTTACCCACACATGGCGTAATAATAAACACATCTACCATCCTGATTTGCAAATAGCTGCCTGGTTGCTGGGGTAACTAAGCCCTGGCAACCAGATAGCAGTCAATGTCAAGCATGGGAGCTGCAGAACAAAACAAGGTAAATATGTTTAATGTAAATAGTCCCATTGCATCTTGGGAGTCAGGAAGGAATTTTTTCCCTCTCGGAGGCTTCAAATGGGTTTTCGCCTTTCTCTGGATCAACTGGCAGTTAGGCAGCTTATATATAGACTTAAAGGAGAACTAAACCCGAACAATGAATAGGGCTAAACGTGTTATATTTTATATAGTGAACTTATTGCACGAGGCTAAAGTGTCAGCTTGTCAATAGCAGCAATGATCCAGGACTTCAAACTTGTCACAGGGGGTCACCATCTTGGAAAGTGTCTGTGACACTCACATGCTCAGTGGGCTCTGATTGGCTGTTGAGAAGCTAAGCTTAGGGCTCGTCACTAATTATCCAGCAGAAAATGAGCTTCCCTGGCTGTAATATAAGCTGATGCTACAGGTTTGCTGATTATTAAATTCTGATGCTAATTGCACTGGTTTCTGTGCTGCCATGTAGTAATTATGTGTATTAATTACTAATCAGCCTTATATTGTGACATTTCTATTCTATGTGTACCATACCTCCCAACTGTCCCTTTTTCGGAGGGACAGTCCCTCTTTTGACAGCTCAACCCACAGTCCCTCATTTGTACTGGAAAGTCCCTCTTTTCTCTGCACTGAACAGCCAGAAAAAGAAACAAAGTTTCTCACTTAATTGGCTTTTAGCAGAGAGCCCAGGAGAGGTAACTGGTGCAAATAAGATACTTTGTAACAATTCTGAGACACAAAAACACAGTTTAGATAAGGAGAAATATTTCCAAACTTTCATAACCTGCCAAATTTTGTAAAACGAACATGGTAATTAGAGGGTGTGGCCACAGAAAGGGGTGTGGTCAAAAAATTGCTGCGCTACGTGCGGAAAAAAAATTTTTGTCCCTCTTTTTACTTCCAAAATGTTGGGAGGTATGGTGTACTGTATATTGTGAGTGGCTCCCTAAGCGCAGTAAGTGACAGCAGCACAGAGCATGTGCAGTGAATCAGCAGAAAAGAAGATGGGGAGCTACT
The DNA here is from genome assembly GCA_038501925.1 of Xenopus petersii. Lineage (NCBI taxonomy): Eukaryota > Metazoa > Chordata > Amphibia > Anura > Pipidae > Xenopus > Xenopus petersii. The sequence goes on from CM076678.1 coordinate 152,441,718, forward strand.
GGGGCATCTTTGGAGACACAGATCTTTACTGCTAAAGGGCTGTGGTTGCCTTCTAGCATTCTAAAAGTTAATTTAAAGGGGAACTAGCCATTTTAAATCAGGCAAGTCAAAATCATTTTCAGTAGCCCCTGCATGTTAGATTATTAAAGTAAAATAAAAGGTGGTGATATATATATATATGCATGCAGGGAGCTTGGGGCCAACAAGTCATTTTTCACACTTTATTTTATATTAAACTATAGGAAACAGGGGACGGAGCTTCATTTAACCGCAGACTCCCGTGACAGCCCGGGCTTATTCATTGCAAGCAGAGCGCCCTGGAAGAATGTTATCTCTCTCCATCCTGAGCAAATTTAGGAGAAACTGCGGTTTCCTGTTCCAGGGTGGAGTCCGGCATGGAAGTCTGCAAAAATAGTCTCTCCAGTTCTGTCTAAAGGAAAGATTTTTTTTGGAATGGTTCCCGTTCACAGAGGAAGTGGCTACCCCCCCCCCCCCCCCTTCGGCTGAATAATGTTTTCGCAAGGCTGCTAAAATATCAACCCACAGAGTTATTACAGTCTGACAAACACAGGCAAAACGCAATGGCTTTTTTTTCTGTACAAGAGAAAAAAAAAAAAAAAATCTCCAAAAAAGAAGAAAATTATTAGAAGTTTAAAAAATTATATAAAGAAAAAAAATGTAAAAAGTATTTTAAACAACATTAAAAATAAAATTGTTCTCATTTAAAAAAAAAATAAAGAAAATGATTCAGGTATGAGATCTGTTATCCGGAAAACCGTTATCCAGAAAGCTCTGAATTACAGAAAGGCAGTCTCCTGTAGACTCCATTTTATACAAATAATCCACATTTTTAAAACCGATTTCCTTTTTCTGTGTAATAATAAAACAGTCGCTTGTACTTGATCCCAACTAAGATATAATTAATCCTTATTGGAAGCAAAACCAGCCTATTGGGTTTATTTAATGTTTATATGATTTTCTAGTAGACTTAAGGAATGAAAATCCAAATTACAGAAAGATCCGTTATCTGTAAAAACCCCAGGTCCCGAGCATTCTGGATAACAGGTCCCAACAGGGCCGGAACTAGGGGTAGGCAGAGTAGGCACGTTCCTGGGGCGCAAAGCTGGGGGGGCGCCAGGCACGTACCTCCTCTGTCGCCTACCCCAAGTCTGGTTCCCGACTGTCTGGTTGTTATTGCTTCTTTTTCAGTTCTGCGCATGCACGAAAACTCCATTTCGCGCATGCGCACGCAGGTTCGCGCATGCGCAGATTTGCACAGGCGCCACTACTGCCCGGCTTGCCTAGGGAGCCTGGACAGCGTGGCCCGCCTCTGGGTCCCAAACCTGTACATGATTTAAAGAAATAAAAAAAAAAAAAAAAAAAAAACTGTACCCCAGGCAGCAGTGTTGCACAGGGGAAAAAACCTTTCTGCTAAAGGGTAACTAATCCATGTGTTTTGCAGATGTAGAATGCAACATACACTGGTTTATCCGCTCAGTGCAGCTTTTACTGGTGATGTGGAGCCCTTTATTTGTAACAAAGTCAGAGGCGCTCTAGTAGTTATTGGGGCTCATTTATAAATACAGGGCAAATTTGCACCTGGGCATTAACCCATAGCAACCAATCAGTAATTAGCTTTTTGTTTAGTCAGCTGCAGGTTGAGCACTGAAAGCAATCATCTGATTAGTTGTCTTGGGTTACATGACCCATGTCAAGGAGCAAATGCATCATAGGAGCAAATTTGCCCACTGTTTATAAGTGCCCCCCATAAATAGAGCTATAGTCTGCAGCACTAGGGACATCGCTTCAATCCACCCTTCCCCGGAGGAGTTTACAATCCAAGGGCTTGGGTTGCAACCCATCCGGGGTCAGACTGGGCCAGCAGGTAAGGTTGCCACTTGTCCTGTTTTGACCCGGACAGTCCAGTTTTTTTGAAGGGCTATTCGCAGGGTTGGACTGGGCTGGCGGGGCTCCGGGAAAAAACCCGGTGGGCCTCACTGGGCCAGGTCCGCACCAACATCTTCTTCATAAGCCGCGACCCCCTTTTTTCATAGGTCGCGGCAAAAAAATTTTAGTGTGCACTGTGCATGCGCAGAACCGCGGCGTATGTGTACCATTGCAGCGCTGCACATAGGCACATTGCAGGCACGGCATGAGGGCTGGAGGGGGGGCCCAGTCCGACCCTGGCTGTTCGGGTCTAGGGTTGCCACCTGGCCAGTATTTTTTAAAATGATGGTTCATTCCAAAGGGTAGAAAGATAAATATATAGGAAGGCTGGTGTTTTTTTCCCAGAAAAGGTGGCAACCCTATTCAGGTCAAAACTGGCAGCCGGGTTTTCCAAATTAGGAAAACCGGGCAGGATTTCCTCTGATTGACGCAGTAATTGGCCAATCACCATGTAACAGTCCCACCCTCACAATGTCACTGCCCTGCCACATCACTGCCCCTGCTGTGTCACAGCCCCGCCTCCTCCCGAGTTCGTCAGGGGGGGGAAAGGTGGCAACCCTACTAGCAGGACACTGGTAAAAAAAAAAAAACCCTGCACTAGGGCCAATTAACCTGCATGTATATATTTGGGGTGTGGGGGGGGAACCAGGGTACCCGGAGGAAACTTACACAGACATGAGGAGAACATACACACTCCCTGCCTGGAATCGAACCCAGGTCCCCAACACTAGAGAACAACAATACGAACAGCTGAGCCACTGACCAAAGTTCCTGCCTGCACTTCCCCTAGGGAACAAACATTCACATACATGAAGCCCCACTTATAAACACCAATACAAACAAGCTGAACTCCATAGACTCCTAAAACAGCGCCAGTTGGTGGGTGGCGGTGAGTTTTCTCCCTCTCCCTGGTATTTTGTGCAATTACTGCGCATTAAAAAAAAAAAAAAAGGAAAAACGAAAAAAAAAAAAAAATACTGTTAAAAACGAATGTGGCACCTAATAAAAGTGAAGATTATAATTAAGAAGAGGGTTCCGAATAGTTTAACTTAGGGAGTCGTTGCCGTGGAAACCATGTTCCTTAAATACAATCCTCCACCTGTAATTGAAGACATTTCAAAACATTATATTCCAGTTAATAACCTAAAAGCCACTCAATTAGGAGGCTTAAAATATAGTTTGACTGGTGGAATTTCATTATTTCTGGCTAATGGGAGACTTTGTGTCACAGATAAAATGAGCAGCACAAATGATTTAGGGAATCAAAAGAACTTTAAGTGACGGTGCCCCTTCTTAGTGCCAAGAACCCACAGAACACTCAACTGAAATCTGTCTAGTCGAGAGTAACGGTCCCAAATCTCAGGCTGGAGAAGGTCTGATGGAGCATGGGGTGTGGTGGAAAGTATGATATATGAGATGGGTTCAAGAGATGCAACTGGCATTCAACTTGTCCTACATTTACTTTTAATCTCACCATGAAATGTACACTGAGCGGACGAACATGAAGACACCATCCCATGCACGAGAAGAAATTGTCCACCAACTTATCTACTCTTGGTCACATCCAATTTTCCACTCCATAAACAGTAATTAAGGGTGAACCATGTGACTGCTGTGCAACTCAAAATGCCAGGGATCACTACTTGTGCCATTGCCCTAAAATGGTTCTTCTCAAACTGTTGAGCTGGTCCTCATAGGAACCCCATAGCCTTGACAAGGGGACAATCCAGCCTGAAGGTCAGTGAGGCTGAAATTAAAGGAGAATGTCTATTGGTCCTTATAGATACTCCTGTAAATCCAGCCTAAATGCTACTTGGGGTGAGTGCTTATTTGTGCCTTGGGTACCCCTGGAACTATAGCAGGGAAATGGTTACCCAAATATTTCTATATATCTGTAACCTTGTTATGAGCTAAGGGGACCCAGCATGAAGGTCAGTTAGGGGGAGATTTGGGGTGAGCGCTTATTTGTACCCTGGGTACCCCTGAAACTATAGCAGGGTGACTGGTACCCCAATGTTTCTATATATCTGTAACCTTGTTATGAGCTAAGGGGGCCCAGCATGAAGACCAGTTAGGGAGAGATTTGGGGCGAGTGCTTATTTGTGCCCTGGGTACCCCTGGAACTATAGCAGGGTGACTGTTACCCCAATGTTTCTATATATCTGTAACCTTGTTATGAGTTAAGGGGACCCAGTCTGAAGGCCAGTTAGGTGGCGATTTGGGGTGAGTGCTTATTTGTGCCCTGGGTACCCCTGGAACTATAGCAGGGTGACACCCCAATGTTTCTATATATCTGTAACATTGTTTTGAGCTAAGGGGACCCAGTCTGAAGGCCAGTTAGGGGGCGATTTGGGGTGAGTGCTTATTTGTGCGCCGGGTACCCCTGGAACTATAGCAGGGTGACACCCCAATGTTTCTATATATCTGTAACATTGTTTTGAGCTAAGGGGACCCAGTCTGAAGGCCAGTTAGGGGGCGATTTGGGGTGAGTGCTTATTTGTGCGCCGGGTACCCCTGGAACTATAGCAGGGTGACACCCCAATGTTTCTATATATCTGTAACATAGTTTTGAGCTAAGGGGACCCAGTCTGAAGGCCAGTTAGGGGGCGATTTGGGGTGAGTGCTTATTTGTGCGCCGGGTACCCCTGGAACTATAGCAGGGTGACACCCCAATGTTTCTATATATCTGGAACATTGTTTTGAGCTAAGGGGACCCAGTCTGAAGGCCAGTTAGGGGGCGATTTGGGGTGAGTGCTTATTTGTGCGCCGGGTACCCCTGGAACTATAGCAGGGTGACACCCCAATGTTTCTATATATCTGTAACACTGTTTTGAGCTAAGGGGACCCAGTCTGAAGGCCAGTTAGGGGGCGATTTGGGGTGAGTGCTTATTTGTGCGCCGGGTACCCCTGGAACTATAGCAGGGTGACACCCCAATGTTTCTATATATCTGTAACATAGTTTTGAGCTAAGGGGACCCAGTCTGAAGGCCAGTTAGGGGGCGATTTGGGGTGAGTGCTTATTTGTGCGCCGGGTACCCCTGGAACTATAGCAGGGTGACACCCCAATGTTTCTATATATCTGGAACATTGTTTTGAGCTAAGGGGACCCAGTCTGAAGGCCAGTTAGGGGGCGATTTGGGGTGAGTGCTTATTTGTGCGCCGGGTACCCCTGGAACTATAGCAGGGTGACACCCCAATGTTTCTATATATCTGTAACACTGTTTTGAGCTAAGGGGACCCAGTCTGAAGGCCAGTTAGGGGGCGATTTGGGGTGAGTGCTTATTTGTGCGCCGGGTACCCCTGGAACTATAGCAGGGTGACACCCCAATGTTTCTATATATCTGTAACATAGTTTTGAGCTAAGGGGACCCAGTCTGAAGGCCAGTTAGGGGGCGATTTGGGGTGAGTGCTTATTTGTGCGCCGGGTACCCCTGGAACTATAGCAGGGTGACACCCCAATGTTTCTATATATCTGGAACATTGTTTTGAGCTAAGGGGACCCAGTCTGAAGGCCAGTTAGGGGGCGATTTGGGGTGAGTGCTTATTTGTGCGCCGGGTACCCCTGGAACTATAGCAGGGTGACACCCCAATGTTTCTATATATCTGTAACATTGTTTTGAGCTAAGGGGACCCAGTCTGAAGGCCAGTTAGGGGGCGATTTGGGGTGAGTGCTTATTTGTGCGCCGGGTACCCCTGGAACTATAGCAGGGTGACACCCCAATGTTTCTATATATCTGTAACACTGTTTTGAGCTAAGGGGCCCAGTCTGAAGCTCAGTTAGGATAAGATGAGGGGGTGCTATTGGGCATTATACAATATAGTAGATTTCTCAATCTATAGATTTAGATCTGTAGATTTTCTCAAAACTATAGAAACAAAGCTGTTTCAGTTCATTCAATACGTCAGACAGTTACGATATTCCCAGGCCAGCGACGCTGAGGGTCATTCCTCTGCAACTCAATCCACATTTTTTGGCAACACATTATTTCCCCCCTCTCTTCAGACCAGACAAAGGCAAGTGCAGAGATACAGTGCGATAGAGTATTTTGTGTATTTGTCTTGCAGTATAAATTGCCAGTGTCTTGTTTAGTCCCAGGTGGATGTTTTACAAACAGGTGGCGCTTGTTTCATCTCGTACCCAAGATAATGCTCCGTGTTTTTCTGCTGAATAAGTGCCGCCCGGCTGTACGCTGAAAAAGCCCATTTTGCCACAAGGCATAGTTTCCCAACTAATAAATTGCTGCTGTCGAAATAAATTATCCATCTCGTAGGAGAAGAGCTGGGGGATAATTAGAGGCATCGCACAAGGTGTTGGCGGTTAAGAGACGGGCGCGCTGAGGATTGTGGAGCTAAAGACACATCTAAGGGCCCAGGGAAGTCACGCAAGTCAAGATGACGCCGATTGGCAACGTGAAACCATTTTTATGGGGTTCTGAACCTTTTAGAAGAGACAAAAAATACATTAGCAGGGAAACATCTGGTTTATACGATGTAAGCGAAAAAGATGGCAGTAATAAGATTCTGATCAGGGGGAACGTAACACCCAAATGGCAAGAGCGTGCGCCGAGGCTTCTTTATGCTCCGCTGTAATGTGCTCCGACTAATAGGGAATACGCTCATATCTTATATTCCAAAACCATCTCTGCTTACCTTATGGTATTAGAATTACTATGGAACATCTGTGGCCCAATTCTGCGTTCTACCTGCTGATTCCAACAAACTGATTAAGTGTTTCAGCTTTACTTGCTTTAATAATTTCCTCACCTTCTCTTTTTAACTCTATAGAGAAACGCTTCCGGGTCGATCTACATTATCCACCCGGGAACAGCGTGACAATATAGGGGGGGAAGAGAAGGGAAACGAAGAAAGATTGGATACATGTAATCACAAACAGCAATATATGATACATTCATGTAGAACCATCACAAATACAATGATGCTGTAATGATAAAGACTATGTGTCAAGTAATCAGCTTAGGGTTCCCCCCTAGGGGTACCCCTGGAACTATAGCAGGGTGACTGTTACCCCAATGTTTCTATATATCTGTAACCTTGTTATGAGCTAAGGGGGCCCCAGTCTGAAAGCCAGTTAGGGGGAGATTTGGGGTGAGTGTTTATTTGTACCCTGGGTACCCCTGGAACTATAGCAGGGTGACGGTTACCCCAATGTTTCTATATATCTGTAACCTGGTTATGAGCTAAGGGGGCCCACTCTGAAGGTCAGTTAGGGGGAGATTTGGGGTGAGTGTTTATTTGTGTCCTGGGTACCCCTGGAACTATAGCAGGGTGACTGTTACCCCAATGTTTCTATATATCTGTAACCTGGTTATGAGCTAAGGGGGCCCACTCTGAAGGTCAGTTAGGGGGAGATTTGGGGTGAGTGCTTATTTGTGCCCTGGGTACCCCTGGAACTATACCAGGATGACACCCCAATGTTTCTAGATATCAGTAACCTTGTTATGAGCTTAGGGGGCCCAGTCTGAAGGCCAGTTAGGGGGAGAATTGGGGTGAGTGCTTATTTGTGCCCTGGGTACCCCTGGAACTATACCAGGATGACACCCCAATGTTTCTATATATCAGTAACCTTGTTATGAGCTTAGGGGGCCCAGTCTGAAGGCCAGTTAGGGGGAGAATTGGGGTGAGTGCTTATTTGTGCCCTGGGTACCCCTGGAACTATACCAGGATGACACCCCAATGTTTCTATATATCTGTAACCTTGTTATGAGCTAAGGGGGCGCAGTCTGAAGGTCAGTTAGGGGGAGATTTGGGGTGAGTGCTTATTTGTACCCCTGGAACTATAGCAGGGTGACTGTTACCCCAATGTTTCTATATATCTGTAACCTTGTTATGAGCTAAGGGGGCCCAGTCTGAAGGTCAGTTAGGGGGAGATTTGGGGTGAGTGCTTATTTGTACCCTGGGTACCCCTGGAACTATAACAGGGTGACTGTTACCCCAATGTTTCTATATATCTGTAACCTTGCTATGAGCTAAGGGGGACCAGTCTGAAGGTCAGTTAGGGAGAGATTTGACCTGAGTGATTGGTTCTTTAAATGTTGAGGTAAGCTAATCTAATTCAGGGTTGCGAAACTCATCAGAATAATTAAAATGATCACCTGGTGATGTTTGTATATCTGTAACAAAGTCCACTCACCCTGGTGGTTTAGCGGGGAAGCCCGCCGCGCTGAACTGCTCCACCGCAGGCGCCTGTCTCTTAGGGCGCGCGCGCCTCTTCCTGGTTTTAAGGCGGAGGTGCGCTGGCGTGATGACATCAGCGCGCATTGGCGTGAAAATTGAAATGTATTTAAAGGGACATTTTTCATTTTCACACTGCCCGTTATAGGATTTGTTTCCTGGTGCTGTTAGCTGTTGCTATTCTGTTTGAACCTGTTACCTGTTTTGACCCCTGCCTGGCTTTTTGACGATTCTACATTCTGTATCCTGACTCCTTGCCTGATTACTGACTTCCATTTTGCTTAACCCTCTGATTGACTTCCTGGTTTGACCCTTGCCTGCCTGACTACGTTTATTCTCTGCCTGCCCCGACCCGGCCTGATCTGACTTCTCTAACGCCTTGTACTACGATCTTCTGCCCAAAGACTCTCGCTAACAGACGTGCCCCTCTGCCTATCCAGAACCTCTAGCCTTGCACCTCTCGTTTAAGTCCTGGTGGCATCCAAGTAGCTGAGGGCTCCTCCTGAGGCCAAAGGTGGTCACACTACTGGTGAAGCACGAGCCGAGACCAGGGTGCTTGGTGTTTGTTCTGGTGTTGGGCGCCAAGCGTGACAATATCTTCCAGGATAATCCCACAGTATCGATGATGAAACATATGAATCTACTTACATCCAATATTGATATATTCTCGCTATCATTAGTGGTGGGCAGCAGATCAGGGTTGGACTGGCCAGCCAGAGATCTTCAGGTGGGACAAGGTCCTAGTCTGGAACAATTTCCATCAGCCTGTTCTTATTTCCACCCTAAACCTATAGAACCTCTATACTATTTAGCGTCTCACTAATTGATGGGATATGAGTCGGCCTTATATGTGAGGTTCTCTGTTGGGTCCTAGGAGGCCCAGTCTGACAGCACTATTGATGCATTCTAATTCAAAGACAGTCAACTGTCTAAATCATTATCTTCTAAACTGTAATTCCTCAGGCCGTACATGACACAGGCATCCTCTGCCAGCCGTTCATTTCTCCCTCCCAGTACTTCATGTCAAGAGCCTCTTTTAATTGAAATGCAAGAAGCATGCGGAAATGCCCGATTTATAAACATTAACATGCGTGACGCATTTCGCAATTCTCCGAATATCAATCTCAGCCAACGTAATTTGCTTCGATTGGTTTCAATCTTTACCATCGCCTTATCTATAGGTTTTTTTTTTTCTTCTCTCCAGTCTGGATGTTTTTTTCTGTTATCTTCCCACAGACATAATGACTTGGTTTACTTGTCATTTTAACTTTGTTATGGTTCACAGTTCCTCTTAGATCGACGATACGGGGGGGGGGGGGCTGATAATTGAAAGTTGAGTGCAAGTGGGAAAGAATTGAAGTGGGGGGTGGGGTTGTTATTGGGGCTCTGCTGCTGTCTGATAACACATCCTCATTTGTCAATTGCATGACCAAAAAAAGGTGGACACATTGGCTATGTATAAAGGCACCACCTGGAGTAGTGGTATTTTTTGGTTCAAGAAATTGAACCAAACATTCAAGACAACAGTACTCTAGACAATGGGGCAGATTTACTAAAGTTCGAAGTGACTAACGCTAGTGAAAATTCGCCAGCGTGACGTCCTTTAGTTACTTCGCCGATTTACTAACGGGCGTAAATTCGTTAGCGAAGTCGACCTGCTCTAGCGCTACTTCGCACCCTTACGCCAGGTGTAGTTGCGCTATGGCGAAGGGACGACGTAACTACGCTTATTCACTAACTTGAGCATTTTACTGAACGTTACCCTCTTGCGCCAGACTTCGCCAACTCAGACCAGGCGAAGTGCAATAGAGTAGATAGGGATTGCTTCAAAAAAAAAAGTTGAAATTTTTTTCTAAGTCCCAAAAAACCCAGGCGTCTTTTTCTTTTTTAAGGGTGGTAGGCTGAAAAAGATCGTAAATTTTTTGGGGTACCCTCCTTCCCCCTTACATTTCCTAACATATGGCACCTAAACTATACACTGGGCACATGTATAGGGCAATATAACAACTCTATTTTATTTTATGAAGCTTTCCCAGACTTGTGTAATGTAATGTATTTGCTGCAACATATACATCCATTGTACTTTAACTTGGTGCCGTATGCAAATTAGCGCAACTTCGCTTTGCTTGATGAATTAACGCTAGCGCAAATTCGCTACCGTTCGCCTCCCTGAGCGCAACTTCAGATTTTAGTGAATTAGCGGCGCCCTGGCGAATTGCGGCAAAGGCGTCGCTAGCGCATTTTCGCTGCTTAGTGAATTTGCCCCATAGGCTCAAGGATAACTAGGACAGCAGATCTACACTACACTCTATAATCATTACGGCCCTAGAAGATGAGGATACTGGAAGGTAAATATGGTGGAAGCTCCCGGTGACTGAAAGAAGGGAACCTGCCCCTACTTATATTTTATAACACCCCCTTCTCCACAAAACCCCCTTTTCCCCTTCCCCAAACTCTTTGTACTTGGAAGACTTAACTATGAATCACCAAGATTCAGACTGAACATAAGGACATAAATTCTCCCCCATATAAATATCCAAGGTTTACGGCAGACGTCCCAGAGCCTCCCATAAAGCCTAAAGGAGCTGACGGCAGCACCAAATCATCCATAATAAAAAGTGCATTTATTTAATTATACGCCCCGTTCCTTCCGCTCACACTGTAATGATCAGTGGAATCCTGTCAAGGGAAAAAAAAGTAAAGTTTGGGTTCATTCCCACCCAAACGAACACTAAAGAGACTAGATACACAAAAATGAATGTTAAATATTTATCTGTATATAAGACACAGCTTCCTTATCCCTATAATTGCTCCATGTTAATCTAATGCTAGCCAATCAGATTGCCCGGCTTCAGTTGCAGTAAAAGAATAACGCACCCATAAGCCAATGAGGAGAGACGAAGATACATCAAGTATTTAAAAGGACAACTAACGCCTCCCCTCCATGATGTAAAATTACATTGGTCCCTAGAATCCCTCTAGGTTCATCTTACTGAGCCCAGTTTCTCTCTATTGCTCTGCAAACCCAAGCAATTATTTTCCCATATTCTGTATGCGCAGGGGGCGGGGCTCGCTTAAATCCTGACTTTTTCTACTGGAAACTGTGGCTGAAATAAAAGGCTGTCTGTGTATCTCTTTACACTCCCCGAGGCAGCTGGTTAGGGTTTGATTTATGGCATAAAGACTGCCTGTAATGAAGCTTTCCATCAAAGGACTCCATTGCCGAAAGTTGATAAAATGCAGAACTGGCAAGTGAAGGTTATTGTGCAGCCGGCGGCCTCGGTCTTGGGATCAGCACCTGTAGGAGGCCCTCCTGCTCAGTCATTGGTTGCGCTGTCTGCAGCTCAAAACACTGGCAGACAATGACGGGTTAATCAAAGATATACATTGTACAATCACATACAATCCAGGCATTACCCCTCTCCTTGCCAAATGCACAATTTAGAAGTAAAATGTTTGGCTGTAGTTTAAGTTGATCTCTGCTGAGAGGAATGTCCTGGGCACACAATAAGAGAAACAATATGGCACCTCCTCCCATATGTATAAATACAAATATACAAAGAAGGAATGTTCTGGGCACACAATAAGCTATACCCTCATACTATACTGTCTAACGGAATCAATATGGCACCTCCTCCTCCCATATGTATAAATACAAATATACAGAGAAGGAATGTTCTGGGCACACAATAAGCTATACCCTCATACTGTACTGTCTAAGGGAATCAATATGGCACCTCCTCCCATATGTATAAATACAAATATACAGAGAAGGAATGTTCTGGGCACACAATAAGCTATACCCTCATACTGTACTGTCTAAGGGAATCAATATGGCACCTCCTGCTCCCATATGTATGAATACAAATATACAGAGAAGGAATGTTCTGGGCACACAATAAGCTATACCCTCATACTGTACTGTCTAAGGGAATCAATATGGCACCTCCTCCTCCCATATGTATAAATACAAATATACAGAGAAGGAATGTTCTGGGCACACAATAAGCTATACCCTCATACTGTACTGTCTAAGGGAATCAATATGGCACCTCCTCCTCCCATATGTATAAATACAAATATACAGAGAAGGAATGTTCTGGGCACAGACCAAAAAAAAACCTCGAAATATTAAGTAATGAAATCGCTTTCTTTAACTCTTCAACCTCTAGACGTAAACATTTGCTTCCGGCAATGAAAATACAATATAAATATGTTTTGGGTCACTTTATGAATGTGAAACACCGTGCAGTTATCAATCAGTGTAATTGGCATCGGATCTGAAGGACGCGATACGTTAAAAATACAATCAATGCAATGGCGGGGAAAAAAAAGCGCCATTTTCCACCCAATTATTGCTCTTTCTCATGCAAAATATTCATCAGTTCCCGGAAAACAAGGTATAAATGTCAGAGGAGACTATATAATACCCAGGGCTTTTCCTGCGAACGCTCGGCAGTGACAAGTGCGAATCTATTACAATCGTAAGGGACAAAAGCGCAGCAAATTACCAGCGGCGCAAACGAGAGCAGTAACTCAGTGTTGCTAAGAGCCGACAACATTCTTGCTGATCTGAATGCTCGGGACCTGGGGTTTCTGGATAAGGGGTCTTTTGGTAATTTGGATCTTCATACCTTAATTCTACTAGAAAATCATATAAACATGAAATAAACTCAATAGGCTGGTTTTGCTTCCAATAAGGATTGATATGGGATCAAGTACCCCTTATCCAGGAAACCAGGTATCCAGAAAGCTCCGAATTAAAGGAAAGGCCGTCTCACATAGATTCCATTTTATACAAATACAAATTTTTAAAAAATGATTTCCTTTATCTGTGTAATAATAAAACAGTCGCTTGTACTTGATCCCAACTAAGATATAATTAATCCTTATTGGAAGCAAAACCAGCCTATTGGGTTTATTTCATGTTTATATGATTTTCTAGTAAACTTAAGGTATGAAGATCCAAATTACGGAAAGTTCCATTATCTGGAAAACCCCAGGTAAAGATCATTCTGGATAACAGGTCCCATAGCTGTACAAGGTACGGTAGTATTATTATTATTATTATAAGAGAGAAAAGGGAAATAGGTTTTAAAATGTTGAATTATTCAATTAAACTGGAGTCTATGGGAGATGCAAAGTGATAATAAACTTCCGTATAAGGGAAATGTCACCTTGACAGAACAAAATATTATAGTTAGTGATAGGCGAATTTCTCCCTTTTTGATTCGCTGAAATATTCGAAAATTTCCCCCAAAATGGTGAAAAATTATTAAAACTCTATTTTTGACGCCTGTGTCAATTAACGTCAATTTGGACACCGGCGTTAAAGTCAATGGGTGTCTGAATAGTGTTGACGCACAATGGTTTTGACGTGAGTGACTTTTGCGGCCTGCGTCCAAATTTTTTTTGATGCAGGCAAACTTTCATGGGAGTGTCGCAAATTTATTTGCCGGTGATAAAACGCGGAGATTTGCCGCAAATTTTTGCCTGGCGAATTTATTGGCCCATCGCTAGTTATTTAACATTTTTGTTTTCTCTGTATCAAACCTGGATGAGGTGGGTTGAACTAAAAGTCAATTACAGCTAGGGATGCACCGAATCCACTTTTTTTGGATTCGGCCAAACCCACGAATCCTTCACGAAGGATTCGGCCGAATACCGAACCGAATCCGAACCCTAATTTGCATATGCAAATTAGGGGTGGGAAGGGGAAAACATTTTTTACTTCCTTGTTTTCTGACAAAAAGTCACGCAATTTCCCTCCCCGCCCCTAATTTGCATATGCAAATTAGGATTCGGTTCGGCCTGGCAGAAGGATTTGGCCGAATCCGAATCCTGCAGAAAAAGGCAGAATCCTGGCCGAATCCCGAACCGAATCCTGGATTCGGTGCATCCCTAATTACAGCATTAGAGCTTGATTGTGGCTCGACCAGTGATTCCCAAATTGTGGGACTGGTCCCCCTATGAGGTGCCTGAAACAGTGGCAGAGGGGGTTCAGCCTGAAGGTCAGTTAGGATGAAATCTGATTAAAATTAATATTTTTCTATAGATAAAGCTAAAACCCACCTTGAAGATCAATTAGGATAAGATTTGGGGTTGAATGTTTAAGTGCTGCCCCAATTAGGATGAGATTTGGGGGTGAACGAGTTTAGATAATGCCCTAGATAGTCTTAAAACTGGGGGTGAATGGGAAATTAAAGGGTGGTTCACCTTTAAGTTAACATTTAGTACATTATAGAATGGCTAATTCTAAGCAACTTTACAACTGGTCTTCATTATTTACTTTTTATAGTGTTTTTTTAAATTATTTGCCTTTTGCTTCTGATGCTTTCCAACTTCCAAATGGGGGTCACTGACCCCCACCTAAAAAACAAATGCTCTGTAAGGCTACAAATGTATTGTTATTGCTACTTTTTTACTCCTCTTTCTATTCAGGCCTCTCCTATTCATATTCCAGTCTCTTATTCAAATCAATACATGGTTGCTAGGGAGTTTTGGACCCTAGCAACCAGATGGCTGAAATTACAAACTGAAGAGCTGCTGAATAAAAAGTTAAATAAGTAAAAAATCACAAATAATAAAAAATGAAAACCAAATGCAAATCGTCTCAGAATATCACTCTCTACAGATCTAATAGAATATAACAATCATTGCACAGAATGAATATTCCAAATTTGATTTAAGCACTTTTTTGTGGGTATTGTGCAGGTATTGAACCCCATGCAGGATCAGAGAGCATTTCAAGTGGAATTAGGCACAATAGGCTCATAATGAAGAACAACAGAGGTTTAGACTGATCCCTCTATAAAACACAAAAGCCATGAATATCTTGTAAATTATTTCCTTATAAACGGTGACTAGTGATGTCATCAGTTATAAACGGTGAGTAGTGATGTCATTTCTGTCACATGACTCACTGGGGCTCATTTATGAACACTGGCCACATTTGCCCATGGGCAGTTACCTATAGCAACCAATCAGTGATTCGCTTTTTGAAGCCAGCTGCAAGTAGGACAATAAATGCAGCAATCTGATTGGTTGTCATGGCTTACTGCCCATGGGCAAATTTGCCCAGTGCTGATAAATAACCCCCACTGAATCTTGTGTATTATAATAAAGTACCCCCTGTTGCAAAATATGAGGATATTAGAAGTCACCTGTATAAAAGCACTCGGCCTTCGGCTTCATGTTTATTATATGGTCATGAGACTCCTCAGTAACTTCCAATATTTCCTTATAATTAACAAGAGGGGGTACTTTATTCACTATAGGTCAAACTAAACAAGGTCAACTTCTCCTTGAAATGATGGGGGGAGGGGGGCCCGAACTACATCGCTAATCCATTTGGAAATATTACAGATATTACACCTTCCCAGTTTCTGATCTTTATATCAAGCTCTCCGACCCCTTTCCCATCCATAACAGAATTAACCACAAATAAAACATCTGAATACTAATAATCAAGCCCTAATCAAGTTATTGTCCCCAGTCTCGGCGAGAGAATTTGAAAACCAGTCCCGTTTGCTTCAAATCATGATTTTTTTAATTTATTTTTTATGAGACGCCAGGGGAACATCACTGGGGTCGGAGCAGGTACATGTTTGGAGTGTGAATCGCACTTCAGTCGCCTGCCTGGGGCGTCTCATAAAATCTTCCCTGAATATGAATCAATAAGAGTTTGATTTTACTACTAAACGGCCACACTGTGCAGAGTTATTACTTCCCTGGTGCCCACGAAGATTCTCGCCGTATCCATCGCTTTCCCGAAACCTAAAAAAATAACTGCAAATGTTTTATTCTCCTCTTAAAGGGCCACAACGCAGTCATTTAAAAAACGGTTTCTCTTAGTATTGGTCCAAAGGAAATGCTCTGATTCTATAATCCTTTCCCTTGTGCTATTGCTTAGCTTCTGAGAAGGTAATTCTGGTTCAGCTTTGCCTTATGAACCATTGTGTCTCATGCAGTCTCTGTGCAAGATTCCCGTACTTCTCCTATTATGTTAGAATTCCCTTGCAAGAAGGGCCCCAAGTACGAGCCAAAACAGTGACCGTAATTCCTGAAATAAATAGGGATGCACCGAATCCACTATTTTGCAAAAGATTCAGCCGAATAGCGAACCAAATCCGAATCCTAATTTACATATGCAAATTAGAAGTGGTAAGGGGAAACATTTTTTACTTCCTTGTTTTGTGATAAAAAGTCATGCAATTTCCCTCCTCACCCCTAATTTGCATATGCAAATTAGGATTCAGTTTCGATTTGGCCGGGCAGAAGGATACTGCCGAATCCTGTGGGAAAAGGCCAAATCCCTGGCCGAATGCAGAACCGAATCCTGGATTCGTTGCATCCCTAGAAATAAATAATTGAGAAGCCAGTTAAAAGCCTGTGTAGACACCCGGAAAACAGGCATTGAGTGCCCAGGTAGGAATCAAACTCAGGACTAGTGAGTGCGGGTCGGGTAAAACCGACCCACGCCCGACCCTGTCCTTCCTCCACCCGCGGCCGACTTCTTCTGGGTTCCTTTTATAGACCCGCTCCACCGATGACATCACAAAAGGGGCTGTGCGAGCAGGACCACGGCTATAAAACCGGAAGTGTAAGATGGAGGTACGAGGTCGGCCTGAACCCAACTGTTCCTCGGATCCCGCGGGTATAGGGCCGGACAGCACATCACTACTCAGGACCCTATCACCTGCTTATACAACAATGGCCTCAAAATAAAAACATTTAAAGGGGTTGTTCTCCTTTAAATTAACTGTTAGAATGATGTAGAGAGTGATATTCTGCGACAATTTGCAATTGGCTTTAATTTTCGATTATTTGTGGTGTTTGAGCTTTTGGTTCAGCAGCTCTCCAGTTTGCGACTTCAGCAGTCTGGTTGCTAGGACCCAAATACCCCTAGCAACCATGCATTGATTTGATTAAGAGACTGGACTATGAATAGGAGAGGCCTGAATAGAAAGAGGAGTAATAAAAAGTAGCAATAACAATACATGTGTAGCCTTACTAAGCATTTGTTTTTAAGATGGGGTCACTGACCCCCCCATTTGAAAGCTTCAAAAGAAAAGGCAATTGATTCAAATACTATAAAAGAAGAAATGAAGGCCAATTGAAAAATTGTGTATTGGCCTTTCTACAACATACTAGTTAACTAAACATGAACCACCTCTTTAATTTTTTCCTCCTACACTAACACTGCCAATTAGCTTCAATGCCAAATAAATCCCTTAACACTGAGGGAGACACATTTTATGCAACGAAATGGGCCAAGCATGAATAATTAGCCCCACCCAGGTCATCGCCAATATATGATACTTTAGATTCTTAACCCTCTTTCTCCTAGAGATGCACCAACCCCATTATTTTTGGTTTCGGTCAAACGCCGAATCCAACACAAAAGAATAAACCGAACACAAGACCAATTCCACTCCCTCATTTGCATATTCAAATTTGAGAAGAAGAAGAAAATTGCACAGAAAGTTGTCATGCTCAGCAACAGCGAGCAATCTAATAAGGCTCAGTGGTCAGAATATTTTATGGCAATACAGGATACTGAATATTTATAGGAAAAAACACTGCAATATGGAATTTGCCAATAACTTTCTCTCCCCGTGTTATAGTAAAAGTCACAGCAAAGCGCTCAGCAGAGACTCAATAAACAGAATTCCAACGGACGTTCAAATAAATATATAAATACATCCAAAAAGGACAAAATTTCTTTGGCAACCGGATCGTTTTAGGCTGACGTTAATCTCCAGTTAATCCGTCCCCTTCCCTCCCCCCTGACACACAGAAATAAAATGTCTCCATTGTTGCTCCAGGCAGGACTAGCGAACTCCAGCGCCTCCTGTAAAGGTGAATTAAAATGTTAAATGAAAACCCTCCAAAGACACCAGCTAAAATGACAGCCGATACAGAACTACCTGTAGGGAATAAAGACATTTTTCTTCAGTTGCAGCCGTCGCTCCAGCAGATTCCGGAAGTTTTTATATTTTCAGGACTTTTTTGTATCTTGGAACACAACCAAATTGCAATTTCTAGCTTAAAATGTATTTTAAAAATATTAAAATGGGATCTTTTAGTTTGTTATAGAATGGCCAATATTAAGCAACATTTCAGTTGGTCTTCATCATTTATTTTTTATAGTTTTTTTTTTTTTTTAATTATTTGCCTTCTTCTTCTGACTCTTTCCAGCTTATGAATGGGGGTCACTGACCCCATCTAAAAAAACAAATGCTCTGTAAGGCTACAAATGTATTGTTATTGCTACTTTTTATTACTCATCTTTCTATTCAGGCCTCACCTATTCATATTCCAGTCTCTTATTCAAATCAATGCATGGTTGCTAGGGGTATTTGGGCCCTATCAACCAAACTGCTGAATTTACAAACTGGAGAGCTGCTGAATAAAAAGCTAAATAAGTCAAAAACCACAAATAATAGAAAATGAAAACCAACTGCAAATTGTTTCAGAATATCACTCTCTACATCATACTAAGAGTTCATTTAAAGGAGAACAACCCCTTTAAATGTTTTCATCCTGAGACCATTGATGTATAGGCAGGTAATAGGGTCCTGAGCTGGACTCCTACCTGGGCAACCGATTGCATGTTCCCCCTTGGGGTTCTTCAATTATTTATTTCAGGATAGATATAGATATATATATATATATATATATATATATATATATATATATATATATATATATATATATATATATATATATATATATATATATATATATATATATATATATATATATTTATTTATTTATATTATACAATTGGGGATTATTTTTCCATTTCCAAGTCATGCAGCATCAGAGATTCTCTATGAATTTTGGTCTGATTTATTTTGGAAACAGGCAGGGCATTGTGGGAAAAAGGGCCTTGACTGGAGATAATAGCTGGGAATGGAAAGGAGCAGACACAAACAATGACAATTATATTTACAATTAACTGGAAATTTGTAGATCATTTTTATTGCTTAGAATTTCATTTTTGAATTAAGAAAATTTTTTTCATTCTTTGGGTAGACTTCCCCTTTAAAGGGAATTTAAAGAAGCCGGAGGGGTTCCAAGCTGAGGTGAAGCCGGGGATTTGAAATCTGCGTGTTTGATTGGATTATTAGCGGAGGCGCGCAGGCTTCCTATACAGAGATAAAAGCAGCTCCTGGAGGACATTAGTGCTAAACGTACAATTTACAGGGTCTTTAAAATAATTGATTAGCAAATACTGTATTCATTAGCCACTATATGAGCCACGGAGCAGAGACAGTTCACGGCAAATGCCGAAGGAAAGGAATATTAACGGTTACAGAGAGGAAGAACATGGGGCTTATTCTGCAATACAATATATAAAGGGTGGGACAATATTTAGTGGGTGGGACAAGGTAGAGTCCTGTGCGGATCCAATTTTTGGGACCCATACCCGACCCGTACCCGCAACCCGCATTATTACTCGCTTGGAACTGCTACCCGACCTTACCCGCAACCCGGACCCGCTGACCATCAAGAATCAGGAAGTGCTGTCATTGTAAACCGGAAGTGACATCTTCGGAAGTAGAAGTGATCAGAAAAAAAGTAGTAAAACAGGAAGTGCTGTCGTTGTAAATCGGAAGTGACGTCATCGGAAGTAGCCGTGACAAGAAAAAATTAGTAATTATCGCTATTGAGAAGACCCGCGACCTTCCCTGCACCCAGAACTTCTCCCCTCAACCCGCAAGGTACCGCAGTTTTTTGCAGGTAACCCACGGGTACCCGAACAGCTGCAGAACTCTAGGACAAGGGTCGAACTGGGCCAGCAAAACACTGTGAATAAACCCAGGGGGGCCCTTGTGAACCCCCCAACCCAGACCTGCTCCCCACTTTAAAATAAGCGCCTCCTCCTGGACCTGATTGCTGCCGCAAAAAGAGTGAGGTACACACACGGCTATGGGGAGGTTGAACAGCTGGGGCGGGGGGCCCTGAGGTCGTAGCCCCGGTGGGGCCTATATCCCCCCAGTCCGACTCTGCCTGCAAGTGTTAAAGGGGTGCCTTCTTCTGACTCTTTCCAGCTTTCAACTGGGGGTCACTGACCCCATCTAAAAACAAATGCTCTGTAAGGCTACACATGTATTGTTATTGCTACTTTTTATTCCTCCTCTTTCTATTCAGGCCTCTCCTATTCATATTCCAGTCTCTTGTTCAAATCAGTGCATGGTTGCTAGGGGAATTTGTACTCTAGCAACCGGATGGCTGAAATTGCAAACTGGAGAGCTGCTGAATAAAAAGCTAAATGACTCAAAAATCACAAATAATAATATAGGAAAACCAATTGCAAATTGTATCAGAACATCACTTTCTACATAATACTAACAGTTAACTCAAAGATGAACAACCCCTTTAAAGTGCACTAGTCACTAGCACCTTTTGTCAACCATCAATTGGATCCTAGGTTCGATTCCAGCCAAGGAGTTGTAGGTTCTTCCAAACTCTGCGTGACTTTTTACTCCAGGAACTCTGGTTCCCTCCTACACTCTAAATACATACGGGCAAGTTCATTGGCTGCTGATAAAACTGACACACATGCGTAGATTGTAAACTCACTGGGGCAGGTACTGACGGGAATGATCTAATCTAGATTGTAAACTCACTGGGGCAGGTACTGACGGGAATGATCTAATCTAGATTGTAAACTCACTGGGGCAGGTACTGACGGGAATGATCTAATCTAGATTGTAAACTCACTGGGGCAGGTACTGACGGGAATGATCTAATCTAGATTGTAAGCTCACTGGGGCAGATACTGACCGGAATGATCATCTAGTCTAGATTGTACACTCACTGGGGCAGGTACTGACATGAATCATCTAATCTAGATTATAAAATCACTGGGGCAGGTACTGACGGGAATGATGATCTAGTCTAGATTGTAAACTCACTGGGGCAGGTACTGACATGAATGATCTAATCTAGATTGTAAGATCACTGGGGCAGGTACTGACATGAATGATCTAATCTAGATTGTAAGATCACTGGGGCAGGTACTGACAAGAATGATGATCTAATCTAGATTGTAAACTCACTGGGGCAGGTACTGACATGAATGATCTAATCTAGATTGTAAGATCACTGGGGCAGGTACTGACAAGAATGATCTAATCTAGACTGTAAGATCACTGGGGCAGGTACTGACTGGAATGATGATCTAGTCTAGATTGTAAACTCACTGGGGCAGGTACTGACGGAATGATGATCTAGTCTAGATTGTAAACTCACTGGGGCAGGTACTGACGGAATGATGATCTAATCTAGATTGTAAACTCACTGGGGCAGGTACTGACGGAATGATCTAATCTAGATTGTAAACTCACTGGGGCAGATACTGACGGAATGATGTACATCGCAGCGAGATATGTTGGTGCTATAGAAATAAAGCATAATAATATTACAAGGAGTGCTACAGATTTGCAGTAATTGTATAATAGGGAATTATTAGTGTTAAATCTGCTGCCAGAAGAAGGAAACTATTAAACGGCAGTGAGTTTCAGGCGGGCAGGTACCACTGTGCATGAAACGCTGAGGAACGAGCGCCATTAGCAGGAGATACAAATTGAATTAATCAGCACACGGATAGTTCAACCCACATGACTAGGAAAGTGTGCAAAACAATTCCAATTAGGCAATTAAAGCGAACACCAATGGATTGCAAATATTAACCTAAAAATAACGTTATTAAGCGGCTTACACAGGGAAATTAACGCAATTTGCAGCGAGTGCGGCGGCCAGGCTTAATGTCAGCTCCCAAAGCTGTTCCCTCTTTAACTAAAGGCGGAAAGAATTGGAAAAATGTAATGGAAGCAGTTCATCATGGAATCCGACAGCACAAGCTCTATCTTTATAACCACTAGGGGGAGCTGTTTCAACTATGCTTTATAGAGGACAGGTAGAAAACAGGAGAGCAGTCCATATAAATGTATATATAATATATCCTTTATTTATGCATTTTATACCTGTCCAAAAATAGTGTCTTTATCTTTTCTTCCATGTGCAAGTGGTACTGGTGTCAACATAGCCGTCATGCTATACTTTCCATACACACTATCAGCAAATGTAGGGGGCTGTTCCTGCTGAATTGTGCTTAGTACAGGGAATACCTATGCTGCCATAGTTTTATGGGATCTCTCTGTACAGACTATGAGCAAACTTAGGGGCTGTTCCTGCTGAATTGTGCTTAGTACAGGGAATACCTATGCTGCCATAGTTTTATGGGATCTCTCTGTACAGACTATGAGCAAACTTAGGGGGCTGTTCCTGCTGAATTGTGCTTAGTACAGGGAATACCTATGCTGCCATAGTTTTATGGGATCTCTCTGTACAGACTATGAGCAAACGTAGGGGCTGTTCCTGCTGAATCTAACTTAAACATATCCAGATACTTTAATCCATCTATGCAGTTGGTCTATTTTTCCCATGTTGATTTTCATGTTTGTATAATGAAAAATATTTAATCCCCTTGAAGAACATTTTTTTTTTGTCATTTTTCCTGCAGATTTGTGAAACATTTAACGTGATAAGAGAAGAAGAAATTGCAGAAAATGTCCCTGCACAATTATTGATGTGTTTTCACCTCCCTCTCTCCGTTACTCAAACATGATATAATTGTAAGCTCTCTAGCACTCTGCCGTGTAATTCTGGGAAAGCTAAATGGACAGAGTAATCATGTTCAGACTGATGGGTGTTTGTGGGGTGAGGGGAAGTGAAGAAAATTCCATTCATCTCTAAACAGACAATTAGAATGAACGATAAGTTACCCGGCACAGTGCGGCATCTTTATATCCCACCAGTTATACCTGTGAATGATAATCAGGGAAGCAATTATGTCTATGATCTTAAGACATTCACGTGGCTTAAAAGAACGATCAGAGAACATGAGCAGGAATAACGACACTCGAAAAGGAAACTAAAGACTGGATTCCAATGTCTTGTATAGAAAGAAAAAAAAGGTGAATTAATGTCAACTTTAGTGATGAGCCAATCTGTCCCATTTCACTTTGCCTGAAAAATTGGCGAAACTGCAAAAAAAATCACGATAAGCGGGAAAATTGGCGAAACTGCAAAAAAAATCACAATAAGGGGAAAAATTGGCGAAATACATTAAAGTTAACGGGTATCAAATTTTTCTTAAGGGCTCTTACAGACAAGCGTTTTTACCTGCGCTCCACTGCGTTCCGGTTTCATGCGTTCAGCGGGTTACCCGCAAGAACCTGCGGGTTGCGGGTGCTGGTATAGACGCGGCTCGCAGGTTGGACTGAAGGTCTTCTCAATAGCGATTTTTACTCCTTTTTTTCTGATCACGTCTACTTCCGATGATGTCAATTCCTGTTTACGACTGATTCTTAATGGTCAGCGGGTCCTGGTTGCGGATAAAATACTTGCAGGTCGGGTCCGGTATCAGGTTCAATTGGGTAAGAATTCGGGTTGCGGGTTGCAGGGTACGAGTCGGGTACAGGTTCCAAAAAAATGGACCCGCACAGGACTCTAAATTCAGCCGCAGGGGAGCGCAGGAGTAGACGCACTGAATTCTTTCGAACGAACGCAGATAAAATGCAACGTCCCAACCTGCGTTCGGCGCTTACATGCGTCTTTGTAAGTACAGCCCCATTGAAAAGAATTCAGTGCATCTACTCCTGCGCTGCCCTGCGGCTGAACGCATGAAACCGGAACGCAGGGGAGTGCAGTTAAGAACGCTCATCTGTAAGAGCCCTTATGCACAAAAATTTTTTACGTGAACAGTTTTTATCGCTCCAAATGCATTAAATTGGGGCTCATTTAGAAACAATGGGCAAATTTGCACCTGGGCAATAACCTATAACTACCAATCAATAACTGGCTTACTTCAACCACCTGCAGGTTGAGCAAAGAGAGCAAAGCGTTGATTAGTTGCTATGGGTAATGGCCCAGGTGCAAATTTGCTCAGCGTTTATAAATGATCACCAATGGGCGTGTTTTCTTATGGCGACTTTTTTGTTCAAATGCATTAATCAATGGGCGTTTTTTCAAAGCGATTTTTTTTTTCCACAAAAAAAATTCACACATGGCGAAATGCGGAATCAATGACGAAAGAACTTTGCTCATCACTAGTCATGTTTCTTTCCGCATGGCATGTTAAAAGTGGTGCTATGGGGGCCACATGTGCCCCTTCCTGTTTCACTCTAATTTTTAGCTGAATAAAGCCCCTAGCTCTAAAAAGTTGCCAATGAAAGGGGTTGTTCACCTTTGAGTTAACTTTTAGTATGACATATTCTGTAGGGATGCACCAAATCCAGAATTTGGTTTGGGATTCGACCAAGACTTTGCCTTTTTCAGCAGGATTCAGATTCAGCCAAATCAAAGTGCCTGGCCAAAGCGAATCAAAAACATCACCGGACTTTCCATTACACAAACAGTGCATGCAGTGCGAATGGTTCTCTTTCCCCCTTGTAACCATAATTTACATATGCAAATTAGGGTTCGAATTCGGTTTGGTATTCGCCCGAATCTTTCCCAAAGGATTCAGGATTTGGCCGAATCCTAAAATAGTGGGATTCGTTGCATCCCTAATACTCGGACAATTTGCAATTGGTTTTCATTTTTTATTATTTGTGGTTTTTGTGTTATTTTGCTTTTTATTTAGCAGCTCTCCAGTTTGTAATCTGGTTGATAGGATCCAAATTCCCCTAGCAACCATGCATTGATTGAATGAGAGACTGGAATATGAAAGGAGAGGGCCTCAATTATGTCTGATTTGATCATTGATTTGATCATTTGTGACAACCAGTGAACGGGAGAAAAATTGGTGCACACAGTAAAGCCAATCGGGATCTGTTTAATTGTTGCCAGGTTTCGACAGTTGGAACGGTCACCAGCGCCAATTTAAAAAAAAAGTAAAGCCAGCAAATTTTCGCTGCAAATTTGCAAATTTATTCGCCGGCACAAAATGGGAAAATTGGGAAATAAATCCGCCCATCACTAATGACGACCGCTAAGCTTAGCCCAGAGCCCACTGAGCATGTGCAGAGCCACTGACACTAATAAGCTCAGCAGATAAGGGAGTTGCTGGATAACTGAGAATGTCTGGATCATTACTGATAGAACTGCTGAACCTCTGAGCTGCTACAGTACATTCAGTACATAAAATACAGCATTTCTAGTCAGTTTTTTTTTTATTAGATCACCTCTAAAAGTACGATGGTTTCTTAATACACATGGAAGCACTAGGAGACTGTAGACTGTGGGAGGGGGGTAGGTAAGCAATAAAAGCCTAAGCCTTGGATCTGGAAACTCATTTTGATGGCAGAAAACTAAGAGAAAGAAATATTTCTGGGACTTACACCTAATATAATGTATCACGTTCATATTCTTCTGCTTCAGAAATACAGAACTTCTAATATCACAAGCGTCTGGTTTTGTCCAATATAAAAGGCATTCCCGAGGAGGAAAAGTCACATGCCTGACATGATTCTCAAAACAAGTTGGCGCTGGACTCAAATTTACCCATGACAATTGGCCCATTTGTGCCATTCCAAGTGTGGGCTCAAAGTCATAGATTTTCTGGGTAAAATTGGTTTTAATGTGGCAGTTTCACATTTTTTGGCCCATAACTGTGGGCCAAGCACGACTAGTTCCACGACCTTCCAATTACGACCAAGAAGCAGTGACCAATGGTGGTCTTCAGTGGTTTGATTGGTTCGTTTAACCCAGTGTTCCCCAAACAATGGCTCACAAGCAACATGTTGCTCACCAACCCACTCGATGTTGCTCCCAATGTCGTCAAAGCAGGTGCTTATTTTTGGATTTCAGACTTTAGTTGCATAAAAACCAGGTGTACTTCCAAACAGAACCTCCCGTAAGCTGCCAGTCCACATAGGGGCCTTCAAATAGCCAATCACAGCCCTTATTTGACACCCCAGGAACTATTTTCATCCTTGTGTTGATCCCCAACTCTTTTTACATTGGAGTGTGGCTCACAGGGTACCAAAAAAAAAGTAGGAGACCCCCAGTTTCAACCACCTAATAACATTTTCTGCAGGAGCAAAACCTTCCCCAGAAATATATGATTAGGGTTTCTTCAGATTGATTGGTCTGAGCATAAAAACCCGTTGACCATGGACCATATCATCCATGCCTATTTCCCCGATGACCATATAACCAGTTAATGAAGTGATTGAGAAGAAGGACATCACAACACTACAGCTCAGCAGTAAGTCCTAGCACAATGCCCAACACATGAGGTTGCTATGAAACAGACCGTGTAATAGTAACCAGTGGCCGAATATCCTTTGTATATCCGGGCATTGATATAAATTGTTTATCTACAGGAGATGAAGGATTTCAGGAGCAGAGATAGAGGAGGGTGACCTTATGCTACATCCCTGCAGTGTGAAGAACAGAGCAAGATTTCTTATTTCACAACACTTGGATTTCTATATTCTTTCCATTGTCATTCTCACTCATATTGGGTCAAGTTCCAAAAGCTTCTAATTGTTATAATCAAAGGAATCATTGGCAGATTTTGGTCTGGTGGTGGCCAAAGAGATCTCATAAGGAATAAGGTCACACAAAGGGACACTTTTCCCATTACTGTTTTGCTCCAACGGATGATATTATGGACTAATAGTGTACCCCCATTTAACCTGTCATATACTAATTTGGGGCTAGTCATACTCTATGGTACTTAGGCCAAGCACACCAAAACCCAAGCAAACATTCAGATCATGTAGCCTTAATCTTTTTGGATCTAGAAGTGTCTAGATTAGAAATGTCCCTCAAAATAATAACAGTTGGGATATATGCAAGGCCACTGAAGCTTCTAGGACCCCCAGAAGGACAGACATCATAGGAAAAAGCCCCTATTTTCAAAAGTTCGGTCTATCCTTGCAGGGTTGACCAGGTGCAGCAGTGAGAGAGGAAATGGAGGGGTGGGCGATGGAGGAGACAGAAGGGAGGGGCATAGACAGAGGGGAGGGAGGGGAGAGTAACAGAGGGGAGGAGAGCGACGGAGGGGAGGGAGGGGGAACGACAAAGGGGAGAGCAATGTAGGGAAGGGAGGGGTTATCGGTGGAGGGGAGATCGACAGGGGAGGGGGACCGGCAACGGGGAAAGCGACGGAGAGAAGGGGAGAGCGATGGAGGGGAAAGGAGGGAGAGCAACGAAGGGGAGAGCGACCAAGGGGTGGGAAGAGTGACTTAAGGGTGGGTGACAAAGGGAAGGAAGGGGTGTAAGACTGGGGGTGCAGACTAGGGGTAGACAGAAAACAAGTTTAGATGTAGCTGCCCAGCGCCCCCCATCATCGTGCCCTAGGCAGCGGCCTCTTCTGTCTACCCCTAGTTCCGGCCCTGCTTGTAGGCCCCGCAGACCCAGACCCGCTCTCCACCTACAGCCTTGTGTGCTGCCCCCTGGCCCCGGTTACACCAGCGAGAAGAAGAATAATTGGCTGGGGGAGGGTGGGAGGAGCCCCCCATAAACAGCAGCCCCGGTGAGCCCCGGACCCCCAGTCCGAAGCTGTATTTTTTCACCAGTCAAGGGCCCCACATAAAAATATCTGTAAGAAGCCCAATAATCTTTAATAGCACCTCTGCATACATACCAATGAAACACTGTATGGGATCTGCTATACAAAATGCTGGTCATAGAGATTTCCAAATAAGGGATTTTATATAAATATAATATATATTTGAGTTACAATATATAGTTACACCTATATTATATTATCTATATATATATATATATATATATATATATATATATATATATATATGTCTTGTTTGCATGGTTTATGACTTTCTTCCTCCCCCTCTAGAAATAACTAATCTCTCTCGTATGTGAGAACATAATTTAATCCGAATAACGCACGGAACATTTTAATATATGACATTTCACAATTTAATAGGTATGAAAGCAATCCCAGTTCACAGTTCAGCCGCTGTACATTTTCTCATGAACAAATAAATTAACTTTCTCAACACGTTTTCCTGCAAACGTGCGAGGATTTTGCATTGATTCCTGTGTGAGTGATCAGGGATAGTAGAAAAAAAAACAAAAAAAACATTCAATGTGGTGGCACGTGAGGTTTACGGTTCTCTAAATGCACAAGAGCAAATTAATGGTTTCATTCACCTGCCATTAATATGTGCACAAACCTCTGCCTTTAGGCTCCAATGAGATATATAAATATAAATATATATATATATACGCAATATTTGCCCCAGTCCTGTAACCCCTTAGCATCAGATTATTTCATTATAATAACTGCACTAGACCAAACTGCTGAATGATGGCTATGGATTACAGAACTAGCAAAAAGTGCAAACAATCCAAAAAGAATTCATTGGATGACAAACAACCAATCAAATACCCCACTACTCAATAGGAGCAAACAGGGGCAAGGACATAGATCTATAAACAATATCCTGCAAACCAATAATTAGTGATTTAGAGAAGGATCAATGATATAAACCGCCGATTATTGCTTTACAGGGTTGTCCCAACGGCTGGACCAGATGTGGCCCTTCAGGAGATTTTTACAGCTTTCATAAAGCTCAAAAACCTTTAGTACGGCCCACGGACATGTGAATTGGTAGAATAGTGAGTCAATAATTGCACAAATGGTAGGCTGGCACAAAGTGGGCCGACATGATAAAAATGGTGCAGATAAAAAGTTGTTTATTTAAAGAAAAAACATCTCAAAAGAAAGCCTTACGCGTTTTGTGCCAAATGGGGGCACTTATTCATAGACAGCCTCTCCCGAGCTGAAAGTCTGGGGCATGTTAACCTGGACCCCACATATTGGGGAGTCCACCCCTTAAGAATAGAGTTCATACCCCAAAACTTTAAAATTTAATTTAGAATTTGGTATCCAGACATACTCTTTAGTAGATTATATACTAGTAGACAATATATTTTTTACAACATTCCTCAGCCAATCTGCATATCACTCATATCGTTCACAAAAACTTTCACCCCAAACTGAGATTATCGACGCCTTCTTCCTATTTGACAGTTCCATAAATCTTGGACTGTTTCCCCCATACAACATCCCTTTGCGTATGAACTGTTTGCTGCATGCGCATAAAACAGTTCAATGTATTGAGAAAAATAAAAACACTTGACTCTCTGGTTTTAATAAGAGACGCCCTTGGTCTATTTCTCCAATCTCATCCCCATGTTTTATAGAGATGGCTTGGGAAGAGTGCGAGCGTGGGAAAATAAAATCTTTGATAAAATTGCATAAAGGGGGGAAATAAAGAAGAAGAAAAGTGATGCGACATGGAACAGAACTGCTCAACATCTGCTCTAATGAGAAGCATTAGTATAATATGTTATTTGGCACAGAGGGATATAACCCTTCTTGGAACAATGTCAAACAAGAGAAAGAGATGCCGGCGAGCTTATGTACAGCTAATGGCAAACACGGCCTAGGAAATAAATTAATAACTAAGGGTAAACAGAGATTTTGGATCTTAAAGAGACAGTACCATAAGAATTTCAAGCAAGTCATACAGGAAGTACATATAATGCCTGAACTTAATCGGGAAAAATTTTTTTTTTTTACAATGGATCAGTTAATAGTGCTGCTCCAGCAGAATTCTGCACTGAAATCTAGGGATGCACCAAATCCTGGATTCTGTTCGGGATTCGGCCTTTTTCAGCAGGATTCAGATTCGGCCGAATCTTTCTGCCTGGCCAAACCAAATCCGAATCCTAATTTGCATATGTAAATTAGGGGTGGGGAGGGAAATCACGTGACTTTTTGTCACAAAGCAAGGAAGTAAAAAATGTTTTCCCTTTCTCACGCCTAATTTGCATATGCAAATTAGGGTTCGGATTCAGTCGGTATTCGCCCGAATCTTTCGCAGAGGGTTCAGGGGTTTGGCCAAATTCGAAAAAAGTGGATTTGGTGCATCCCTACTGAAATCCATTTCTCAAAAGAGCAAACAGGTTTTTTTATATAACATTTTGAAATCCGACATGGGGCTAGACATATTGTCATTTTCCTAGCTGCCCCAAGTCATGTGACTTGTGCTCTGATAAACTTCAATCACTCTTTACTGATGAACTGCAAGTTGGAGTGATATCACAACAGAACAATGGGAAGGTAACCAAATAGCAGCTCCCTAACACAAGATAACAGCTGCCTGGTAGATCTAAGAACAACACTCAATAGTAAAAACCCATGTCCCACTGAGACACATTCAGTTACACTGAGAAGGAAAAACAACAGCCTGCCAGAAAGCATTTCTCTCCTAAAGTGCAGGCACAAGTCACATGACTGGGGGCAGCTGGGAAATTGACAAAATGTCTAGCCCCATGTCAGATTTTAAAATTGAATATAAAAAAAATCTGTTTGCTCTTTTGAGAAATGGATTTCAATGCAGAATTCTGCTGGAGCAGCACTATTAACTGATGCGTTTTGAAAAAAAAACATGTTTTCTGATGGCAGGATCCCTTTAATATTGAACCACACGAGGAATGTGTTCTTTAGAACGCGATCCATAGGGGAAATACAATTAAAAGGCACATGGAATTGGTCATGGAATACTATGAAGGAATCCGCTGCCGATCATTAAGGGCAACGAATAGAGGTTTTTTTTTAGGTCTACACAGTAGTGGAAAGGAGGTTCCCCTGTAGTAAATCTGAGTGGGGCAGTGATGCAATGTGGGATGGGCCAATGATGTATCAGGGTGGTTTGATGATGTCAGGAGCGAGACTATGACAATGTCAATCTCTGGGAATCCTGCCTTGTCCAAACCGGACAGAAGGCACCACTAGTCAGGTTCTGAAATTCCCTACAAAATACCAACAAGTCATTTTATGCTGGCGCCCAACAAAGTGTTTGGTGTCTTTCTTGGAAAAGATGACATTTAATTGTTTCATAAAATATAATTAGCGGCAATTAATCCTTCAAACCATTCACCTTTTCACTCCGCATGTCTTAAAGTGACCGGTTTTAATTAAACAACCATTTCCCAATGACAGACAGACAGACACTGGGAAACACAGACACAAGGACACACCTATCTATTACACACTAATGCCTCGTTTTAATTAACAGCGCTTCAATGAAAAAAAAGAACTATTCTTTCCACCGCATCTTGTTCAGAGCCGGAATTGTTATGCATTTGTGTAAAACAATCCCTATCTGGTGCGCGATATGAAAATTAATATTCATGAGAAAATGAAAAGTAGGCCTCTGGGTGAAGTTGTTTGCCCATGTGTAAAATTCTCATTTTGTCAAGACTTAATTTTTAAAGCTCTCAGACGCATGTGATTAAAAATTATTAGAGTTTTCAAAGTGCAAAAGGTTCGACGCGCTGCTGTTTGGCGTGACGCTGGGAAGAGAGGGGTGCAGGTTTTGCTTCTTTAAAAGGAGACGTGGAGCCCAGAGTGCAGAGGAGAGACAGAAATAGAAATAATTGGATTATGCCTTATACCATTATACAGAAAATCTATATAAGCCATGGAATATTTAACACTGAAGACTGAACTCAAACATGATTTCCACCGGTAAAATCTCACATTGTGTACCCAAAAAGGCCCAAGTGAGCACCATGTTAAGTTGTAGTAGTTAAGTGGAGGCTGGCTGGAAACCTGAAGGACCCATGTGTTTACCCGTGGGTCAGACGTGTTCATGCTGACAATAGGCATCCGGGTTCAAGTTTGATGTGAGTCATCATTCTACACCAGAGCTTACGGTACCCGTCATAAAAGTGCACTAGGGTTGGACTCCTACTCTTTGACTGCATCGTTGGTGGGAGAGGGCTGCTTAAGAGGAAACATTTATGGTTGGAGTTGGATATCAGGGAAAATGTCAGAGGTGGATGGGCCCTTTGAGATCTTCCCGGACATCCGACTGCAACCATAGATGTTAACCCTATGCCACCGACAATGCAGTCAAAAAGTAGCTTCCTCTTAAGCTTATGGCATCTAGGCATGTCATCATCTCCTAAAAAAGCCAGATGGAAATCTTTAGCTAATGGTCAGTATTCTCAGCAATGCCTGCTCAACAACAGAGGGGTGTAGGCATTTCACATTTAATGAGAAGAAGATGGACATGTAAAGAGATGAGTGGACAACAAAAACAAACATGTGACATTGTTTGTATTGGGGTAGATAGGGCGGGAGTCGGCTGATGGCCTGAAGACCCATGTGATTATACATCAAACATGTTCATGGTGAAAATAGGTGATCATGTTTAGGTTTGATGTTGGCCACTGCAACCCACATAGCTTGTCATAACCCCCATTCCTGACTACATCATTGGTGGGATAGTTGTTCCCACTCCCTGTCCTCTCAAACATTATCTCTGACAAACGTTGGAATCCAACTCCAGCCATACATGGTTTCCTGGAATGCTATGATCTTCTAAAAGAGGTTGGAGAACCTTGATGCATTGCTATCAGAAAGCCAAGAGACCAGACATATTACCTGTAAGCATAATCAAACCAAATTTAAGATTTAATATTTTACAAGGGCCAATTTAAGAAACAACTTTG
The DNA here is from genome assembly GCA_038501925.1 of Xenopus petersii. Lineage (NCBI taxonomy): Eukaryota > Metazoa > Chordata > Amphibia > Anura > Pipidae > Xenopus > Xenopus petersii. The sequence goes on from CM076678.1 coordinate 152,474,376, forward strand.
AAGCCTGAGTAGCCTTATAACCTGAACTTTAAGGATTCAGATGAATTCTCAGCAGCCAAGGCGATTCCATTCCCCTGTAAGTAACCAGTTGCTCTGCACTTGGGTAATTTGCAGCTCACTTACAAAACAAATACAGAATTCACCTCATAACATATGTATCCCAAGTGCAGGGCGACTCCCCTGTAATTACCCGTGTAACTCAATATCCAGAAGTAATTCAAATCAGGGAAAAAAGTTTGTACAGTGAGTTCAGGTGACTTTTTTTTTTTTTCCTTTTCAGGTTAAGTCAAATACAGAAATCTCCCTCAGTCTCACTTTAACCCACTTTTCTTTGCAAGGATTTTATAGAACTTAGTACTAGAACTGAAAATGGATATACATACTAAGTAGGAGGTGCCCCACAAAGCTACAAGGGTTTTGTCTTAATTGATTGATTGAGAAATATCAGTCGGCACAAGCAGATTTACAGGTAAATAGCGGATCATTAGATCTCAGTTTGAATGGCTGTCCATACAGTCCATAATGGTATAACAATTGATGGATTACCCTATGCTTTCCAACTGTGAGCCAGGTACTCTTTATACTGCATTTTTGATGGTCATATTAGAAAACAACCATGTTATCTACAGGACACTAGAGATTTTCAACAGTCTAGGGCAGTGATCCCCAACCAGTAGCTCGCAAGCAACATGTTGCCCTCTAACCCCTTGGATATTGCTCTCAGTGGCATCAAAGCAGGTGCTTATTTTTGAATTCCAGGCTTGGAGGCAAGTTTTGGTTGCATAAAAAAAGGGGTGCTGTCAAATAGAGTCTCCTGTAGGCTGCCAGTCCACATAGTGGCTAACAAATGGCCAATCACAGCCCTTATTTGGCACCCAAGGAACTTTTTGCATGCCTGTGTTGCTCCCCAACTCTTATTTTTGAATGTGGCTCACAGGTAAAAAAGGTTGGGGACCCCTGTTCTAGGGCAATAAAAATCTCTGGTAGGGCCATATTCAGTTGGCAGCCCTGGTTTACCCCCTTATTGATAAGCGATGCTTTACCCATTTCGGAAAGGAATATCAGAAGTGGGGTCCTGCACAGGTCTCTTTAAGCAGATTCACATCTGTGCCTGTGCACCCACGATCAGATCTGGACCCATGCACCCACATTTTCTATGTACCAAAACATGCCTAACCAAGAAGTTTCTCATACCCAACCTGTGTCCCACCAGTAATCTCTAAAAATTGGAAGTGACATCAAAAAGGAACCAGGTGCCTTCAGCCTAACAGATTCTGCTGGATACTCACGGACCACTCGCATGGTTAGGACATCAGGGCTTTTCCGCCCAAATCCTGACTTCTTTGAGGATTTTCTATAAGAAGTCAACCTGATGCAAGTACTCCAAGTCTACTAAACACAGTTCATAACAGGAACGTCGGCATTACAATAGGAATTCTGCCTAGTGACAATCCGCAGAGGGACATGTGTAAGTAGGAACAGCATTGAGGCCACAGAATACCCAGAACATTCCATATGTTTGATCAAAGGCCAATTTCACACAAGTGTACAGAGCCAAACATTTTGAGCATTTCCCAGCAAGGCTCTGTGTTGCTTGATTATAACATTTAATGAACACGATGGTTTCTAGAAGGCCCCAGCAAACTGTAATTGAACAAGGGATTATGAGCTTGCGGGTTGAAGTGATGGTTACCATATGGGAAGCTGGATTATGTTTTAGGTATGTACAGTCAATTAAAAGCATACGGAACCTGCTGGACTAAATTTATCAGCTCTTTCATTTTGAGAACGAATGAACCAAAAAATACAGCCTCTTTTTTGATTGCAGAAATACAAAAAAAAATCAGAGCAACAATCTCAAATCCCTTTATCTAAAAATAGCAGTTTCAGCTTTCTGAAACAGTCGGACTGGTCAAAACACCCAGTGGACCCTATTCCTGGCCCTCATGGACCCTGCCTTGCCAGACCCGTTCCCAGCTGGAAATGTGGGCGTTTCCCCTGATCAGGAGGGGTGGGGTTGCAGGAACTAGCAACTAGGGTTGGTGGAGCCCGAATGTATGGCAGCCTTGATAGGCCCTGGACAATCAGCTAATCACCAATTGGTTTCTATGGATTAATGCTCAGGTACAAATTGCCCCTATATTGATATATGAACCTAATTGGTACTGCACATTGACATCTCTGGCTAATCAAACACTAGGGGAGTTATTTATTAAAACTCAAAAATAACCCAGTGCTGCAAAAAGTCTGAACCCAAAAATCCGCCATCTCAAACCTGTCGAGGTCATGTATAAGTCAATAGGAGATGTCCCTATCCTAATTTGAATATATTGTGGATTGCACTGGGTTTTCGGGCAATAACATGAAAAAAAAAAAAAAGGAGCGGTTCGGGAGAAAAGTCAGGAAAAAAAATCATACTATTCAGGGTTTTATGTTGTTGTTTTTTTTCAGGGTTTCGCTCGATTTTATGTCTTTTTTTATTTTATTATTATAATTATTATTATTTTTTTTTGAGTATTTGAGTTTTTTTAATGATATAAGCCAAAATTGTGGATGGGAGTATGACCAAGCTTTGTTTAATAAAAAAAAAAGATAAATTCTGATTTTAGTAAATAAACCCCTCAGAATCAGAAGTCTTTATGCTTTTTGAGATATTACAGTTCACAAGGGCAGCATGGCAGTTTTCTTCTTTGTTGGCTTTCATTAGTAATTTAATGATCTTCTATCACTATAATCCTCAATACATTCAATATTCCTAGAAACATCACAGATGAGTCCAGCACGAGATGCCTGGCAACAGGACCTCACAGCAAGGCAGGGTTTCCAATGGAGCTGTTGTGTGGCCCACTCTGTTAGAAACACCTACGTGAGACCATAGAACTTTTTTAAGCTTTAGGAAAAGTATTTTATATAGCTTAGTGTAAATATTAAAGCGGATACTAGGAGAACTCAAATAACGAAGGAAGAGTTGTGGGCAAAAATGGTAATCACAATTACGCCTTGTTTTAAATGTATTCAACTGGAGTCTTCAGTCATTGGGTCATGTAGAGGTTGAGCTTTGTAGACAAGCTTCTCCATTTTGATATCCACAATTAAATAACATCTCTCTGGTGACTCATGTTGGTGTGGCTAACAAGAGGTGAAATTTTCTGCTACATTCACTCTGTCCTTCTAAAATCTAGACAGATTCCAAGTTTATAGCAATGGCAAATAGGATGGACGTCCTTGGGGTGCTAGTATAGTTGGATAGGTAATAATTATACTGCACATTTAAGGAATGTATACACACCTGCCCAAGCACAAAAAAAGAAACATCTAACCAGCCCATGAAGGTGGCAAAGGGAATTTTTGGGAATAACTCCGCTTAAAGTCTTGAACAAGTCAGATGTACTTATACGTGTATTAAATGCTAGGCTGATCATTGAATGGTCAAATGCAGTTTTTTACGTCCAACCAACCCAGCCTGAATGAGTAGTCACTATCAGTCTCCTGGTGCCAAGCGATAAGGCTTATCCGCGGACATTGCAATAACGGATAAGGATCTAATGTGCATTTCCCACCCCTAGGGGAATCCATTTGGAAGACACTGGAGCAGTCTTTCGTGCTTATGCAGATGATACTTGGCTGTCTTCTCTCGTTCCCACGAACCATCAGAGTGCAGCCTTTGTAAAGGCAAAGACCCTGGCTAAGATTTCTGTCTGGAAGTGAAACAGCTGGCTCATGTAAAAGAGGACAAGATAGCAGTAGTTCTGGTTGTCTGGTGAGAACACTGCAGTGAGGTAGCTAATTAATAGTCATGGGCGGTGAGGTTTGTGAATTGACACATAGCCCTGTATTGCTTCTCTGCTGCAGTAGGTGATACGGGCAGCAGGATATATTGCTCTGGTTTCACATTCCGCATGCAAATGTGATGAACACTAAAGACTCAAAATATAAGACTTCCATAAGGTATTGTCCTGCTAGGTCTTCTTCTGGGTACAAGGTCTCCTTGGGACACCAATAAAATTCAAATGGTCATAAATCTGCCCTGAATTTCCTTCCTCTCTGATGAAAGAATAAACCCCGGCTACACATTTTAGAGGATCCAAATGTGATCACACTTCCTCTTATCTCCAGTGAAATTCTATTTGATCATTATATCCAAGTACCTGCGTTTTTATTTATATAAAGACTAGAACCTTATAGGAGGGAAGGAATCTTTACCCAACACATAAAACCAACGGAAGACTATACAAGGTTAGACCTTATCAACCAAATCCCAACACGACACAATTAACCAATCATCTCTGTGAATATAGTGTCACTGGGGCCAATGGGACATCATTTTAGCCAATAGCCCACATTTGGCTCTATGAAATGAACATATTGTCTGAGCCCATTGTAATCCAGCCACGGTGTCTTTCCATGTGTGGTCTAGTTGGCAAGCAGTCAGGGTCATGCATAGTCAATGTTTTAGAGCAGTGATCCCCAACCAGTGGTTTGTGAGCAACAGGTTACTCACCAACCCCTTGGGTGTTGCTCTCAGTGGCCTCAAAGCAGGTGGTTATTTTTGAATTCCAGGCTTGGAGGCAAGTTTTGGTTGCATAAAAATTAGGTGTCAAGAAGAGCCTCCAGTAGGCTTGACAGTCTACACAGAGGCTACCAACAGCCAAAAAATTTTCATACTTGCGTTGCTCTCCAACTTTTTGGGTTGGGGACCTCTGTTTTAGAGCTTTTCCAGTCCTTTAAAATCCTTACACTGTAAGTCACAATATTAGTTATAAATGTACCACCAGTTAAAGAATTCTGTAGGATAACAGGTCACCTGGGAATAGACAACAGCCTGATGTTGCAGCTTTTTCCAAATCGGTGTTATTTGTTTGGCCCAACTAACATTTTTGTGACTCATATGAGTAAAATGCATCTGCTATAGGAGGGGAAAGCCCAATGGGATAGAAATGATGACGTCACAATCTCCCCTTCCTCTACAATTACAACAGCTAAATCAGTGACCTGGAGATTTGCCTTGAGGAATCTTTACCTGCAACAGGAGGCTGATCCCCTGCAGCAAAACCATTACAGACAAAGCGAACTCCCTGCTGCTTCTACCAGAGACTGCCGTAACCAATTACATTGATGCAGCACAAATCATTCACCTAAACTATTCAGCGTTAAGCCTCCTCTATTTCCGCAGGCACAAGCTCTTTGTGCTACTGTAGAATCAAGACACAAAGGCAAAATAATTGCTAACTTTCAATGGGGACTCAATCTGGAATTAAAAAAAAATATATCTTCTATATTTATAATAATCAGTTGGGCAATATCAAGGCCTTCACACAAAAACAAAATAAAAAAAAAAGATATGTGCTGACACAGCAAACCAGAAATCTCCCATGGAAATATTATTTTGCCTGTTTTCATTACCTGCTCAGCACAGACAAAATATTCAAAAATCAGAGGCCTAATCTCTGTCTCAAGGCGGCACACTGATCTCAAGCGCATACTCAGCAAAAATATTGGAGATGACCTAAAATAATCTCAGGAGAGGCTTCGATTTTTTTTTTTCCTCAGCAAGTTTCTCATGATAGAAATAAAAGCTCTGAAATGACAAATGGTTGTGTTTGCTCATTAATTCCTGCATTTACTTTCTGACCCAAATAGCCCAAATTTACATGAGAGATTCCGTGCCGGGAATACAGAAAATTGAAAGGTGCCACTAGGGAAACTGAAGCACTAAAATGGTCTGAAGACACCATCAGTCAATTGGTACACTGAAAAAGGAGCTAAATGGAACCAAAAATGGGGTTAGATTCATTAGTCGGGTACTAGAGATGTTTCATAGACTCTAGAGCCAGGGGCCCCAACTTAATTAACCCTTGAGCCACATTTAAGTATAAAAAGAATTGTGGAGCAATCCAAGCATGAAAAGGTTCCTGGGGTGCCAAATAAGGGCTGTGATTGGCTATCTGGTAGCCTCTATGGGGACTGGCAGCCTACAGGAGTCTCTGTTTGGCAGTACATCTGGTTTTTATTCAACCAAAACTTGCCTCCAAGCCTGGAATTGAAAAATAAGCCCCTGCTTTGAGGCCACTGTGAGCAAAATCCATGGGGTTGATGAGCAACATGTTCCTCATGAGCCACTGGTTGGGGATCACTGGCCATTTCGGGGGTGCCATTGGCACCTTGTCTGTAGACACTAAAAAAATGTTAATGGAACCTAAAAAGATAAGAGACAGAAATAGCCAAAAGCCACTCCAAGGAACTTTTTGCATGCATGTGTTGCTCCCAACTCTTTTTACAATTGATTGTGGCTCATCAGTGAAAAAGGCTGTGGATCCATGATCTAGACTAGAAATACAAGAGGGTTCTAGAGATACCACCTAATTGCTATAACCACAAAAAAGGGTTCCAGACACACCAATGGAGTGCTACAGTCAAAGAAAGAGCTAAGAGGGTGCCACCGAACACTGCAACAGTGCCAAAGGGCATTAACAAATAAAGGGGGTTATAGGCATTCACATTCATTCTTATTTTATCCTGGGTCTACAAAAATGTTAAGAGTATTGCTCCACACTGTAACCTTGGTGTTACTATTCATCAATCTGGGGCATTTAAAGGAATGTATTATGTAATAGTAGAGTTGGCAAGGCCGCTGGGTATTCCATTAAAGCAGGTATCCCAACCTTATTTTTACCATGGAGCCACAGTCAAATGAAATAAAAAGTGGGGGAGCAACACAAGCATGAACAATTTTTCTGGGGGTGCTAATTATGGGCTGTGTTTGCCTATTTGGTAGCCCCTATGTAAACTGGCAGCCTACAGAAGACTATCAGTACATCTGGTTTTTATACAACCAAAACTCGTCTTCAAGCCAGGAATTCAAAAATAAGCACCTGCTTTGAGGGCAACATGTTGCTCACAAGCCACTGGTTGGCGATCAATGCCTTAAACAATGAAAGTACTTAATCTACCTAGGTTCTGACTTTAAGGACATAGTATTTCCTAAAACCTAGGGTTTTAAAGTTAGGGTTAACTATAAATGTAATGCACTTGTGAACAGCCTGGTTTTTGGGTGTAGGCTCGTGTATATGTACCAGCTGAAGTCTAGCCCTCACTTAATTATCAGGGAAGGGTAAATGGAAACTTGGTAATAAAAGCAATGGAAAAATCTATTTTTATTGTTATTTCCTTCTTTACCGAGTCAGCTTGCACTCTGGCCTGGAAGAAAATTATTTTGTTTATTGGCTTGGCAGATAGAGCTGGTGTATATGGTAATACATACTAGAGCTCCACACGGTAAATAAAAGATGTGGTGACATATTACTTTGGCGTTTGGTTGTCTCTTTCATGCATAATCTTTCAAAATAAATGATCAAATAAAATCTCTTGTTTATGATCAACAATTGTGGAATACAAACTTGCTAAATTATCCTGCCTGTCCGCTCTCTGCGGGATGCGATAAACATGGATTGTGTTTCCGTTGTTTGTTTTAATGTCTAATCTTGGTTTACAAGTAGAGATGATTGACTCTGTACAGTTGCGGCATGATTGACAACAACACTTTTCCTCTGTTTTCTGTGAAACCCAAATACCTTAGACAATGCCCCGGCAACAAAGAAAAATGATCGTCAGACTCTGATCCAGAGAGAAAAGAACAGCCTTAATTATAGGGCCGGGCACTAAGGGTAGAATCTACATCGCCAGCGGGATGGCACTCGGATCACTTCTTTTTCCGAAGTTGCCTCACGAGGAAACTTCAGGCGGTTTAGGAAAACAAAGCGCTCAGAGTGCCAAACCACCGGAAATTTAGATGCTAGCCGACGGGAAGGCATTGTGAAGAGATTAGTCGCCCCAAAGAAGAAGCGATTCGTCGCTGGGCGACTAATCTACCCCATAGATTGTGGGCCTCTACCATAAATATAATTCTTTATTCTCTGAAAGGAGTCTCTCTCACTTTCTCTGTAGTAAGTTGAAAAATATATATAAATTAATGAGAAAATACCAGCATCCCTGGAAACGTTTTTTAAAAAAAATAACAATAGTAACAGTATCCCCATTTATTTGATGTTTCAACCAGGATTCGGTTCGGGATTCGACCAGGATTCAGCCTTTCTCATCAGGATTCGGATTCAGCCAAATCCCTGTGCCCAGCCAAACCGTTTTTCTTTTTGCATATCAAATTAGAATTTGGATTCGGTTTGATTTTTGGCCGAATCTTTCACGAAGCATTTGTGGATTCAGTGCATCCCTAGATTCAACTAAATCCGGAACCAAATCCTAATCCTTATTTGCATATGCAAAATAAATTTCACTTTTTTTTTTGTGACAAAAATCACACGATTTAAAAAGATTCGGATTCGATTTGACCAGAAACTTCTGACAAATCTGAACCCGGCTGATAAAGGCCAAATTGTGGCCGAATCCCAAAGCAAACCTTGGATTAAGCGCATCTATAAGAAGAAATAAAAGTTAGCATCCCTGGTATTTTTTATTTTTTCAAATAAAACAATAGCATTATGGTTATCTATTTTAATGTTCAAAATTTTAAATTAAAATGTAATCAAAATTTTATTTCAAGTGAATATTTAATGTTTAAAATATAATATAACAATATTAGCACCCCCATTTTTTTAAAACAAAAAAAAAAATAGCATCTGTAGGATTTTTAAGATATTTAAAATAAATAAAGTAACAACAATAAAAGCGTCTTTTTGCGATATTTATTGGAATTTTTAAAATTAATAACAGCATCCCATGTATTTTTTTTTTTTTTGCAAATGAATAGATGATATTTATTGTAAAGATAATAAAATAAACGCATCTCTGGTATTTTTTTTTTTTGTAATGTTAAAAATGAGCAGAAAAATAAAACCAACATGACTTCAAGGTTAGACAACCTCTACCTTTCTGGCAAATCAGAGCAGTGATACGAAGCACATGATTCTTTTGCATCCCATTACTACGTACACAAGCAATGTGTTAGGTTCCCACCAGTTATCATTAACAGGATTAACAAATAGAAGAATAGGAAATAACTGATGGCATCTCACTCATTTACAGTGAATCTCATTTTCGCCCGCGGAGATCTCACTTATCAGGTACGGTATATATTCAAAATAAAGGCCTAGAAATCAGAGTAGTAGTGAGTAGTGATGGGAGAATAAATTTGCCAGGCGGGAATTCGCAGCTAATTCGCCCATTCCGCTGCCGGCGAATAAATTTGCAAAACTGACACGAAAATTGGCCGTTGAAAAATTTGCTGCGTCAAAAAAAAATTAGTCGCCCGCATAAACATGTTGAGCGTCAAAATTATTCGGACGCCCATTGAATTTAATGCATTTGGTCAAAATAGACGCGCGTATAAAAATTGTTGCGGGCATCAAAATAATTGACGTCCATTGACTTCAAAGCGTTTCTTGATTTTTTTCTCCGTTTTGTAAATTTGTGGGAAATTCGCAAGTTTTTTGGCTAAGCGAACCAGGACAAATTCGCCCTTCAGTCAAGTACAGGACTCAAGTATTCCACAAACCCAATGCAACCAACATATTCTGTAGCGCTGTACAATAGAACAGTGAACACATCAATCATACAGACAATAGAACACACAAGAGGTATCTATGGCCCTACTCATTAGAGCTTACAATCTATTAGGGATGCACCGAATCCAGGATTCGGCCTTTTTCAGCAGGATTTTGCCAAATCCTTCTGCCCGGCCGAACTGAATCCGAATCCTAATTTGCATATGCAAATTAGGGGTGGGGAGGGAAATCACTTGACTTTTTGTCACAAAACAAGGAAGTAAAATGTTTTTCCCCTTCCCACCCCTAATTTGCATATGCAAATGAGGGTTCTGATTCGGTTCGGTATTCGGCCGAATCTTTCACAAAGGATTTGGGGGTTCGGCCAAATCCAAAATAGTGGATTCGGTGCATCCTTACAATCTATAAATAGACATATCTGTGAGCGTCTATCCTGAGTGGAAAGACCATCTGCCGACCACAAAATAATGAAGTGTCATCTACAATTATCAACCACTGAACCAACCTGTGAAGAAAGGCCAGACAAGTAGCATCACATGGATCTTTTAATTAATATTAACAACAAATTCCCATATTTCCAGCCTGGTTGCTAGACCAACAAGTTGCCTAAAGACTGAACGGCTCCATCAACACCAACAAAAGCAAGGGTTAGCTTCAGAAACTTGACCACGGTTGATATAAACCAGTTGTCATGTAGCTATGGGGGAAACCATTCATGGGGGCAGCAGAAGACACAAAGTTGTGTAGTTTTCTTGGTACACAGGAAGAGAGACCATGTCCACTTTCCTTCATGGCTTTCTAAAGAACTATAATAACAAAACCTCTACTATAAAAAACCAAGACATATAATTCATTGTTCCTTAAATACAAAGTGGAAAGGGTCGACATGAAAACAAATTCTATTACACAAGCCTTGAATGAATAGATTTGGATAGGAAACAAATGAATTGCAACCTCTTATCAAGGTCATAGCTTACTACAGGCCAATTTCCGATTTTGAAAGCTAAAAATAAACCACCCAATTTTTGATTTAGCGGCTGAATCGTCGTACTTCTACAGGATGGAGTTTTCTAGAAAACAGATCGGCATTGGCCCAGGTGTTTGAATCTTACCAGAATAGGACCAGTAAGGCTCCGCAACTGCCTTCCGCCTTCGTATCTGTACAGCGCTGGCAGGTCTGTTCCCATGTAGAGATCTGGAGTTACCCTCAGTGAATGCTGCCAACGAAAAACAGAACAATAAGCGTTGATTACAATGGATAATCCGGATGGAATGACAAACACAAAAGAACATTTAGACAAGAGTCATTGCTAAACTCGGTGAGGAAAAGGGGTTTCAGTGTTGAGAGAGGGTGAGAATCAGGTAACATTTCTGTAGGGGTGGGAAGTCCTCCAAAGTATCTGCCATCTAAAACAGTGAGTTTTGCACCTATTGGGTATGAGTCATGGGAATCGTTGCCCAGATGGACTGTAGGCAAGCAGGGGAGATGGTGGAGAACAGCAAGGTTATGGGACAACCAAGCTCTGCAACCTCAAGCAACAGAATTACCTTGATTGTTCCCAAAGAAAAAGTCTTGGTTGGAAAATGTATTTTAAAAAAATGGAAAACAATGAAAGAAACTCAACCTTCCTTGGCATAAGTTAACTCAACACTGTATTTTTCCTACCATGTGTTCAGGGGGCATTATATTATACATGGAAATGGCCTTGAGATACTATAAAGCAAGCAGCGTAAACATTTTTTATACCATCCTCCCCAAAACAACAATGACCCTACTCCTGTGTCCCTGGGACAAGCATACGTTGGTCCAGATCTTTCAAGAGCAAAGAAAAGCCTTCAGTATGACTTGGGGACAATGATTATCTGGATTCCTTGAAGATCATCTTGAAGGTTGCATGTGGTGGTACCAGGTATGGAATCCGCTATCCTGAAAGCTCGGACAAGAGATTTTCCATAATTTGGATCTTCATGCCTTAAGTCTACTAGAAAATCATATAAACATTAAATAAACCCAATAGGCTGGGTTTGCTTCAAATAAAGATTAATTATATCTCAATTGGGATCAAGTACAAGCGTCTGTTTTATTATTACACAGAAAAAGGAAATCATTTTTAAAAATTTGCATTATTTGGATAAAGTGGATCGTAAGGGAGATGGCCTTTCCGTAATTCGGAGCTTTCGGGATAATGTGTTTCCGGATAACGGATTCCATACCTGTAATTGCTTATTCAGGATACCCATTCAGCCCCAATTTGTTAACTATTTTGTAAGGTTCTGTAGATATGAGAGTTAAGGGCTGTCCTGGCCAAATGAAATGCTTGAACCAAAATAACTTCTTTAAAAAAAAAAAAAAAAAAAGAGGCTATTCTTGCCTTTAAATACACATCACGGTATTTTTAAGGTGATAATTCCCATTTAGCACAACGGAAGGCGCCAATGGGTAATTTTAGGCATTTTAACATTGCGTTCTAGGCTCCAAGGTTGTATAATTTTGAGTGGTGTTATTTTTTAGTGCACAAGAGATGATGTCACAATTACAGCTTTATTGAAGCCACAATTCCCATTCAGCACAATGAAAAGCAGCAGTGGGTAATTTTAGGCAGTTTAACATCAGTTCTTAGACTTTGAGGCCTTATAAACCTTGTGACAACGGCAGCCTTTTTATTGTACAAAACAAACAACTATAGGGTTCCAATAGATCACTAATCATGGAACTCACTAGATCTTTTCTGTTTCCTTGTTCTCTAATATTGGCACAAACCCAGACAGAGTTAACTACAACCTTTGCCCAGTGGAATAACTATAAAAAAAATAAAAATAAAGATTTTCCATCAAGGAATGCAGCACAAATAAAAGAAGTCAACTGTTTCGTCCCCTGGAGAATCTCCGCTAAAGAATGCGGGCTGTTAACATCTGCTTTTTGTTTACACACATCTCGGGAACACGAGCCACAAATGCAAATTCTCCTCGCGACGGAGTTTCACTTGGCTGAATCCAATCTAGGCCGCGGCGGAGTCGCCGGGAAAACTTTTGCGAAGGCTGCGGATTCGTAATTTTAATAATGATTTGCAGATGAATCTTAAACAATAGGTCGCTTTTAACCCCACATTCTGTTGTTGAAAGTCATACAGTTAGAGTGCTAGCACCTTGGTTCTACATTTCTTGGTTATAGGTTATCCACTGCAGAGTCACAAGCAAAGTCAAGCCCACTGAACCCCCCAAATAAACCCATATTGAGTTGACAGCCACTCTCCGTTCATTTCTTTGGGATTTTTAAAGGCGTATTTTAGGGATGCACCGAATCTGGGATTCGGTTCGGGATTCGGCCTTTTTCAGCAGGATTCAGCCAAATCCTTCTGACCGTCCGTACCTAATCTGATCCTTAATTTGCATATGCAAATTAGGATCCGGGCATCCCTAGCATATTTATCAAAGAGGGAAAGTTAATCATTTGCTATATACGCCTTTAAAAATCTCATAGAAATGAATGAAGACGGGTGGAATTTCACTCTAGCGGACTGTGGCGATCTCGAACTTCACTCTTTGATAAATATACCCCATAGACTCCATTTTATCCAAATAATCCAAATTTTTCAAAAATGATTTCCTTTTTCTGTGTAATAATAAAACAGTAGCTTGTACTTGATCCCAACTAAGATATAATTAATCCTTATTGGAGGCAAAACCAGCCTATTGGCTTTATTAAATGTTTATATGATTTTCTAGACTTAAGGTATCAAGGTCTAAACTGGAAACTGGAAAACCCCAGGTTCTGGGCATTCTGGATAACAGGTGCCATACCTGTAATAACAGTTGTGGCCAAAGGCATTATGTATTGGATAGGCTGTTAGGATGTAGATTTTTGAGTTAACTCAATGAAACCCCCCTTCCCTCTAAGCGAGGCTCACAAATATTATGGAAGCCCTAAAAGCTGACAAGAGGTTCTATTGAGAAGCCAATCGCAGATGTACATTTTATAGCAAAGGGAGAATGCCACAAAGCTCAGTCCCAGAGATATATATTGATTGAGACTGTAAAATGCAAGACAACAAGTGAAGTCATAAAACGGAACGATTCAGCCGCGTCCTGCTGCTTTAAGACTAACAGCAAAGTATTAAAACACCCTTGTTTGTGCTGAAATACAGAGTAGAATGGAGAATGTTCACACGGCTTTTCCTCAGCACTGTGTAATGTGACTGCGAACTGAGATGTTCAGTTGCAGGGCTGTCTGTATAGGAGGTTCAGACCTACCAACCTTTATTTATACCCCCTGAATGGAGGGAGCAGAGGTCAGTGTAGAACAAGGTCATCACCTAAGCCGTATAGTAGGGAGTGTGACTGTGGGATAGCAGTTATAGTAGGGAGAGATGGTGCCTATAGTAACAGTGGATAATAGTCTCTGGGAAGGGAGTGTGACTGTGGGATAGCAGTTATAGTAGGGAGAGATGGAGCCTATAGTAACAGTGGATAATAGTCTCTGGGAAGGGAGTGTGACTGTGGGATAGCAGTTATAGTAGGGAGAGATGGAGCCTATAGTAACAGTGGATAATAGTCACTGGGAAGGGAGTGTGACTGTGGGATAGCAGGTATAGTAGGGAGAGATGGTGCCTATAGTAACAGTGGATAATAGTCTCTGGGAAGGGAGTGTGACTGTGGGATAGCAGGTATAGTAGGGAGAGATGGTGCCTATAGTAACAGTGGATAATAGTCTCTGGGAAGGGAGTGTGACTGTGGGATAGCAGTTATAGTAGGGAGAGATGGTGCCTATAGTAACAGTGGATAATAGTCTCTGGGAAGGGAGTGTGACTGTGGGATAGCAGGTATAGTAGGGAGAGATGGTGCCTATAGTAACAGTGGATAATAGTCTCTGGGAAGGGAGTGTGACTGTGGGATAGCAGTTATAGTAGGGAGAGATGGTGCCTATAGTAACAGTGGATAATAGTCTCTGGGAAGGGAGTGTGACTGTGGGATAGCAGGTATAGTAGGGAGAGATGGTGTCTATAGTAAAAGTGGATAATAGTCTCTGGGAAGGGAGTGTGACTGTGGGATAGCAGGTATAGTAGGGAGAGATGGTGCCTATAGTAACAGTGGATAATAGTCTCTGGGAAGGGAGTGTGTCTGTGGGATAGCAGGTATAGTAGGGAGAGATGGTGCCTATAGTAACAGTGGATAATAGTCTCTGGGAAGGGAGTGTGACTGTGGGATAGCAGGTATAGTAGGGAGAGATGGTGTCTATAGTAAAAGTGGATAATAGTCTCTGGGAAGGGAGTGTGACTGTGGGATAGCAGGTATAGTAGGGAGAGATGGTGCCTATAGTAACAGTGGTAATAGTCTCTGGGAAGGGAGTGTGACTGTGGGATAGCAGGTATAGTAGGGAGAGATGGTGCCTATAGTAACAGTGGATAATAGTCTCTGGGAAGGGAGTGTGACTGTGGGATAGCAGGTATAGTAGGGAGAGATGGTGCCTATAGTAACAGTGGATAATAGTCTCTGGGAAGGGAGTGTGACTGTGGGATAGCAGGTATAGTAGGGAGAGATGGTGCCTTTAGTAACAGTGGATAATAGTCTCTGGGAAGCGATTGTGACTGTGGGATAGCAGGTATAGTAGGGAGAGATGGTATCTATAGTAACAGTGGGATAATAGTTTCTGGGAAGGGAGTGTGACTGTGGGATAGCAGGTATAGTAGGGAGAGATGGTGCCTATAGTAACAATGGGATAATAGTCTCTGGGAAGGGAGTGTGACTGTGGGATAGCAGGTATAGTAGGGAGAGATGGTGCCTATAGTAACAGTGGATAATAGTCTCTGGGAAGGGACTGTAACTGTGGGATAGCAGGTATAGTAGGGAGAGATGTGCCTATAGTAACAGTGGATAATAGTCTCTGGGAAGGGAGTGTGACTGTGGGATAGCAGGTATAGTAAGGAGAGATGGTGCCTATAGTAACAATGGGATAATAGTCTCTGGGAAGGGAGTGTGACTGTGGGATAGCAGATATAGTAGGGAGAGATGGTGTCTATAGTAACAGTGGGATAATAGTCTCTGGGAAGGGAGTGTGACTGTGGGATAGCAGGTATAGTAGGGAGAGATGGTGTCTATAGTAACAGTGGATAATAGTCTCTGGGAAGGGAGTGTGACTGTGGGATAGCAGGTATAGTAGGGAGAGATGGTGCCTATAGTAACAGTGGGATAATAGTCTCTGGGAAGGGAGTGTGACTGTGGGATAGCAGGTATAGTAGGGAGAGATGGTGTCTATAGTAACAGTGGATAATAGTCTCTGGGAAGGGAGTGTGACTGTGGGATAGCAGGTATAGTAGGGAGAGATGGTGCCTATAGTAACAGTGGGATAATAGTCTCTGGGAAGGGAGTGTGACTGTGGGATAGCAGGTATAGTAGGGAGAGATGGTGCCTATAGTAACAGTGGGATAATAGTCTCTAGGAAGGGAGTGTGACTTATCCTTTCCCAATAAATCCTGCTCATTATGAGCAAAGTTGACTTATGGAATAATATTGTGTTTCGTGTTTCACATCTTTAGTATTTAGTTTGAAAGCCAACAGAGAATGAGGCAAAATCATAGCGATATGTGGGTTTGTGTGGGTGGGAGCTGTGATTGAAATGTCAAAAATAAATACATGAATATGTGCGACAGACTTTGCTATATCTATGAGGAGGGAGTAATAATCAGAATAGCAATTAGCACTTGATTGTAAGTTATCACCAGTGTTAAGGGATGTGCATGTGTTTCTCTGTGTTACTATTGGGGGAGGGAGGTGCAACTCAGTGGGGCTTAAATGGCACCAATCAAATGCAGACATCAAAAAGAAGTTAGTAGACAATTGGTTGGATCTTCTAATAACGGCACTTCTGGAAGCATTATTTCTGACAAGTTATTTTTAGGTATTTTATCTACACAAACATCAACATATGTCAATTTGGGGGGAGAGCAAAGGATCCTTTCTATTTTTCAAATACACCATTTAATCTACGTATACCAAATACCTGGGCTTTGTACGTGGGAACAGCGATCAGAACCCCATCTAATAAACCCGACTTATTTCCAGAATGTAAAACCCGAATCACCCGAAAATCTTGGGAAAGCGATTAATTTGGGCGTCAGTCTATGGCAAGTGGGTGTAGAACAGGAGACCCAGATACATTCACATGGAAACTGCACTCGGTACCAATTATTATTATTATTATTAGGGGGAAGCATAGGGACTCATACACATCACTATTAACAGATGAGCCGTCACCACTGGGGAGAAGCACCATGGAAACTTGTCCCGGGAATCAGAAGTCCTACTCGGTGTAATGTTTAAAGGGAAAGTCTCAGATTACAGAGAGACCATTAAACAATGCCGGAGCTTCATGGTTGTGTTAGTTACAAGGGAATGGTGACAATGACATTGTTTAATGAACTAGTGACCTTTTAAATCTAATCACTGCCTTTAGGGTAAGGCCACACGAGGAGATTCGGGGAGATTTTGTCGCCTGGAGACTAATCGCTTCGTCTTTTCAGCAACTATCTCCCAGAACTGCCTCAGCGTTTTTCCCCATAGGCTACAATGAAAAGTCGCCTGCGCTAATGCACACACGGCGATGCATTTTCAATAGTCGCCCGAAGTTGCCTCAGTGACTGCTGGTGATGCGTTTTCAATAGTCGCCCAAAGTTGCCTCAGTGACGCAACTTCGGGCGACTATAGAAAACGCATCGCCGCGTGTGCATTAGCGCAGGCGACTTTTCATTGTAGCCTATGGGGAAAAACGCTGAGGCAGTTCAAAAGACGAGGCGATTAGTCTCCAAGCGACAAAATCTCCCCGAATCTCCTCGTGTGGCCTTACCCTAAAGGCAGTGATTAGATTTAAGAGGGAGGGAGAGAGGGAGGGAGAGAGAGAGGGAGGGAGAGAGACAGAGAGAGAGAGAGAGGGGGGAGAGAGAGAGACAGAGAGAGAGAGAGAGGGGGAGAGAGAGAGACAGAGAGAGACAGAGAGGGGGGGAGAGAGAGAGAGAGAGAGAGAGAGAGAGAGAGAGAGAGAGAGAGAGAGAGAGACAGAGAGAGAGAGAGACAGAGAGACAGAGAGACAGAGAGACAGAGAGACAGAGAGACAGAGAGACAGAGAGACAGAGAGACAGAGAGACAGAGAGACAGAGAGACAGAGAGAGAGAGAGAGAGAGAGAGAGAGAGAGAGAGAGAGAGAGAGAGAGAGAGAGAGAGAGAGAGAGAAAGCAAAATTCAGCAGGAACAGCCTGAAAGATTCTATAAAGGGATGTGTATCAATGAACATTAACACATGATAAACTGCATATTGTTTCCATTCAGAAAGGAATATCTTTACTTTAATCTCATCATATAGACATTTCTTTAGAGAGACTCGCCATGTGAATGAGGAGGCTCAGGTGCTCTGCCCCAAGTCCGACATCACTTTTTGTTTTGTAGGGTAGGAACTCAAAGAGCAGTCCTCCAGGCTGTAATAGTTAAAAAAAAAAAAACAACAGGTCTTTTCATTGAAGTACAAGCGTGGATCACAGCCTTGTGCGTTACGTGTAGTGACGGGCAAATAAATTCACCAGGTGCAAATGCTGTTGGTGAAAGTAGAGAGAAAATTCGCCGGTGTCCAAAAAATTTGGACGATCGAAAAGTTGCTCACGTCAAAACCGTGGCGCGTCTACATTATTCGGCCGCTCATTGACTTTAATGCCAGGGTCAAAATTGACGCTGGCATCAGAATTGATGCTGGCATCAAAATTTGAAATTTTTCACCCATCACTAGTTTCATGTTCTCACAACAGCCAATGATTGAATGTTGTGGGAACACAAAACGCGTAAGGCTGAGATCCACGCTTGCACCTCAATAAAAAGACCTGTTTTTTTTTTTTTTACTACTACTGCCTGGAGGACTGCTCTTTGAGTGCCTACCCTACAAAACAATTCGGTCATGTCTTCACGTTGCCATCTTTCCTACTCAACGGCCAAGTCTAAATCCATGGATCTTGTGTATAATGAGATCAAGGTCATAGTGTTGCCCACAATGGGACTGTGCACAGAATCGGCACAAAAATAGCATCAGGGTTAATGCCCCACTTCCTAAAATGCTCCAACTTGCAAGAATCTCATCTGTTCCCTTGTGGGATCCCTGCACGTGTGTCCCTGCTCCCCCACCCCAGTCCTGGAACCCATTAAAACCATCATGATTGTGCCGGAGTGTCACTGCACAAAGACACACTGTGGTTAAGCACACATGCTGTGCCTGAAACAAACAACGAAGGACGATGAAAAGCAAGTCTGACGAGAGAACTGAGATCCAGCAGTGGCCTCCTCCAACTGTTTAATGGATCCTAACTGGGCTTTTCTAGTTTTAAGCGAAGCCCAGACGACATTTCTAATGAACCAAATTATTATTCAGAAATGTTCCCCCATGAACTGTTGTGGGTTCAGCGACATTAAAAAAAACATGTTACTTTACTCCATTATAGGGATTCTGTCCTGATTTTTATGATGTCGTTTTTATTTCTAAATGACACCGTTTACACTGCAAATAATTCCCTCTACAATATAAAATTTAATTCCTGAACCAGAAAGTGTATTTAGTTGTAATATTTATTGGTGTGTAGGTGCATCTCAGGTCATTTTGCCTGGTCATGTGCTTTCAGAAAGAGCCAGCACTTTAGGATGGAACTGCTTTCTGGCAGGCTGTTGTTTCTCCTACTCAATGTAACTGAATGTGTCTCAGTGGGACCTGGATTTTACTATTAAGTGCTGTTCTTATACAGTATCTACCCGGGATCTGTTATCTGGTTACCTTCCCATAGTTCTGAGGTTAGGCTGCTGGGGAGGAAAGGGAGGGGGGTGACATCACTCCAGCTTGCAGTACAGCAGTAAAGAGTGACATGAAGTCTCATGGCTGGGGGCACCTGGGAAACTGATATGTCTAGCCCCATGTCAGATTTCAAAATCGAATATTAAAAAAAATCTGTTTGCTCTTTTGAGAAACGGATTTCAGCGCAGAATTCTGCTGGAGCAGCATTATTAACTGATGTATTTTGAAAAAAACATTTTTCCCCATGAAAGTATCCCTTTAAAGGTTCTTCTACGCAGGTAGGTGTTGGCTGCCGTCCACCCTCTCCTGACCAGATCTAGAACATTTAGGGTTCCTTCAGGTATCGCCTGGGTATGGCGAAAAATCCCACTGGCCAAAGAGCACATCTAGCCATTCATGCGATGGGGAGTCAACAACTGGCCTTTAATCTAATCACTGGATTGAAAAAGCCAATTAATTCCCAATGTTTAAAGGGATTCCGTCATGGGAAAAACATTTTCTTCATCCTAAACTGAAATCTGTTTTTTAAAAGAGCAAACAGATTTTTTTTATATTTAATTTTGAAATCAGACATGGGGCTAGATATGTTGTCAGTTTCCTGGATGCCCCCAGTCATATGAATTGTGCTCTGATATTTAATTACTCTTTACTGCTGCAGTGCATGTTTTTTTTTTGCAGTGCATGTTTGAGTGAGGTCAACCACTCTCTCCGCCACAGCAGCAAAACACTGGGAAGATAACAGCTCCCCGACACACGATAACCGCTCCCTGACACAAGATAACCGACACCTGTTTTTCTACAAATGCTCTAAAAACACTCACTAGTAAAAATCCAAGTCTCACTGCAACTCCTTCAGTTACACTGAGTAGGAGAAACAATAACTTATCTGAAAGCAGTTCCATTAGGAAGTTCTGGCTCTTTCTGAAAGCACATGACCAGGCACAATGGCCTCAGATATCTGCTTACACACCAACATTACAGCTAAATAAATATTTAATTGTTTAAGAATAAAATTTTATATGGTAGAATGAGTAACTCACAACGAATACAGTATAATTTAGTAATAAAATGCAAGTGCCCAACTTAAGAGTGAGAAGTCATTAAGTTAATACATATGTATTAACTTAATGACTTCTCACTCTTAAGTTGGGCACTTGCATTTTATTACTAAATTATACTGTATACGTTGTGAGTCAGGGGGTTGTATCTACAGACTAATGCTATTTCAATCTATAGACTATAACACAGCGCTGTAAACTTAATTTACAACGACTATTGGCTTAATATAAAGGAACGTTGAGAGGCAGCAACTGCCAAGTTCCCAATGGTGCCAAACCACTCGTTTCATTCTACATGTAAACAAGAAGGGAACATCATCTCCCTCCCCTTCCTAGTAAAACAACAATTTAATTGCAATAAAGAAACCTCTAAAAACAAAGAATGTAGAGAGATAAGTCTCATGCAAGGATGTAACACTAGAGAGGGCAGACCCAGCGGCTGCTGTGAGTCTCGGGGGAGCAGAGGCCCCAGATGTGTAGTTCAAACACAAGCATGCCAAAACACATCATCCCCTCCCTAAGGGAAAGTTCATTTGTTTTTCCCACTTTGTTTGTTCCTCGATAAAAACTCGGCTTTAAAAGGTTAGTTCACCTTTAAGTAAATTTCTTAGTATGTTATAGACAATTTTAAGCAACTTTAAGCATTTAAAAAACTAACACTTTAAAGTTACAATTTCATTGTTACTTTTCATTAGTCCTCTCTATTCAGGCCTCTCCTTTCCATAGTCCAGTCTATTATTCAATTCAGTGCATGATTGCTAGGGGAATTTAACCCTAGCAACCAGATGGCTGAAATAGCAAATTGGAGAGCTGCTGAATAAAAAGCTCAAACCACAAAACATAAAAAATTAAAACTATTTGCAAATTGTCTCAGAATATCATACATTTAACTCAAAGGAGAAGAACCCCTTAAGGGTCAGGGCACGCAGGCAGATTTGGGTAGATTAGTCGCCCGGCGACAAATCTCCTCTTCTTCGGGGCGAGTAATCTCCACGAACTGCCTTCCCACCAGCTAAAATGAAAATCCCCGGCTGGATGGCACTCTGAGCGTTTCATTTTCTGAAGTCGCCTGATATTGCCTCACGAGGAAACTATGGAAAACGAATCGCTCCGAGTGCCATCCCGCCAGCGATTTTCATTTTAGCTGGCGGGAAGGCAGATTGGGGAGATGAGTCGCCCCGAAGAAGAGGAGATTTGTTGTCGGGCGACTAATCTCCCTGAATCTGCCTGTGTGCCCTGACAACACTTGTAATTTCCCTCCATTGCCCTCGAGGGCAATTGCTTTAAAGTAGGGATGAACCAAATCCACTTTTTGGGATTCGGACCAATCCCTCAATCCTTTGTGAAAGATTCGTCTGAATACCGAAACAAATCCAAATCTTAATTTGCATATGCAAATTAGGGGAGGCAAAGAAAAAAGTGTGGTGGGGGAATATTTTACTTCCTTGTTTTGTGAAGAAGTCACTTGATTTCCTTTCTTGCCCCTAATTTGCAAATTAGGATTCAGATTCGGTCCTGGCCGAATACCGAACTGAATCCCGGATTGGGTGCATCCCTACTCTGTACATGGTCAGCATACGGCAGTTTAAAGGCAATCTTGTTCCAAAATCTGCTGCTTGCACAATGAAGGCAAATATTATGCTAATCAACTTCCCAGTATATTGATTAAAAATATTGAATGTTTTCAAGTTATTTGTACATGAAATTGCTATTGAAACCGGTGCCTGTCCCTTTAATTTTCTCCTCCCTCTTTCCTGACCTCTTATGCCAATGCAACATTGTTTCAGAAGTCAACACCCGCCAAACTCCAACTCCCACAATGCCTTGCATGTTGAGAATCTCAGTTTTCTGCCTCTTGCAACAATGTAGCAGTTGTCAGTTCTCCTGAAGGTCTATCGATCGGCGGCTGCTGCTGCTACATTGTTGCAGTCTCAATAGCAATTACAAGTTGAGACCATTAGAAATGCAGAGTGAATGTACATTGGGCAGTTGCTCAAAATTTCTATGTTTCCATTAGAAAAAAAACAGGAAAAAAAAAAAGTGGATGGAAAGGTTTTGGGATGAGCTGTCCCATTGTAATGATCATTAGCGCAATAGAAATGGATGTTGATGATATCAGGCCGCCTACGTTTCAACAAAACTCCCACGTTCAGAGCTGAATCCTGGTTTCCACTGTAACATTAGCAAAGAAACTCTGGCAAAGGCTCCTTGTCAGATTGTCAGGGTGGGATCCATTCCAGCCGCTCCCAAAAACACTGCCTCCGAGCTACTGACACACACAATTTAATATATATATATATATATATATATATATATATATATATATATATATATATATATTAGAATATATACACACACACAGACACTTATACATAACAGCTTGATCAGATGGAGACCTTGTAGCACAGGGAAGAGTTGGACTGATTTTGAGGAGCAACATGCTGCAAACTAGATGAGGCAAATACATTTTGCTTTCTGTGTGGTCTACGTGCAGTTCCCTCCATGTGTGCATATAGGATTAGGAATTAAAGGGGATCGCCACCCAAATATGTCATAAAATGAAAAAAAAAAAAAAAATATTTGAAGCAACTACCCAATATCCTTTTATTCCTCATTCTTCTCTGTATAACAGAACATTCTGTCCCAGTGGCTGCACAGATCCTATCTGATCCCCATTGTAAGCAGCAGTCCTGTCTTGCTTTATGGCAGCTGAGATTCTAGCTATCTGTATAACAGAACATTCTGTCCCTGTGGCTGCACAGATCCTATCTGATCCCATTGTAAGCAGCAGTCCTGTCTTGCTTTATGGCAGCTGAGATTCTAGCTATCTGTATAACAGAACATTCTGTCCATGTGGCTGCACAGATCCTATCTGATCCCATTGTAAGCAGCAGTCCTGTCTTGCTTTATGGCAGCTGAGATTCTAGCTATCTGTATAACAGAACATTCTGTCCCTGTGGCTGCACAGATCCTATCTGATCCCATTGTAAGCAGCAGTCCTGTCTTGCTTTATGGCAGCTGAGATTCTAGCTATCTGTATAACAGAACATTCTGTCCATGTGGCTGCACAGATCCTATCTGATCCCATTGTAAGCAGCAGTCCTGTCTTGCTTTATGGCAGCTGAGATTCTAGCTATCTGTATAACAGAACATTCTGTCCATGTGGCTGCACAGATCCTATCTGATCCCATTGTAAGCAGCAATTCTGTCCTGCTTTATGGCAGCTGAGATTCTAGCTATCTGTATAACAGAACATTCTGTCCCAGTGGCTGCATAGATCCTATCTGATCCCCATTGTAAGCAGCAGTCCTGTCCTGCTTTATGGCAGCTGAGATTCTAGCTATCTGTATAACAGAGCATTCTGTCCCAGTGGCTGCATAGATCCTATCTGATCCCCATTGTAAGCAGCAGTCCTGTCCTGCTTTATGGCAGCTGAGATTCTAGCTATCTGTATAACAGAACATTCTGTCCCAGTGACTGCACAGATCCTATCTGATCCCCATTATAAGCAGCAGTCCTGTCCTGCTTTATGGCAGCTGAGATTCTAGCTATCTGTATAACAGAACATTCTGTCCCAGTGGCTGCACAGATCCTATCTGATCCCCATTGTAAGCAGCAGTCCTGTCCTGCTTTATGGCAGCTGAGATTCTAGCTATCTGTATAACAGAACATTCTGTCCCAGTGGCTGCACAGATCCTATCTGATCCCATTGTAAGCAGCAATTCTGTCCTGCTTTATGGCAGCTGAGATTCTAGCTATCTGTATAACAGAACATTCTGTCCCAGTGGCTGCATAGATCCTATCTGATCCCCATTGTAAGCAGCAGTCCTGTCCTGCTTTATGGCAGCTGAGATTCTAGCTATCTGTATAACAGAGCATTCTGTCCCAGTGGCTGCATAGATCCTATCTGATCCCCATTGTAAGCAGCAGTCCTGTCCTGCTTTATGGCAGCTGAGATTCTAGCTATCTGTATAACAGAACATTCTGTCCCAGTGACTGCACAGATCCTATCTGATCCCCATTATAAGCAGCAGTCCTGTCCTGCTTTATGGCAGCTGAGATTCTAGCTATCTGTATAACAGAACATTCTGTCCCAGTGGCTGCACAGATCCTATCTGATCCCATTGTAAGCAGCAATTCTGTCCTGCTTTATGGCAGCTGAGATTCTAGCTATCTGTATAACAGAACATTCTGTCCCAGTGGCTGCATAGATCCTATCTGATCCCCATTGTAAGCAGCAGTCCTGTCCTGCTTTATGGCAGCTGAGATTCTAGCTATCTGTATAACAGAGCATTCTGTCCCAGTGGCTGCATAGATCCTATCTGATCCCCATTGTAAGCAGCAGTCCTGTCCTGCTTTATGGCAGCTGAGATTCTAGCTATCTGTATAACAGAACATTCTGTCCCAGTGACTGCACAGATCCTATCTGATCCCCATTATAAGCAGCAGTCCTGTCCTGCTTTATGGCAGCTGAGATTCTAGCTATCTGTATAACAGAACATTCTGTCCCAGTGGCTGCACAGATCCTATCTGATCCCCATTGTAAGCAGCAGTCCTGTCCTGCTTTATGGCAGCTGAGATTCTAGCTATCTGTATAACAGAACATTCTGTCCCAGTGGCTGCACAGATCCTATCTGATCCCATTGTAAGCAGCAATTCTGTCCTGCTTTATGGCAGCTGAGATTCTAGCTATCTGTATAACAGAGCATTCTGTCCCAGTGGCTGCATAGATCCTATCTGATCCCCATTGTAAGCAGCAGTCCTGTCCTGCTTTATGGCAGCTGAGATTCTAGCTATCTGTATAACAGAACATTCTGTCCCAGTGACTGCACAGATCCTATCTGATCCCCATTATAAGCAGCAGTCCTGTCCTGCTTTATGGCAGCTGAGATTCTAGCTATCTGTATAACAGAACATTCTGTCCCAGTGGCTGCACAGATCCTATCTGATCCCCATTGTAAGCAGCAGTCCTGTCCTGCTTTATGGCAGCTGAGATTCTAGCTATCTGTATAACAGAACATTCTGTCCCAGTGGCTGCACAGATCCTATCTGATCCCATTGTAAGCAGCAGTCCTGTCCTGCTTTATGGCAGCTGAGATTCTAGCTATCTGTATAACAGAGCATTCTGTCCCAGTGGCTGCATAGATCCTATCTGATGGGCTAACAGCAGAGTTTTATAAGACCTTTAAATCGCTGTTAGTCCCGGTGTTAGTTAAGATCTTTAATGAATGTTTGGAGGGGGGTATGCCTGAGTCAATGAGGTGTTCTTCTTTAATTTTGCTGTCAAAGGGGAAGGATGATGAGAAGGTTGAGAACTGGAGGCCGATTGCCCTTCTCAATTCTGACAGAAAGATTCTGGCGAGGATTCTTTTTTCACGTTTGATTTTGTTTTCTGGCACTTTATTATCGTCCTGTCAGTTCTGCACGGTGAAAGGGCAGAGCATCTTTGGGGCCCTCCTTATTTTAAGGGAAGCCTTGGAGTCATGCAAAGCTCATGGCTGGGGCAAATACCTGTTGTCTTTGGATCAAACGAAAGCTTTTGATAAGGTTAACCATGACTATCTATGGGCTGTTTTGTCTAAATACGGCATCCCAGGCAAATTTATTAGTTGGTTAAGGATTTTGTATGAAGGGGCAAAAAGCTTCCCACTGATTAATGGCTGGCAAGGTGAAAACTTTGATGTTGGGGCCGGGGTGCGGCAGGGCTGCCCTCTGAGTCCTCTTCTCTATGTATTTGCTCTGGATCCCTTCCTGAGGATGCTGGAGGAGAAGGGCTTGGAGGGGGTCTGTGTGCCCGGCGGGCAGCCACTCAGGTTTGTAGCATACGCGGATGATGTGTCAGTGGTCATTTCTAAGCAGGCGGAGGTCAAGGTGATCACTGATTGCATCAGAAGCTACTCAAGGGCCTCTGGCTCCTCAGTTAATCATGAAAAGTCGGAAGCTTTTTGGACTCTAGGAGGGGAACCGGATTTTCAGGCCGGAAATTTCCCAGTGGCCCCAGAGCAGGTTAAAATCTTGGGAGTAAAATTTGGAAGGGATGATAATAGCAGATTAAATTGGGAAGAGAAAGTGGATGCTGGTTTAGCGAAAGGTCAGCGTTGGAGATCTTGGAAGCTGACCTATAGAGAAAGGGTTAATCTGATCAAGACCTTTTTGATCCCGTTGTTTCTTTTTATTGCTTATGTGTTTCCCTTGCCAGAATCTCTCTATGCTCGGGTCTACAGTCTGTTCTTCCAGATGCTTTGGGGGAACAGACTAAACCCAGTAAAAAGAGGGGTAACATTCCTGCAGAGGAAAGAAGGAGGTTTAGGGATGGTTTGTCCAATCGCCTTCTTTGGCACCATTTTCCTTAAATTCAACTTTGGGAACCTGGGTCAAAGGACGTGTTCTCTGTGGGAAAACTGTGTCAGGTCCTGGGTTTCGCCTTTTATCAGAGACTGGATGGAGGGCGGTAGAGTGAAGGGGGTCCGGATAAGGGAGGGTGGGTTTCCGCAGCACATTCTTCTGGGGTTAAAACTTCTTAAGAAGTGGAATTTGAGTTTTAGGGACATGGAAAATCTCCCTAGAAAGGAATTATATAGATTGGTTCTTAATTCTTTTTTTACTTCTGCACTGATTTTGAAAGATTGCCCTACGATAAGTATGGGGGAGTGTATTAAATTTTTGAATGGCCATAGGCTACCTGGGAAGCTTTTCGACAATGCATGGCTGGCATTACAGGGAAAACTTTTCTTGAGAGGAAATGTGAGCTATCTCAACATTGTAGAAAGATTCTGTCCTTGGGGATGTGGAGAAGAAGAAACTACAGACCATTTTTTAATAAACTGCTCCGTTTCCCAAAATATTTATGACCAAGTCCTGTCAATACTGGGTATTAAGGGCCTTTGTAGGGGAACTTATGAGGAAAGGGCCTATGGTATCATTAGCAGAAAACATTCATTGGAGAAAGAAACACTTTTTATTATTTTTTCTGTAATTCGGTATCACTTATGGATGAGTATGTGTGGCAAAACTTTTGGGAGGGAGGAAGGAACCATGGATCTGACTGTTAAGAAAATTCTTAAGGATTTGTATTTCATCAGATTTAAAGAAATTAGTAAAAATAAAGAAAATATAACTTGGTGGAGGGGAATTAATTTTACATGGGAAATTTCTTTTGATGATATTTAATTTGCTTTATGTATAAATTGTTCATAATCTGCCTATGATTTGAAAATTTAAAGATTGGTGTATTTTGTTTTTGCTAATGTTTTTATTTAAATTATTTAATAAAAATCCCTATCTGATCCCCATTGTAAGCAGCAATCCTGCCCTGCTTTATGGCAGCTGAGATTCTAGCTATCTGTATAACAGAACATTCTGTCCCAGTGGCTGCACAGATTATTTCTGAGATAAATATTTTAGGCAAAACAAATGAAATAAAATGCTTATGTAAAACACTGTGGGGGCCGCAGCGCTTGCTCGTTCCTGTAGACCACGGCGCATGTTACGACTCAGGACACAAATCTCTTCGGTATCATCACACTTCAATCACAGCTGCTGATGGTGATAAAATCTTAATGCTCCATGGAATGATCGCAGGTTATCAATAAAAGGTTAAACAGCGAGTAAAAGCTACAGATCACACCTTCCCTTCTCTCTCTCTTTAGTCGGAGGGTCCCCGGTGGGATTCCAGGGAAGGAGCAAATGAGGCCGAGTGTAACAGGCAGGAGTCTCGTTAATGGGAAAAGATTCCGAGATCTCCAAAGAGAGTCATTAGCAGCAGAGCCATAAAAATCCGAGGCTTCTGCACAAGCAGCAACGGTCTGGGAGGCAATTGGTTAATTCAAATAATAGGTCTTAAGGGGAAACATTCATCCTTTCCCCTGGGAAAAGGGAATCCTAAATAAAGTAAAAATGTCAAAAACGTTACACAAAGTATACAAGGCCCAAGACCCTTTCTAAAGGTGACAGAGCTCATGTACAATGGAGTCTAGTCATCTTAAAGGGCCACTACACTTTTACACCGAATTTCCTCTTTATGTTCATCCACAGGAAATATTATTAACCACATATTTATTTTTTAGCGTCTCAGTAGGGGCTACAGGGCCAGCTTTGCAGATTCAGTCTTTCCTAACTAGTTATCATCTCACCCTCTCATAGGCCTCCTGTTGTGTTATAAAACCCTAACTAGGAGCCAGGAAGCCATACCTCCCAAATGTCCTGATTTTTAGCGGGACAGTCCTGATTTTGACCCACAGTCTCGGATTGTTACTGAAATGTCCCGACTTTCTCTTTGATCTCCTGCACTGAACAGCCAGAAAAAGATCCAACGTTTCTAAAACTTAAATGGCTTTTGGCAGAGAGTCCGGAATATAAGCAAAATTTAAGATAAGCAAAGAAACAATTTAAGATAAGCAGGTCTCTTGGGGAAACTGTGACTTGCAGCTTAAAGGACAATTCTCCTTCATTAGTAAAACTGTAATAACGCATAAAAAAACACAGAAATGTGTTCATAACCTGCCAAATTTTGTAAAATGAACATGGTAATTAGAGGGTGTGGCCACATAAAAGTGCGTGGTCAAAACATTTCTGCAGCAATCCGTGCGGCAAATCTTTTTGTCCCTCTTTCGATTTCCAAAATGTTGGGAGGTATGCAATTTTTATATTTTATTTTATATTTTTTTTTTTAGAATTTGCCTTTTTTCCAGTTATCAAATGGGGTTCACTGACCCCATCTAAAAAACAAATGCTCTGTAAGGCTACAAATGTATTGTTATTGCTACTTTTTATTACCGTATATACTCGAGTATAAGCCGTCCAGAGTATAAGCCAGTACCTAATTTTACCTCCAAAAACTGGGAAAGCTTATTGACTCGAGTATAAGCCGAGGGTGAGAAATGCAGCAGCTTCTGGTAAGTTTCAATCTCGTTTTTGGATGACTATTCTTAGGCACCGGCTACTATTCTAAGCGCCGACGAATATTCTTAGGCGCCGGCTACTATTCTAAGGCGCCGGCTACTATTCTAAGGCGCCGGCGAATAGTCTTAGGTGCCGGCGAATAGTCTTAGGTGCCGGCGACCGTTTTTGCGCTTGACCCGAGTATAAGCCGAGGTAGAGTTTTTCAGCATATTTTGGGGGCTGAAAAACTCGGCTTATACTCGAGTATTTACGGTACTCATCTTTCTATTCAGGCCTCTCCTATTCATATTCCAGTCTACAGTTCAGATCAATGCATGGTTGATAGGGGAATTTGGACCCTGGCAACCACGTGGCTGAAATTGCAAACTGGAGAGCTGCTGAATTAAAAGATAAATAACTCAATACGCACAAATAATAAACATGTCTCAGAATATCACTCTCTACATCATACTAAGGGGCATATATATCAAACGACCAAGCAAAATTAAGTCAAATTTTTTTTTTTCATTGAATAGGTCCGTATTCGGCTGAATTTCTAATCGAAGGAATATCACAATCGATCCAATTTTTTCCAAAAAAAAACCTTAGACTTTCCACCAATTGACTCCAAATAGGTTCTAGGAGGTCCCCCATAGCGTTAAACAACAATTTGGTAGGTTTTAGATGGTGAACGGTTGAAGTCGAATTTTTAAAGAGACACTACACAAATGAAATTTGGACTATTCCCTAGTCGAAGTACGCAAAAAAATAGCTTGAAATTCGAAAATTCACCTCGACCTTTGATAAATCTGCCCCCAAAAGTTAATTTAAAGCGGAACAACCCCTTTAATAAATGGTTATATTTCCCCTTCAAAACCCATTCTGGGTGCACGGGACAAAAAGAACGGAAAGGAATTCCTCGCAGTTTAGGATTTCACAAGGCTTGAAGGTCAGTGAATAACAACAGATGTGCCCATAGTCTGTGCCAGCGAGGAGATGAGGCTTATAGTCAGACTATATCAATTGATGCCATATGTCTGCGCTGGCGCGCTCTGAATGGGCAGAAATGTGCATGAGCATCACGGTGCCACATCTGGAGAGATTAAGCAGCTTTCTCATGTTTGCCGTGCGGATCTAATGCAAAAGGAAATATTTACCCAAACTTGGGAGCTCAGTTCCTTTGTTCTGCATGGCATGGATTTAAAGTGGCGGCGCACCTTTAAATAAACCCAAAGTGGGCAAATTTATTGCTGGTCAGGGCAAAACAGAAAGGCAGGATATTGATAGAATCACTACAATTAGGGGCAGATTTATCAAAGGTCGAGGTGATTTTTCGAATTGAAAAATCTGAATTTCGAGCTATTTTTGTGTACTTCGACAACAAATTAGAATATCGAAATGTATCATGTACTGTCTCTTTAAAAATTCTACTAAAACCTGCCGAATTGCTGTTTTAGTTATGGGGGACCTCCTAGAACCCATTTGGAGTCAATTGGTGGACTATGAAAAGGGTTTTTTTTGGAAAAACTTTGAATCGAATTCAATCGAATGCGCTATTCCTTTGATTCGAATTCGGCCGAATACGGACCTATTTGATCGAAAACTGGCCTATTTCAGGTGGTCTTTTTGAATTTCGACCTTTTTTCAATTCGAAATTCTACCCTTGATAAATATTAGGGATGCACCGAATCCACTTTTTTGGATTCGCCCGAACTCCCGAATCCTTCACGAAGGATTCGGCCGAATACCGAACCGAATCCGAACCCTAATTTGCATATGCAATTAGGGGTGGGAAGGGGAAAACATTTTTTTACTTCCTTTTTTTCTAACAAAAAGTCACGCAATTTCCCTCCCCACCCCTAATTTGCATATGCAAATTAGGATTCGGTCCGGCCGGACAGAGGGATTCGGCCGAATCTGAATCCTGCTGAAAAAGGCCGAATCCCGAACCGAATCCTGGATTCGGTGCATCCCTAATAAATATGCCCCTTAGTCTCATCTGGAGGCTGTGGGGAACCCTGCGAGTTGCCCTGACAATATCAACCTTTCCCGACTCCCCCAGACGAGGAGCTAAACTGTAACAATCTGATACAGCAACCAGTGAGCAGTTAGTGAGCGCGCTCAGTATTGACTAAAGAAATACCAGCAACTCATGTATCAGATTGTAACAGATTACAGTTGGGCTGCTACCGGGGAAACGAGATTTGGGGGAAAAAAACCCAAAACAAACAATTTTAAAAAGAAAATTTAAAGGACTGGTTCACCTTTAAATTTAACTTTTAGTATGTTATAGAAAAGCGAATTGTAAGCATCTTTTCAAATGGCCTTTTTAAATAGTTTTTTTTAACGGTTTGCCTTATTCTTCTGACTATTTCCAGCTTTCAAATGGGAGTCACTGACCCCATCTAAAAAACAAATGCTCTGTAAGGCTACAAATGTATTGTTATTGCTACTTTTTATTACTCCTCTTTCTATTCAGTCCTCTCCGACTCATATTCCAATCAATGCATGGTTGCTAGGGGAATTTGGACCCTAGCAACCAGATGGCTGAAATTGCAAACTGTAGAGCTGCTGAATAAAAAGCTAAATAGATGGGTGTATGTATGGATGCTGGGTTTTCATTTGGAGGGGTTGAACTTGATGGACTTTGTCTTTTTTCAACCCAATTTAACTATGTAACTCAAAAAACAAAAATAATAAAAAATTAAAACCAATTGAAAATTGTCTCAGAATATACCTCTCTACATCATATTAAAAGCTGAAAACTCCCTTTAACAAAACCAATAACAAAATAAAGAAATCAA
Source organism: Xenopus petersii (assembly GCA_038501925.1). Classification (NCBI taxonomy): domain Eukaryota; kingdom Metazoa; phylum Chordata; class Amphibia; order Anura; family Pipidae; genus Xenopus; species Xenopus petersii. Next base: position 152,506,453 of record CM076678.1, read on the forward strand.
TAAGTTGTCGTTGTTTCTTATAGTTATTTGGTAAAAATGAACTGAGCCTTTAAATTCTAACAGCGCAGGCTGGGAAATTTTAATAGGAGAGAAAGAGCAAAAAAACATCTGTGTTCCCGGCAGCAGGTTTCATTATAGAGGTGGATAAGATCATCCCCCAGGAATCAGGTGGGGCAGGTGAGCGGCAACGGAGGCGGTCTCTAAGCAACGGCCAATTAGGCGGCAGCACAGGGACGATCAGGTTACAGGTAACGACCTTGTTTTTAAGGATATTGTGCACAATGTGCTGAAGAAAAGCCACAGTCCTATTATGGCTAGTGACGGGCGAATTTAGTTGCCAGCCATGGACTCGCTGCGAATTTCCACATTTCGTCACCTGTGAATTGTTTCATGAAGCTGCTACGAAAATTCGCGGCCTCAAAAAAAGTCGTTCGTGTAAAAAATATCACACTTCAAAATTATTTTGACTTTTAATTAGGGATGAACTGAATCCAGGATTCGGCCTTTTTCATCAGGATTCGGCCAAATCTTTCTGCCCGGGCCGAACCAAATCCTAATTTGCATATACATTTTGTCACCAATCACGGAAGTAAAAAATGTTTTCCCCTTCCCACCCCTAATTTGCATATGGGATTCGGTTCAGTGTTTGGCCGAATCTTTCGTGAAGGATTTGGGGCTTTGGCCGAATCCAAAATTGTGGATTTGGTGCATCCCGACTTTAATGAATTTGGAAAAAAAAAATAAAAAAAAGACATCAAAAGCATGTAAAAATTGTCGCACGTGTAAAAATTGTCGCTTGTAAAAATAATTTTGACTCCCATTGACCTTGAGGGATCCACCGAATTTGGCCAAATCCTTCGTGATAGATTCAGCTGAATACCGAACCCGAATCCTAATTCGCATATGCAAATTAGAGGTAGGAAAAGAAAAAGTGGGAAAAGAATGAAAAGCCACGCGATTTCCCTTCCCACATGTAATTTACATATGCAAATTAGGATTCTGTTCGGCTACACACAAGGATTTGGCCAAATCCGAATCCTGCTGAAAAAGACTGAATCCTGAACGGAATCCTGGATTCCAGCATCCCTATAATGACTTTAATGCATATGGACAAAAAAGTCGCTCGTGTGACAATAACTTGGACACCCATTGACTTTAAAGCATTTCGCTAATTTTTTGCCATTTCCCAATTTTTTTTTTTTTAGAGTTTCTTGAATTTCTCAGCAAACAAAACGGGACAAATTTGCTCATCGTTAAATTATGGCATGTGGGACGGGTTTATGGCTTGGTTGGATTAATGAAGACAGCGGCCTAAAACTGCCAAAATAGTAACTCACAGGGGACAATTGAATTCCAAATGGGCCAAGAAACAAGTGTAGGGGCACTAGGGGACTAGATAGCACGGTTCAGCAGGAACAGCCCCCTAAATGGGTTCATAGTCTGTACAGAGAGATCCCATAAAACTATGACAGCATAGGGGACTGTTCCTGCTGAATTGTGCTTAGTACAGGGAATACCTATGCGGCCATAGTTTTATGGGATTTCTCTGTATAGACTATGAGCAAACTTAGGGGGCTGTTCCTGCTGAATTGTGCTTAGTACAGGGAATACCTATGAGGCCACAGTTTTATGGGATCTCTCTGTACAGACTAAGAACCCATTTAGGGGACTGTTCCTGCTGAACTGTGCTTAGTACAGAGGAATATCTAAGTTTGTTCATAGTCTGTACAGAGAGATCCCATAAAACTATGGCAGCATAGGTATTCCCTGTACTAAGCACAATTCAGCAGGAACAGTCCCCTAAGTTTGCTCATAGTCTGTACAGAGAGATCCCATAAAACTATGGCAGCATAGGTATTCCCTGTACTAAGCACAATTCAGCAGGAACAGTCCCTAAGTTTGCTCATAGTCTGTACAGAGAGATCCCATAAAACTATGGCAGCATAGGTATTCCCTGTACTAAGCACAATTCAGCAGGAACAGCCTTATTCGTGCATTCACACATCATACAGAGAGATAAAATTAACCCCATGTTTCCTTAGCACATGGGAATAGCCCTGCCATAAACATCCCTTTACGCTGCACAGAGTTTTATAGATCCATACACTTGCGAGCATGAGGCTCCTCTGGGACCGTATCTGTGGCAATACTCTCAGCAAAGGGACATTTCAGCAGCTGCAGACATGACAGATGCTAATTAGGCTAGCAGAACTTTACTGCACTGCCAGAAATCAAAGTCTTGTCATTCAGACAGAAGAGAAGGGAGAGGGACGCGTCAAGCAGAATGTGTTGATTAATGTCGCTGGTGAAGGTCAGAGCTGTAGTCGGGTGATGGAGCGGCTGATGTCTGAACATGTTACAGGGAAGATCTGACTCAGCCCCCCGACTCTGGGTCACATATAAAATGGGGGGATAAATAGGGTCACTTAACCCCCGGTGCCCAGAGCTGAGCTCACAATAGACAGTCAGTAACAAGACCCGTGTAATTTCGTTATAAAGCCTCGCTCATCATTTACATTTCTCCTTTCGCCGCTCGTGTAATGTTCTGACTCATCGAACAGCCCTAAATCACACAAGAGCTGGCAATCAATACACCTTTTGTACTAGAGGCAATTAGGATACAGTCGAGTCTCATCTATTAACGACGCTCCCTCCCCCCGAGCCCATTCTCTGCAGATGATTATAAAAGCATTAAAGTGGCTGAGTGCCACCGAGGAGCAGACGGACAACGTGATGCATCTGGGAAGAACTGACAGTTTAGACACAAGCCTAGAATGCAGCCCATGTCTCCTCTCATTTACCAACAGCATTTTTATTCTAAAGGTTTATATGTCTGAGCCGGAGCTTGGTCTGTTCTCCCAGACAAACAGGGAGGAGGCAAATACATCTCTACACAACGGAGGTGCTTCTTGCAGAACACATACTTTTTTTGTGGGACAGTTCCCGATTCTGGACAGCTCCAACCACAGTCCCAGATTGTTACTGAAATGTCCCGAATTTCTCTTTGATCTCCTGCACTGAACAGCAAGAAACAGTTTCTAAAATGTCAATGGCTTATGGCAGAGAGCCCAGAATACATGGCAGGTGCACTTAGATACATTTGTTACATTTTTAGGATAAGCAAAGAAACAATTTATGATGAGATGAGACACGTCTTGGGGAAAATGTGACTTGCAGCTTAAAGGGAAACTGGCTTCCTTAGCAAAATTGTAATAGCACATAAAAACCACAGAAATGTGTTTAAACTTTCCCCTGTCCCTGTACTAAGCACAATTCAGCAGGAACAGTCCCTAAAGGTGGCCATACACGAGCAGATAAAGCTGCCGATATCGGTCGTTTGGACCAATTTGACAGCTTATCTGCCCGTGTATGGGGGCTTCCGACGGGTCTTCCCGATCGATATCTGGCCACGATATTGATTTTTAACCGACCGACCCGTCGGAGCCCCTTGGCGCATCGTTATTCGATCCTTCGGCCATACGGCCGAACGTTCAAATTACCCCCGATATAGTTAGTGGCATATCGGGTAAACATCCGCTCGTTTGGCGATGTCGCCAAACGAGCGGATCTTTGAGTCTATGGCCACCTTTAGTTTGCTCATAGTCTGTATTGCGATACCCCATAAAACTATGGCAGAATAAGTATACTCCTGTACGAAGCCCAATTCAGCAGGAACAGTCCCTAAGTTTGCTCATAGTCTGTACAGAGAGATACCATAAAACTATGGCAGCATAGGTATTCCCTGTACTAAGCACAATTCAGCAGGAACAGTCCCCTAAGTTTGCTCATAGTCTGTACAGAGAGATCCCATAAAACTATGGCAGCATAGGTATTCCCTGTACTAAGCACAATTCAGCAGGAACAGTCCCCTTAGTTTGCTCATAGTCTGTACAGAGAGATCCCATAAAACTATGGCAGCATAGGTATTCCCTGTACTAAGCACAATTCAGCAGGAACAGTCCCCTTAGTTTGCTCATAGTCTGTACAGAGAGATACCATAAAACTATGGCAGCATAGGTATTCCCTGTACTAAGCACAATTCAGCAGGAACAGTCCCCTAAGTTTGCTCATAGTCTGTACAGAGAGATCCCATAAAACTATGGCAGCATATGTATTCCCTGTACTAAGCACAATTCAGCAGAAACAGTCTCTTAAGGTGGCCATACACGGGCCGATAAAAGCTGCCAACAGACCGTGTCGGCAGCTTATTGGCCCGTGTATGGGGGCCCCCGACGGGCTTCCCCGATCGAGATCTGGCCGAAAGTCGGCCAGATCTCGATCGGATGGGGTTAAAAATCCCGTCGGATCGCGGCCGCATCTGTTCGTTGATGCGGTCCCGCGATCCGACCGCCCGTTTGTGAAAGCTAGGATCCGATCGTTGGGCCCTAGGGCCCACGATCGGATCTGCCCGATATTGCCCACCTCAAGGTGGGCATATCGGAGGGAGATCCGTTCGTTTGGCGACATCGCCAAACGAGCGGATCTATCCATGTATGGCCACCTTAAGTTTGCGCATAGTCTGTACAGAGAGATCCCATAAAACTATGGCAGCATAGGTATTCCCTGTACTAAGCACAATTCAGCAGGAACAATCCCCTAAGTTTGCTCATAGTCTGTACAGAGAGATCCCATAAAACTATGGCAGCATAGGTATTCCCTGTACTAAGCACAATTCAGCAGGAACAGTCCCCTAAGTTTGTTCATAGTCTGTACAGAGAGATCCCATAAAACTATTCTTCTTTACTAAACAAAATTCAGTAGAAATGACCCATAACTGCTGATGACAGAGAGAGAAGGGAAGACATTGGGGCAATATTGTTTAGGACCCCACAGCCTCGTGTGCCTTTAATCTCCCGCCACTGCAAGAAGCACCAGCCAAACCCAACACTGATCTGCAGGTGTCAATGTACAAAATGCGCATTAAAAAGCCTCACTAATCCAATGCGACACAATGCGAGACTCCTTATTGTCCTGCCAATGAGCCTCCAGCAAGGGGACCGTCCCCGTGGAATTTAGTGACTCGGCACAAGATCCGACTAATGAAATACAAAGGCAGCAGCAAACGGGGGGAGAAATGTGACTGGAGAAAGAAAAGAATTACAGCAGTCTCACTTTACAGCAGGGACGCTACTAACAGTATATAGTCTCAAAACTAGGATCACACAGTATACTGAGCAAGATCAGAAACCCATCTAAATGCCTTCTTTATATTTACTGCACTGCTGCCTGGTGAGGCCTATTTATCTTAAATATACGATACTACAGCCAATGCAACGCTCCTCCTCTGTATTTGTCTATTTATATAGAACGGCTAGAGTTGAAATGTTATCATGGGTCTCCTGTTTAGGATATAGACATTACAACATACCTCCAAACATTAAAAATACATGCCGCGACAAAATGTTTTTGACCACGCCTATTTTTGTGGCCACACCCTCTAATTACCATGTTCATTTTACTAAATTTGGCAGGTTATGAAAGTTTGAACATTTTTGTGTTTTTTTTCAGTTATTACAGTTTGGTGAATTGCCCTTTGAGTGTAACTTCTCCCAAGGGACCCGTTATCTTGTATTGTTACAATTACTTATTTGCTGATCTCAAAATTATTACAAAAGTATCTTATCTGCTGCTGTGGCTGTTCTGGGCTCTCTGCCAAAAGCCAATTCAGTTAGAAACATTATTTGTTTTTCTGGCTGTTCAGTGCAGAGAAAAATCAGGACTTTCCAGTAAAAAAGAGGGACTGTCCCTCTAAAAACGGGACAGTTGGGAGGTATTTTTACAAGGTAATAATAAAACAGTTGCTTGTACTTGATCCCAACTAAGATATAATTAATCCTTATTGGAAGCAAAGCCAGCCTATTGGGTTTATTTAATGTTTACATGATTTTCTAGTAGACTTAAGGTATGAAGATCCAAATTACAGAAAGATCTGTTATCTAGAAAACCCCAGGTCCTGATCATTCTGGATAACAGGTCCCATACCTGTAATTACCCTCAAAAATTCACCGGTCCTGGTTACTATTCTACCATCACCTTTACACACAAAATCTACATTATTTTAAAGGTGTTTCACCTTTAAGTTTACTTTAAGTATAACATAGCTTATTAGAAGCAACTTTTCAATTGGTCTTTTTTATACTTTTAAATCTGCCTTCTTCTTCTGACCTTTTCCAGCTTTCAAAAGGGGGTCACTGACCCCATCTAAAAACAAATGCCCTGTAAGGCTACAAATGTATTGTTACTTATTAATCATCTTTCTATTCAGTCCCTCTCCTATTCATATTCCAGTCTCTTATTCAAATCAGTGCATGGTTGCTAGGGGAATTTGGACCCTAGCAACCAGATTGCTGAAATTGCAAACTGCTGAATAAAAAGCTAAATAACTCAAAAACCACAAATAATAAAAACCAATTGCAAATTGTCTCAGAATATCCCTCTCGACGTCATACTAACCGTTAATTTAAAGGTGAACAACATGGAAATGAAACGAAATTCATTTTGAATAGTAATTTATTCCTATTCTCTTCCCCAGTGCAAATAATGATCATGAAAGCTCTGGGGTTAGAAACACTCTGAGCAACAGTCAGCGAAACTGTACAGCACCCCCCCCCCCTAAAAAATGAAACCATTCGCTTATTTGAGACACAAAGAGTTCATTCAGGTCCTTTAAAAGCCTGGGGAAAAGTTCACTGTCAAAGTCTAATCTGTTATTATTCAAAAAACTTTTATTTCACTTCCCCTTTGAAGGAAGGAGATTTTTTTTTAAAACCTATAATTTTAAATGCTTTTAACAAAATGTCAGTTTTCTTTCTCTCCCTTTGATCTTTGTGCGTTTACTTACGCCACTCCCCTGGATATTTGGCTTAAAGAACCGGCACAGTGAGTTATTGTGATACTAAAGGGTCATATTTATCAAGGGTCGAAATTCGAATTCAAAAAGCTCAACTGTAATTGAGTCGATTTTTTTTTTTGGCCGAATAGGTCAGTTTTCAATCGAATAGGTCCGTATTCGGCCGAATTGAATCATTTGAAGGAACAGCGCATTTGATCTAATTCAATTCGAAGTTTTTCCAAAAAAAAAAAAAAAAAAAAAAAAACTTTTTTCAAAGTCCACCAATTGACTCCAAATGGTTTTAGGAGGTCCCCATAGGCTAAAACAGCAATTCGGCAGGTTTTAGATGGCGAATGGTCGAAGTCATTTTTTAAAGAGACAGTACATGATAAATTTCGATATTCAATTTTTTTTCAAATTCAATCGAATTTGGACTATTCCCTAGTCGAAGTACACAAAAATATCTTGAAATTAGAAAATTCACCTTGACCTCTGATAAATCTGCCCCCCAAAAGTAAAAAAATCAACACACAGTGATGGGCGAATTTGTCCCGTTTTGCCAAAAAATTGCAGAATTTACCACAAAACGCTTTGAAGTCAATGGGCGTCAACATTTTTGGATGCGCATCAATTTCGACAATTCCGGGACAATTTTTATACGTGCACCTATTTTGTCCAAATGCATTAAAGTCAATAGGCATTGGAATAATTTTGACGCGCAACAATTTTTATGCGCTTGACTATTCTGCAAATTTCTTCGCCCATCACTAACAAAGGTGTCAGTATAACAACAACATGGGGTTACAGAATAAAAATTGGATCAGAGAGCCCTGCGCACAAGAGCTTGCAATCTATAGGTAGGTTTAATCTTCTTTAAAGGGGTTGTTCACCTTTGAGTTAAGTTTTGGTATGATGTAGGGAGTGATATTCTGAGACAAATTGTACGGCTCTTTAAGAGAATTACAAAAAAAAAAAAAAAAAACATAATAAAGCGAAAACTCCTTAAAAATAACGATCTAAATAATGGGCCTCTGCCTGAAAGCCACAGAGATTCCTCGTTGCAATTTATTTTCAATTATGGGACGCTGGCTATATTTGTAAGCTCTCATTTATACAATTAAATCCCCTTTTATCTCGGGAGGACGTAAAAAATAAAAATCACTTTCATGTGGAATTTAAAGCTTCATTCCGACAAATTAAGTAAAGTTCCAGTTTAATGAAGTCGTGCGGCAATTATAGCGAGCGTTTAGAGGAACAATCCTTCTCTTTATAGGGTCATAAAATAAGGGGGAAACCTTGGAAAAAAACTCGGCACATCCCCTAGTATGGAGCGCGTACCTCCCAACATTTTGGAAACAGAAAGAGGAACAAAAAGATTTGCCCGCGCGGCGACATTTTTTGGCCACACCCATTTTTTGTGGCCACGCCCCATAATTACCATGTCCATTTTACAAAATTTGGCAGGTTATGAAAGTTTGAACACATTTCTTGGGTTTTTATGTGTTATTACAGTTTTGCTAATGAAGGTGAATTAACCATACCTCCCAACTGTCCCTTTTTTGGAGGGACAGTCCCTCTTTTAGCAGCTCAACCCGCAGTCCCTCATTTGTACTGGAAAGTCCCTCTTTTCTCTGCACTGAACAGCCAGAAAAAGAAACAAAGTTTCTCACTTAATTGGCTTTTAGCAGAGAGCCCAGAACAGCTAACAGGTGCAAATAAGATACTTTGTAACAATTTTGAGACACAAAAACACAGTTTAGATAAGGAGAAATATTTTCAAACTTTCATAACCTGACAAATTTTGTAAAACAAACATGGTAATTAGGGGGTGTGGCCACATAATGGGGTGTGGTCCAAAAGATTGCTGTGCTACGTGTATGAATTAACATAGTAAGTAACATAGTAAGTTAGGTTGAAAAAAAGACACACGTCCATCAAGTCCAAATGTAAGTCTATATTTAACTTGCGTAACTGCCAGTTGATCCAGAGAAAGGCGAAACAAACCCATTTGAAGCCTCTCCAGGGGTAAAATTCCTTCCTGACTCCAAGATACAATGGGACCAGTCCCTGGATCAACTTGTACTATGAGCTATCTCCCATATCCCTGTATTCCCTCACTTGCTAAAAAGCTATCCAAATTGCCCTTTAAGCTGCGAGTCTTCATGCTTATCTTATGTAAAACTGTTACAAAAGTATATTAAGTATGTGTTCTGGGTAGAATCCTGCGCGGGTCCAATTTTCGGAACCCGTACCGGGATTGACCATCAAGAATCAGGCAATGCCGTCATTGTAAACCGGAACGACATCATCGGAAGTAGGCGTGATCAGGGAAAAAAAGGAGTAAAACCGGAAGGGACATCATTGGAAGTAGACGTGATCAGAAAAAAGGAGTAAAATCGCTATTCAGAAGACGTGCGATCCGCAAAAACCGCTGACCCACGTCTATACCCGCACCCAGAACTTCTACCCACAACCCGCAGGGTACCGCAGGTTTTTGCAGGTACCCGTCCCGCTGCAGGACTCTAGTTTTGGGATCTCTGCCAATTCAGTTAGCCAATTCAGTTAGAAACTTTGTATCTTTTTATGGCTGTTCAATGCAGCAGATCAAAGAGAAACTTGGGAAATATCAGTACAAACCAAGGACTGCGGGTGGAACGGTCAAAAACGGGACATTTGGGAGCGGGATATATTGCAGCTGTTACTAGGGATGCACAGAATCCATGATTCAGCCTTTTTCAGCAGGATTCGGATTTGGCGGAATCCTTGTGCATGTTTGAACCGAATCTTAATTTGCATATGTAAATGAGGGGTGGGAAGGCAAATCAAGTGACCTTTTGCCACAAAACAAGTAAAAAAAAAAATTCCCCCCCACCTTTTCCTTTCCCGGCCCTAATTTGCATATGCAAAATAGTATTAGGGTTCTTATTCGGCCGAATTTTTCACTAAGGATTCGGACAAATCCCAAAAAATGGATTTAATACATCCCTAGCTGTTGCACTCCATATCCACCAATAATAATATTATTCATTTATCAATTGTATTTATATACCCAAAGATGCCTTATAACTGTAGTCACATGTGATAAGCAAACACTCTAAGGGGCAGATTTATTAAGGGTTGAATTTTGAATTTGAAAAATCGAAATTTCCGCGTTTAGCTGCCGGCAAATAAATTACAATTGGACACGCGTCTGAAAAGTCGATCGCGGCAAAATCGACGCGAGCCAACACTATTCGGATGGCCGATGACTTTATTGCCGGCGTCAAAATTGACGCAAGCAACTTTTGTACGCGCGTCCAATTGTAATTTATTTGCCGGCAGCTAAACGCGGAAATTTCGATTTTTCAAATTCAAAATTCAACCCTTAATAAATCTGCCCCTTAGAGTGTTTGCTTATCACATGTGACTGCAGTTATAAGGCATCTTTGGGTATATAAATACAATTGATAAATGAATAATATTATTATTGGTGGATATGGAGTGCAACAGCTAGGGATGGACCAAATCCATTTTTTGGGATTCGTTTCACGGTGAAGCAAAAACGGGAGACATTCGCCCATCACGAATTACAGTGGGGGGCACACAGGGAAAGTTCTCTCAAAGCAATTTTCATTTCATAGAAAAGAAACAATTAGGCATTTCCCAGTGATACTCCAGAAAGCTATATGACTGAAATATGCAGCAAAGAACAAGCTGATTTTTCTCATTGACAACAGCTACTGAACGGCAGCACATTTATATTCTGTGGTTTATTGGAAAACATCATTCGCATTTGAAAATAAAACAGTATAAATATCCCCACGGCATGAGGAATAGTCTTGTTATCATTTAAAAAGAGATAAAGAGAGCGTATAAAGGAGAGGGAATATTAAAAATAAAAAAGGCCACCGAAAATAAAAATGAAGGTTATGGAGCAAATTGCAACATTCATAAATGTCATTTCTTCAAGAAGGAAATATCCAATATCCTCAGTGTAAACGACCTTTCCAAAAATATTGAATAACCTGTCCCTGAACTCATATCGAATAAGGGATATTTGATTAATTTCACAAAGGTCATTTGTTATTCTTTGTAAGTAGGTGAGCGATGCCCCGAAAGATAAAAATCGATGTTTTTTTTTTTGTATTCGTGGGTATATCACTTTATTGACAAGTTATATAGGTATAGGACCCATTATCCGGAAAGCTCCAAATTATGGAAAGGCCGTCTCCCATAGAATCGGTTTTATCAAAATTTTTAATAATTTCCCTTTTCTCTGTAATAATAAAACAGTAGCTTGTACTTGATCCCAACGAAGATATAATTAATCCTTATTGGACGCAAAACCAGCCTATTGGGTTTATTTAATGTTTACATGATTTTCTAGTGGACTTAAGGTATGGAGATCCAAATTATGGAAAGATCCGACATCCAGAAAACTCCATGACCAGAGCATTCTGGATAACAGGTCCCATATCTGTGACTATAACTAAAGGGTATAGTATATATGACTTTTACAGAAATTTGTGACATGTGGACGGATATCACCTAAGCCACTGATTGGCTGCAGAGCAGAAGGAAGATTTATATCAAGTCACCAATAAGGTTTGGAACCAACCCATTGTCTTCTATTTGCATATAAACCTGATCAATATTGCACCCAACGTGGAAATCCTTCCAAGAATAGGGCAGCCCTTCATCTATCTCCTGTTCAAAAACAAGGACATTAAATAGATCATAAAAGTTATATTTTAGAGTAGGATTTTCAGATTCCATAATGACAAATTATCTTGAGCTCCGAGCTTCATGGTTTTAACAATCCCTTGGTTCCTCCAAGGAAGCCACCATCTCAGCTTTAAAATCACCTGCTCTCTTCTATCTAGAGTGACAGATCAAGAGGCAAGGTAGCATTCCTTGAATGGGTGGTCGAGATTTTGGAAACTGAAACCAAGAATCAACTCTTGGCTGTCTATGCTAAACTGAGCTAATAATATCATGTAAGTGAGGACATCTTATCCACTTCCTGATTTAACCCACACCAGAGTACGGTATGAACACACAAATTCATTGGGAATCTTTTCTACAACATTGAATAAGTCTTGAGAATGTGTCAAACACAAAAAAGCTGCTTTGGCAAGGAGGAACAGTGGTCAAGGTCCACCACGGACAGGAACAGATGGACACTCTACAGAAGAGGTGAGGAACCCCACTAAAGGTGAGGTTCAGATTTTGCCACAAAATTTAATCAGCATCTCGGTCTCAATAACAACAAAAAATGTGCTTTATAAAACTGGAATTTATGGCAAGGTTTTCTTTTGAAAATCGATTGTGTCCAAGGTTGACAACTAAAGGCTCAATACAGGTGTAAGGTATGGAGGAGATAATTTTGCTCCTCAGCCATGGACAAAAAGTAATATGGACTGAGGAGACTTTTACTTTCCTCATCATGAAACTCAAAGGATGCCTTCAACACAGACTAAACAATGCCAACTGTCTGACATGATGTTCTGGGCAGCCAACATTTATTTGGAAGTCATTAGGTCCATTCATTGCTCTTCAGTCAAGCCAAGAAATATAAACTAGGGGCAATCGTTTAAATATGGTTGCCTCATTTCAGGAGGATAATGCTCCTAAACACTAAACCAATACTTGAATGGTTTCATGAACTCCGGGATGAAGTCAAAAAGCAGCCATGGCCTCCACCTCTCTCCAAATCTAGACATCAATGAACCTTTCTGGGAAGTTCAAAACATTTTAGCTTCTTCATTCTTCCAAGACATGGCGGCTTTTTTCCCCCCAATGATCCAATACTCCAGTACAGATACAGTGTGGAACTACATTCTGAGAAGGACCGAATCTATTCTGATGTCAACGGCTGACCTTACTCCTGAGAATAATATGTTATTAGATATTTAGCAATTTCCATTATTTTGTCTATCCACTGTAGGCACTGAAATGCACAACGATTTAAATTCCTCGTTTCAATCCGTGTCTAGAACACATTTTATTTCATGTTTTCCTACAGCTAGCACAGCTATAATTACAAATCTTTTCAATCGTCAGTCTCCTGCCCTTCCTAATAATAATAATAATAATGAGCCAATTCGCTGGGAAAAAATGATTTTCATGTTTTGGTTTGTTACATTTCCTGATTAAGTTAATATCCTCCGTTTGTTTTCACTAGGAAACAGGGTGGAGCAGAGAGCATGAAGTCAAAATATTCTGCTTCCAGAACAAAAAAGGCAGAGGAAGAAAGAAAAAAAAAAAAAATTAAAAAGAAAGGGCGGACTCTGATTTGTATTCTAATTAGGCTTCTCCACGTTCCATTAAGTAGGTGCCATTAAAACAAGGTAATAACGAAATTACAGCCATTGATTTCAGATTAAGATTAGCCTATAAATATACAGGGCTCATGTATGGCTGCAATTGAAGTGGTGGTCCCCTTAATTGAGGGTAAACCACTTTTATTACTTGCATTATATGGTGCTACAAGTTATACTTTAAGAACTGTAAGGCTGGGCAACGCCAGTATCAAAAGCTACAGTTACCATCTTGCCATTCCAATTCCCCCTATACTCCAGTCCTACAATGTGTGAAATCCCAAAAATAGTTGCTGTTGGATTCTCAAACCAGGGTCTCCCAAACTATGGACTGCATTGGGGGTTGATTTGTTGAATACCCCTTAAACTATATTAAAGGCAAGTATTCTAATGTTTTAATAAATGTTGAACCCATAGGGAAGGACTTGAACCCACAACATCTGGAAACAACTGATAGAAGCACAATGATAAATTTAAGAAGGGACCAACTACATTATTAAGATCTACTTGTGGTTCCCTTCCTTTGAGGACTGCACATAGGGGCAATTCAAAGTGTGAACTACACAGAGTGGAAATTAATGGCATTGATGGCGCGCAATCCAGGAACTACCTGTGGATCTTCTTAAAGGGATCCTGTCATCGGAAAACATGTTTTTTTCAAAACACATCAGTTAATAGTGCTGCTCCAGCAGATTTCTGCACTGCAATCCCATTTCTCAAAAGAGCAAACTGATTTTTTTATATTCAATTTTGAAATCTGACATGGGGCTAGACGTTTTGTCAATTTCCCAGCTGCACCCAGTCATGTGACTTGTGCCTGCACTTTAGGAGAGAAATGCTTTCTGGCAGGCTGCTGTTTTTCCTTCTCAATGTAACTGAATGTGTCTCAGCGGGACATGGGTTTTTACTATTGAGTGTTGTTCTTAGATCTACCAGGCAGCTGTTATCTTGTGTTAGGGAGCTGCTATCTGGTTACCTTCTCATTGTTCTTTTGTTTGGCTGCTGGGGGGAAAAAGGGAGGGGGGGAGATATCACTCTAAGGGCTAGGCGAGGCATTTTCAGGCGACTGTTGAAAAGCGCATCGCCTCGTGTGGTTAGCACAGGCGTTTTTACATAGGCGCCCATACAAAACTGTCGCCTGCGCCGGTCGCGGCGACTGTCGCGGCGCTTTGTCGCCGCGACCGCAAACGCGTCGCTATCTCCCCGTGTGGAATAGCCCTAAAGGTGGCCATACACGGGCCGATAAAAGCTGCAGACAGACCGTGTCGGCAGCTTATTGGCCCGTGTATGGGGGCCCCCGACGGGCTTCCCCGATCGAGATCTGGCCGAAAGTCGGATGGATGGGGTTAAAAATCCCGCCCGTTTGTGAAAGCTAGGATCCGATCGTTGGGCCCTAGGGCCCACGATCGGATCTGCCCGATATTGCCCACCTAAAGGTGGGCATATCGGAGGGAGATCCGCTCGTTTGGCGACATCGCCAAATGAGCGGATCTATCCATGTATGGCCACCTTTACTTGCAGTACAGCAGTAAAGAGTGATTGAAGTTTTTCAGAGCACAAGTCACATGACTTGGGGCAGCTGGGAAATTGACAATATGTCTAACCCCAATTTCAGATTTTAAAATTGAATATAAAAAAATCTGTTTGTTCTTTTGAGAAATGGATTACAGTGCAGAATTCTGCTGGAGCAGCACTATTAACTGATTCATTTTAGAAAAAAAAATGTTCCCATGACAGTGTCCCTTTAAGCGTTCACCAGCAATAACGTGGTCACCATTCGTTTTTCTCACTAGCAATTAGCTTTAAAGCAACATCAACATGATGCCCCAAGAAGTGACCTGGGAACCAGTACAGGATTGGAGGAGGTATAACTGGGTAAGAAATAAATCCATACCCATTAATCTGAGAATTTATTGGGATGGCCATTGGAAAGAGGACCTATTGTTGAGGAGAAGCTTCTGCTTTTAGTATTTTATACAAGTTCATTAGGGCTGAGGTAGGAAATAATATTTAGAATATAGTTAAAGGGTTGGTGGAGTAGATAGTAAAGAGTGATAAAGCCTCTGGATTATGTTAGGGAAGATGTATGATAATAATAGGGCACCACCTTGCTTCCTACCTGATCACCCACCTTTCTCCATTCTACAGAGGAAGCTCAGAGCCACTGCTTTCAACTGAGCATCAAACAATACATAAACCTGGTGGGGCCAAAATTAATGGAATGCCAAAAAACATTAAAAATAAATTCAATATGTTCAATAATTTCTTTTGGAAACATTAAAGAAAACCAGCGTAGGAGTCTGTTCTATGTACAAGTTTATTAACATCAACAGAAGATTGAGAAGGTGTCTCTCGTGCGTTTGTACATATTCACCCAGGAGGATTCCATTCATTACACAAAGCTGGGCAAGTGGAATCCAATGACTTCGCTTTTTCATTGTGAGTAATAATCCACCGGAGAGGACTCACTTATCTGTCCTTTCATTAGCATAAAACATCGCTCTGAAGCCTCCAGCAGATGTTAATACACTCCAATACAGACGTCGGCAATCGAATTAAAAAAAAAAAAAAAAAATGAATCTGTCAAGCAAATGACTTAAATCATACGACTTTAAAAGGTCAATAAAAAGACAGAGCCTCTTTGTCTGTATAATCCAAATATACTGCCACCAACAAGGCACAACCCTAGTGAGTCACAGGTTTCAATTACTTCTATATGAGAAAGAAATCGGCCATCATTTTTACTTTATTCCATATATCTCACAATTCTCACCCAGGAAAAGCTGGCTGCACAGTATCATCCACATTGTGGTATCATCACGAGCTTGTGACGTCACAAAGATGTGTTCTTTTGCCTTAAGCTTAATGATATCAGGGCCTGCTTTGATTTTTGAGTCTGTGGTAGGGATGCACCGAATCCACTATTTTGGATTCGGCCGAACCCCTGAATCCTTTGTGAAAGATTCGGCCGAATACCGAACCCTAATTTGCATATGTAAATTAGGGGTTGCAAGGGGAAAACATTTTTTACTTCCTTATTTTGTGACAAAAAGTCACGTGATTGCCCTCCCCTCCCCTAATTTGCATATGCAAATTAGGATTCAGATTCGGCTGGGCAGAAGGATTCGGCCGAATCCGAATCCTGCTGAAAAAGGCCGAATCCTGGCCGAATCCCGAACCGAATCCTGGATTCGGTGCATCCCTAAGTCTGTGGTATATCCTGAAAAGACCCCACACAACCAGCTGATTCCCTGACACCAGGGGGAAGGTATTTAACCTTAAGGTGCACAGAAATACCGAGTATATAAATACGCTAAACTAAAAAATAAAGCCTATTTATGAAACCAATACATTGGGGGGATTTTTATGGAGACTTTCGGCGTGTGCATGATAACATTAGTATTATCTTGATCTACTTTCCCTTTGAAGAAGCCATAGCAGAAAACACTTCGAAGCATCGGCTGCGGTCGAAGGGTTTACGGCCCATTTTCAAGACTGGAAGATAAAACCGCCGAAAGGATATTCTGACAGCCCCAGGAATCCTGACGGATTTAATAAATAAATATATAAAAAGGTGTCAAAATTTCAGGAGCCGTTATTACATCGACTCACCGGAGGAGAATGGAACAGATGTCAAGTGTGCGTCTTTAGTTCAAACCGTCTTCTTTGTAATTAGCTAATCTTATCCCTACAAGTGCTCAACCTATTCCCTGTAATTAGCCTTTTTTTTTTTTTTTTTTTTTTAATATATGCAGCGGAGAAGAAAACAGTAATTAAAAAAATTAGAATGAATGAAATAAATAAAGGTATGGGATCTGTTTTCCGGAATTTCGTTATCCAGAAAGCTCCGAATTACGGAATGAACGTCTCCCATAGACTCCATTATAATCAAATAATCCCAATTTTTAAAACCGATTACCTTTTTCTGTGTAATAACACAACAGTAGCTTGTACTTGATCCCAACTAAGATATAATTAATACTTATTGGAAACAAAATCAGCCTATTGGGTTTATTTCATTTTTAAAGTAGACAAGGTATAGAGATCAAAATTACAGAAAGATCCCTTATCTGGAAAACCACTGGTCCCGAGTATTCTCGATAAAAGGTCTCATTCCTTTAAATCATTTTAAAATGATTTTCTAGTAGAATTTAGGTATGAAGATCCGAATTATGAAAAGATCCGTTATCCGGATACCTGTGGATATTTTTTTTTCCCCCCGATTAGAGAGGTTATTCCCCTATAAATCAAATATTAGTGGGGTGCAGACAGTAGGTTTCCAAGACAATCTGCACTTTATGTTCAAATTTTTTTTTTTTTTAGTTATTTTATTATAATGAATTATCTCTGGGGTTGTCACCTTTTTTCATTGGGGAGGGGATGGGCCAGTGACGTCAGAGGAGGAAAGGGACGGTGGCATTGGGGGCACACTGGATGACGTCGGGGGTGGGTGACGTACGGGGCAGGATGGATGACGTGGGGGCGGGACTGATGCCTTGGTGATCAGCGATTGGCTGATTACTATGCCATTCACTTCAGTGTCCAAATTAGGAAATCCTGACAACAAGCAGCAGTTTAAATGAGAAATAAATAAGAGGGCTTGAAGAGGCATATGCAAAAAGAATATATTAATAATGATAATTAATGCCTTGTGCCTGTGTTCTTTTGGTTGCCGGGGTCAGTGACCCAATAACCAGAAAGCAATCTTGTCTGCGGACTGAAGAGAGACAGAATAGCAGTGTTAAAACCATGGAGAATAGTGAGTGAATGTTCTGACACAAGTTGTTCCATAAAGTTTGATGCTTTCTTCATGAAGCTCTGTAGGATTGAGTATTAATGGCAGGAATCCTGATTTAATCAACCTTCAATAGCCACAAAGCCCAATGACCCAATATAATGGGCCCACAGTGATTTTACTGCAGAATTACACAAAATTACACATTTCCCATTATAGACACATTTTATAGCCAACCAGAATAAAAGCCTGTGCAGTGTGTGTGCAGCTCTCAATGTGGTTCTTTTCAGTGTTGTGGTGGGAATGTTGTGCAGCTCTCGTCCCCTCTACAAACTATAATACCAACAATATATAGTGTAGAGTGCAACCGGCCAAAATACTGGGAATAACAGAGAAAACTTTTGGAATTTGCTATGCATATCCGAGATACAGACAAATAGGGAAAAGGCAAGAACGAAACCATACAAAACAAAGCTTTCCCAAAAACAATTGTTCCTGCTTTTAAATATAAAAATGTTGAAAACACTAAGGGGCAGATTTACTAAGCCTCGGGTGAATACAAAGTTCGAAATTCGAAGTAATTTTTTTGGAAACTTCTACCATCGAATAGGCTACTTCGACCATCGAATTGGACTTCGATTTGAACGATTCGAATAAAAAATCGTTCGAATATTTGACCATTCGATAGTGAAAGTACTGTCTCTTTAAAAAACCTTCAAATTCAATACTTCGCCAAGTTAAACCTATCAAAGTGCTATATTAGCCTATGGTGACCGTCCAGAGAATTTTTACAAGTTTTTGGATAAAAATCCTTCGATCGATCGCTAAAAATCATTCAAATCGTTCGATCAACCGATTTTTATTCAATCGATCGCAGCATTTTCTGAAAAGCCTTCAAATTCATAGGTTTTCAATTGGATGGTCGAATTTCGAGGGTATTAACCCCTCGAAATTCGATCCTTGATAAATACCCCCCTAATTGTTTAACATACTGTATATATAAACGTTTCTATAAAATGAGCAAAAATGATCTCTATGTATTAGTTGTGGGTAAATTGTGAGGCTCCCTGGGGAGCCCAATCTAAATGCCAGTTAGGGTAAGATTTCAGGTCAAGCACATGTACTGGATCCATTATCCGGAAAACAGTTATCTAGAAAGCTTCGAATTATGGTAAGCCCATCACCCATAGATTTTATTATACGAACATAATTCCAATTTGTAAAAATTATTTCCTTTTTCTGTGTAATAATAAAACAGTAGCTCGTACTTGATCCCAACTAAGATATAATTAATCCTTATTGGAAGCAAAACAATCCTGTTGGGTTTCATTCATTTTTAAAGTAGACAAGGTATAGAGATTACTGAAAGATCCCTTATTTGGAAAACCATTGGTCCCGAGTATTCTCGATAACAGGTCTCATTCTTGTCCTTGGGATTTTTTAGTCATACTAGGTCAAATAATGATTTTCTAATTTACTGCTGATGGGTGAAATGCACTTGTAATTTGGAAGAGTGGTACAGCAGTACAAGAAGGCCATGGAAGATAAAAGTGGTGCCACGCTGAGATGAAGAAGACAAAGATGCTGGGCCAAAATGACAACACTAGATAAAGAAATATCCAGACCATGATGAAGATGCTGGGCCTAAATGTTGACACTAGTAAAAGAAGTTTCCAATCCAAGATGGAGAAGACCCAGGCCAAGATGAAGATGCTGGACCAAAATGAGGACACAAGATAAAAAAAAGTCTCCAGACCAAGATGAAGAAGACACCAGGACAAATGTAAATGCTGGGCCAGAATGATGACACTAAGCCAAGATGGTTACAATACGGCAAGTTGAAGACAATAAACACTTTCCCCAAATTATGGGCTTTTTTAGTTATTGGTGGGTGCGGAGAGTTATCTATAATAGCTTTAGAAGACAGGTCTGCATTTTTTTTTTTTTTTTTTTAAAGGTAAGTTTTATTTCTCATTTTTAAACACATACAACAATCATACGTACAACAATAAGTACACTTGCAGACTAGACTGTACATTTAGGCAGGGAGAAAATATGGCACATGCTATCGCCAAGCATAACACAATACAGTTATTGAGCAGTTGAGATGGACACTATCTAACTCAGGGGAACTATACATCTGACGGTTAGGTTGGGACCCTCGAGGATACGAAGGATAGCAAACCATGAGGGGTTTCACAGTAGAAGATGGACTCTGCTATGGCCTACTATAGAGGGGTCGGGTCAATGTCATTCCACAAGCCCCAAATTTTATCGAATTTTGTTGGTGTTCCCCTAATTTCGTAGGTGAGCTTATATAGGGGTACTGCTTTATTAATCAGTTGTATCCACGCATTGAGAGAGGGTGAGAGGGTACCCATCCAGTGAAGGGCTACAGTTTTTTTTGCATAAAAGAGTAGGATACGAAAAGAGATTCGAGTATATTTAGCTGGGACTATCTCTTCTAGAACCCCCAAAAGGCAAACTGCAGGTGAAATTATTCTTGGGAAGTCAAGATTATCTGCTAGATAGTTTACAAACAGGTCTGCATTTTTAATGGGTACATCACAGATTCCCTTATTAATACTCTCAAAATCAAAACCACCCTCATGAAGACAAAAGGCACACTTATACTACTTTTCAGCAGGAGGGATACTTTTGCGATGTGTAGATTAACACCTACTCCACCAGAACAAATTCTGAAATTGCCTAGACTTTGGCTGGCTCTTACAGAGAAAATAAAAATAGGATTTCCCGGCAACATAAGGCATGTTTATGTTTAGTGTTCCCAAATAGTTCAAAATCAGTTACTGTAAAAACAGATGCTTTCTGTGTTCCGGATCCCTCTACCAAGAATCACAGAACAGGTACTTTAGCAGGGCGGCTGTGGAACGGAATGTAATAAACCGTACCAGGGAAAAGAGGAGCAAAGGTTTGTGTGGGTCGGTGGAAAAGGCACTCTGCTGTGGGTCAGAATAAAGAAAATATAAAAATTTGCAGTTTATCTTCAGTGCAACAGGCGCAACAACTCCAGATCACTCCTGTGGACTTAAACAGACCCGAGTCGGTTTCCTACCAGAAGGTCAATGGAGAAGCAGCCAGTTATTGATGTAAAATGTCAGCTCATTTATTTTCAAACCCAGAGAATGTGGGATGAAACAACAGCGCTTCAGTTTTGCTTGAGATGTTCTCAGCCCTGCTGGAGACGATTGCTATTCATTTTAAATCAGAACGGACAGCTGAAGGCACCATGGCAATAAAACGTGTATTGACAGAGGCATCAGGGCATTGGCAGGGGAAGAGTTAAATGACTGTTCCCCAATTTTATCTTTCCTAGAATTATACACAGAACTGTATTCATTATGTTTTGCTCCTCTGTAAAGGTTTCCAACTCAGCCTGAAGATTCTGCCTTTACAAACTACTTGTTACAATTCTGCACAAACCCATCAGGCCAAGAGCGGTGGTTATTTACATTGGTCCTTGACAATTGCTCCTCTTTACCTTTCTGCTGCCTCTGATATCATACTTGTGAACCTTTTCTTCTTTAGCAAACTCTGCACTCTCTTGGTCTACATGATAAAGTCCTCTGTTGCTCAAAGTGTCTCGTTCTCAGGTTCTCTCTCTTCTCCACTAGACTTTCTGCTAGACTTTTTTTTATCCAGTGGAAGGTGCAAGGTGAAGTCAGAACCCAGAAAGCTCTTAGCAAGATCACGAGTCTTTATTATGACCCCACATATCTATAAACATCCCCAGCACTCCTACCTCATAGCCAATAATTGGTTGGATACAAAAAAGGGCAAACTGAGCTGATGCTTTTCCAACAAAAGCAGTAGGGACTTTTACAAAAAGCCACCGGGCCAGCAGTTTGTGGTCAGGAAAGGTTCCAGCTTCTCCAAAACTCAAGGTGGGTTTGTAAATGTTTTTAGACTTACTATGAAATATAATGGTGTTAGATATTGGGCTGAAGTTCAGGGAAAGCTCAGTCTGTAGGTCAGTTGGGGATAAGAATTTGGGAGAGTAGGAATTTGCTCTCCTAGACAAAACTGAAAGTCCATCTTGAAACTTAGAGATCTGGGGTAAATCTATATTTTATGTCCTAGATATGGCTGAATAAGCAGAATATGTCTGTATCTGTACCCATTTCATAGGAATAGTGTGGTCCTGATCAATGGTTAGGCCTTCAAGGGGGCTCTAGATACCTTCAAGAGTGGCTTGAACTCAACAAGATGACCTAACGTTCCAACACAACCAGCAGCCCATAGAAGGCATCTGGTTAGTTAAGCCATGTAGAAGTATCAGAAATACCACAAGGCTAGGGGCGGGTTAGAGGGGAATTTTTCGGTAATAGCAGCATGTCCCCTTTCATGTGCTGGTTACACAATCCTATCCATTTCAGAAAGAGTTCACCATCACTCACCATAACACAATTGATGGCTTTTCATTTGCAGGATTTTTCTTGGCTCTATTTCTCTGATCAAAACATCTGTTGGAACCAATGGAAACAGCACACACATAATTTTACCTCTGGACAATTAAACAGGGAAATCGAGCCCTCGTGCAATTTATAGCAGAAGGGGGAAAAAAGGCAGTTGGCAGCGCTAAGCAAACGAGAAGATGTTAATTTATATTTCACACCTGGCAATGCATTATGCCTTCCATTCTCCAACTTACAGCTGCTCCTTTGTGTTTTTGTTGTTTCTCCAGATACATTATTTATGTCAACATGTATCACCCTGTCGTCGTGAGCACAAAAATTAACTATTGATGGGGCTTAAATACCTGTTCCGTGGCTTGTAATTCACTTTCCGTATTAGGGAAGCTATTAGGTAATCATGGGACAGACAGAGCCCAGGCAGAGGTGGATTTACAGGATTAAGATCTGCGGCTTTTCAACGATTAAAAGAGACAGTCCTAGTATAACATAAATAAATAGACAGAGTCATGGGGTGGTATTAATAGCTGAAACCAAAGTGCAATATTAAATTAATAGGAAATATTCATGATGGATTTCCACTTTTCTCTTTGAGTTAAAGCAGTAATTCACAACACGTTGCTCACCAACCTCTTGGATGTTGCTCCCAGTGGCTACAAAACCGGTGCTTATTTTTGAATTCCAGGCTTGGAGGCAAGTTTTGGTTGTATAAAAAACTGGTGTACTGCTAAACAGACCATCTTGTAGGCTGCCAGACCACATAGGGGCTACCAAATAGCCAATCACATCCCTTATTTGGCACCTCCAGGGACATTTTAATGCTTGTGCTGCTCCCCAACACTTATTACATTTGAATGTGGCTCACAAGTAAAAAAAAGTTGGGGGGATCGCTTCTTAGCACTTAGTTTTCCTCTCTTTCCTCCCACAATGACACAACAAAGCATACATAAAAGTGTTGACAACACACTGGTAGGTGGCCCTTAGAATAAAACGAAGGCATCCAGCATTAAGCATTAAGGGCAGGTACAATTTGCTGGTTCTGCCTTTGTTTACCAAACAGACAGGTCATTAATCTCATTATGGGACCACAACAACTAACTTTCTCAATGGAAATCTTGACTTATTCAGATATGGATTATTATTATTCTTTAGTCCTAGTCTTAGTGATCCCCAACCAGTAACTTGTGAGCAACATATTTCTCTCAGTGGCCTCAAAGCAGGTGCTTAATTTTGATTTGATTTTTGGAGGCAACTTTTGATTGTATAAAAGCCAGGTATACTACGAAACGGTCTCCTGTAGGTTGCCAGTCATAAAAGCTACCAAATAGCCAATCACAACCCTTATTTGATACCCCCAGGGACTTTTTTCAAACTCCTTTTACATTTAAATATGGCTCCCGGTTAAAAAAAAAAAAAGGTTGGGGACCCCCTGGTCTAAGACCCCTTTGACCCACTCTATCTGCATTACACTGGACCCATGTGGGTGATTGTGTTAAGTTCTCACATTTGGTCAAATATGCACATTCTAACATGTATATGGGCACCTTAAAGGAGAACTAAAGAAGTAGCTAGAAATGTTGTACATTATGTTTTGTGCTTCTGTACCAGCCCAAGGCAACCACAGCCCTTTAGCAGTAAAGATCTGTGTCTCCAAAGATGCCCCAGTAGCTCCCCATCTTCTTTTCTGCTGATTCACTGCACATGCTCTGTGCTGCTGTCACTTACTGAGCTTAGGGAGCCACTCACAATATACAGTACACATAAAATAGAAATGTCACAATATAAGGCTGATTAGTAATTAATACAGATAATTACTACATGGCAGCACAGAAACCAGTGCAATTAGCATCATAATTTAATAATCAGCAAACCTGTAGCATCAGCTTATATTACAGCCAGGGAAGCTCATTTTCTGCTGGATAATTAGTGACGAGCCCTAATCTTAGCTTCTCAACAGCCAATCAGAGCCCACTGAGCATGTGAGTGTCACAGACACTTTCCAAGATGGTGACCCCCTGTGACAAGTTTGAAGTCCTGGATCATTGCTGCTATTGACAATCTGAAACTTTAGCCTCGTGCAATAAGTTCAGTATATAAAATATGGTATTTTCATTTTCCATATTCATTTTTAGGGTTTAGTCCTCCTTTAAGGCAGCCAGACATAAACTAACCCTTGGATTATCAGGCAAATGGAGGGTTGTAATAGTGTAATATGGCCACCCAAAGAATGATCAATCATAATTCTTCCATCATGAACAGGAACAAGCAGAATAGTAATATTGGCAATACTCCGTTTGGACAAACCAATTGTAAGCCAACAGGATAACCATGTCAAAATTGCTCCCAAACTCACCAAAAACACACAATAGTTTGGCCATGATTAGAAAGTGTCTACCAAACCGAAGAAGATGTATGGCCAATTTAAAGCCAACTGGATGTGAGTCATGTATAGACCACAGTAGGAAACAATGTCTCAGTGTCACAAGTACTAGGTTATTTAATGTACATTTTTCTTATTTCAGATGCTACCAGGTCTTTAAATGAATAAAAAATTACAAAACCCGTTTGTGATGATAGATATCCAATTATCTTTTGGTTAAACCAATTGGTTTAGCTTTCTTACAGACGTATAATTAAGATACAAGAAAACAACAGCACCAGCTCTCCCCCACACCACTCAGTAGAAACATTTGTGCCATACAGAGAGGTCGGAAGCTGCGGGCTCCCAGGACTGAAATATGTATTTATTCTGGAATGCTGGAGGCACAGTTCTGACAGAAACAAGCCCTGCTGTTAAAAGAATTAAGAGTCGGTTATTCCTAAAGCTGCATTTTTTTATTTTTAAAAAAAAGTAAGATATACGGCGCCCTCAGCGCAGGGAGCAACCGCGGCTCAACCA
This sequence comes from Xenopus petersii, assembly GCA_038501925.1. Lineage (NCBI taxonomy): Eukaryota > Metazoa > Chordata > Amphibia > Anura > Pipidae > Xenopus > Xenopus petersii. Next base: position 152,531,651 of record CM076678.1, read on the forward strand.
TTACTGAAATGGCTCATATTGCTCTCAAAACATTATAGAAATGGAAAATCACTTTACGCCCAAATAGTATTTTTATTCTATTATTAAAATAAAAAAAAAAACTAAAGCATTTGGCGGAGGTATCAGGGTTCCTCGCCACCTCCTTGTCGAAGCTCTTAATGCAAATTGTGCTCTGCCCTTTCTCAAGAATGCAGATGACACAACTTACTCACAAACACAATAGATATACTGTAGACTAAGGAATGGAGAGAGGCCACTTCAGTCTTCGGAGATCTGAATTCTGTCAAACAAATATTTTCTCTTCTGTAAAAGCCTCAGTCTAATGGAGGTGTCACAGCAGCTCCGACACAATGCAATTACTACCTGGAGTTAAGGTCGTCTTGTAGAGAATGAGAGCGGCTGAAAGAATGCGAGGAGTCTTGTCGATGCCTGCAGAGCAAACGCTTCTTCTCAAATTTGTAATCATAACAAACAGGACTCATGTTTTTCGAAAATGACAACTTTTTTTTTCTTCTGTACCAGCCCTATCCCACCACAATCCTTTAGCAGTGAAGGCCTGTGTCCCTGAAGATGCCACAGTAGCTCCTTTTTTTCTTGTGGAGATGGTTTCTGATGACCCCTAAACTTCTCAACAGCAGCCCAGAGTGTAATGAGCATATGCAGTGGCACCAACATGAAAAGATGACCTAACAAGTTCTTCTGGACAACCTTGAAGGCCCGGATCTTCACTGTTATAGGACTTCTGTCTCTCTGGGCTGGAAGAGAAGGTTCATTATATAAAATACAGCATTTCTAGGCCGATTTTTTAAGAATATAGCACTTCATGAAGTAGGCCAGAAGAAAAAACTAACGTTTTGCTGTGGTGTGTGCCTGCACTTTTCTAACAATAATTCAAGATCCAATTGAAGTCACTAATTATTTGTTCAAGGGAATCAAACATTATACACAGTAGTCATATCCCAGTCCAAAGGTTGTACATCATTTAGTAATTTTAAAAAGGCAAAAATTGGGAAAGACTTACTGCTTAGTGTAGACGGAAAAATCTTTGAACATGCTCTAGCCCGACGGGTTTCGTGCCAAAGGCAGGCATTTACTCATATGCCTATGAGTAAGTGCCCACCTTTGGCACAAAACGCGTCGGGCTAAAGTATGTCCTAATAAAGATTTTTAATTTTTAGTCTTCACTAAACAGCAAGTCTTTCCTGATTTTTGCCTTTCAGAAGAAAAAAAAAAAACTCATGTATTAGGAACAAATCAATCTCTACAACTAAGGGATTCGTTCACATCAGACTCTCTCCAGTGGAGCTTACAGTCTAGTTTCCTGATGATAACACATGTATAAGGCCAGTGTGATCAAAAGCCTAAACTAACGTATAAGTCAACCAATGTATGCGTCACCCAGGAGGAACCTCATGCTTTTATAACCATACATTTATAAAAATATTATGCTCCATGGCTCAATAACAATATATTAAGATGAATACTGCCTGGTGCCGTCTCAATCCTAATTAATTTGTAATCCGCTAATACGGGAAGAGGTTAGATGTCAATCATGGGTCCATCATAATCTTCCAGGCAAAAGCCATCTTTCCTCATGTGATAGCAAAAACCAGATCTTCTCACTTTTGGTCTCTCCATTTCCGTCCCTGCAGAGGTCTGTATATGCAAAACCCGGCGTTTACTGTAACTTATTAGCCGTAATGTATACACATGCACTCTTGTTGGGAGGAGGGCAATCGATATTTCACATTCTACAATGATCTCCTTTTTCACACACACATTCTCTTGGCAATGCTCGTCTCTACAGACCGTTTTTCCATCTGTGTTTCATTTAGATCCCGACAGCGAGATATTAAAAAAAAAAATGCTCTTGGTGTTTCTGGCACATTCCAGTCGCAAACTGAAAAAGACGGATTGCCCCTTTGCACGGTGGGGTTTTTTTTTTTTTACAGCAACCAAAACCCAATAAAAACTCACGTCAGAAAATTACTTTTGTTATTCCTGTTTTGCCACACTGTGCTACTGCTTATCAACACGGACTTCACAGAGGCCTTAGCCCCCCAGGACGTTTGAACAAACTCCCTCCAAGAGGAGGACAACACAAAATAGGGGTTCATAGTATTTACCATCACATAAAAAACACCCCACTTATAAAATATAGTGGGGTACTCCAAAGTCCTTAGTATGACTATTTCCCAGAGATGTTAACAACACATATGGTCCTAATTAGCGATGGGCGAATAAATTCTCCAAACGCGAATTTGCGGAAAATTTCTATGTTTCACAGCAAGTGAATAAATACGCGCAACCACAGCGGCAGTTCACCGGCAAAAAATCCACCACTTCCAAAAAAATTGACGCTCATCAAAATTGGCGAGCGCATAAAAATTGATGCGCGTCAAAATTATTCGAATGCCCACTGACCATTGGACCAATGAGTCACACGTATAAAAACGTACTTCAATGCTAATTTTTCGAAGTTTCCCAAATTTTGCTGTAAATCCGCTAATTTTTTGGCGAAGCTGCACAGATTCGCCCATCACTAGTCCTAATCCCTCTATCAATCTCTCTTGGGGTTCTCCCGGTTTAGAACTTTGGCAGTTGTAGATGGAGGGTCTCCTATTGATTAATCCTCCCAAATCGGGGCCTTCCTGTATTGGCCATGGAATTTTAGGAATAATGTAATTTTAATGATATTTATCGTAAGGTACAGTACAACCGGTCTCTAAGTATGCCTCGGAGAATAAGAAATGTGGATGAGTTTCAACTGGCACATGCAGGATTATACATATTCATTATATGAACCTAGAATTACCACTAAATCCAGAAAGGTGTTCGGTACTTTTGGCAGGGGGTGATGTATTTTGTATCCTGTTCTGCAAAGCAAGGCCCATTGGTGCATATGAACAAATGCAATTACTCACAAGTTCTTTAATGGTGCCATTTTGTGCCCATAGATGCGCCATGCAATTATAAAGTATCCCTGTTACAAGGGGATCGTGCAGGAATGCTATTTATTTTATTCTCATATGCAAGGTTTTTCCATCAGAGCAAACATCACTTCCCACTGGTGCCATTTTTGTGCCCATAGACGTGCCTTGCGATTGCAAATGACCCCTAGAACCTGGGGCCCAAGCATGAACGCTACTATTTCTTTCATTCTCCTTTTGAAAGATCTTCTCTTCAGAGCTGACATATGCAGAATAAAGTAAACAATAATTTTTATAAACCGGGTAAATTTTACCTTTAACCAAACACAAATATGAACTTGGGAAAAAAAACGAGAGAATTGCGTTGGTGTCACGCTGGGCTGTTTTCCTCTCGGCAGGGTTACCGACTCGCTCAGCAATTACTGCAGGTGAAATATGCAGATCTCTTCTGGGAAGCACCGGCCACTTTCGCTTGCCAGCGTTAAAATGGGCACTAAAGAAAGCAATTTAAACTTAACACAGCCGTAGCAAGTGCAGTCCCTCGACTTCGCTTCCCCACCCCCCTTTATTTAATTATAGAACCATTTATAAATAGGAGCACAAAAAAGATTGGGTTGCCGCAGAGTCCTTCCACACAGGTATCTTAGGGGGAGGAAAACAAAGGCCCATCTTCTTTGCTAAATTCAATTCCTTTCACTCACTAATACAGCAGAGGGTTCTCTAAATGCTCAAATCTCAAATAGTGGCATTAAAGTTAAATGAAGGATAATGCAACACAAGGCAGAATAATGAAATAGGTAAGTGTGCCAGTAACGACGTTAAGGAAATGTTGTTCTTTGAAAGATCGATCATTTAGCGGTTGATATCCAAGCGGCTTGTGATAGGGACACTTTTGGCTTGGATAGAAAGTACTTACATGTGCCTGGAGCCATGCTCTTATCTGATTGGTGAACATGCAGTGGGGTCTATGGGAATGTGCCAATCAAGTAGGCAATACCACAAGTGTAAGAAGAGATGGAGTTTTATAAATAAATTAAAATACATATCTATACATATATATCTGACTCAAGGGGGCGAAGTGGCTGACGCTAGAGACAATTCACCAGAAATCCCATCCACAGGGACATCGGCAATTTACCAACAGGCATAGACATCAATTCGCTTGTGAAAGAGACTGTCGCTAGCATATGTTCGCACTCTATCGTCGGTCAACTTTTGGCTCTGGCGAACAGTTGTTACCCGCAAATTCCCTAAAGTGCGCATTTTACCGAACGTTACCTCTTTCGCCAGAGTTTACTTCACCACCTCAAACCAGGCAAACTGATAAAACAAAGGTACATCCTCCTCCAATCTCATCAGTGACATCATATCCTGTATGCCAAAAATTCATAAAAGTTGTAAAAAAAAAAATTCAAACTATTAAAAGATTTTTGTGTTGACATTTCTTTTACAAAAATTTGAGGGGCAGGTCACATTTGTTTTCGGGTGGGCTCGTCTAAGGGTGGGCTCGTCTAAAGGTGGCCATAGACATAACAATTACGATCTTTCTTGGTAAAGATCTTTCCAGGAAAGATTGTTCATTTCAATACACACGCGTAGAGCCGAATCATCAGATTTACAGGTGGAAACAATAGAATTCTACCTGTATCTGACCATTCAGCACTAACAATGGCCGATGTTTAGGTGCCTTCAAAAGGCACCCGATCAAAATTTTCCGTCCAGCCCGATCAACGAGCCGACCGATATCGGTCTGCTCATTTCCCACCATACAAGCACCGATTATCGTATGAAAATTAGTTTTGTACGATATTATCTATGTGTCTATGGCCATCTTAAGACATTAGAGGAACTTTTATGTCTTTATTATGGTTCCTTGGACATGCGTAATAATAAGTGGCCACTTCAAGCATATGCACCAACATCTCTAATAAAGACGTCCATACGACTTATGTTCCCGGCTCTATTCAAATTGACCTAAGAGTACTAACAAAGTTTCGCTAGGCAGATATGAATGCTAGCAAAAATTTGTTATAAAATGCTCGCATTGCCGAAGTAGCGCTAGACAAAATTCGCCAGCGTTCAACTGTTGAGCTGCAACTTCGCATTTTATTGAATTAGCGCAGTAACTAATTTACTGGACGGAAGAAGCAAAGTCTACTCTATGTAGTGCAGGGGTGGCTGGCCAGTATGCTATTGGAGACAACTGGGTTGGGAGGCCAATAGATAGCAGCCCCGGATGGGCCCCAGACATCCCACAACCGGCAGCAGCAAGTGGTCAGTTACCAGGAGCCAAATGTGTTTCTTTTAGAAAATAATGGTTGCACTCTGCATTAACATGTGGGCCCCCGTGATCTGCTCAACTGGCAGCAGCCCCAGAAACAGCCCTGGGATTATGGAAAGTTACTGATAATTAATAAACTATTGGGCTGAGACATATAAATGAACCAGGCAGTTAGCTATACTGTATATCCGCTATACAAGAAACACTGGTGTCCAACATCTTATTTTCCCCTTAGAGAGAAGTAAAGCACATACATGTACAGTTTTAAGACTTGATTTCAAACAATAGGTTTGTGCAGCCATTTCTTGCCTTCTTCTGGCCAAGTCACGGGGAGTTTATAAAAATGAGATATAGAAGCAGCGGTAGAACCGCAAGGTTGCAGCTACAAGGAACCAGACTGAAGGTCGTCCGTAGGAAAGGGCTGTTTGTGTTTTGCAGCCTAAAACCAGTTGTCTCCAGTGATACGACTCACGTGACGCCCGTCAACCTTGCAAAGTGGTGAAAAGCAGCAGCTCTCAAAGCAGGTATTTATAGAACAACTTGGCCAGGATTAGAAACAAAAAGGATAAAAGGGGGTTAGAAAAGTATCTACAGCTGAACACAACGGCTTTTAACGCTGAGCACGACAGCAAAGGGGACTTAATTAATTCTTCTATTTGTTATCAAGTCTCCCCAAATCTCTCCCTAACTGGCCTTCAGGCTGGGCCCCCTTAGCTCATAACAAGGTTACAGATATATAGAAACATTGGGGTAACAGTCACCCTGCTATAGTTCCAGGGGTACCCAGGGTACAAATAAGCACTCACCCCAAATCTCCCCCTAACTGGCCTTCAGACTGGGCCCCCTTAGCTCATAACAAGGTTACAGATATATAGAAACATTGGGGTAACAGTCACCCTGCTATAGTTCCAAAGGTACCCAGGGTACAAATAATCACTTACCCCAAATCTCCCCCTAACTGACCTTCAGGCTGGGCCCCCTTAGCTCATAACAAGGTTACAGATATATAGAAACATTGGGGTAACAGTCACCCTGCTATAGTTCCAGGGGTACCCAGGGTACAAATACGCACTCACCCCAAATCTCCCCCTAACTGACCTTCAGGCTGGGCCCCCTTAGCTCATAACAAGGTTACAGATATATAGAAACATTGGGGTAACAGTCACCCTGCTATAGTTCCAAAGGTACCCAGGGTACAAATAATCACTCACCCCAAATCTCCCCCTAACTGACCTTCAGGCTGGGCCCCCTTAGCTCATAACAAGGTTACAGATATATAGAAACATTGGGGTAACAGTCACCCTGCTATAGTTCCAGGGGTACCCAGGGTACAAATAAGCACTCACCCCAAATCTCCCCCTAACTGGCCTTCAGACTGGGCCCCCTTAGCTCATAACAAGGTTACAGATATATAGAAACATTGGGGTAACAGTCACCCTGCTATAGTTCCAGGGGTACCCAGGGTACAAATAAGCACTCACCCCAAATCTTCAGGCCCTTAATTAAATTTTAATAAAAGTAAAGTCTTATGTTTGGGTTAACATCCCTTCAGTTTTCAATGACAACAATGTAAGAATCCCATTGCCCCTCCAGTTCTTTTACCTACAATATCCACATATTTATTGACACGGGCAGCTGGAGGCTTTATTGTTACAGGCTTTTTAAGCACTAGAATTACCTGCAGCAAACACACATTCAGACACACACACACACACACACACACACACACAATATAATGAACATTATAAATCCATTCGGGCGGCATCATTATCATTTCAGACTGCCTCCAAAATCCCATTTTCCTTTGCAAATTCAATTCCCATCAATAACCCAAATACATCTCTGGCCACATTTCCAACCTCATTTTTGGCTCCAGCTACAACTAGTGCCATTCCCATTACACACGTGCATCTGGAGGAACAAAATAAGAAAGTGTAAATGCTGTGATTATCAGCAGCCGACTGCCCCGGTAACATAAATACAATCCGTTTTCCAGTCGTGTGTCCATGAAACTTTCTCATTCACCATCAGTCGGAAAAGATTCACCAGCTTATATCCAGATTAAAGAGAAACTTTGCGGCTATTTACTGTATATCGACTCTGGTAACCAGGCAGAAGTTGGGAAGTAAGAATGGAAGATTAATTGATGAAAAGAAACGAAAAAAAAAAAAATGCAATAGAAACAATAGAGAACTCTCACAATCGGTTTTCTTGGTTGCTGGGGTCAGTGACCCCCAAAAAACAGATAGATTTTTCCGCAGCAAGGTTAAAAAAAAACAAAAAAAAAAAAAATAGACAAATAATAAGATCATTTGAAAATGTGTCAATCTATAACATTATAAAAATTAATTTGAATATGGGAACAGGGTACATAATATTCTTATAGGGAAAAAAAATGTAGTTGGGGATCTCTTAAAGGAAAACAAAATCCTTCTGACAAACCCATACAGACCTCCCCTCCATCCTCCGAACTGAAACCCCTTACTGTGAATTTTTCAGGAAAAACAATACGGGATCAGTAATCCGGAAACCCGTTATCCATAAAGTTTCAAATTACGAGAAGGCCATCTCCCATAGATTCCATTTTATCCAAATAATCTGCATTTTTCTAAACTATTTCCTTTGTCTCTGTAATAATAAAACAGTAGCTTGTACTTGATCCCCACTAAGATATAATTAATCCTTATTGGAAGCAAAACCAGCCTATTGGGTTTATTTAATGTTTCTATGATTTTCTAGTAAGTAGACTTAAGGTATGAAGATCCAAATTACAGAAAGATTTGTTCGATCTGGAAAGCCACAGGTCCCGAGCATTCTGGATAACAGGTCCCATACCTTGATCTTTGGCATGTTCAAAGTGGTGTAGTTCTGGAAGACTGCAGAGGGGGCCTGGGTTGTCAGAAGAGTTTGGTTCTCCTTCAAAAAGACTTTCTCCTCCAATGACAGGTCTGACGACTTTTGACCATCTTTCGTACTCAACATCCTTTGATGAACAGAGCTCAGAATATTTCTATTGATTCACTGAGTTTGGGCCAATGGCCAATTCATTATACAGAGAAACCAACTGGTAAAAGCAATGACACCAACTGTCTCTACACCCAGAACGACTCTGAAGTATCTAGGAGACCAATACCAGCATGAGGCGCACAGAGTCGTTTGTCATAGTCTCAACTAACAACAACATTGGGTGGTGAGGTTTGAATTTTATGGGCCATAAGCAGAAGGGTTGTCCTGAACTTCACATCACAATAATATCCTTGTACTTCACGTATGATCATTCTTGGTTTGTCCTTGTACTAGAGGGTAGAGATGAGTGCGTCAGACATTGTTCGAACTGAACCAAAGCCTAACTAAATGCTGAAACCTCGAAATATTCAATTTATTATACCCAGAGGATGCAAAAAGTCAGAATCCAAAACCTTCAACCTGTTGAGGTCCTGTAGAAGTCAATGGCAGAGGTCCTATTTGCAATTTAAAGATATTATTGTCTGTGCTGGGTTTTGTATGATAATCTGAACGTTTCAGACTTTTCCTCCAATTTAACAAGAAATAAAAAAAAATTTTAAAAAAAAAATCACATTTTTTTTGGGCATCAAATACGAAAAATTACGATTTTTCGAGTGACAATCAGAAAAAGTTTCGCTTTACGTGCGACAATCCAAAAAAGTTGTGGTTTCTGTCAATCCAATTTTTTGGTGTTTTTTTTAATGTTGAAAAAGGTTAAATTAAGGATTCTAGTTTGGTCGGACTTTTTTTTTTTATTTATTAATAACATCATAAAAAAAAAAATTCAGATTTTGATAAATAACCCCCTAAATGCGGATTTCTCCCTAATAAAATTCATTAGTCAGATGTTTATCTCTAGCTATTCCAGATTCACTAACAGGTACCCTGCTCTGCCTATCAAGATACAATTTGCCGTACGCAATGGCACAGCACTTTCCTACATTTCTTAAACATTATGTCTTCCCCATTAAAATTTAACAGGCATAATTGGATTGAAATGCAAAATACATATTAAAAAAGAAATTCCGACTAATTCTAGTTGTGGCATTTTCATGAAATCGACTCTGCTCCACTTCATTATATTTCCATCTCCTGTAGGCAGCTTTTTTTACTTCAAATATCAACAGCTTTCTTGATTATAAATGGCAGATTTTTGCACAGGTCTATGAGAAGCATTAACGGTGACTTTATCTATGTAAATGGGCCTCGTCTTCATCATCTCTCAGGATAAATGCAGCTCTCTCAAAGAAAAAAAAAAATCACACCATCTCCTCTCTGTACTATGTTGCCCAACCAAAGCCATTATTTTCTAGAAAGTACATGGTCTTGGACAAGTTCCACCCTATCCGTTTTGACTTGGATGTTCTAAGATATTGATATTCGATCATTTCTAAAATCAAAAGATTAAGGATTATAGTAAGTGTTCATTGTGTCACAGAAGCCCACGGATGCCTTAAGCATGGTGTTCATACAAAAGTCCACATCTGGTCTTCCAGTCTTGATTTGGACAGCCCTGCTCTAAGTCATCATACACTTTTTTTTTACCCTACATGGCCAAAAGTATGTGGACACCTCTTCTAAATACTTGAGTTGGATCTTCCAGCCTCCAATTGGGAATTAATCCAACCTACCACAAGACAGGCCTGTTCAAAGACTCCATACACTTGTTTCTACTATGTAAGGCCAAAAGTATATGGACACTCCTAATTATTGGAGTTGGACCTTCCAGCCTCCAGTTGGGCATCCCTCCAAACTACCACAGGACAGATTTGTTTGAAGACTCTATACACTTGATCTTTTCTTACCCTGTAGGATCAAAAGTATATTGCCACCCTTTCTAATCGCTGGAGTTGGACCTTCCAGCCTCCAGTTGGGCAGCCATCAAACCTTCCAACCGACCACAGGACAGCCCCTGTTCAAAGACTTCTTACACTTGGTCTTTTTCTACAGTGTATGGACAAACATATATGAACACTCCTAATTATTGAGTTGGACTTTCCAAACTACAGTTGGGCAACCATCCAACCTATCACAGGACAGTCCTGTTTGAATACACCATATACTTGTTTTTCTTCTACCCTGTATGGACAATAGTATATTAAACCCCCCTTCTTAGTGGAATTGTGCCTCCCAGACACCTATGAGGCAGCTAAAAAGAGAAAGAGGACGACCAACAAGGATATGGATGGATTCAATACGTTACGTTTGCCCTAGTTACTAGGCAAAATTATGATCACAAAATTTCACCTAAAAGTCCCCCCCTTACTTTGTTAATACATATGCACTTTTAGATAACATATTCCTAGGATACACAGGTGTCTCCCTGAACTTAATGCAAATATAATTTATTAAACATCAAAAAACCTTTTTCTATGGTCACGTTCCTATCCCCATCCCAAATAAAACATTCTTGAATACTCGATCCAATGAAAGCAGTGGCCGGACAGGCTTCATCACACATTTGCGCTGCAAGCCAGGTTGTGGACTTTTCAGATATCTACCTTAATGACGGAGCTCCTCCTGAGATGACATTTTGGAATGGGGCGTGTGTCTGACAAGGGAAAATGAACTCGAGCCTTGACTGGCGGTGGCTGTCTGCTACAGCACTTTAATAAGGTCAGTGCTCGTACTGCTGTGCAGCGTGTGGATCCCTCCGTGCCATCAGCATTCCGATTGCATATCAGAACACGCAGGAGACGACGCGCGCAGTTGTAAAGAAGGAAGCAGTTATCCATCAAGCCCCACTCAAAATGTTACTGCCTTCTCTGGTCTTCGGAATCAAGCAGCTGGATCCCTCTCTCCAGTGCAAAACATCTCATTGGATATTTTTGGAAACAAAAATAAAAGGAATGAAAAGAATAATCTCTGTCTAAGACAAAAGGGTTGACAGTTAGGAGTTTCTATCTACCAGACATATACAGGCTTAACCAGGTACCAGCGGATCTCCTGGTGGGCCCCAGCCTACCAATCCAGTATCATTTGGCACTATTTGTATCTAGTTGCTGTTGAGAGTATCAGGTTCTCTGGTGGTCATACCCAGCGCAATACTGTTGTCCACTGAACAAATATGGCAGCATGGACCTCATGTATACAACTAAACATTCATATGTGAAGTGACTGATCATATGAAAAGGTTTATAGGACTTTTATGCAGGGTTGTTAAAGCCTTTAATGGGGGATGGGAGGTTGGACAAAAATTATTATTAAGTAGAGCGAATCCTAATTTGTATTTTAGGACACTACAGCCAACATAACCTCCAATACTATATTTGAGGTTCTTCCCACATTCTATTACTACAGACTTTTGGATCTAAGTTCCAACGTCTGAAACAAAGGGCTTCACTTAAAATGGTGGGCCCAGGACAAACATTCCATTGGTGGAGCCTTGAAGGGGTGGAGCCATGGTGAAAAGGGCAGAGCCATGATATAAGGGGGGGAGCTGAGACAAAAGGTGGCAGATTGGGGCAGAAGGTGACAATGCTGGTAAATGCATAATAACGGCTTTGATAAGTGGTGTACTTTCTGGACAGCGGATATAATGACCAAGTTGAAACCATAGGCAAGGGTATTTAAAGCTAAAATGATAAGACGAGTGGTCAGACCTAAGTTGGCCATAGACACATGTGTGGTATGGAAGGAGATGAGCCCACCAATATCGGCAGAAGACTTGGATATTGGTCGGCTCATCGATTGGGCTGGAATATTTTGATAGGGATTTTTTGAAGGCCCCCAAACATTGGCCATTGTTAGTGCCGAAAGCTCAGACACAGGTAGAATTCTATTGTTTCAACCTGACAATTCAGCTCTACATGTGTGTATTGAATTGAATAATCTTTCCTGGAAAGATCTTTTCCGGGGAAAAACGTAATTGTAAGGTCTATGGCCACCTTTAGTATGTCCTGGGCAAATGCCCCTTTTGCTCATTTATTAAAGAAGCCCTGTACAGAGGACTAGATCTTACCAGACTAGCAGGGGCCTATCTATTTTAGTAAAAGCTTCTCAACAATGGATTACGGTGGTCAAACATCTGCTTCAGTTCAAAGGTCGCCGAGCAGAGTAGACCTATGAAGTCTCAGAGAAGATCCCACAGTAGCAGTGTTTTGGGAAGATTGAAGGAAAATCAAGTGCAGCCTATTGCTGGGCTTATCTGTATTTAGTTTATAACCTAAACAACTGCTAGTAATGGCCCCAACTTGGAATACATTCCAAAGAGCAGAAGGAAGAAGAGCGTTGCCTTCAGTGGCCACCAGGGTTTCCATCGATTTTTAAGCAGATTAGTTCTCCAAATTCCATCGCTGCTCTTGGAATTCCATTGAAACCCCAAAATCCAATTAAAAAATAAACAGCTGAGGGCACCAAATATCCGACATAACAGGAGCATTATGGAACAACGAAACAGAAGGGAAACTTTCAGCAGAAGAACGAGGAGAAGGATCAGATCTCAGAAGCAACGGCTTCATTTGGGAAAACCCGCAACACATTTTCGAGAATATGTTCATTAGCTGTGAATCTTCTACAAATTCACAGGGGTAGCTGGAGAGCCCATCTGTTGCACAGATAAGCGCTGCCGATTAATTACTGCACACTTTCACCGAGGTTTTTCAAGTTCAGAAAAATGGTGGCGGCTGCCCAATAATTCATTTATATTAAAGGAGAAGGAAAGCTATGGAGGCATTTTATTGCCAATAGATAAGCTGCAATAGTGCAAGCTATAAGACTATTTATTCTGTAGAATGTTTTACCATACCTGAGTAAAAAGCTCTAGAAGCTCTCTGTTTGTTTAGGATAGCAGCTGCCATATTAGCTTAGTGTGACCTCACTTCCTGCCTGAGTTTCTCCCTGCTCACTCATAGCTCTGGGCTCAGATTACAGCAGCGAAGGGGGGGGGGCAAGGAACAAACTGAGCATGCTCAGGCCCGGGACAAGGAGGTTTAAGGTGAAAACAGGAAGTCTAATACAGTGCCCATGAGTACACAATAGAAGGAAAGAAATGTGGACTCAGAGCAGCATTACTTTGAGGGTTTACTGGTGTATTTATATAGACCTTTCTGATAAAGCTTACTTAATTTTAGCCTTTCCTTCTCCTTTAAGGAGAAAATACAGGAAAAACTGTGGCAAGCAGAAATAAAACGTGGACCAGTCTAGTACATTCCATCCGCACCAGTGATATGAAACGGAGAGGAGGGAACATCATGTGCGCGTTTAAAGGACAACTACACCTTGAACTTTTTTCTGTGACTTTTCAAAATTGGAAATCTAAAGCGCTAGAAAGCATATTTCCCCCTACAAATGTTTTAGTAGAAGATTTTAAAGGCGAGTACATTTTATATATACAGGTAGGGGATCTGTTATCTGGAAACTGTTATCCAGAAAGCTCAGAATTACATAAAGGCTGGCTCCCATAGACTCTCAATTTATCCAAATACTCCAAGTTTTTAAAAATGATTCCTTTTTTCTCTGTAATAATAAAACAACATCTTATCCTTGATCTCAACTAAGATATAATTAATCCTTATTGGAGGCAAAACCAGCCTATTGGGTTTATTTCATGTTTACATGATTTTCTAGTAGATTTAAGGAATGAAGATCAAAATTACAGAAAGATCTGTTATCCAGAAAACCCCAGATTCTGAGCATTCTGCATTCATACAGGTCCCATACCAGTATGTATATATAGTGAATAAAGTACCCCCTCTTGTAAAATATAAGGATATTATAAGTTAACGAGGAGTTTCATGACCATATAAAAGGACGAGGCCGAAGGCCGAGTGTTTTTATATAGGTCATGGAACTCCGAGGTGACTTCTAATAGCCTCATATTTTGCAACTGGGGGTACGTTATTTATTATAATACACACGTTTCAGTGAGTCATGTGACAGAAATTACATCAGAACTCACCGTTTATAAGGATATAATTTACAAAATGTTCATAGCTTTTGTGTATTTATATATATATATATATATATATATATATATATATATATATATATATATATATATATATATATATATTTTTTTTTTTTTTTTTTTGATTATACTCACCTCTTTCAGATAAAGGGCAACTGACCCTGCTTTATGTATTGATCTCAAGACTAAAATCCCTGCCATAAAGCAAGGCTATGCAGAGGCAAATAAATGATGTGGGGCTAGACACATGTACAGGGGGTATAGAAGGTGCTTTAAGAATAAGACTTAAGAATCTACTTAATATGTGCCAACCCCCCCATCAGTAACACCAACCCGTGCCCCCCGCCCTCCCTTCTTATTTCCATTCTGACAGTGGTGTCTAAAAAGACCCAGGGGGCAGTGGTTCCTGATTCATCTTGTGTCCTGTCTGCAGAGTGAGCTGGTTAATGGCTATCGATTTTCTGCTTTCTGAGAACTCTGCTGGCTGGATCGGGTGGATACACGGGAATATTAAAGAGAAAATATATATATATGACACACTAAAAATACAAATGGAACTGGCTTTATATTTTGGTGCTGTAATGATTACAAGAGATTATGGGAAGGGACAGTGGGTGATGAGGACGTATTATTAACATCAGCACCCGGCAGTTACACAGCTTGATGGCCTTGCAGTATGGCAGCGCTGGAGCCGAGGTCACATTAAATAAAAGGGCTGCAGTGGAGAGAATTTGTTTACTGCCCCAATCCTCCAAGGAACCCTTTGGCTAGAAAATGTCCTGTATCCCATTAACCGCCGAATCACCCTATATCCCTCACTCACTCCAACACTGTCTCACTGTTCCCTGTTGAAAAGATGACACTGTAAAAGGGCACAGTAGGATAAAATTATCCCCAATAGATTAGAGAGAATCTACACTGTGAGATAATTTGGTATCTCTCTGTACAGACTATGAGTAAACTAAGGGGACTGTTCCTGCTGAATTGTGCTTAGTACAGGGAATACCTATACTGCCATAGTTTTAAGGGATCTCTTTGTACAGACTATGAGCAAATTTAGGGGACTGTTCCCCTGTACGAAGCACAATTCAGCAGGAACAGCCCCTAAGTCTGAACCCCCATCTGGGGGAAAATTAGCAAACACATCAGAACAAGAGATCTCTGGGAAATTATATCTGGCTTGGAAACACAGAATGTGTAGAAACAAAATAATATTAATGATCATTTGTTTTAAATATGAGGGTATAGCTTATTGTGTGCCCAGAACATTCCTTCTCTGTATATTTGTATTTATACATATGGGAGGAGGTGCCATATTGATTCCCTTAGACAGTACAGTATGGGGGTATAGCTTATTGTGTGCCCAGAACATTCCTTCTCTGTATATTTGGATTTATACATATGGGAGGAGGGAGGTGCCATATTGATTCCCTTCGACAGTACAGTATGAGGGTATAGCTTATTGTGTGCCCAGAACATTCCTTCTCTGTATATTTGTATTTATACATATGGGAGGAGGAGATGCCATATTGATTCCCTTAGACAGTACAGTATGAGGGTATAGCTTATTGTATGCCCAGAACATTCCTTCTCTGTATATTTGTATTTATACATATGGGAGGAGGAGGTGCCATATTGATTCCCTTAGACAGTACAGTATGAGGGTATAGCTTATTGTGTGCCCAGAACATTCCGTCTCTGTATATTTGTATTTATACATATGGGAGGAGGAGATGCCATATTGATTCCCTTAGACAGTACAGTATGAGGGTATAGCTTATTGTGTGCCCAGAACATTCCTTCTCTGTATATTTGTATTTATACATATGGGAGGAGGAGGTGCCATATTGATTCCCTTAGACAGTACAGTCTGCCCAGGACATATTTTCCATATTTGAACAACACAGAAATGAAGTCTCACAGAAAACAGAATCTAAAAACAAAGTTCATTGCGCCTTTATAAATATGTTAGGGAACCCCCATGCAACAGAATCATAATATTATAGTCAACAATGTGTTTCATTTAATATATAGCAAATAAACAGCTTTTTAAGGTCCTTTAAACCCGATCACAAACAATATATAAATTATATCTACACCATTGCGTCTTCATTTCAAACCACTCAGAAAGAGGTCAAAAACCTTAAATAAATATTTAAAGTGCACCTGTTAATTATCGGGTTGCTTCATTACACGGAGTAAAAAAATCTCTGCCGTTGGGCCCTTGCCAGGTTTCTATATAGCACCAACCCTTTTAACTACATTTATATGAAGATAAATAACGGTGAATTAATTCACAGCGAACACGGTGCAAAAACAATACAATTAATGAAAAACATTTGCAGTTTCAGGATCCTTTGACTCCGAAGCCTCGTGTTACACACGCACCGACAGAGCAAAGATCCCCATTAAAGGTGCTGGTTTGTAATGCAAACGAGAAGCCATCATCTGATGCAAAGCCCTTGGGCCCAGAAGAAAGGCAAAATAAACAACTAAATTTAGAAGCGGAGGACTGCGTACGCGGAGTTGGCCAATTAGGATATGATGCAACTGCGGCTCACACGGTGAAAAAATTTCAGGTGTTTGTGAAATAAAAGAGAAAAGTAGAGAGATAGAGAGAAACGACCAGGCAGGTTCATTGGCTCCTGATACAACTGACCCTAGTGGGTGTCAATGGGATAGTGGTCTTAGATTGTAAGCTCCACTGCGGTAGGGACTGATAGGAGGAGGTATTATCTCAGATATTTTGGCACAATATAAATATATATCTATATTTTAATAACAAACTGTGACCATTAAATACACCTGCAAAGTTTTTCTTAGTATTTGTCTAATTTGAGAGGGTTCATAAGTGTATTCCCGTTGCAGGTCTTTCCTTTCTGAATAAAGGCGTATCCAACACTGCTTCCAGATTATGGCTCGGATATAACTAGACATTATTGGATTTTCTCTCCCAAATTTTTCTATATCTCCTCCCGAAGCCATCCCTAAACAGGGGGAATAGCTTTACTGTTATCTAGTCCACTTTTTACCAACCTATTGGCCGGTAGTTGGGCCGAACACAATCCACTTCGGAGATTTTTGCCAGAAAACTTGATCAATTCAAGATTTTTTTCCAGCGGAAAAATGGAGAACTTGCTGATTCGAGTTTTTTTTTTCCATTTTTTATTAAAGGGGGGATTCAAACCTAAAGTTAAAAAACCCCTACCCTACATAGACCCCCCCTCCTAGCCTAAGTGTTATCCCATGCAAATGCCCCTAATGTTTTATTTACCCCCTCTGTATAGATTCAGGCATCGGAGTTCACAGGCGCCATCTTCATCTCTTCTGTAATTTTTGGAATGAGACCGGTGCTTTGGCAAATTTCGTGAGTTTCATCGCATGCGCAGTTGAGGCAAAATAGAAAATTGCTACAACTGCGCATGCGCCGCCACACCGGTCTTATTCCGAAGAGAACAAGATGGCGCCTGGAACTCCAATGCCTGAATCTGCACTGAGGAGTAAGTAATACGTTAGGGGCATTTGCCTGGGGTAACACTAAGGCTGGGGTTCTATGTAGGGTAGGTTTTTTTTTTAACTTTAGGGTTGAATTCTCCTTTAAATTAGAAGCCATTAGGGTTCTGAGTTCACGCGAGTTCATGACCTTGACTTTGATAAATAACGGTTTATATGTTTACATTTTTTTCAGCAGACTTAAAGTATGAAGATTACAGAAAGCCCCCAGGTCTGGATTAGACGTTCTATACTTGTATATAAAAATATATTTCAAGAAAATGTGAAATATAATATTTAGAAAAAACTAGCCTCTTAACATGAAAAGCTTGGGTTTTGGTAGCAGAAATGAGATGTTAAAAAGGGACCCGACACGTTTTAGAATTCCAGTTTGCAGGCGATACATATTTTATCTTCTGGCTAACCGTGTCCATTTCTAGAATGAATGAAACCATCACTTGTTTCGGCTCTTTAGATGTCCAGCACAATGAATTCCCCCCGGCACTGTGTTTTTAGATTGGTTTAAACAGAAAAAAAAAAAAAAAAAAAAAATGAAAGAAATCGAAATACTCTCTACTGACAATGTGGGTGTCTAAAGGGATCAAAAAAGATGAAGAAATAAAAAAAAAAAAAACAAAACACACATTTTGTTTGGACAAGCGAAGAGCAAAGTGTCTATATAATTGGCACACCGGGGACTGCACTGTAGGAGACCTGGAGAGGTTTTATGGCTTGAGTTTCCAGCCTGATAGAATGCACCAAGAGAGCCATCACTAAGGTCTGGTCCAAGGGTGTCTGGCCAATGAGGAGAAGGTGGCCAGACAAGGAATGTTCAAGGTACTGGTGGAATGCAGTGATAATGCAACAATGGTCAATAATTTCCAAATAAGGAGGTTAGTCCAATTAGAAGGCCCGAAGGCTCCGCTACGATTTGTGGACCAAGGAGGAAGCAGCAAGTCCAACACAGTTCATGGTACAAAAGGGTTCAAGAAGTAGGATAGTCAAATGTCCAGGCAAAAGGGCCAATCCAGGCAGTAAGGTTCAAGACGATACAACAGGCCGAAGTCAGAAACAGGAATCAATATCAACAATACAAGTCACACCTAGAAACACAATAAGTAGGACCTATAATTGGGCAAGGTCTGTAATGTTCTGGCGTCTTTTATAAGATGATTTTCGCCCCAAACGAGAGTGATGACGTCATGCCGCTGCACGCGTTTTGACGCATCGGCATCAGAACGTGCCACATGGAAGGACTGGGCGTCGCCATCTTGACTATGTCATCGGCTTGAACCGGAGGGTAGGAAAGTATTCCTCACAGTTAGGAACTCAGTGTAAAACACTTTGTCAATGATATAACAGCCCATCATTATAACCCCAACTTTAGAGTTTAAACTTTACATGTTGCTTATCTCGAGACCTTCACTAAAGCAATCTTTATTATTTGGGTCACACCAGAGTGTCATCTACATCAAGTTCTGGCTGCCTCATGAACTCTTTTATTACAGCCCGAGGTGCCAATATTCTCATGTCCTCGCAAAGTAGCAAAACTGTTCCTTTAGGTTTGTCCTTCTTGGGGATGGACACTATTAAGCTGCTAAATGAAGTTTCTCTGGGGTGTTTTGTTGCAGTAGAGTAATTGCCTGACTTGTGAAGATCAATATATTTAGAAGTACACTGTTTCTACAAAGCTACCAGGCCATAACTATTATAACGGGCTGATTTTGTGTTAACTTTCTTATAATAGATGGAAACAATGACCTAAAGAATTTTGGGTCACAATTTATTTGACAGGTATGAAAACAACATTGTAGATACTTGGCAGCATAAACAGATCTTGAGTATGGTTCAACAAAGTTGCGATCAGCCTCACTAACTCAAAGTTTTGAGCAACTATCTGGTTGTCCCATGCTTTGGGTTGCAGTAAGTTGGAGGACAATGGTTTTAAATATCCCTTGTGATCTGGTTATACCTATAAACCACATACAAGGGAACCAGAATGCCAACAGCCACCTTGGTCACTGTAATGCTTGGGTAGAAGCAACTTAACTTTAATTGCTCTTCTACCTTCTACTGTTGTCAGGAGTTGAATGTCTAGCAAGGTGTCAGTTACATGACCGCCAAGGGAATCATTAGCCATCAACCCAAGTACAAACCTATACAGCTGACTGGGAACTTAGGTGATGCCACATAGTTGACCAAGATGTGACAATGTCCCTTTCCTCATTAATCGAGAAGCAAGCTCTAAAATTTTCAAATTAGTAGGTTTTAAGGTCACAGGCAAAGAATCACCAGACATGATCACGGAAGACTCAGAGTAAGGGGCTGTTTGCCTTATGTTCTAGACTAAACTACAGATCAAGTTTCAAAGCCCTGTGCAAACCATTTGTGTCTCTAGTCAAGTCACTCGGACGGATTTATCCAAAAACGAATGTTAGATTTTTTTTACCTCGAATGACCTAGAAACTCAAATGGCAAAAACTCTGTTCTGCAACCCAAAAACTCCACTTGATGAAAAATAACTTGAATCAAATGAATATTGTTCTCGAACTCAAACATCAAGCAGGGTGTTAATCTCTTCAAATGGTTCCAGGCACCTCTGCCCATGACTTCTACAGAACCTACAGGTGGTGTATTTTCGGTTTTGAGCCATTTCCAGGGTCGAGGTATAATAAATCTTGAATATTGAATGTTGTTTTGTTGACCAAACAATACCACTCGAATACTCAGATTTTCATGAAGAACACAACTCGAACCTTAATAAATCTGCCCCTTAATCCTGACCTATTTGGACTAGCCATACAGGGAATGATACATTTGTTTTTTGGCCAAGCTATATCAAACTAATCCAACTGCTCTGCCATTGGCTCAATGGTCAGATCACATGTGAGTCTATGCAGACCCATTTTCCACCGACCACATCTATAGCATGAAGTGGTACTTGACTAATGTGCCTTGAGATATAGACACTGATCAGGATAAACATTATTTTTGGACCATGCATGTAACAACTGGCTGAGTGACTGGGGCAATAGGGTAAACTGTGCCCTTACAAGTACCCCTTAAATCACTGATCCCCAACCAGTAGCTCTGAGCAACATGATTCTCACCAACCTCTTGGATGTTGGCTCTCAAAACAGGTGTTTATTTTTGAATTCCAGGCAAGTTTTGGTTTCATAAAAACCAGAAGTCCACCTAGGGGCTACCAATAGCCAATCACAGCAACTATTTGACACCCCAAGAACTATTTTCATGCTTGTGCTGCTCCACAACTCTTTTTACATTTGAATGAGGCTGACGGATAAAAAGGTTGGGGATCCCTGTGGAAGGCTTCTCCTTACAAAAGGAACCTTTTCATGAATAACTCCTCTGGTCCCTATCAACCCAGATCATAGAACCTACATCTGAACATAAACAGAGACAAAGTATAGATGCCAACAAATGTGTAAATAACAACAATATTCAAACAAGAACACAAAAGGCGTCAATACAGATTAATAAGCGAGATGGCTTTTTGTGCATTCAGCTAATACACTGTCATAAAACCATCCAGACTCGCTCGGCTGCTAATAAGTCCTCTGTAAATTACAAATGTCCCCAAGGCCAGCGCCGCACAAAACATTATTTCTGCCTTGATTTGTTGATCAATTTCACTTATGACATATTTAAAGGTTTTTGTCTCAAGATTCTGTCTTCAAGTCCAATAATATTTACCAGGGCTCCGCAGGGACACAATTAATACACACGACCGATGGAAAACAATTGTTTTTTCTTGTATCACAGGAGCGACGATTTATAAAACCCGAGGATGTAACCAAGGTATCGGCCGGCAAAATTAGAATTTTAATGTAATTTAACTACAGAAATGTGAACAAACAAAGCTTATGGAACATCAATAAGCCCTGCAGGTTGCAAGCTCAGGTGGCAAGGTGTAGAGCACATACATAAAATCATATGTACCCGGCAGAGCCTAATCAAACCTTTGGTATACACACCATGAGTCAGGCTTAAACTCTAGCTTCTTATTTAAAGTGATACTTACACAGCAGTGCTGGCCTCCCTTTTCCAAATAATGGGCCAGTTATTGCATATGAAATGCATACATGCCCCAAACACTAATAAACATACAAATATCCTATGGAACCCATGGCAAGTCAGAACATGGGCCCCGGAACTAGAATTCTTTCAGTTGGACAGCATCGTATAGAGCAATTTTACCTCTGTCACCACCTTTGATCCCATCACCATTCTGTGAGGGGTACCGTATATACTCGAGTATAAGCCGTCCCGAGTATAAGCCGAGGTACCTAATTTTAACTCCAAAAACTGGGAAAGCTTATTGACTCGAGTTTAAGCTGAGGGTGAGAAATGCAGCAGCTTCTGGTAAGTTTCAATCTCGTTTCTTAGGTGCCGGCTACTATTCTAAGCGCCGGCGAACGTTTTTGCGCTTGACCCGAGTATAAGCCGAGGTAGAGTTTTTCAGCATATTTTGGGGGCTGAAAAACTTGGCTTATACTCGAGTATATACGGTAGTTTAAAGCCCACAGGTGAACATGCAGGTCCATGTGCCCACCGACTCCTACAGCCAGCAATGCCTGAAAAATTCCTAAATTGTTAGGAGGTCTGGTAACCATGAGAAAAGCTCTGCCAGCTGGAAACCAAGACATTTTTGCAAAGTCCAAACACCCATAAGAGATGGAACCCATCCTGGAACATCTACAGTTAACAGTACTCAAGTAGTCACCAATTAGTTTTATCGGTCAGCTGCAGTAAGAATCATGAAAGCAAACATATGATTGGTTGCCGTTTCTTTCGGGCTTGTCCTCTTATCGGTGGGTTCTAGAGGTGGCCACAGACAAACCTATAATATCGTACTAAACTAATTTTCGTATGATATTCGGTGCGTGTACAGTGGGAGACAAGCCGAACGATATTGGCAGAAGACTTGGATATCGGTCGGCTTGTCAATCGGGTTGGCCAGAAAATTTTGATGAGGCTCTTTTAAAGGCATCGGACATCGCCCATTGTTAGTGCTCAATTGTCATGTACAGGTAGAATTCTATTGTTTCTATATGTATATCTGACGATTCAGCTCTACACCTGTGTATTGAAACAAACAATCTTTCTTGGAAAGATCTTTTACAGGAAAGATTGCAATGTCTATGGCCACCTTAAGCGTTGGACTTCAACAACAACAGTCAGTCAAAAATGATGAAAGTGTCTCCAACACTCCCTACTTGCAGCTTCTCTTCTTCCAGACCCCATTATACATGTGCCACTGGATAGTCTCCCTCTATTCAGGCCACATAATGACAGTTTTTCAAAGGAACCACTCACGTAGCCCAACGAACAAACATTTCCTTAGAAAATATTTTTATGTAAATACTCAAGACCTTTCAAAACCATGAATGACTTTTCCAGGCTCGGAACTCCTTCCCGGCGGCTATGGGGGGAAAATGCCATTTCTAATACCATATGCATCTCTGTACCTAAAAAAAATAAAATAAATAAATAAAAACCACTAATCATACGCTGCTGCGTGCTAAAGGTTCCCTGCTTGCAAGACCTTGCAATCCATAATAATCTGCCTCATTACAGGTTCCTGTAACAAGGGCCAAGAAATTCACTGTCAGCCGCTCTGTGAATATTTCGAACAAAATAAAAAAAAAACGTGAGTGATCTCAGCTAAGAATAATATCTTGTAGAAGAGATCCCATTAAATATAGATTTAGGCAGGAGCCTGTTATTACGCCACTATGTAATTTACAAGACATGTTCATTGTCCAAAAGTGAAGCTGGGGGAAAATACAAACTATATGAATAATAGAAGATCTGTAGACCTAGCAGTGGAATTGTTACTCAGCCAAAAGGCAGGCATTGCCTAGAATGCAAGTCAAGCGAGCGTTTGTTCATCTCAATGTGAACGGCACAACACACCCTGAACAGTTGGTGCTAACAGATTGTGAAGAGCGTGAAGGTTCAACTCAACCTGCTCGACTCAAGCTACTTTTCCATGGTCACATATACAACTGGTTAGTTCTACATTGCTCCTAATCATAGTTTGAGGAGACTCGGTCTTGGAAGTTCTCTATGTTTTTTAGAATTGGTAATGTAAAGTAATATCACAGACAGGACATAGTTCTCTGGATCTATCAAAGAATGAATTCTACTGTCCATCTAGAGTAATTGGGGCTTGGACCTCACATACTTAGAAGCCCCAACTCTAGATGGACCGGAGAATTTTTGACCTGAAGAAGTAGAATCAAGAATAAATTCTACTGTCAATCTAGAACGATAGGGGCTTCTAAGTACGTGAGGTCCTCACTTGCAACATCGAGATGTGTAAAAAATGAAGAAATGTAGAGAATAAAAGGGAATTCTTCTGCACATTGAAAACCTCCATAAGTATCCTTTGATAAATCATGACTGCAAGAGTAAATTCAACAAAGTCAATACCAAGCATAAATACTATCTCGGCAGAACCTTCAAAGCCTAAATCAGTTCTTGTTATTCTGTCATATTAAGACTACATCAAAGCTGGTTTTCCTCAAGAACTCTCAGAGAGAACCTCCTAAATGTAATTACTGTAAAATATCAGAGGCAGAGAGAAGGGCATCACTCGGTGGACAAGAATTGAGAACAAAATCAATAGAAAGATAAATGTTTCTTCTCTAGAGCTTTCACCCCTATTCCAATGTATAGAATGGAGTGGAAGCACACACCCACCCACACACTCAGCGAAACATTTCATGTCAAAGCGAGAAAAATGTTTGACTTTGAAAGAGTCTTTACGCCGACGTTCCAACCTCTACAGTCAATTACGAGAGCAATTCTCCAATACACGGTGGTGGCTTCTCTTCTACCATCAATACCACGACACACTCAATAGTGAACAGAAAGGACTTCGATACTCAAGTCGTCAGAACTAGGATTACTCAAGAGCCAGAGAGAAAAATGTAGCTCTACACACTTCCATTGCATTCAAAAGGAATGTTGTGTTCTCAAGTCCCCTCTTTGGTCTACTGGAAACAGCCATGAATATGTAAGAGGTTTAAATCAATAAGATGATGTGGTAAGGGAGCGCTAATGGAAACACAACACAATACAAATTTACTGGATTACAACATCCATGATCTGGGCAACGATACATTGTGTCATAGTTATAGCAGATGCCAAATGCATTGATTGACCAAGTCCATGGACCTCTAGATCTTCACTAGAGACCTCAAAGAAAAAAAATGCAACAACTGTTGTGCCCTCTGAGTTTTACTTGCTGTAAATACAGGCTGAAATCAAATTCCTTAAAAAAAAAATAACGTTCTCTATTAAAGATCTACATCGGGCAGGGAGTCTAAACAGTCATAGCTGTCACATTCCAACTAATGATACTGAATGACGTTCCTCAATAAACCTTCTGCCATCCAGCGGAGATGATCTCAGGCTGGCTAAGCATGCTGGGAGCTGTAGCCAGGAGCAGGTAAAGGGTGGCAAAATATAATAAGGTATTTTAATATTTCAGTTCATGGACTAAAGCAGAAATGATGCGTATTCATGAAAAACCAATCCTCAAAATAGAATGATTTAGTAGATTTTAGAGTAATATAATAAATATTTATACGTCCTGTGAAAATATTGGTACTGGGTGAATATATAAATTACAGAAAATACAAATAAAGAGCGTTTTGAGCCTCTTTAGACATAGCTCAGCAGCGCCCCTTCAGGAGATGTCGGTCACTGCAGCTAATGGGATGCCATGATACAAGTCTTACAATCTGACCTCTCTTTCTGGGTGTCTCTTTTAGCTTCCCGAGTGCGACATAGGAACAAAATCTCCCCAAAAAAAAGGCATATTTTAGATGTCAAGTAACCCGGACAATGCATTCTTGCAGGGAGAGGCAATTGATGGTTATAATGAGAACATAAAGAGAATACAGAGGGGTGTTGGTAAATTCTCTGTATGTACACACACACACACACACACACACACACACACATATCACATATATATTTTCTCGCTATTAGAGAGACTGACCACAACAGTCACTGGCTGCAGGGAGACCGACAAGTGCTTTTCAATCACCGGAGATACGGTTCCCCCCCCCCTTCCCTCCAAACGATGTCTCAATGTCAAGAGGCAATTAAAGAAAATCATTGATCATCTCGATAAAAGAAATGGCACAATGCTCCGATATAGAAGACGCCGGAGAACGTGAAGTGCCATTAACCCCTCGCCTGCTGGAGACCAGAGTACATTCGACGCTGGCTGATCGTCTCTCTCAGATAAACCATCGCCATGGGTAGCGCATAAGGAAACTTTATGTACAAAGGGGTCGGCGGCGGCGGTGGTGGGTCTACACTTCACTACAGCTTAAATTCCATATATGCTCCTTCTGCCCCCCCAACCAAAATGACTGACTTCTCATATTTACAGAATAAAGACCACCGTGAACAGCTTCTGACCTCTAGTTATCACCGTTTCTCGAGTAAAAACAATAGCGTCCCTGTCTGTTATTTGCAATGCAAATTAACCCCTCGAGGCTCACACAGCTCTCTTTCTCTCTTTGTATTAAGAATATTAAAGCGACAGGGACATTAGCACAGGAGAAGAATGAACATGACCCCTCTTCACTTGTATATATTTAATGCTACTGTCTCTTTAAGATGCCCTTCATAATGGAATGAAGCAGCCCCTGCGCTGAGAAAATAAATCTCTGCAGCCGCTAGTGAGCTCTGCACTTCCCTTGTACCCCCCGCCCCACAAACAGTTAACTCTGTCCTGTTATAGATCCACACTGGGAAGCAATGCACCAAAAACTCTGCCACATAGAAAATTCGGATCCCCCCCCCCTCAAGTGAAAGGGTGCCGGGGGGGGGGGGGACATGCTAAAAAACTGTCCAAAGGGATTTGCTTATTCCCATAATAATAATAATAATAATAATATTCCCATAATGGGCAGCACTGGCAGCAGAGGGCCATGTAGCAACTGTCAGGAGTCCAAGGAAACAAAAGGGATAGAATGTTGCAGAGCGACTGATAGAATGTTGCAGATTCCCCATTTATTCTCATTCCAGGGAATTCACTGTTCTGTTTGGGAAACACAAGTGGGTTGTGGCTTCTCCTGCACTAGATCCTCAGCTCAGAGAGGGGACAGATTTGGGCAACAAGGAGTGCTAGTCAGCTAGCCCCAGCAAGAACAATAGATGGAGGGTGGTTGGTATTTGGGGAGGTGAAATACAGAAGGAAGATATAAATCAGCTACAGACAACATTCAGATGTTGCTGAACTACACCCCAGGCAGTAAGTTGGGGCATTGGATGTGAATTAAAGGGATAGTGTCAGGGATTGTATTGGCAGGACTATGGGGACAGGAATAACTATTTGGGATTTGAGCCCCATTATTAATCAGGAGGAGTAATTAGTACAACACACACAACTGCCCCCGACCCCTGGACTTACCCGTAGAACAGAGGACACAGAGCAGCAGGAAGAAGATCCAAGTCCCGGGCTGCACGATTGTCCGCATGGCAACAAGCACATTGGGGCCACAGGGGGCGACTTGTTGGCTCTTTCACCTCCGAGGCGGCGACCCCCTCCCCAATGAGTCCCGGGCAGCGGCGGTAGATCCGGGGGGAGATCCGGGGAAGTAGCGGGGGTTTGTGTCGCTGGGAAGTTGCAGGAGAGCTCATACAGCGGCTACAGCTCCCACATCCAGGGGCTCCGATATCCAGACACACAGAGAAACACACAGAGTGTCGGGGGCCGCTAATCCACGAGGAGACGGCGGGTGGGGGTCGCGGGCTGGTGCCAGTGGCTCTGGGGTGTCTCCATCTCACACACAGGAAGTAACATGTGAGCTCTGCCTGCCCCACACTTTAAAGCCAAGGGAGAGAGAGAGGGAGCGCGGCCGCGCGCAATGGGATTGGGCGGATAGAAATGGCGCGCCCCCGACTTTCTTAAAGGAGCCGCGCTCAAATTCCGAAGCTTCTGTGTCTCCGCATCGGGAGATCGGGAGTCGCGTTTCCACCATCTGCCGCGTCCTACTATGGGAACTTTAGTTTAATGTGTGAGTGCAAGTAAGTGAGTGTGAGTGCAAGTAAGTGAGTGTGAGTGTAAGGGCCACACAGGGAAGGGAAGGTTTGGGCAGGGGGGCTGTCATATGGGGGAGGGGCAGGGGAGATTCACACTCACATTTCTCTCTGTTTCACACTAATACTTACAGCTTTACTCTCATTTACACTCTTTCTCTCTCAGGACACATTGGGCGATTCGGGGAGATTTAGGCGCCTGGTGACTAATCGCCTCTTCTTTGGGGCGACTCATCTCCCTGAACGGCTTCCGCCGGCTATAATGAAAAATCGCACGCGCCTCTTCATTTTCCAAAGTTGCCTCGCGAGGAAACTTCGGGCCACTTAGAAGCGTCGCGTGCTCTAGGCCACAGTCGATTTTTCGTTATAGCCGGCGGAAACCGTTCAGGGAGATGAGTCGCCTAAGCCTAAGAGAAAACACGGGCGTTTTCTGTGCAAAAACGCAGGAGTCAAATCGCACGGGACGGAAATAAGGTAAGTGAATGCATTGTCGGATGGTGTTGATCCGTCGCGACACGACTGTCGGATGTGACGATGTGACACCATGTGACAATGCATTCACTTACCTTATTTCCGTCCCGTGCGATTGTGTTTTTGCGCAGCGCGTGGGATCGCACAGAAAATGCCCGTGTGGTCCTACCCTTACACACACTTAATGAATCTCTCATATCCACCCTCCTAATAGTCTCTTACACACTCATTTATACTTACACACTCACATTCACACTCACTTACAAACTGATTCACATAAATCCACTCTCAGAAATTCTCTCTTACACACACACACCTGCTCATAAATACTTTTACATTATCACATACACATTATTTTATATTCACACACAGGCTGACTCATTACAGCACACAGACACTTATATACTCACAGTAACAACACACACACACATATATTCACTTCTAATAGTATAACGTAAACATCACACACCTGCACCAATACACACATACGGATATTCATTTTTACACTTGTACTGATTTAATGAAATCCACATTTACACTGAAACATATTATCCGTTCATCACCTACACAACACTCGGCAGACTCTCACACACCCACATTCACTCCCAACACTCTATTATCCACAGATTCACCCTCACAGCTCGGCATATTGACACTGAAATTCACGGTTATAATGTCTCACTTATACCAACTGACTCTCGAGACCCCCCATTTGGCCATTATTATAATCGGTAACACCCAGTGTAATTAAACACACACGTCCCTATTCATAAATACACACACTGACTTCTATAATATCTTCTATAATATCAGTCCCTTGCACACAGGCAGTCTTATACTCACACACACACAATATTTAGGTCTCTTAAAGAGGAGCGTTATTTTTACTGCTCTCTCCTGCGTTCTGGTTTCATGCGCTCAGCCGCAGGGGAGCAGGAGTAGACGCACTGAATTCTTTTCAATGGGGCTGTACTCACACAGACGCATGTAAGCGCCGAACGCAGGTCGGGACGCAGAATATTGCATTTTACCTGCGTTCGGCGCTTACATGCGTCTGTGTGAGTACAGCCCCATTGAAAAGAATTCAGTGCGTCTACTCCTGCTCCCCTGCGGCTGAGCGCATGAAACTGGAACACAGGGGAGCGCAGGTAAAATCGCTCGTCTATAAGAGCCCTAACTCACACACATATCAGTCACATACGTATTTACTCTTTACATTCCCATTGTAAGTATATGGAGCTGTATCTGGGCCACCAAATTCTGTTTAGCGTCCCCAAAACACTTGTAAATTGACCTATTCTACCAATATATATTAAAATTACTCATTAATTAGGGCCTTACTTGGTCCTCTACACTCCTGTCCCCCTGCAGCCTCAGGGTCTGCTCTGTAGTTATATCTCTGGAATGACATGAATTGACAACTCAGGGACACATCTAGAAAATCCAGTTAGAAGGGATTTACTGAGTGCAATGTCATTTCAGCGCAGCCCCTATCATGTATTTATTAGACTTGCCCCTTCATTTTCAAGTGATCAGGTAACCCTACCCATTTTCACATCAGCCTGGGCCAAATTAGCTTCTTTACATAGATTCACATTAGTGATGGCCCCATTGTTACTGCCTGCCCTAAAGCAGGTAATCTCTATTGGGAATCAATGAATCAGCTTCATCTTAATGTTAATAACAGGTCTTGTGCCAATGGCAAATAAACAGCCCCCTCTGTGTAAGTCACAACAGATTGGAGGGGCCCCGGGAAATGAGAGGTGCTTTACACATCAGTAGTTAACACTTATTAGAGAGTGAGTAGTTGCAATATTTTCTGTTCAAGAGACTCTCCTAAATTCATTGCTAACATCTATCTCTTTCACACTAACACACACTCTCTGTGAAACACACACACCCTGTATCACTGACATAACTAGATATTACTGGACCCACAACACATTATTTTTCAGACCCCAAATTGTTTGAGATTGACCTGTTTTACCAGTATTTATTGAAATTGTATATGAATTACTCCCCTATACCTCCTGGGCCCTCCTACAGCTGCAGGGTCTGATTCCCCTGTAGTTACACCTCTGCCCTGTATCACACACAGACACACAATCTCGTTGTCAAACCCACTCACTATAGAACTCCCAGATACACACAGGCTCACACACACTGAGTCACACATAGCTACAGTTACACACGATGCACATTGATTAACAACACACAGCCTGGGATTTGTCTTACAGTATATACGTGTGTGTGTGTCTATATATATATATATATATATATATATATATATATATATATATATATATATTTGTCTTACAGAATATACATGTGTGTGTCTATATATTATTTGTCTTGTCTGTTGCCATTGGAATCTGAAGGAGAGTGATGTAAGGCTGCAAAGCTGACAAAGAACCATCTGTTGATTCAATAAAAAGGTCTCATGTCCTACACTGTCTGTGTTTGTGGCCCCTGTGGCCCCAGATTCCTTTTTACATTGTATCTTACACTCCGACCCTTCTTATTTACACTGTCCCTTTTTCTATTCCTTTCCTTGAGTGCAGGGCCGGATTTGTGGAAAGGCCACCTAGGCCAGGGCCTAGGGCGGCAGGATTTTAGGGGGGCAGCATGCTGCCAAACCACATCCACATTGGTTCAAAAACACTGGGAATGTGCTGGAGATACAATCATTTTTTAAATTTCCCATGCACCAATGCCCATTACTCCAGTCCAGATGATGAAAATTTGCACAAATAAAGGGGAGGGGAAAGGGGCGACAAATGGCAGTGGGCCTAGGGGTGCCCACTATGTAAATCCGGCCCTGCTTGAGTGACAATCCCTGCACCCATCTTTCTTGTCTCCCTCTCTCTCTCTTCCTACTGCCAACACTTTCATCCCTCTCTATTCTCTTCTTTTTATTCGTATCATCGTCCCCTCTATTCCCTTTACTCATCTCCCTGTCGCTGTTAAATTTCTTTTCTCTTGCTCTGGGTTCCCTTCTCTTGTCACTAGTATATAGTTCTCTATTTTCCCTATTAATAACATTGGGATCAACCATCATTTTTAGTGGCCAGGCTGGTAAAAGACCCAACAGGTGGCAACCCTACTTGTTTCCCAGATGTGGAGAAAAATAAAGGTTTAGGGGGCCAGTATTAATAAATGATTATATTTTCTTCAACTGGGAGTCATTTATTGATGGCCTTCCCAAACAAACAAGCCACCATCCTACCCTGTTGGTACCTCCCTTACTCTCATCATCCCTCTCCTACTTGTCTAGTACTTCCTCTATCTACTATTTCCCATAACTTTTCCTCCCTTCATATATATATATTGTTTCCAATGCCTTGGCCTCTCTCTCTCTCTTTCTCTCTTATTGTCACACTTCTTCTTGTTCACATTGTCCCCATCCATTTCCTAGGATATTCTAATTACTTTCTGTGCCATCTCCTTGGGTTGTGCACCCCTTATTGTTATCACCCCTCTCTCTCTCCTCTCTGTTCCATTCCTTCCTCCCTCTACTATTTCCCCCTCAATAACTTCCTCTAATTTTCCTTCTTTCCCGACCCCTTGTCCTTTGCTTCTCTGCACCATTCCTTGGCATGTCTCTCACCTCTCTATCCCTGTTTCTCCCAGTTTTCCTCTCTCCAGGTTCCTTTTGTCCTCTCTGCCTATTCCCTTTATTTCACTCTTCCCTCCTTCCCTTTCTCATCCATTCTCCCTCCCGCTTGCCTGTCTCTCCATCTCTCCCCCTCCTAATTTACTCCTTCTCCCCTTGGATTTCAAGACATCAGATTTTTTTCTTCTCTCCTTCCATTCTTCATTACATTGAGCGGCTTTAACACAATATCCATCTGATTGGAGTGAAATTGACCACCTATTGGCCGAGCTGAACAAAAGGAGAGGAGAGAAATCCGCCACATTTGCAGTTGGTATCAGCGTGAGACCCAGACGAGAGGCTTCTCCCCATCTCTGATCATTAAAGGCAGCGGTTCTGCTCTCACGGTGGAGCCATCACACTAAACTGAACAAGATGCAGGATTCCACAGTGCAAGTGCTGCTCACCAATATCTCTCCTTGGGTAGGTTCTTAAATAATAAAGCAATCGAGGAAAGGCGTCTACTGGAATTGGGAGCTCGGCTTATCTGTAATAACTTTCCCTTTTCCTCCAGCCCAGGAGATAGAATCTTTCTTCAGTTAGAAAAGGCAAAGCACCGGGCGCTGTCTATCTAGAGAGCAGAGAAAAATAGTGAAATCACCAGCCATTACTAAAAATGATGTGACAGGTACAGGTTCAGGGGTATGAAGAGCAACTGTGCTTCTAAAAGCCTGAAAACACCCCAATACTGTTGCCCCAAATGGAGCAGATGTTTTACATCAAGACCAGTGAATAAAAAAATAAAATAAAAAGGGGGTTAGTTCCTAAAATCAATTGCTTCATTAGAACTCTCTGGGTAATGGGTTCCTGGAAAATAGATCCCAAAGCTGTACTGAAAAGCAATGTAACAACTGTAAGACAATATAAATCCCTTTAAATCTATTGGATCCCCTTTGCTGCCCTGCCCTGGGTTAAATGTCTTGAATGAAGGACATTATTGCTTTATGTAGCGTGCAGGCAAAGCTGTGATCTGGAAGTTATTGGATCTATTAATCAGAATGCTTATTCAGAGTTCTCCAGATAAGAGATCTTTTTGTAATTTGGAGCACCATACCTTAAGGGACTGATGTGGATTTATGCAGCTAAGTTACCGTCAACTACAAGGTACAGGTATGAGATCTGTTATCCAGAAACCCGTTATCCAAATTACAGAAAGGCCATCTCCCACAGACTCAATTTTAATTAAGTAATTCAGATTATTAAAAATTGATTTTATTCTCATCTGTAATAATAATAATAATACAGTACGTACTTGATCCCAACTAAGATATAGTTCATCCTTTTTACAGAAAGATTCCTTATCCAGAAAACCCCAGGTCCCAAGCATTCTGGATAGTAGATCCAATACCTGTACTGAATTATTATTACAGAAGGGAAAGGGGAAAAAAACAATGAGTATGTTTAAACGTCAATCCTGTATTTGGGAGCTTTCTGGTTTTCAGATATTGGTTCTGTTCCAGTTCAGCTCCCATTAGGCAACGCTGTGTTAAAATGGTGCCTGTGAGGCGGCTCAGTAAATAATGAGAGTTGCACTGTAGAGAACTGAGAATCCTACCAGCACCGAGCAGCTCCTCGCACATTTTAAACAGAAATATCTTCTTGCAGGTGATCTGAGCACCTGCTCTCAGGCTACGAGCACTTCTAGCACATGTTTCATGAGTCGTTCCCAGCCTTGCACTGATCTAGGAAAAGCTTCTCCCAGAAACCTCTCCATCGCTGACACAGAGTGGTGTCCATTACACACAGTCATTATGCTAATTGCAGAGGTGTAGATCTTAAAAAAAAAAAAAAAAAAAAGAGACTGTCATTTAAAGGGAAAGTAGACCCTAAATAAAATATAACGTTAACACAAAATACATTTTTTTTTTATACAGGAGATAAAGGAAAACACATTATTTAGATTGAGATGTAGAGGGGAATTTAAAGATAGATTTTATTTGATGCAGGATATTGTACTGGCCAACCTTACATGCTCCTGATGGACACATTTCCCTGCAAGGGGGGTCTCCTCCAATTTGTATGACCCTACTCCTCCGTTCTGCCATTAGAGTGTTCTAGTCCAGCCCACTCTCTTAGGTCCCTTCCCCCATAATCTGCCATTTGCATTCTAGTCAAGCCAAATATCTATTGGGCATGTTTGATTCTCCTAATGGTCTGAAGGCCCCTCCGCATGAACCAAATGTTGATCCTGGGCCAGTGATTGGATCTGCCCAATATGGCTCAGCATGTGGATGACCAAATCAGACCCAGATCCACTCGTCCTCAAACAAGCGGCTGGGGGGAAGGA
Organism: Xenopus petersii; assembly: GCA_038501925.1. Taxonomy (NCBI): domain Eukaryota; kingdom Metazoa; phylum Chordata; class Amphibia; order Anura; family Pipidae; genus Xenopus; species Xenopus petersii. Next base: position 152,565,764 of record CM076678.1, read on the forward strand.
TGGGGAGCAACACAAGCATGAAAAAATACCTGGAACCAAATAAGACCCATTATTGGCTATTTTGTAGCCCCTATGAAGACTATCAGTCTATAGGAGACTCTGTCTAATAACTCACCCTGGTGTTCTAGTGGGGGTGCGTCGAGACGCCCGCCACAGCCGCCTCCTTCGGCGCCATTGGTGTAATGCGCTAGAGTCCTGCAGCACGTCGGGTACCCGCGGGTTACCTGCAAAAACGTGCGGTACCCTGCGGGTTGCGGGTAGAAGTTCCGGGTGCAGGTATAGACGCGGGTCAGCGGTTCTGCAGAATTGCGGGTCGGGCCGCGGGTCTTCTCAATATCGATTTTTACTCCTTTTTTCTGATCACACCTACTTCTGATGATGTCACTTCCAGTTTACAATGACAGCACTTCACGATTCTTGATGGTCAGCAGGTCGCGGGCAGGGGCGATTCTTGCTATTATGCCGCCTGAGGCGGCTTTCTTTCGCCGCCCCCACTCCTCCCCACGGCACTAACCTTTACAGCGCCGGAGAGGGCAGGGGCTCTCTGCACTAGAAGAGCCGAATTTCCGGTTTGAAAACCCCAGGGGGGCGCTGCCGCCTGAGGCGAGTGTCTCAACTCGCCTCATTGGTGGAGCGCCCCTGGTCGCAGGTCAGGGTTGCAGATAAGCGTCGGTCGTTGAGCGGGTCCAAGCGGGTAAGAATGCTGGTTGCGGGTCCGGATTGCAGGTTGCGGGTACGGGGCGGGTACAGGTTCCAAAAAATGTACCTGCGCAGGACTTTATAAAGCGCATATTTTCTGGGTTGTGCGTTCGGTCTAACTGTAGTATTCTCATGGCTCAGGTTACCATTTTGGAAACACTAAATTTCTTTCCTTCTATTGTGTACTCATGAGCTTCTGTATCAGACTTTCTGTTTTCAGCTTAAACCTGCAGGGCTAGGGCTTGAGCATGCTCAGTTTGCTCTTCTCTCCTTATTCTCCTCCCCCTCCTCCCCTCCCTGCTGTAATCTGAGCCCAGACCTATGAGTGAGCAGGGAAAGACTAGGCAGGAAGTGATGTCACACCAGGCTACTATGGCAGCTCGCTTTTAGAGCTGTTTACTCAGGTATGGTAAAACATTCTGCATGATTAATATAGTTATATAGCTTGCACTATTGTGGCTAATCTATTGGCAACAAACTGCTTTGGTAGTTTTCCTTCTCCTTTAATCGGGTTATGATCTTGTTTGTCAACCTCACCAAATCAGCAGGTCTCAACGTGTTTGCTGAGCTTGAAAGACTCCCTGCCCTTCTCCCTGTCAGCTGCCATCAGAGTTCCCTTCCCAGGGCTTTGCTTTAGCTTGTGCTTTAGCCATAGAAAAACGACTTTATTATCCATAACCCCTCTTATCTCCATCCAAAGCCCTCCTGTCATTCTTAGTTGTCATCCTGAGGCCTGAGAGAACAGTCACTGAAGAAAGAAAGAAAGAAAGAAAGAAAGAAAGAAAGAAAGAAAGAAAGAAAGAAAGAATTCCTACCCCCATAGCTATGTAGGCGATTGAACATTCTGTCCTAATTATTACTTAAACTTTGTCATTAATGTATGTAGATATATCTGTACTATAAATGGATATCTATATGCTATAATATGCCTCCTGCCGGGATGTTCTTGCAAATGAATAAAACATTAAAGTGTAATTAAAATGATTAACTGGTTTATTCTACCTGCTGATTTTTTTTTTAAATATGTAAAGCGGCAGCGCATATATATATATATATATATATATATATATATTTATAACCCAACTATGATCTGTATATCAAAGGCAGAGCCAGCTGACAGCCGCAGAGACTTGAATCCGATAGAATTGAAGTGAACCCCATAAATACTGCACTTTCTATCTGCAGGACAACAGTAAGATGTATGAGAGTGGGTGGAGGAATCTATTATAATTCCCCTCCATTTCTTACTATAAAAGGACCTATCCTTCTAATGGCATGCCAATGTTCATTATAAAAAGGAACCTATAAGCTATAAAACATGGAGGCTGGATTTTAGACAGTGTTGACGTGAGCATTTTCATTGGACAGAATTTGTAGGTTGATCTTATTCTATTCCCTGTATAAGGTTCCTTTAAACTTGCATTACTGTTCCCATACCAGAGCCTTGTGGTTCTGCTAAACCTTGTGTTGCCAGATGTAGCATTGCATAGATAGTAAATAAACCAGGATAGAAATGTATCATAGCATTGTAAGTAAATATTGTAGTAAGTGGGAGCTTAAGTAGGAGCAACATGTTAAAGGAGCCTTGGAAATTAGTAATGTGTGAGATGAAAGAAAATGGACCCATACTCAACCCTAACCCAAACTCTACCCGACCCAGCAAGGCCACTCAATTTATAGAACTTCGCCCGCCCATCTCTGACATCACAAAAGGGGGCGGGATGGGGCATGTGCCTATAGATAGAGGCTTCCAGAGGTGGAAATCGACACTGGTGGGGAGAGAGGAAGGAAGAGTTAAAAGGGATACTGTCATGTTTTTTCACAAACGCATCAGTTAAAGTGGACCTGTCACCTAGACATAAAAATCTGTATAATAAAAGTCCTTTTAAATTAAACATGAAATCCAAATTCGTTTTTATATTAAAGGATTCATAGCTGTTGTAAACGTTAAAAATTTCATCTGTCAATCAAATATTGTCTGCACCTCCCTCACTTTCCATTCAGCACTTCCTACATGTCACTGCTCTCCCCACATTCCCCCGTTCTCTTCACCATTTAATTGTGTAGCGAGGACATGGGGATGGACATCAGGTCCCCCATTCTGGTGCACAAACAAGATTCTGAGATGATACAAGACTTGTCTTAATAAAAGTGTCCACAAAATGGCTCCTGCCTGCTTGCTGTAATTATGGATTCCCAGATCGAAGGAAAATCATTTTTACAGTGTAATTAAAGCTTATTTTACTTGACTAAAGTGATAAAATAGGATTTGGAATATTTTTTTTTTTGGGTGACAGGTCCATTTTAATAGTGCTGAAATCCATTTTTCAAAAGAGCAAACTGATTTTTTAATTTTAATTCTGAAATCTGACATGGGGCTAGACATATTGCTAGATTTCCAGGTGCCCTCAGTCTTGTGACTTGTGCTCTGATAAACATCAGTCACTCTTTACTGCTGTAATGCAAATTTGAGTGATATCACCCACTCCCTTTCCACCAGCAGCTCAACAACAGAATAATGGGAAGGTAACCAGATAAGAACAACACTCAAAGGTAAAAATCCAAGTTCCACTGCAACTCCTTCAGTTAGTAGGAGAAACAACAGCTTGCCAGAAAGCAGTTCCATCCGAAAGTGCTGGCTCTTTCTGAAATCACATGACCAGCCAAAATGAGCTGAGATGCACCTACACACCAATATTACAACTAAATACACTTGCTGGTTCAGGAATTAAATTGTATATTGTAGAGTGAATTATTTGCAGTGTAAACAGTGTCATTTAGAAATAAAAACTACACCATAAAAATCATGACAGAATCCCTTTAACCCGAAATTGGGCAAAATTGTTAGGGGTCCAATTATTAAACCTCAATTTTTTTCTGGTCCAGATTTTTAAGGGGAAAACTTGAATTTTCTGTTGAAAAAAACATCATCTCAAACCTGCTGAGGTCCTATAGAAGTCAATGTCAGATGTCCCTGAAGTTGTTTCTTGACATAGTTATCTGCCCTGGATAATCCGAAAAATTCAGTATTTTTGGACGATAATCCAAAAACGTTTTCGGATTGGCAATCGTACGATAAAAAAGGGACGCTTGATTATGCAGTGACATTTTATCGCTCTGATTTTTTGAGAAGCATTTATTGATAAAGTAATTCAGTTTGTGGAAGGGAGTTTGGATGGAGTTGTTTTCATAAGAAAAATAAGATTAATTTGAGTTTTAGTAAATGTGCCCCTAATAGAGACCTTTTGTTTGTAAATGCTAAAAAACCACAAGAAATATTATATGCACCTTGGGGAGGTTGGTAGCCATTTTAAAATGACAACCTTGATAAATTCAATGCCGTGGGAATGTTTCCAAAATTGATGGTCAAGGGATACTGTTGACCTTGGTTTGCCATTGGGAGAGTCTAAGTTGTAGATTTACTAAAGGGTGAAGTGGCTAACGCTAGAGACAATTCGCCAGCATTACCACCCACAGGGCCTGTACAGGCGCCAATTCGCTAGCGAAAGAGATAGACACTAGTGGGTATTCGAACTCTATCACCAGGCGACTTTCCGCTCTGGCGAATGGATGTTACTCCGCAAATTCACTAAAATGCGGATTTTACTGAACGTTACCCCTTTCGCCAGACTTGCCTTCACCAGCTCAGACCAAGCCAAGTGCAATAAAGTAGATAGGACTTCCTCAATCTTCAGTTGCTCGCATCATATTAGAAAAACTTCAAAAAACGCTGGCGTCTTTTCCTTTTTTCAGGGTGATAGGCTGCAAAAGTCCTTAAAAAGATAATTTTGTGTCACCGGTTTTCCCCATACATTCATATGTAACATTATTTTACAGTGGGCTCATGTGTAGGGCATTATAACAACTCAATTGACTTTATTAAGGTTCCTTGGACTTGTCTAATTAGTGTAAATGTAATGTATTTGATGCAACTTGTAACATAAAGACGTCCATTCAACTTTAAATTTCCCGCCGTATGCAAATTATCCCAAAAAATCCCGCCTACGAATTTGTGCTAGGTAGAATTGAAAAATGAAAAATTGAAAAATTCGCCAGCGACCATCGTCCAGGATGAAACTTCACATCTTAGTAAATTAACGTGGCCCCAGCGAATTTTCGCTTACCGAAGTGTTGCGATGGGTGTAAAGCCATTGCTGGCGAATTTTCTCTGCATAGTAAATTTACCCCTAAGGGTCTTGCTGGCTTGGGTGAACCAGATTGTTAGGTTTGGGGTTCATCATGAGAGTTTCCATGCTTTAGTCTAGCTGAGCAAAAAAAGTGGAGCTCAGTGGCACACTGATACGTCCAGAGATGTTCTACTACCCAAATCCCTAAAATTTCTAGGGGTTACAGGCCTGCTTCCCTAGAACCCCTACAATTTCTAGGGAAGCACTTCTGTATTTTAGAGGTTCTTTTTATCAGTAGTGGAAGTTGGGTCAAAGATGGTAGATGGTTCATCAGAAGGTCCTCAGCAATGTGTGGACCCAGAGCTCCACAAATGGAGTATTTGCCAGAGGCAGGATCCGACTGGTGGGGCCCCTGCCATGCCACACAACCCCTAAAGGGGCCCCGTACCACCAACCCTCCCTGAGCGTGCGTAAATTAAACCTACCTTCAGCTCGTTGGGGGTAGGTGATCAGTGGTCTGACCCTGGCCAGAGGACAACTGACTACCACTCCATTGTTTAAATGGTATATGTGGTGAGGACCTGCAGTGCAGGGATTAGTTACATTTACAAACTTTCAAATAATTAAAAAAATGTAGAGGAAAGTTGCTAGTTGATAGAACATTTGCTGTTAGTCAAAACAACCCCTTTTTTGTATGTAAACATATAGGGGTTTATGTAATAAATGGCACATAAAATGTTCCCAGGAGCAGTAACCCATAGCAACCAATCAGCAGGTAGCATTTACTGGTCATCTTTTTAAAAGCAAACATCTTATTGGTTGATATGGGTTACTGCTCCTGGGCAAACTTAGTGCCTTTAATTACAATTCGGGGATAGATTTTATGGGAAATTGCTGGTAATATTTATGTTTTATTGTTTATGGTTTTTAAGTGATAAAACATTTTATATTTGGGCTTACAACCCCTTTAAAGAACTTTGTAATACAAAATATAATATATAAATATATAATATAAAATATAAAAAAAGGGATTCTTGTATGATGCAGATGTGTTATTTGAGGATAAATATTTCACTGTTGTTTTTACATTTTATTCTTTCTGATTTTGAAGTTTTTTGGGGTTGCAGAATTAGGTGAGGTTCTTGTCGCCGGGGGGCTACATTGCCTGTGGATATGGGTTTTGCTTACTGCCTGCTTGAGATTTCAAATCCTATCAGTTTTAATAAATTCCTCTCCTGGTAGTTCAGTTTGCTGGATTATAGAAGGAGAAACATAAACAATAGAACTCTGGACTGTAATGCTGAATTCTGACCCAGGAATCTTGAGTTCGATTCCCCTGGCAGCTCCTTATGACCTATGGCAAGTCATTTAATCTTCCTCTGCCTGAGGCAGCAAAATTGTAGTTTGGATTAACTGGGTCTGAAAAAAACCATTGGCCATTCCTTATTTCTTTCCTTTTCTCTCTATTTCTTTTTTTATTTCTGAAACTAGCTGGCGATCCAGGGCATAAATAGCAACTACTATTGATGGGCGAATAAATCTGCCTGGCGTGAGTTTGCGGTGAATTTGCGTGTGTCGCGGCTGGAGAATAAATTCGCAAAACTCGCGTGAAAATTCACCGGCGTCAAAAAAATTCGGATGCGCGTCCAAAAAGTCGAAACTGCCACACGTCAACACTATTTGGACTCCCATTGACTTTACTGCTGGCGTCAAAATTAACGCGGGCATCAATTTCCGTTTTTTTCGAATTTTTTGCCATTTCATGAATTTCGCAGGAAATTTTGCAAATTTCATGGGAAATCCGCTTTTATTTTGGTGAATTGAAACGGGAGAAATTCGCCCATCACTAACAACTACATCCAACTCTAATTACATAATGTAATATATTGGGCCAATTGCCCCCTTGAGGATCCAGCGCAACCTCTATCTCAGCTTTCGTTGTGTATTTGGTTTTATTAGAACACACTTTTTGGCCCATTTACTAACAATTGAATTTCGATTTTTTTTCTCTCTAATCTATTAAAATTAGTGGTATTCCTGTTTTTTTAAAAAAAACAAAAAAACTCTAAAAATTAAAGATTTAAGTCCTGTAGAAGTCAATGGGAGCTGCACTGATCCTATTGAACTGTTTTAAATCAATTCAGACTTTTAGAGGTTTTCATATTTGTTTTCGTTAGCAATTGTCCAAAGAACATGAATTTTTAGAGGTTTTAGAGCAGTGGTCCCCAAGTAACATGTTGCTTTCCGACCCCTTGGATGTTGCTCCCAGTGGCCTCAAAGCAGGGGCTTATTTTTGAATTCCAGGCATGGATGCAAGTTTTAGTTGTATAAAAACCAGGTGTACTGCCAAACAGGGTCTCCTGTAGGCTGCCAGTTCATATAGGGGCTACCAAACAGCCAATCACAGCCCTTATTTGACATCCCCATGGACTTTCTCATGCTTGTGTTGCTCTCCAAGTCTTTTTATATTTAAATGTTGCTCTTGAGTAAAAAATGTTGGGGACCCCTGTTTTAGGTGGATTTGTATTTTTTACAGCATTATTTTCTTTTCATACTTTTTTTATCCGGATCTTTTAATAAGGGGGCTATTTAACAAAGGTTGAGTGATTTTTACCTCGCTTGATCTAGAATAAACTTGAAATTTGAATGGTACCTTATTTAAGGAAAAAACTCAAATGGCAAAAACCCGATTCTGCAAGTTCAAATCCCGAAAACTCTAATTAATTGAGTTTTCAGCAAAGAAAAAACCCTTGAATCGCTCTAATCATTCAAATTTTTGGGCAAAACCCTCAGAAAAACCCTTGAACATCAAACAGGCTAACATCTTCAAATGGTTCAAGGGATCTCTGCCATTGACTCTTCCATGACCTTGACAGATATTAGATGGTGTATTTTCAGATTCAAGCTATTTCCAGGGTTGGGGTATAATAAATCTAAAATATTCCATTTTTTTTACCCAAAAATGTGAGTTTTGACCAGAAAATACAACTCGAAAACTCGAACTTTAATCAATCTGTCCCTAAATGTGGTTTTAGAGAAAGTGAGTTTAGTCATGGTTTCAAAAACTTCTAAAACCACTAAAATCCAAGATTTCATAAATAGGCCTCCAAGGGGCCAATTTATTAAGCTGCAATTTTTTCAGATTGTGCTTTTTGATGCCAAAAATCCAAAAAAAAGTTGCGGGGAAAAAAAGAGTGCAACAAAACCGTGACAATTCCGAATACGAAAATACTCCAGCTAAAACCTGATGAAAACACATAGAAGTCAATGGCAGATGTCCCTTTTACAACTGGAAGGTCTTTCTTTTATTCGTGGTTTTAGAGGTTTTCAGATATTTTTACGCTGACTTTTGTGCGACAATATAAAAAAGTCATTGCTATTGTGCAACAACTCCAAAAAGTCATGGTTTTCGCGACTTTTCTGCGACTTTTTATGTTCATACTTTTTAAATAAATTTCATGACATTCGTGGTTTTAGAGAAAGTGAGTTTAGTCATGGTTTCAAAAACCTCTAAAACCACTAAAATCTGACCTTTGATAAATAGGCCTCCGGATCCATTTGGAGCAGGCGACTTTTCATGGACATCATCAGAATGAGGTCTAGTTTTCCCAAGATGCACCAAGGTACAAGATTCCTGTAAATATTATATTTATGTGCCGTTGGTCAGTATTTCGCCCTCGTTGCTTTTTTCTCCCTCTCTAAAAAAATCTTTATTATGGAAATGGCGGATAAATGTGAACGCTGCTTCCCCGTGACCTCATGCTCATTCTGCAATCCAGAAATCCTAATGCTCAGACTCATTACCATGCCCAATCAATATATCCAACTCATAGTTCAAAAATGTTTTTTTTTCTGAGTTATGTCTGAACATTAAAACATTATACTTTTAATAATTGATGAGGATAAATCCATTTGATGGAAGACTTGTGTCTCTTCCAAGTTTATTGTATTGTTTGCTATGATATTTCCATTGTTTATTTGTTTGTGTGAGGAAAGTGTAGACTGGGGTGTCCCTATCAGGAAGTGCTCCTACTGTACATATGGACTTCCATAGCAAGTAGAGGAGGGCGGGACTTACCTGCAGGTTGGGGTTATTTCTGAAATAGAGGGAGGCGTGAAAGAAGCCACTAATGTGTATATAGGAAAATGGAGTGGCCTTGAGAGAGAGAGAGAGAGGTTTCTTGGGTTAATGGTTGACTTATCAAATGAGCCTGAAGGCTCCATGAAAGTGTAGACAAGAGTTATGGACCCTGTGAATGATGAATAGCTAGTCGAAGGCTTAGATTCCAGAGGAAATTTGTGTTGGTGGAGGCTACTAGTAATTCACGCTTCTAGTAGATGCTACAGAAGCGTGAATTTAAACATTAATTCATTTGCCTCTAAAGATATTGCTGGATCTAAACCTGACAAAGAGTGGTCAAATAGGGTGTAGTTAGTTACACTGCAATTAAATCATGTACATGTACTTAATTACTGGCTTTACAAATGCCAATGAATAATATTATTATTATTATTTGTTACGTGTACGTCTCTATTTAAGGTGGAAATGCTGCTTTATACTCAACAATGGGCCACATTTACTGCAACTGGAAAGGCTTATTTGATGGTTTATCTCAAGAGACCCCCATTGTAGTCCATTGGGGAAATGATGACTCTTCATGACTCTTCTAATTAAAATTCATGTATTACCAACATTATGTGTGTTTGCATTTCTTCTGTCTATCCTTCTCAAACCTACTTTTTTGTCTTCTCCCAATTTCCATCTCTTTCTCTTTTTCTCATTCTTCTTTTCCCTCTTTCCTTGATGGTTCTTCCATCAGCCATTTGTTTTTTACATCTCCATTTACTCTACACTTTTCACACTTTACCTTCTCTCCCAGTCCTCATTACGTTTGCCTTACTTTGCACATTATTCCCACACTTGCATGGGTTGTCTCTGGATACTTTAGTCACTTTCATGCTACATAATCATGTCTGTAGGGCACCCCTTTTACTTCTTTTTATTTTACCATTTCCTATCAATGTCCAGATTGCACTGAACATACTGAATGTGAGTGCAGGACATACTGAGTGTGAGTGCAGGAAATATTGAGTGGGCATACAGGACAAACTTTGTGTGAGTGCAGGACATACTGAGTGTGAGTGCAGGAGTCAGGACATGTTGAGTGTGAGAGAAAGTGCAGGACATATCAAGTGTGAGTGCACGGCATACTGAGTGTGAGTTCAGGAAATATTGAGTGGGCATACGGGACAAACTTTGTGTGAGTGCAGGACATACTGAGTGTGAGTGCAGGAGTCAGGAAATGTTGAGTGTGAGAGCAAGTGCAGGGCATATCAAGTGTGAGTGCACGGCATACTGAGTGTGAGTTCAGGAAATATTGAGTGGGCATACAGGACAAACTTTGTGTGAGTGCAGGACATACTGAGTGTGAATGAAGACATACTGTAAGTGAATGAGGACATACTGGGTGGGGGCGCAGGATAGATATATTGGGGTAAATTTACTAAGCGGCGAAAATTTGCAGCCATCACAACACTTCGCCAGGCAAAGATTCACTCAGACAACGGTATTTAACTAAAATGTGAAGTTGCGTCCAGGGCGCCGAACACTGGCGAATTTTCGCTAGCATTACTTTGGCAATCAAAGCGAAGATGCCCTAACATTCAATTATGCCTATGACTTCGTTAGAGGTCTTCGCTCAGGCTAATTTGCATACGGTGGGAAATTATAAAGTTGACGTATATGTTGCAGCAAATACATTACATTACACAAGCCCAGGGAACCTTAATAAAGACAATAAAGTTGTTATAATTCCCTACACATGAGCCCAGTGTATAGTTTATGTTCCATATGTTAGAAAATGTAGGGGGGAACCTGGTTACCCGAAATAATTTTTTAAGGACTTTTGTAGGCTATCAAAAAGGAAGATGCCAGCATTTTTTGGGACTTAGAAACTTTTTCCACTAAAAATATGATGTAAGTAACAGAAGATTGAGGAAGATCTATGCACTCCAGTGCACTTCATCTGGTCTGAGGTGGTGAAGGCAAGTCTGGTGAAAGAGGTAACGTTCAGTAAAATCCACAACTTACTGAATTTGCGTAGTAATGTCCATTTGCCAGAGTGAAAATTCACCTGTCGATAGAGTTTGAATGGCCACTAGTGTCTGTGCCCATTAGTAAATCTGCGAAGTGCCTGAAAGGGGTAACGATGGCGAGTGATCGCCAGCGTTAGTCACTTCGCCCTTTAGTAAATCTGCCCCATAAAGTGTGAGTGCAGGACATATTGTGTGTGAGTTCAGCATATGCTGAGTGTGAATGCAGTAAATACTGAGTGGGAGTGCAGGACATTTTGAGTGTAGAACATACTATGTGTGCTTGGGTGGTGTCATTCTGGTTTCATGATGTGGTTAATCTCTAGTTTTATAGTGACCAGTGGGTAGCAGGTTGGGTTGTGGACAAAGTGGCCCACCTTATTAGATCCATGCAGGTCTCCAGTCTACCATGTTGTCCCACCACGTTGTCCTTTCAGTCATTTGTGTAAATGCCCTTGGGACCTTCATCACTGAGTCACACTCACATATTGACATTGCCCTCAGGACAGTGGACGGACAAGGACCCAGAGGGTAAATTACTATGATCAAGTAGGGTCTCCCCACATCCTGCAGTGGTCCTGTGTAGTGCAGTAGGCACTGAGCTTGTATCTCCTTGTTGATGTCAGTCATGTTTGATATCAGCAGTTGCCTAACTATGGGCTGAACAACAAAAGGAAACTGGAGCTGGAAGCCACTAGTAGATCCACCCATGTTTGTGTTGTGGAAATTCAGGAACCGAAGATCACTTGAGGTAAAATACAAAGTTTATTTGGCATTCTTTAATCACAAAGAGTCAAAACCCTGAATAAACAGATCCAGGGCAGCCATCAGGGGGGGACAAGGGGGAGAGTTTGTAGGGGGCCCGAGGGTAAGGGGGGCCCGCCATGCCACACTGACTTGATTAGCCGGGCCCCCAATCTTTCTGAGAGCTGTTGACTTCGGGAAGGCATGGACGTTTAAGGGGCCCTGGCCACCAATTTTCTTATAATGTGGGGGGAGGGGCCTGGCCACCAATTTTTTTTCTCATGTGGGGTCCTAGCCACCAATATTTTTTAATGGGGGGGGCTGGCCACAAATGTTTTTTTTATGGGGGGCCCTGACCACCAATATATTTTTATTTTTTTATTAACATGTGGGAACCCTAGCCACCAATATTTTTTTTCGTTTTTTACTGTGTGGTGGGGGCGGACTTGTGGGGTGATGAGGGCGGACCTGTAGGCGGGGCTTGTGGTGGGCGCAGCCCAGGGGGCCCAGGAAATTTTGTCGTATGGGGCCCTGTGATTTCTGATGGTGGTCCTGAACAGATCACAGGGTTTGTATAGACTTACAAAAAAGAAAGTTACCTGTGGGAGAGCATAGAAATATCTCTCCACAGCACAGAAAATGAAAGAACTGCTCTTACAATCAAGCAGGTGGTTCTGCCCTCGAGGCCAGTGTACTAGTGACCAAGACTTGAGAACAGAATCCATCAGGTCAGGGGAAATCTGCATACACAAAAAATGTGATTCTCTTTCAGGTGTAATCCCAGATCCCACCAGAAGGAGGGGCAATGTACCCAATCTCTTGCCATATCACTGTGCAACAGGTGAGCACCACAGCAGGAGTGTCAGAAATGATGTTGATGAGTTTTCAGACCAAATAGGCCACATTTCATATGGAATTGCACTTCCCATTTAAAGGATAAGTAAACCTAAAAAATAAGCGAATGCAAAATTGATGAGAGTGCTATGCTAAGAACTTTTGCAATGTACATTCATTATTTATTTATTTTTAATTCCAAGATATTAAAGGATTCATATACTGTTAACAAATATGAATTTTGTTACAACAGCGCCACCTGCTGGCAATTTCCCCACCAGTCTGACCACCAAGTAGTCAAGTTGCCAGGAAAAAGAAAGAGAAAGAGACTGGTCTGATATTGTTCTAGTTAGCAAAAAAATCAGAAAACTTACTCAAATTTTCTCTAACCAGAAAAACATCAGAACAGCCCTCTTTCTTCTGACAACTTCTTTGACTACTTGGTGGTCAGATAACGGGCAGAAGGTGGCGCTGTTGTAATAAAATGTATTGATGTTAACAGTATATGTATCCATTAATATCTTGGAATTTAAAAAAAAAAAGATAATGAATGTACATTGCAAAAGAGCTTAGAATACCACTCTCATCAACTTTACATTCATTTATTTTTAGGGTCAGGGCACACAGGCAGATTCGGGGAGATTAGTTGCCCGGTGACTAATCGCCTCTTCTTCAGGTCGACAATCCCCGAAACGGCGGCAAGGTAGGGGAAGAAAGTTTGGGGAGATTGTCGCCCCGATGAAGAGGCGAATCTGCCTGTGTGCCCTGACCCTAAGGGCAGAGGCACATGGGCAGAATAGGGGAGATTTAGTCGCCTGGGGGCTAAATATCCCCGATTATGCCAGTGTGCCCCTGGCCTTAGGGTCAGGGCACACAGGCAGATTCTGGAAAATTAGTCGCCCGGCAACAAATCTCCGCTTCTTCAGGGCGACTAACCTTCCCAAACTGCCTGCCTTCATTTTCAGAAGTTTCCCCAGTGAGGCAACTTCTGGTGACTTTGGAAAACGAATCGATCTGAGTGCCATCCCACCGGCGATTTACATTTTAGCAGAATGGAAGGCAGGGGAGGTAGTTTGGGGAGATTAGACGCTCCGAAGTAGAGGAGATTTGTCGCTGGGCGACTAATCTCCCAGAATCTGCCTTGGTCCTGACCCTTAAAGGGTAAGTAAGCCTTTAAAATAAGTGACTGTAAAACTGATGATGGTGCTATTCTAAGCACTTTTGTAATTTACATTCATTATTTATTTTGGTTTTATTCCAAGTTATTAAATGTTACATGTACTGTTAAAGGATAAGTAAACCTTTTAAATAAGTTAATGTAAAATTGATGAGGGTTCTATTCTAAGCACTTTTGTAATTTACATTCATTATTTATTTTCTTTTGATTCCAAGATATTAAGGGATACATGTGCTGTTAATATGAATGAATTTTGTTCCAACAGCGCCACCTGCTGGTCAGTTTCCCACCAGTCTGACCAGCAAGTAGTCAAGGAAGTTGTCAGGAGAAAGAAAGAGGCTGCTCTGATGTTCTTCTGCATAGGAATAAAATTAGAAACCTTTATTAAATCTTTCCTAAGTAGAAGAACATCCGAAAAGGAAGAAAGGAAGAGGCTGTTCTGATGTTCTTCTACTTAGGAAAGATTTAATAAAGGTTTCTAATTGTATTCCTATGCAGAAGAACATCAGAATAGCCTCTTTCTTTCTCCTGACAACTTCCTTGACTCTTGCTGGTCAGACTGGTGGGAAACTGACCAGCAGGTGGCGCTGTTGGAACAAAATTCATTCATATTAACAGCACATGTATCCCTTAATATCTTGGAATCAAAAGAAAATAAATAATGAATGTAAATTACAAAAGTGCTTAGAATAGAACCCTCATCAATTTTACATTCACTTATTTTAAAGATTTACTTATCCTTTAATATGAATGAATTTTGTTACAACAGCGCCACCTGCTGGTCAGTTTCCCACCAGTCTGACCACCAAGTAGTCAAGGAAGTTGTCAGGAGAAAGAAAGAGGCTGCTCTGATGCTCATCTGCTTAGGAAAGATTTGAGAAAGTTGTCTATTTTTTTTCCTAAGAAACATCAGAGCAGCCTCTTTCTTTCTCCTGACAACTTCCTTGACTACTTGGTGGTCAGACTGGTGGGAAAATGACCAGCAGGTGGTGCTGTTGTAACAAATTCTATTCATAATAACAGTACATATTTCACTTAATATCTTGAGAAAAATACAATAAATAATGTATGTAAATTGCAAAAATGCTTAGAATAGCACTCTCATCAATTTTACATTCACTTGTTTTAAAGGTTTACTTATCCTTTAAGCTTTTTTTATCCTTTAAATAAACAAATCTTAATTAACAAAACAATACCCCACCTAGTATTTCTCTTACCCTGTTGCACTTACGAGTTATCCAGTTTAACTTAAAATTTCATTCTTTTTTTTTTCTCCATCTATTACGTAAAGAATTCTCAAATCTCTAATGATCTTCAATCCAGTTCAAAGTCTTCACACTCCATTCAGGGGAAACAGCTGAACGTTGGACAAGCCCTGGGAACCCATAAACATTCGGCAGCACCCTCCGAAGCCTCCCGCCATGAATTGGTGGAAATGTTCATAAAGCAGAGACCCAGTCCAAGTTGGACGGCGGAGGGGGGAGCAGCGGCTTGGAATGTTCTCATCACAAACAACATAGAGATAGTTCTGATCTCCCACGACCCCCTGGGAAAATGTTTATGTAATGTGGGGGTAATAGAAAGAGAATATGTTTCCATAGTAACATCTCATGAACTTCACAGCCGGCACTTCACACTATTTGAAATGGATTTAAGATTGTGGAGATGTGTCTATATATGTGTCATTTCTTATATAGTATCACAAATACAATTATCATACTAGACTCAGAACTATATATAAAATATATGGGAAAAAAACCCTGCAATCACCTTTGTGTTAATCAGTTGTGAAAAGTTTTTTAATCAGGACAATTTAAAGGCTTCAGGTTTAATTAAATAAAATGGATGCGCGGCGCAGCCCCAGTGTAATCAGTTAGTCAGCGGCTCCTTATGTGTATATTTATATATAATCATTGTTATTTGTGTCATTGAAAAAGTCATTTCAGTTTGGAATAGTGAATGTATTTCTGTGCTGTCTCTGCAGCTCCAGCCACTGGATGTGGGTGTTTGGAGCAGGAGTTGTAGATAGATCGACAGACAGACAGATGATAGATATAAATAGATGATAGATAGATAGATAGATAGATAGATAGATAGATAGATAGATAGATAGATAGATAGATAGATAGATAGACACACAGACACAGAAACAGACAGATATAGAAAGATGATAGATAGACAGACAGATAGATTGATAGATAGATAGATGGATAGATAGATGAGAGATAGATAGATAGATAGATAGATAGATAGATAGATAGACACACAGACAGACAGGCCTGGATTTGTGGAAAGGCCATCTAGGCAGACACAGAGACAGACAGATATAGATAGATAGATAGCTAGATAGATGATAGATGATAGATAAATAGAAAGACGCACAGGCAGACAGACAGACTGACAGACAGACAGACAGACAGATAGACAGACAAATAGATAGACAGACAGAGACAGACAAATATAAATAGATAGATTCATAGATGATATATAGATAGATAGATAGATAGATAGATAGATAGATAGATAGATAGATAGATAGATTGATAGATAGATAGATAGATAGAAAGACGCACTGGCAGACAGACAGACTGACAGACAGACAGACAGACAGACAAACACAGAGACAGACAAATATAGATAGATAGATTCATAGATGATATATAGATATATAGATAGATACATAGATATCAGTAACTGTGTAGCTGAGCCCACCCCACCAACCCCACCCTAGTCCGTGTGATTTTTCTCTGCGGCTGCAGCGCACGCGATCTGCCGGGGGTGCCCTGCGGGTGTACGGACCCTGGCCCAGTTGCACCCTTTGCTCCCCCGGTAGTTACGACCCTGATAGATATCCTATCTGATCCCCATTGTAAGCAGCAATCCTGCTTTATGGCAGCTGAGATTCTAGCTATCCGTATAACAGAACATTCTGTCCCAGTGCTGCACAGATCCTATCTGATCCCCATTGTAAGCAGCAGTCCTGTCCTGCTTTATGGCAGCTGAGATTCTAGCTATCTGTATAACAGAACATTCTGTCCCAGTGGCTGCACAGATCCTATCTGATCCCCATTGTAAGCAACAGTCCTGTCCTGCTTTATGGCAGCTGAGATTCTAGCTATCTGTATAACAGAACATTCTGTCCCAGTGGCTGCACAGATCCTATCTGATCCCCATTGTAAGCAACAGTCCTGTCCTGCTTTATGGCAGCTGAGATTCTAGCTATCTGTATAACTCTATCTATCTATAACTGTATGAAGTCTGTCCCAGTGGCACAAATCCTGTCAGTACTTCAGCAGTCCTGCCCTGCTTTATGGCAGAAAAGTTTTTCACAAAAAAGCATTACAGTATATTACATAAAACGGAGACATTGAGCTTTATATGGCTATTATTAAGACACATTATATATGTCATGAGACAGAGACAAGAAGACAAGAGGCACAAGGCTGCCAGGCTACAGTAGACGAGTTCTTTGAGATCTATAGACATTGCAAATAAACGGGAGGATTAAATTAAGGTTGAACCATAGTTATGCCCAAGGTCTCTGTAAACACAGTACAATCAGATTCTCTATGTAAGAGACACGCTCACTTTAGGCTTTTATGAGATTTCCATGAATTTTCTGAATACCGACCACAATAGTCCCTGTGATTATACTTTATCAAGGAGTCTAAAGGATGTTGCTTTTGATATTTATATAAGTCTCTCTATGTGATGTGTGTTCAGCTTAAGGACACGTTGCTTAAGTGGGGGAGAGTCTCACTGTGAGACCCATGGAGACGTCCTTGGTGAATCTCAGGTTTGTGGATAATACAGTCGTGCAGTGGTCACATGTATATCAGTATTCTTTGTGACTGTGATTATGATCATTGCAGAAAGGCAGCCGGGCTATTGTGGGACCATAATGGGCTATTGTTAAAGATATTCGCTGCCCTAAAGATTTTTATGTTGGTGGGGGACCTAGTAAAGATTAGTTACACCACTGGCTGGATTGCTGTGATGATTTTAAATAATTGTTCTGAACCGACTATACACAAACAGCACAGGGCAATACCTATGCTAGGTATTATGTTTTATGGGATCTCTCTGTACAGACTATGAGCAAACTTAGGGACTGTTCCTGCTGAATTGTGCTTAGTACAAGGGAATACCTATGCTGCCATAGTTTTATGGGATCTCTCTGTACAGACTATGAGCAAACTTAGGAACTGTTCCTGCTGAATTGTGCTTAGTACAGGGATTACCTATGCTGCCATAGTTTTATGGGATCTCTCTGTACAGACTATGAGCAAACTTAGGGGCTGTTCCTGCTGAATTGTGCTTAGTACAGGGAATACCTATGCTGCTATAGTTTTATGGGGTCTCTCTGTACAGACTATGAGCAAACTTAGGGACTGTTCCTGCTGAATTGTGCTTAGTACAGGGGAATACCTATGCAGCCATAGTTTTATGGTATCTCTCTGTATAGACTATGAGCAAACTTAGGGGACTGTTCCTGCTGAATTGTGGGGTTAGTACAGGGAATACCTATGCTGCCATAGTTTTATGGGATCTCTCTGTACAGACTATGAGCAAAATTAGGGACTGTTCCTGCTGAATTGTGCTTAGTACAGGGAATACCTATGCTGCCATAGTTTTATGGGATCTCTCTGTACAGACTATGAGCAAACTTAGGGGACTGTTCCTGCTGAATTGTGCTTAGTACAGGGAATATACATATATGTGTTTGTGCAGCTGATAATTCACCTGATATGCACTAAACAATGTAACACACACAAGTCAGTCTGGTAATTCACATGATGCAGAAGGTCCATGAGTTTGCTATTATGGGAGAAGTGAAGTGAGACACAGCTCACACCTAATGAAACATGATGTTAGAATAAAGCAAATGTCAGATACAATTCTCATCAATAAAGGAGTGGGGGTATCACATTGAGTCTTCGCACCTATATTGCAAAATTAAAATATAAATACAAAAAAACAACTCAACGAAAAGCTCTCAGTGAAGCAGAATTTAGGTGTTTAATACATTGGCCCCCTCTAGACCCCCCTGTCGCTCACATCTGATTCCCAGCACATGTTTTGTTCTGCTGTCACTTACCTGAGCTTAGGGACTGACTAACAATACACAGTTTATATACAATAGAACAGTCACATTAGTAATTGACTCAGATTTACAATACATGGCGGCATAGAAGTCAGTGCAGTTTGCATTAAAATTTAAAAATCAGCCCTGTAGCATCACCTTCTATGAGAAACAAACCTCACATTCTGCTTGATGATTTCTCACTAAGCTTCTTACCAGCAGCCCAGAGCCAATTGAGCATGTGCAGTGCCACTGACACACAATAGATGCCTAACAAGATGAGGAGCTGCTGGGGGTAATTGTAAAGACTAATGTAGGGACCCTGAGGCTTAAGTTCCCCTTTTCAGTCAGAGCCTCACGGTAGATACAGGGTTTCCTAAGGGGCAGAGCCCGTGTGATTGGTGCAGCATGGCTGATCCCAAAAGCAGCTGCAAGTTGTCGCTGTGCCCTATAAAAAGTGATTGCCATTTGCTTGCAGCCATTACTGCTGGAGGATTTCTGCTGATTGTACTTCACTAAGGAGTTAGTGAGTTCAGCTGCCACTATGTAGCGGCATGAAGGCTTCTGAGACTGGGGTGGCGACCCCATGCCTGGGAGCTCGATCAAGTGGGTCGAAAACTATGGATTTTCCCAACTGAATGTGAAATGCTCACGCTATATACATTGCTGGGAGCTACAGTTCAGCTATGGATTCAGCAACAGTGTGCTCGCGCTATAGGCAGTGCTGGAAACTATGTCTGAAGAATTACACAAGCTGCATATGTTCATGGAATGGATTCATCGCTGTGAATGCCCGCTCCAGATCCTGCCCATCTGAGTGAACCAGGGTGAGTGATGTCAGGGGAGGGTGGAAAAAGAGAGGATCCAGCAATATTCCATTAGTGACCCAGGCTTTGTTTATACCTGCCATGAGGGAGCCAATACTAAATCTGGAGGGAGAGGTATTTGGGCTTCTAGTGCTGCTTGGGACCTATTGTACTCATTTGGGATAAGGGACTGAGACTTTAATCTGTAAATGAGCAGTGCGGGACTTTGCCTGGCCAGGAAATGGACTGCCACAGGTTCCCATGGGACTGGGTTATATTTGTATGATGTAAATGTGTTTTTACTTACCCTTTAAATTTCACTTACTTTATATAAAGTTGTTTTTATAAAAGCAAAGTGTGTGTTGCATGTTATTCCTAATGGGGCCATCCGCAGGTGTATTCCTGGATCCCATTAGGTGGAGGCACTGCAGGAGGAGAATTCCCAGTACCTTTTCACCTTGCAAAGAGGACTCGGGACCTGTAAGTCGGTAATAATGTACTACCTTGGCACCAGGGGGCCGCCAAGAGGGTGTTACACTTAGATCATTGATGTTATAGGGCTGCTGAACCTCTGGGCTGGTACAGTAAGTACAGTATATATAATATATAATATATAATTTCTAGCCAGATTCTGTTTTAGTCTTTAGATTTCCTTTAAGTCTGGGGTATTTCTCACTTCCCATTCAGTGCAAACATCTCCCGTCCATCTTACAGACACAAGTGTAATCCAAAGTTTCACACACACATCACCGGACTTGTCAGATCGACTTAAATGTGTGCCACATAATTTAGCACCTACCCTGGGAATTATCAGATTGACATGAGAGTGTTTAGTACATATCCTGAGACTGATATAAGTGTGCGGCACAGTTTAGCACCTCTCATACAATTAGCAGGCTGATAACAAGTGTGTTGCACACTGAATACTGCTAAATAGCTGTCCCGAACTGCTGAAGTCTAGTGATGGGCGAATTTATTCGCTAGGAGAATTTGCATGATTTGCCACCGGCGTCCAAAAAAAAATTGACGCAATTTCGCCAAAAAAACAGACACCGGCGTAAAAAAAACCAGATCCAGTTATAATACAGGTATGGGACCTGTTACCCAGAATGCTCCGGACCTGGGGTTCTCCAGAAAATGGATCTTTCCGTAATTTGGATCTTCATACCTTCTAGTCTACTACAAAACCATATCAATTTTGAAGGGGTTGTTTACCTTTAATGGCTAATTCTAAGCAACTTTTCATTTGGCCTTCATGTTTTATGTATACTATTTAAATTATTTACCTTCTTCTTCCGACCCAGTGGCGTAATTAAATATAATGGGGCTTCACAGCAAATTATTTTTCAGGGCCCCAAAATGTCTTTTGGTTTGCAAATATTTACTGAAATTGTATATGAATTAGGGCCTCATAGGACCCGATACCTTCTGGGCCTTCATCTGTAGTTACTCCCCTGCACTGACCCCATCTAAAAAACAAATGCTCTGTGAGGCTACAAATGTATTGTTATTGCTACTTTTTATTAATCATCTTTCTATACAGCCCTCTCCTATTCATATTCCAGTCTCTTATTCAAATCAATGCATGGTTACTAGGGGAATTTGGACCCTAGCAACCGGATTGCTGAAATTGCAAATTGAAAAGCTGCTGAATAAAAAGCTAAAACCCACAAATAATAAAAAATGAAAACCAATTGCAAATTGTCTCAGAATAGCACTCTCTGCATCATACTAATAGTTAATTTAAAGGCGAACAACCCCTTTAAATAAAACCAATAGGCTGGTTTTGCCTCCAATAAGGATTAATTATATCTTAGTTGGGATAAAGTACAAGGTGCTGTTTTCTTATTACACAGAAAAAGGAAATCATTTTTAAAAAATTGGATTATTTGGATAAAATAAAGTCTATGGGAGACAGCTTTTCCATAATTCTGAGCTTTTTGGATAGCAGGTTTTCAGATATAGGATCCCATTCATGAACGGTGGCCGTGCTAAAATTGCACTATGCACTTACCATGGATCTCCAACCTGGTTTTTACCATAGAATAATGTATTGAGGTGAGCTGGCCCTTTAATTGCTGTGAGGCTTGGTACAGTCTCTCACTTATTCCTGTAGAACAACAATATAAAAATAAAGAGAAATAAAGTGATGACTATACTGGAGGTGCCACTGCAGCTCTGGCTTTGGGACAGGGAATTGCTGGTGTTTTACTAAAAGGAACGAGTTGTTTGTCGGTAATTTCTGCCGTCGGCTCATAATGACGTGGAGCAGCTCATTAGCACGAGGGGGAGACTTTGACACATTTGATGCCAGAAATGAATTGGTTTCCATAAGAGCTTTGTTATGAGCCTGTCAGTCATTGTTCCGCTGCCTCCGGGCACAGTTGTGGGTCTCAGTGATAAACACAAATGCTACGAGTAAACATGGAAGCAAATTACTAACAGTGTAACTGCACAGCCCGGGGGCCCCCCAGCATCAAGATAAAAATGCCAGGAGCCCCTCCGACCCAGGGTTATGCTCAGGGGTGTAACCTGCTCCATCATATGCAGACTCGGAGGCACAACCTGGGATTGGAAAACAGAAAACACACTGCTGGGCAGGGCCGCCATCAGAAATCACAGGGCCCCATACAACAAAATTTCCTGGCCCCCCTGTGCCCACCGCAAGCCCCACCTACAAGTCCGCCCTCCCCACCCCACAGGTCCATCCCCCACCACACAGTAAAAAAAAACTTTGGTGGTTAGGGTTCCCACATGTTAATAAAAAAAATTGGCCCCCATAAAAAATATTTGTGGTCAGGGACCCCATAAAAAAACATTTGTGGTCAGGGCCCCCATAAAAAAACATTAGTGGCCAGGGCCCCCCATAAAAAAATATTGGTGGCTAGGACCCCGCATGGTAAAAAAAAATTGGTGGCCAGCCCCCCCCCCCCACATTATAAAAACATTGGTGGCCAGGGCCTCCATGTAAAATAAACTTGCACCCCCCAAAGAAGTTTAAAAAAAAATTGGTGCCCAGGGCCCCACCACACAACAGGGGCTACAAAGGGTTAAGGAGGAGGGGAGCACAGGTGGCTGCATCTTCTCTTCTGTTGAAACCTCAACTATCCAATCCCTGAGCAGCTCAACTGGGACTTAAACTCAGTGACCAATAAGGGAAAGTAATGGACAGCAGATCCCTCACCCTGTGCTCCCGCCCTGCCTTCCCGAAGTCGGCAGCTCTCAGAAAGCAGGGGGCCCTGCTAATCAAGAAAGTGCAGTGCAGGCCCCCTACAACTCTCCCCCCTGTCCCCCCCTGATGGCAGCCCTGCTGCTGGGCACATTTTTATAAAAACATTTTGGGTTCAAAGCCTTAGGGAATCAATTATCAGAGGTGCAAGTTCCTCCATCACATTTGGTGATACTTTGAGTTGTGATGATCCTGGAGAATGGAGGGTATGATTGATGGGACAGCAGCTCTGCCAACTGCCATGCAATATCGTTCACAGGCAGGAGGGTTGCAGGGGGTGGCTGGGAGTTGCAGTTTTGCAGCAGTTGCAGTGCTGCCATGGCACATATTAAATACAGTGGGGTCATTTATCGACACTGGGCAAATTTCCATTATCTGGAAACTCATTAAACAGAAAAGCTCAGAATTTAGGGATAGGCTGTTTCCCATAGACTCAATTTTATCCAAATAACAAAAATTTTTAAAATGATTTCCTTTTTCTGTGTAAAATAAAACAGTAGCTTATCTAATCTACAGGGCCGCCAGCGTCAAAACTTCCTGCCTAGTTTTCCAAATTAGGATTATCCATGATTGACACTGTGATCGGCCAATTGACAATCGCTGCGTCACAGCCACGCCCCATGACATCACAGTCCCCACTGCTGCATCACAGCCCGCCCCTCCATGTCACTACCCCGCCCCCTGCCCGGTCTCCACCGGCAGTAAAGTTGGAAACCCTATCTTGATCCCAACTAAGATTAAGAGATACTTTGCTCAAAGTGGTATCCCATGAATTCTTTTGAAAATATATTAATTTTTTTTTGCACTTTTTCTGAAATACTTTGTCGGTATGAACCTCCTTTATAGGTCATTTCCCAATGTACTCACTCCAAAACAGGTACATCAGGGAGCAGATTGTAACACAAATCACTAAGGTTGTGGTTGGCATGGGCCAGCGGGAGACCTGGATAAAAACTCAATTGGCTCCAGCGCTTGTGGGCTCCACTGATCCAGAATATGGTGATTTGGACCTGAATTGAATTGGACACTTGGGCATGTAAATGATTACTTAGGTTTTCCTGATCATGCTTCCCATTGGCATGGTAAATGGAATGAATAGGTTGTTTCTCTAGCAACATTTTGCACTGACAGCTGAAAGCAGGGGTCCCCAAACTTTTTTAGTTGTGAGCCACATTCAAATGTAAAAAAAGCACAAGCATGAAAAAAAGTTCCTGGGGTGCCAAATAAGGACTGTGATTGTCTATTTGGTAGCCCCTATGTGGACTGGAAGCTTATGGCTAGGGCCAGATGATGTATAGCGATTCTCTGCTGCTCCCCTTGCCTTTGCAACTGTGGGTGGATTTTGGCACAAAATGTTGCATTTCGGTGCCAAAATTCCCTGCATCTGCCTGCACCCTAGCGGAAACAGTACTTGTAGACCAGGAGTGCTCTTAAGCTTATTCTCGGCTCCCCCATCATCTGGCCCTGGCCTTCAGGAGGCTCAGTTTTGCAGTTTTTATGCAACCAACACTTGCCTCCAACCCTGGTATATATATAAATATAAGCATCTGATTTGAGGCCACTGGGAGCAACATCCAATGGATTGGTGAGTAACATCTCCACTGGTCCGGGATCACTGGCTAAAGGGATAGAGTTTTCTCCAGCCAAGTTCCCAGAGTTCCCTAGTACCATGCTTAAGGTTGTCTTATACATACCTACATATACTGTATAAAGTAGATATATACAGAGTGAACAGATAATAAGCACCTACTGAAGAGTAGGGCCACCCTTTGCCTTTAGAATAGATTGTTTCTTTTTTGGGACACATACAAGTCCTGATGGTCTACATATAATGGATATTGGACCATTCTCAGAGAACAGAGTCTCTAGCTCTTTGGGGGATGGCAATTGGGCTTCAATGTCTTTGTATCAGAACTTCCCATCATAGTGTTGTGTAGACCTGGTGACTGATGAGACCATGGAAGGTATTTGATCTCATCCTGGTCTTCACGAAAACACACTTGAATTATTGAACCTAAAGACGATGGCTTACCGTTTTACGGTATCATTTCACCTCCATGTTTAACATTCGCAACAGACATTAGTGTTCATTTACTTAATGCACTGCAGTGTGCGAGATGCAGTCAACATAGTTTTTTTATACCCACAATGCAACATTCTTTCCCATCATTCCATGGCTACAGATTTATTGTTATTGCTACTTTTTATTACTCTGCCTTCTATTCATATTCCAGTCTCTTCTTCAAATCAGTGCATGGTTGCTAGGGGAATTTGGACCCTAGCAACCAGAAATTACATACTGGAGAGCTGCTGAATAAAAAGCTAAATAACTCAAAAACCACAAATAATAAAACATGAAAACCAATTGCAAATTGTCTCAGAATATTACTCTCGACGTCAAAGTAAAAGTGAATTTAAAGGTGAACAAACCCTTTGAGGTAAATTGCCCTAATACGTGGAGTACACTCTCTAGCTATAGATGGGTTACTGTATATACAGTATATTAAATTTAAGTAAAGCACCAGGGGAAAGGAGTCCAATAAATGATCCCCGACTGCTCTGCATGTTCTCAGCAGCTAGGAGACGATTCCAGTGCACGTTTATATATTATTCTTTCTCTTATGAAAGTGCCTTCAAAATGTATTTTTTTTTCCTTTAAAAATGACTTCATCTGTCAGTTGATCAGTGATCACAGATGTATATATTCTTTCTGTGCTCTGTCTGTATATATATATATATATATTTCCATCCATCCACCGAAGCAGAGAGTCACGACGAGCATCGAGGAATAAGGGGAGCTCACGATTAGCATCAGACAAATGACATTTCTATTCTGCTGCCTGATACAATGAGCTCTTATCCAGCACAAACACATACAGCCTTCATTTACCATTAATTCCAAGAGTAAAGAGTCAATTGCTGGCCACAGAGAACCAGGGTTGGCCTTGACCCGACTAGCCATAATCAAAGCGGGCACCAGAATACAATCTGCTCAGAAGAGGGGTACCTGGCATAACATCCAGTCGCTGTGAGTCTTTCCTCGATGCCACCAGTGACCAGGGCTGTGAAGGAGCTGAAATGCAAGGAAGCCTTAGCCTTAATAAGTCTGTGTGGAACCTGCCCAAGTCAATGGGGGTCCATATTGTTTCCTTCTAACCGATGTAGATCTTTGACTACCATCATCTATGGTCATCTAAAGCAGAGATCCCCAACCAGTGACTCGTGAGCAACATGTTCCTCACCAACCCCTTGGCTAATGCTCCCAGTGACCTCAAAGCAGGTGCTTATTTTGAATTCAGGGCTTGACAAGTTTTGGTTCAATAGAAACCATGTGTACTACCAAACTGAGTCTCCTGTAGGCTGCCAATCTACATAGGACTACCCAATAGCTGTAATGTACCCTAGTGTTCTATTGGGCCAGCGGGGACGCCCGCCACATGGTCCCTCCTCCTCGATCTCTGGTAAGCCCTGGTTTTACGTGCCTTGCGTGTGACTTCATCGCACAGAGTGGTGCTCAAACTCATTGCCCGTTGTTAGGTCTAACTTGTTAGTTCCTGGGTGCGATTCTTGTCCTGTTTGATTCCTGTTTTGACCCTTGCCTGCCTGACTATTCTGAGCTCTGCCAAATCTGACCCTTG
Source organism: Xenopus petersii (assembly GCA_038501925.1). Taxonomy (NCBI): domain Eukaryota; kingdom Metazoa; phylum Chordata; class Amphibia; order Anura; family Pipidae; genus Xenopus; species Xenopus petersii. The sequence continues at coordinate 152,592,194 of CM076678.1, forward strand.
CCTGCCTGATTATTCTGATTCTAACGATATTAATCCTTGCCTGCCTGACTATCCGATGAATGCTGCCTGTACCGACCCCTGCCTGATTGACCTTGCTTGAACTCCACCTGAACCGACCACTGCTTGTCTGGCCCTGCTTGTACTCTGGCTGTACCGACCCCGGCCTGCCTGACTACACTTTTTGTCTATTCCCTGAACTGGTTCTTTCCATCCTAAACCTCGGTATGTACTGTGTCCCTTCGCCTGTCGAGAACTCTTGCTTGGCTACTCTCTTATTAAGACCTGGCGGCATCTGAGTAGCTGAGGGCTCCTCCCAAGGCCAATGGCGGCTGCTAATTCCGTTACCTTTCAGAATGAAATTCAAATTAATGACACTGACTTTCAAAGCACTTCACAACTCTGCTCCACCCTACATCTCTGAACTCATCTCTATATACTCACCCACTCGCTTACTACGCTCCTCTACTGACCTGCTACTCAACTCTTCTCTCATTACCTCCTCACATGCTCGCATTCAAGACTTTGCAAGGGCTGCACCCCTCCTCTGGAACGCTCTCCCACAGTCTGTCCGACTTTCTCCCAACCTTTCTGCTTTCAAAAAATCTCTGAAAACGCACTTCTTTTGAGAAGCCTACCCTCACTCTTAACTTAACTACCAAACGCAACAATACAATACCACATTTCTCACCCACTTAATTCGATCTTGCCCACTCCCACACCGTGTGTATTATTCCCTTCCCTTTAGACTGTATGCCTATGCATAGGGCCTTCCTCACCTTTTTGTACCTGTATTGATTGTGATATTTGGTACTCCATATATTCTATATATGTAATTCGTGTGATTTAGTTGTATAATCACATTTACTTTACAGTGCTACGCAATATGTTGGCGCTATATAAATACATGTTAATAATAGTAATGGAGGAAGCAGAGCCGTGACCAGGGAGTCTAGCACCTGTTCTGGATTTAGGGAGCTGATTGTGACAATAGCCAATCACAACAATTAATTGGCTCCAAGAACATTTTTCATGCTTGCGTTACTCTCAAGCTCCTTTAATATCTGAATGTTGTTCAAGGGTAAAAAAGGTTGGAGACCCCTGATCTAAAGTGTGATACAAATGTAATTTGTACATAAACCCACATTGTCCCCAGAGTCTCCACTCCACTACCCATCCTCAGTACCCTAACCAATGCCGATGTTGCTATCTCCTAACTCCATTAGTTAGCATTAGTAAGAAGGGATTCATTTCACATATACACAGTAGAAGCCTACTGAACATTACCTATTCCCTATTTGCACATTTATGTAGAACCATTATTTTCATGATAGTTTTGATTAAAAAATATATTTTCTTGATCCTTCTCTCTCCTAACAAACAGAGGTAACCTGAACCTTCCTCCTGTCGAGAGATGGGCTTGACATTTGATAAAAAGTGAGGAATTAAGGCCACAAATGGAGTATCATTAAGCCCAGTATTGCATCCTGCTTGTTTTAACTTTAATCAGGAATCTATACATTAATCATACTCGTACAGTAATCTGGGAAGTAACCCGGAGAGAGAATAGAGACTGATGAATGGTATCAAAATTGCTGTATAATCCAGTTGTGTTGGCTTAATATTTCCTCTGATGTGCTGCATAATGCACTTACATGAGCATGTTACTCCCTGTACAATCATGCCGGGTGCAAATGCAGCCTCAGCTGGAGTCGATTGCCATGTTTTAAAACTCAATCCTTCTTAGTAATGTATTAAAGGGAAAATATGCTTTTTCTCTAATTAGTTTATCTTCCATTATATCCCTTATGTTGACAGTAAAGTATGATGGGACCAGAATAGAACATATATTATTTTCTCGGGAACCTTCGGCAGAGTTGCAGTTCCCAGCTCCTTTTTCTCTTGTGACCCCAGATTTATTGACTGGGACCATCGGTTTGTGATAGGGTCAAATACTTAAGACACAGATCCCAGTGCCATAACAATGGTTGCAAGGGAACCTTGGATAAGCAGCAAGGGAAGTGTTTTTTTGGCTATTTGATATCAAGTTTCCCCCACTTTGCTTCAATATTTGCTCAGCACCCCCCCCCAGTATTAGCCATCTTGCTAATATCTAGCACAGCAAAAAAGTGTCTTGTTCCAAATGGCCTCTCATACTGGGCTGCAAGACATATTAAGGATAGATAATAGGTAGGTAGACCAGATCTCACCCTAGATGCACCCCAAGCTGGGCTCCCATGTCCACAGCTGTTTCCACCTAATACTTTGGAATCCATTGAAACAGGAGTACAGGGTCAGGTTGTTTTAGGGGCTGATTTTTAAATTCATCTGGTTTCTCTAGATCAGGCATCCCCAACGAGTGGCTCATGAACAACATGTTAATCACCAACCCATTGTATGTTGGTCCCGATGGCCTCAGAGCAGGTGCTTATTTTGAATTCCTGGCTTGAAGACAAGTTTTTGCATAAAAAACATACAGGCTCTAATCAACAGAGCCTCCTGTAGGCTGCAACTCCACATTGGTGCTACCAATAGCCAATGACAACCGATACTTGGCACCTCCAAGAACTTTTCAGGCTTATCTTGCCCTACAACTTTTTTTTAATGTGGCTAATGGGTAAGAAAGGTTGCGGACCCCTTCTCTAGGTCATACCTTCTCAGGTTCAATGCCCACATTTGGTGTCCCTGTTCTCAATCTATTATAGCAGTTGTCTAACTAGAGGCTCTCAAGTGATTTTTATGACCTGGTGGGCATTGTCAAGTTCTGCAGCGACTCCTGTATATGATACGATTTGTCATAGCCAAATTTTGGAGAACATTGATGTTGGTTTACCTTACAATGCTTTGACTTCATCAGTCTAATTTCTATATTCCAGATATTTACTTGCTTTAGATGTTTTTTGACCAATCTTATCAGAGCTCAAAGAGTTTCCTACTCTTGAGATATTCCTGAGTAACCATGGAGGGTTAGGGCCTGTGCTGGTAATCCAGCAGCATACTCAGTGGACCAAAGGATTTCCTTGAGCAGCAATTGCAGAGAGTGTCCAATATTTTGGGTTCAAACTCAGTTTTGTGAGTAAATGCATGTGAATGGATGGTCTGATTTGGCCACCAAGATGTTACAGAGTGCTAAGTGGGCAATGTAGGTAGCACGTATGGAGATCCATTGCTACACCACTTTTACTTGTTACGTCTGTAATCTTACAGGGCCACTTTAACCTCAATCCCTACTGAAATGCGTATGGACTTTAATGCTGAAACATCTTGAGAATTCTTGACCACTCTTGACAATTCTCAAACAAGTGGAGCGATAGATTTCCATAAAACAATGAAGTGCCCATTGTGTTAGTTGGTCAGCTTCTAAATTATGGAGGCAGCAAGAGATGGAGATAAATACAGTGTTCAGAGCTTGGGGATATCATTACATCATTAATATTGCATGGCCTGCTTTCCGACATGTCAAGTTCATGGGTCTCACAGGAATCAGCTGGTCCAGACTTCAGACCCCTCACTGATGCTTTATGCAATAGCAAAAGATCTATTGATCTGCATTATTCACTCACAAACACACAATCCGTCAACCTTATTTACTCAAGGAAAGTCATCCTGTGCATTTCCAAGCTCTTAGCTACTCGTGGCCCAGGCGATGTACAGTAAACATGAGCTTTAGTAAGTCTCTTGTTGGACAAGTCAAGAACACCAACCAGTTTGAGAGCCATCTTTTCTCTTTGTTATCAACCACTGGTCATCTCCCCTTGTTCGTCCACAGAGATGAGGAAAAGTCTTATCTAGCTGTAGGAATTAATCAAAGAAATTCTGCAACAGCTTCTTTTATATACGAGGATTGATACTCTTATATATATTTGAGGGGCAATTTGCAGAACTGCTCCTTACAATCCTTAAAAATATTGGTTCTTTTGAAGATGTGCTGCCTATTTTTCAGGAGAAATGTATAGTACACGTATTAAACCTGCTATCCCGAATGTTCAGGAACTGGGGTTTTCTGGATAACAGATCTTTTCATAATTTAGATCTTCATACCTTAGGTCTACTAGAAAATCAATGTAAACATTAAATAAACCCAATAGGCTGGTTTTGCTTCCAATAAGGATTAATTATATCTTAGTGGGGATCAAGTACAAGCTACTGTTTTATTATTACAGAGAAAAAGGAAATCATTAAAAATAATTGGATTATTTGGATAAAATGGAGTCAATGGGAGAAGGCTTTTTTTGTAATTAGGAGCTTTCAGGATAACGTGTTACTGGATAATGGATCCCATACCTGTTTAGTATAGTCAAGAGTCAATGATGAGAGGCAAGACTAAATGAGGTATAATTTATAATTATACCTTTTATAATCAGACTGGGAAAACCTGTCCTCATTGGTCCTTGTCACCACTAACCCTCAACCAATGGGGTCCATCAGGACCTGGGACCACCAGGATTTCTTAAAAACCCCAGTGAGCCTGTCTGTTCCTGATCTATTCCTTTATTTAAGGTACCATTATAATATATCTATATATGGTACTATAATCCAAACACTGTTGGGAGAAAATGTGACTGCTCATGGGAATCATATGGCAATCCTGACAGCCCAATAACATATGGATAAAAAGTATTTAATAGTGCTACTGAACATTCTACTTTACAAGCTATACCACAAATTGTTTGTTTGGATCAGCTGGGGGGTATTCAGGTTTATCCTCCCTGTAAAGCCCCTATAGGAAGTTCTCCTCCCTACATTTAAGCCCCAACGCAAGTAGCAATAAGGGGAAATAAAAGGATTATAAAATGGTCACTTTAAATTAACTCTTGTCATTCCAGATGCACAGGATGGGATAAAACTGACTCTCTTGCTCCCCCTAACGCTTAAAAGAAGGCCTGCTTATAACAGAATTAGAGTTGTACAAGGATTTTCCAGTGACTTTTGTGCCAGTCTTCTCTTTCTTTACAAACAAACTGCCATTACTATGCAATTTGTAATTAGACTTCAGGAGGGGGACATGGAGCTGTTTAGGTGATCAGGGCTAGGGGAAAAAATGCTAATGCCTCTCTCAATGATCATTAAAGGCACATTTAAACAGAACAAACAGGATTTTTATGGAAGAATAGATTTACAATAATTAGACCACTGTCCCCGAGGAACTAGGAAAATGTTTTATTGTGAAGTGTTGCTTTAAGTGTATCTGTGATTGCTGGGCTACAGCTCCCTTTAACTCTTGATAATACGCTGTAGAATGCCAGGGGTAGTACTTGCCTAATATATGGACAAAACAGCACTCTAATGGAAGGGTTATGTCCCCTTTAAAGAACTTGTTGCATCCATTTATTGTTCAATGTTCTTGCAATAGTTTTATACCCACTGTGAACTATTACTATAATGCGAACAAGAAGTTAACCCTTATAATCCCTTGGTTTTCTGACTTTAGTGATGTTAGGTCTCTACAAGGGGAGGAAGTAATCCAAGCTACGATTCTAGCTACCTACTACAGGCATGGGACCTGTTATCCAGAATGCTAGGGGCCTGGGGTTTTCCTGATAATGGATCTTTCCATAATTTGGATCTTCATACCTTAAGTCTACTAGAAAATCATGTAAACATGAAATACACCCAATAGGCTGGTTTTGCATCCACTAAAGATTAATTATATCTCTGTTTGGATCAAGAACAAGGTACTGGTATAGGTTCTGTTATCCAGAATGCTCGGGACCTAGGGTTTTCCGGATAACAGATCTTTCCATAAGTTGGATCTCCATACCTTAAGTCTACTAGAAAATCATGTAAACATTAAATAAACCCAATAGGCTGGTTCTGCTTCCAATAAGGATTAATTATATATTATTTGAGATCAAGTACAAGCTACTGTTTTATTAGCACAGATAAAAAGGAAATAATTTTTAAAAATGGAGTCTATGGCAGAAGACCATTGCATAATTCAGAGCTTTCTGGATAACGAGTTTCCGGATAATGGATCCCATACCTGTAATTAACTAACATAGGCATACACTGCACCAGTCATGTTACCTACAGCAATCAATCAAACCGTTTGCTTTCTTTTTCTTGGAAGTGTTAGTTGATTACTGATTGGTTGATGTTGGTAACTTTGCTGGGGTGATTTAGAAGAGCAATGTGAGAATCTTTATGGAGCCCAAGTAGGTGTCAGCGTTCAGTATCCTGCTAGAAGTGAAGCCCTTAGGTTGAAGTAGGGCCACCTTAAAAAGGGCCCATTGTAACTGTGCATGCATTACTACATGCCTCCTTCCATGTACCATGATCCCCTCCGCAACCCGCTCCAGTACTCCTGCTGTCAATGGTCACCACCACCATCAGGACAATGAAGTTAGGTCCATCAATTTGATTTTTGCCCAGACAGGCCTTGGGTTAAAGCCATGTTTTAGATTGAAAAAGTGGTGGACTGTAATTCTAGAAGTCATAGAAGATGCCAACCACAGGGCAAGATAACAATAGTAACTCTATATCTATGTTTTTTAGAGGTCATAGAAGATGCCAACCACAGGGCAAGATAACAATAGTAACTCTATATCTATGTTTTCTTGAAGTCATAGAAGATGCCAACCACAGGGCAAGATGACAACAGTGACTCCATATCTATGTTTTCTGGAAGTAATAGAAGATGCCAACCACAGGGCAAGATGACAACAGTGACTCCATATCTATGTTTTCTGGAAGTAATAGAAGATGCCAACCACAGGGCAAGATGACAACAGTGACTCCATATCTATGTTTTCTGGAAGTAATAGAAGATGCCAAACACAGGGAAAGTAACTCTATATCTTTGTTAGCCCTCAATAGTTGAAGATCTTCTCCAACAACTGAAGCCTGAAGGACTATAGGCCAGATAGGCCTCCTATTGAGTCCTCGCAACCTTTGGTTTGCCCTTTCCTTTTCAAACCGGCGCAATACTAGCAAAGAGAGACTCTTCTAAGAAATATCTTAGATATAGGATATAGGACATCATTTATAAAACTCTATGGAGAAGCAGCAGCTCATGAAGATATCATGGACAGACTTTTCCTATAGAAGCAAATACCCTCCTTCCACTGAACCCTATGGATCAGAGTGCACAGACTGAAAGTATTGAATTGAGCACAGTTTGAAGCTCTCCAAGAGACTCCCCAAGGCTGCCTCAGGGTGCCTGGGATTAATTGCCAGGTCTCCTTTCACAAGCACAATGTGATATTCTTAAAAAAAGCCTTGGGGACTCTCTAACCCCTTTAACCATAACTCTTCTTCACAAGTACTATACAGTAAAAACCTAATTTTTATATCTATAAATGCATTAGCGAATCTCTTTTTTATGGTTCATCATATCGTGTTCTTCCTTCTGGGTCCATGTGTATTAATAATTCAATTAGTGTTATTGCGCTCGTATAATATCCCATTGAATGCTTTATTATCAGACTGATTATGAGTGGGGGGAGATTAATCTTGTCTCTCGCTGCACCCCACCTTACCTCTCATAGACACCACTGAAAAGCCTGCTGTGTAAAATTGTTGCAAACTTAATTAAATAGTCATTTGTGTGTATACGGGTAGCGCCGCGCAGATAAATGTAGTGAGGCAAAATAAATACGTCTGGAAAATTGAATTACTTAAGCAGTCGTTTGCTAATTAGTAAAGACAAAGAGAGCAATCAAACAGACAAACTGATTTGGAAGAACGAGTTTAGGCAGAGGGAAACTTATTTCCATTATTTTGGCTTTTAATGTTTCGCATGTTGGTTTTTCTGTGTCCTCATTTCTTGTGCCGAATCCAAGGGGCTGATTTATTAACTCAGGTGTTAAATTGCACCAGGGTATTTACCGTTAGAACTGACAATTTAGTAGAAATTAGAATGGAAGTAAAGGTGTAGTTGGTTGCTATGGGCAACTGCCCTGGTGCCTATGTTTGTAAATCAGAATACTGGGTCTCATGGTGCAATGTGTTTTGTACTTTGCTCACTGCACTTACTAGCTATAGAAACAGGTCTTTGCTCATTTTGTATTGGAGGGGGCCAGTGGCGTAACTAGAAGTCACAGGGCCCCCCTGCAAAAATAAATTTGGGCCCCCCGCCTCAACTCATCCTAGTTAATGCTACCTTCCACACGGCTTTGCTATATCCACAAGCATACTGTATAATGTGTAGAAGGAGCACATCCACACAGGTTTAAATTGCAAAATGTACTTAATGTATTTTAAATCTACCATCCTCATATACTGTGCATCCTTCCCCTGTGCTGATAGGGTCTGCTAAAAAAAGCTGACTGAGTGGTACATTGTATTCATGCTCTGATGCCCCATGTTGTTTGCCTTGCTTTGCCATATCTATTTCAGCTACATAACCTTCTCTTCATTCACTATTAGATACAACATCCTAAAAATGATTTTAATAATAAGATAAAGGATGAATACTATGAATACTTAACAGTTATACAGATAGCTAGAATCTCAGCTGCCATAAAGCAGGACAGGACTGCTGCTTACAATGGGGATCAGACATGATCTGTGCAGCCACTGGGACAGAATGTTCTGTTATACAGATAGCTAGAATCTCAGCTGCCATAAAGCAGGACAGGACTGCTGCTTACAATTGGGATCAAATAGGATCTGTGCAGCCACTGGGACAGAATGCTTTGTTATAGATAGCTAGAATCTCAGCTGCCATAAAGCAGGACAGGACTGCTGCTTACAATGGGGATCAGATAGGATCTGTGCAGCCACTGGGACAGAATGTTCTGTTATACAGATAGCTAGAATCTCAGCTGCCATAAAGCAGGACAGGACTGCTGCTTACAATTGGGATCAAATAGGATCTGTGCAGCCACTGGGACAGAATGCTTTGTTATAGATAGCTAGAATCTCAGCTGCCATAAAGCAGGACAGGACTGCTGCTTACAATGGGGATCAGACAGGATCTGTGCAGCCACTGGGACAGAATGCTCTGTTATACAGATAGCTAGAATCTCAGCTGCCATAAAGCAGGACAGGACTGCTGCTTACAATGGGGATCAGATAGGATCTGTGCAGCCACTGGGACAGAATGTTCTGTTATACAGATAGCTAGAATCTCAGCTGCCATAAAGCAGGACAGGACTGCTGCTTACAATTGGGATCAAATAGGATCTGTGCAGCCACTGGGACAGAATGCTTTGTTATAGATAGCTAGAATCTCAGCTGCCATAAAGCAGGACAGGACTGCTGCTTACAATGGGGATCAGATAGGATCTGTGCAGCCACTGGGACAGAATGCTCTGTTATACAGATAGCTAGAATCTCAGCTGCCATAAAGCAGGATAGGACTGCTGCTTACAATGGGGATCAGATAGGATCTGTGCAGCCACTGGGACAGAATGCTCTGTTATACAGATAGCTAGAATCTCAGCTGCCATAAAGCAGGACAGGACTGCTGCTTACAATGGGGATCAGATAGGATCTGTGCAGCCACTGGGACAGAATGTTCTGTTATACAGATAGCTAGAATCTCAGCTGCCATAAAGCAGGACAGGACTGTTGCTTACAATGGGGATCAGATAGGATCTGTGCAGCCACTGGGACAGAATGTTCTGTTATACAGATAGCTAGAATCTCAGCTGCCATAAAGCAGGACAGGACTGCTGCTTACAATTGGGATCAAATAGGATCTGTGCAGCCACTGGGACAGAATGCTTTGTTATAGATAGCTAGAATCTCAGTCGTAAAGTAGGGCAGGACTGCTGATTACAATGGGGCCAGCACCAGCATGACCCCGATACTGGAATAGGGATCTATAGAACAAATATAACTCGGCTTCTGACTGCACAGACCAAACAGCTTTATTTGCCAGGGAGGTTAATGTGCTTGCTGACAATCTCTTTAACATAAAAAAAAATCATCACGTTTCACGTCCTACTACTTCCTAGAATGTGTGGCAAAAGTGCATCGGTAAAGCCGGCAAGGAATGAGGGCTATGGTATGGCCAACTATTCCCTTGGTTGTCAGCAGGGAAAATAGAAAGAATAGTGGCTAGTTACCTACCCTCCATTGTCACACCGGGCCGATGTGGACATTGGTGCAGATCGCACCAACTGTGACATCACACACAGCACGCTGTGGAGATCCTGGCAATGATGCAGGGCCGGAACTAGGGGTAGGCAGAAGGGGATGCAAAGGTGGAAGGGCGCCAGGCAACTTACCTCTTCTGATGCCTTGCCCCTAGTTCAGACCCTTGTTTCCCCTGTGGCATCAATCCAATACTTCTTGAATATGCACTGTTCTGTGAATGCGTGCACGCACAGCAGCAGGTTCTGCGCTTGTGCACGCATGCATATCAGAAGGAGGCTGATGTAGCCATAAGTCACTCGTGTTGCCTTTGGCGCCCGGCACTGGCTCTACCCTCTCCTTTTCCCTCCTTTCGTCACACCCCCTACATCCCTCCACCATCTTCGTATGGAGCACGCGCACTCGCACATGCGCACAAAGAGTATGTATGCGCGCACACTGGGGTGCAATAGCCGATCCGGTGCCTAGGTCACTGTTAGTACGGGCCGGCCCTACGATGATTGCGGGCCCCATCGGGTAGTTCCGCCACTGCTGAAATGGTCCCTGCCGGTGGCGCATACTGCTGAGGAAGCAGGCCCCGCCGGGCCCCCTGTACCCATGGGCCCCCCCGCGGCTGTGGGGTCTGCTTCCTCGGTAGTTACGCCACTGGAGGGGGCACATGGCCATTCTCTTGGATATCCCCTCCCACTTGCTCCTATGAGTGCAACATGCAATAAAGTCATCTGCTGCCTGCATATCCATGGCAGCATAGGTATTCCTCTGTACTAAGCACAATTCAGCAGGAACAGTCCCCTAAGTTTGCTCATAGTCTGTACAGAGAGATCCCATAAAACTATGGCAGCATAGGTATTCCCTGTACTAAGCACAATTCAGCAGGAACAGTCCCTAAGTTTGCTCATAGTCTGTACAGAGATCCCATAAAACTATGGCAGCATAGGTATTCCCCTGTACTAAGCACAATTCAGCAGGAACAGTCCCCTAAGTTTGCTCATAGTCTGTACAGAGAGATCCCATAAAACTATGGCAGCATAGGTATTCCCTGTACTAAGCACAATTCAGCAGGAACAGCCCCTAAGTTTGCTCATAGTCTGTACAGAGAGAACCCATAAAACTATGGCAGCATAGGTATTCCCTTGTACTAAGCACAATTCAGCAGGAACAGCCCCTAAGTTTGCTCATAGTCTGTACAGAGAGATCCCATAAAACTATGGCAGCATAGGTATTCCTCTGTACTAAGCACAATTCAGCAGGAACAGCCCCTAAGTTTGCTCATAGTCTGTACAGAGAGATCCCATAAAACTATGGCAGCATAGGTATTCCCTTGTACTAAGCACAATTCAGCAGGAACAGCCCCTAAGTTTGCTCATAGTCTGTACAGAGAGATCCCATAAAACTATGGCAGCATAGGTATTCCCTGTACTAAGCACAATTCAGCAGGAACCGTCCCCTAAGTTTGCTCATAGTCTGTACAGAGAGATCCCATAAAACTATGGCAGCATAGGTATTCCCTGTACTAAGCACAATTCAGCAGGAGAAGCTCCATTCACTTTGCTTATAGTCTGCCATAAATAGAGATGTCGCAAACTGTTCGCCGGCGAACTTGTTCGCGCGAACATCGGGTGTTCGCGCTCGCCGGAAGTTCGCGAACGTCGCCATTTTGGGTTCGCCATTGTTGGCGCTTTTTTTTGCCCTCTCACCCCAGACCAGCAGGTACATGGCAGCCAATCAGGAAGCTCTCCCCTGGACCACTCCCCTTCCCTATAAAAACCGAAGCCCTGCAGCTTTTTTTCACTCTGCCTGTGTGTGCTGAAGAGATAGTGTAGGGAGAGAGCTGCTGCCTGTTAGTGATTTCAGGGACAGTTGAAAGTTTGCTGGCTAGTAATCGTTTTGATACTGCTCTGTTATTGGAGGGACAGAAGTCTGCAGGGGTTTGAGGGACATTTAAGCTTAGGTAGCTTTGCTGGCTAGTAATCTACCTTCTACTGCAGTGCTCTGTATGTAGCTGCAGTGGGCAGCTGTCCTGCTTCTGATCTCATCTGCTGACTGCTGCAATAACAGTAGTCCTTGTAAGGACTGCTTTTATTTATTTTTTTGTTGTTTTACTACTACTACTACTACTACTACTACTATAAGAGCCCAGTGCTATTAGTCTAGCAGTGTTGGGGAGTGGGACTGGTGTGCTAATCTGCTGCTCCTAGTAGTTCAGCAGCACCAACTTTAATTTTTTTTTATTTAACTTTTTTTTATTTTACTACCGCTGTAGTAGTGTATAAGTTGACCTTTTAGGCATTATTTGCCCTGTAGGCATTTTTTGCCCAGTGTGTTATTCAACCAACTGCTATCTAGCTGTGTGCCCGTGTTCACATTCTGTCTAAATATCCATAATATTACCGTCTCCAGAAAAAACACCGGAGTGACTTTTTTCAAGCAGCCATAATAAATTTTACGTAATCCGTATCCATCGCTGTAGTAGTGTATAAGTTGACCTTTTAGGCATTATTTGCCCTGTAGGCATTTTTTGCCCAGTGTGTTATTCAACCAACTGCTATCTAGCTGTGTGCCCGTGTTCACATTCTGTCTAAATATCCATAATATTACCGTCTCCAGAAAAAACACCGGAGTGACTTTTTTCAAGCAGCCATAATAAATTTTACGTAATCCGTATCCATCGCTGTAGTAGTGTATAAGTTGACCTTTTAGGCATTATTTGCCCTGTAGGCATTTTTTGCCCAGTGTGTTATTCAACCAACTGCTATCTAGCTGTGTGACCGTGTTCACATTCTGTCTAAATATCCATAATATTACCGTCTCCAGAAAAAACACCGGAGTGACTTTTTTTCAAGCAGCATTCTTATATTTTACGTAATCCGTATCCACCGCTGTGTATACGTTGACCTTGTAGGCATTATTTGCCCTGTAGGCATTTTTTGCCCAGTGTGTTATTCAACCAACTGCTATCTAGCTGTGTGACCGTGTTCTCATTCTGTCTAAATATCCATAATATTACCGTCTCCAGAAAAAACACCGGAGTGACTTTTTTTCAAGCAGCATTCTTATATTTTACGTAATCCGTATCCACCGCTGTGTATACGTTGACCTTGTAGGCATTATTTGCCCTGTAGGCATTTTTTGCCCAGTGTGTTATTCAACCAACTGCTATCTAGCTGTGTGACCGTGTTCTCATTCTGTCTAAATATCCATAATATTACCGTCTCCAGAAAAAACACCGGAGTGACTTTTTTTCAAGCAGCATTCTTATATTTTACGTAATCCGTATCCACCGCTGTGTATACGTTGACCTTGTAGGCATTATTTGCACAGTGTTTTCTTCAAACCGCCATCTAGCTGTGTGAGCTTGTTCACATTTTGTCTAAATATTGATAATATTATCGTCTCTAGAAAAACCACTTGAGTTACTTTTTTTCAAGCAGCATTCATATATTTTACGTAATCCGTATCCACCGCTGTAGTAGTGTATACGTTGATCTTGTAGGCATTATTTGCACACTGTTTTCTTCAAACTGCCATCTAGCTGTGTGTATTATCGTTTCCAGAAAAACCAACTGAGTTTTTGTTGTTGTTGTTTTTTTAAAAATAATGCCAGGCAAAGGCAGGCCGCCACGCAGAGGCCGTGCTAGGGGCCGTGCTGCTATGCAATCCTGTGGCCCTAGCAAATTGCCCAGTTTTAAAAAGCCAATGACCCTGAACTCCCAAAATGCTGAAGAGGTAGTTGACTGGCTTACACAGCACACCCCATCCTCTACCGTTTCTAACTTTACCACAACATCCTCCTCATCCTCCACTGCTATGGCCACCCCACGTAACACTTCCTCCACCACCGGTGCCCCTTCTTCACTGGAGTCAGAGGAGTTATTTTCCCATGAGTTTCTTGAACTGAGTAATGCGCAACCATTATTGGCAGAAGAAGATGAAGGAGATGAGGACGTTACACCAGATTTAATTCTGGCAGAGAACACGACAGAGATGGACATAATGATGAGTGATGAGGAGGAGGAGGAGGTCCCCGCTGCTGCTTCCTTCTGTGATGTGTCAGAAGAAATTGATGCATCTGAGGAGAATGATGATGAGGAGATTGATGTTTTGTGGGTGCCTAGTAGAAGAGAGCAAGAGGAGGGTAGTTCAGATGGAGAGACGGAGAGTCAGAGAGGCAGTAGGAGAATAAGACTTAGAAGAAGCAGGGAGGCCAGCCCGCAGGGATCAGTAGGGCAACAACATGTATCGGCACCTGTGTTCAGCCGGCCAACGCACCCGCCATTGCCGCCAATGCCGCCAACTTCTACTGTTACCGCCAGATCGCACACTTCCAAAAAGTCAGCAGTGTGGGATTTTTTTAATGTGTGTGCCTCTGACAAAAGCATTGTAATTTGCAATGAGTGCAGTCAGAAACTGAGCCTTGGTAAGCCCAACAGCCACATAGGTACAACTTCTATGCGAAGGCACATGAGCGGCAAGCACAAAGCACTTTGGGAGCAACACCTCAAAGGCAACAGGCAAACTAAAAGCCACACTCCTTCTGGTCCAGCATCTTACTGCTCTACCTCTGCTCTCCTTGACCCATCTGAACCACCCTCCACTCCGCCTTCCACCTTGACCACCTGTTCCCATTCCCAGTCATCTGCCACCAGCCAAGTTTCTGTGAAGGCCATGTTTGAGCGTAAGAAGCCAATGTCTGACTGTCACCCCCTTGCCCGGCGTCTGACAGCTGGCTTGTCTGCACTCTTAGCCCGCCAGCTTTTACCATACCAGCTGGTGGACTCTGAGGCCTTCCGCAAATTTGTAGCAATTGGGACACCGCAGTGGAAGGTACCCAGCCGCAATTTTTTTTCTAAAAAGGGAATACCACACCTGTACCAACATGTGCAGAGCCAAGTTACCGCATCTCTGTCACTTAGTGTTGGGCCAAAGGTCCATATGACTACTGACGCATGGTCCTCCAAGCATGGTCAGGGCAGGTATGTCACCTACACTGCCCACTGGGTGAACTTGGTAATGGCTGGGAATGGGAAGCAGGGAATGGGTAGCTCAACAACAACAACAACAGTGGAGTTGGTGTCACCGCCACGGATTGCACGCGGTTCTGCCACCACCTCTACTCCTCCATCGCTCTCTACCTCGTCTTCTTCCTCTTCTTCTTCTTACTCTGCTGCTGGGTCCTCCTTCTCCTCCTCCACACCTGTGCACCCCCAGCTCCCCCTAGGCTATTCGACGTGCCAGGTACGCCGTTGTCACGCTGTCTTGGGGATGACGTGCCTGGAAAGCAAAAACCATACCGGATCTGTACTCCTGTCATCTCTGCAGTCACAGGCCGATCGGTGGCTGACCCCACACCAACTGCAGATCGGAAAAGTGGTGTGTGACAATGGAAGCAATCTGTTGGCAGCGTTGAGACTGGGAAATTTAACACATGTGCCCTGCATGGCACATGTGTTAAATTTAATAGTCCAACGTTTTGTCTCCAAGTACCCAGGATTCCAGGACGTTCTCACCCAGTCCAGAAAGGTGTCGGCCCATTTCAGACGTTCCTACACAGCCATGGCACGCCTTGCTGACATTCAGCAGCGCTACAACATGCCAGTCAGGCGTTTGATTTCTGACAGCCAGACTCGCTGGAATTCAACGCTCCTTATGTTGGAACGTCTGCTGCAACAACAAAGGGCCGTCAACGAGTACCTTTTTGAACTGGGTGGTAGGACTGGATCTGCAGAGCTGGGGATTTTTTTCCCCCGTTACTGGGTGCTTATGCGCGATGCCTGCAGGCTCATGCGACCTTTTGAAGAGGTGACAAATATGGTCAGTCGCACCGAAGGCACCATCAGCGACCTAATACCCTTCGCTTTCTTCCTGGAGCGTGCCGTGCGACGAGTGACAGATGAGGCTGTAGACCAGCGTGACGAGGAGCTGGAAGCGCACGATTTATGGTCGCAATCACCAGAACGAACCCAGGCACCTGCTGCAACGCAGGGAGAGGTGCCAGAAGTGGAGTCAGAGGAGGAAGGTGGCTTTGTGGAGGAGGAGGAGGAGGACCAACAGGAGCAGGCTTCCCAGGGGGCTAGTGGTGACCTTTTGGGGACCCCTGGTCTTGTACGTGGCTGGGGGGAGGAGACCGTGGATGATGCAGTCCTTGATAATGAGGAAGCGGAGATGGATAGCTCTGCATCCAACCTTGTGAGAATGGGGTCTTTCATGCTGGCATGCCTGTTGAAGGACCCCCGTATCAAGAGGCTTAAGGAGAAGGACCTGTACTGGGTCGCAACGCTACTAGACCCTCGGTACAAGCATAAAGTGGCAGAAATGTTACCAACATACCACAAGTCCGAAAAGATGCGGCATTTACAAACCAGCCTGCAAAACATGTTGTACAATGCTTTTAAGGGTGATGTCACTTCAGGAACTCATCAACATTCCAGGGGCAGAGGTGCCAGTAATCCTGCCACGAGCACACCTGCAAGGACAAAGCCCTTTGGCCGGTCTGTAACATCAGACATGCAAATGTTTTTCTGTCCAAGGCAGCGCCACAACCCTTCTGGATCCACCCTCAAAGAACGCCTCGACCGGCAGGTAGCGGACTACCTGGCATTAACTGCAGATATCGACACTCTGAGGAGCGATGAACCCCTGGACTACTGGGTGCGCAGGCTTGATCTGTGGCCAGAGCTGTCACAATTTGCCATGAACCTCTTGTCTTGCCCAGCCTCAAGTGTGCTCTCAGAAAGGACCTTCAGTGCAGCAGGAGGGATTGTAACTGAGAAGAGAACTCGCCTAGGTCACAAAAGTGTCGATTACCTGACCTTTATTAAAATGAATGAGGGGTGGATCTCGGAGGGTTACTGCACGCCGGAAGACTTGTTCTGACTTCTATGCAGCTGTCCTTCTCTTCAAGCCTCATGACTCCACACACAGCTGTCCTTTAGCGTCCTCCTCCCTCCGCCACCGTTACAAACTAGGGTGCAAACCCTACTGGTTTAATTTTTTCTGGCCTCTGTGCTTCAGTGGCTGCGTCCAAAAAAACGGGGCAAACAATGTCTACAAGGTCAACGTATGGCGAAAAATTACTATTTTCAGCATTTATATGGCATATTTTTTCTGGCAACTGTGCTTCAGTGGCTGCGTCCAAAAAAATGCATATTTTCTGCATTTATATGGCATAATTTTTCTGGCCTCTGTGCTTCAGTGGCTGCAACCAAAAAAATGCATATTTTGTCCATTTATATGGCATAATTTTTCTAGCCTCTGTGCTTCAGTGGCTGCAACCAAAAAAATGCATATTTTCTCCATTTATATGGCATAATTTTTCTAGCCTCTGTGCTTCAGTGGCTGCAACCAAAAAAATGCATATTTTCTCCATTTATATGGCATAATTTTTCTGGCCTCTGTGCTTCAGTGGCTGCAACCAAAAAAATTTATATTTTCAGCATTTATATGGCATAATTTTTCTGTCAACTGTGCTTCAGTGGCTGCGACCAAAAAAATGCATATTTTCTGCATTTATATGGCATAATTTTTCTGGCCTCTGTGCTTCAGTGGCTGCAACCAAAAAAATTTATATTTTCAGCATTTATATGGCATAATTTTTCTGGCAACTGTGCTTCAGTGGCTGCGACCAAAAAAATGACTATTTTCAGCATTTATATGGCATATTTTTTCTGGCCTCTGTGCTTCAGTGGCTGCGGCCAAAAAAACTGGGCAAACAATGCCTACAAGGTCAACGACGTTGACCTTGTAGGCATTGTTTGCCCAGTTTTTTTGGCCGCAGCCACTGAAGCACAGAGGCCAGAAAAAATATGCCACATAAATGCTGAAAATAGTCATTTTTTGCCATACGTTGACTCAACGTATATGGCAAAAAATGACTATTTTCAGCATTTATATGGCATATTTTTTCTGGCAACTGTGCTTCAGTGGCTGCGTCCAAAAAAACTGGGCAAACAATGTCTACAAGGTCAACGTATGGCGAAAAATTACTATTTTAAGCATTTATATGGCATATTTTTTCTGGCAACTGTGCTTCAGTGGCTGCGTCCAAAAAAAACTGGGCAAACAATGTCTACAAGGTCAACGTATGGCGAAAAATGACTATTTTCAGCATTTATATGGCATATTTTTTCTGGCAACTGTGCTTCAGTGGCTGCGTCCAAAAAAACTGGGCAAACAATGCCTACAAGGGCAACATATGGCAGTTGTTTAAAGAGAACAGTAGATTACTAGCCAGCAAAGCTACCTAAGCTAAAATGTCCCTCAAATCCCTGCAGACTTCTGTCCCTCCAATACAGAGCAGTATCAAGCAGATTACTAGCCAGCAAACTTACTATCATCTGTCCCTGAAATCACTAACAGCTCTCCCCCTACACTATCTCTTCCAAGCACACACAGGCAGATTTTTCAGATACATTTTTGCCCTTTATCCCCCTCTGGCATGCCACTGTCCAGGTCGTTGCACCCTTTAAACAACTTTAAAATCATTTTTCTGGCCAGAAATGTCTTTTTTAGATGTTAAAGTTCGCCTTCCCATTGAAGTCTATGGGGTTCGCGAACCGTTCGCGAACCGCTCGCATTTTTGCGCAAGTTCGCGAATATGTTCGCGAACTTTTTTTCCGACGTTCGCTACATCCCTAGCCATAAACCTATGTTATGTAATGACTACAATGAATACAAATCAATAGGAGAGAGCGGGTGCTGAGATTCAGCCACAGAACATGGATACAAATCTCCTATTTCCAGTTGAAGCCTCAGCATTTACAAGGCTGCAGGTATGAGATAGTTGCACCACGTCTCATCTTTGTATTCCTTTCTAATAAATCACTTGTGCAGCTGCCACACGCCATCATGTCTCCATCATCCACTTGTGAGTCCATTGACAGCTGCACGGCCGGCAGTTAGACATTCGTGATTCCGTTACAGCCGAAGGATGAGACATTTATAAAGCTGTTGTTACATCAGGACAAAACATATAAACACAACATTGGAAATAATTCTCATTCCTTTCTCTTTTATTTACCTCTTGAGAGTCAGCCTCTTAAATATATTTAGAATCAGTAAAAATAAAAAAATCTGCAGTTCTGCTCGAGTTCTCCTCACATATTCCAAGGGGCCGATTCACGAAATTCGGGTGAAGGGTTAGAAAAAAAAAAATCGAATTTCGAAGTATTTTTTGGGTACTTCGACCATCGAATTGGTTAAATTCGATCGAATTAGATCGAATTCGAACGATTCGAACGATTAGAAGTAAAAATCATTCGACTATTCGACCATTCGATAGTCGAAGTACTGTCCCTTTAAGAAAAACTTCGACCCCCTACTTCGGCAGCTAAAAGCTACCGAAGTCAATGTTAGCCTATGGGGAAGGTCCCCATAGGCTTGCCTGTGATTTTTTGATCGAAGGATTTTCCTTCGATCGTTGGATTAAAATCCTTCGAATCGTTCAATTCGAAGGATTTAATCGTTCGATCGAACGAAAAATCCTTCGATCGATCGATCGCAGGATTTGCGCAAAATCGTTCGACTTCGATATTCGAAGTCGAACGATTTTAGTTCCCAGTCGAATATCGACGGTTAATTAACCCTCGATATTCGACCCTTCGTGAATCGGCCCCCAAGTGTTTCGTATCTGCCATAGATCATTAGTCAGGGGAACATATGGGAAGTCCAATTCGTTGAAAATGTTCCTGCTTTCAAGAAGAGATGAGACAGAGGGAGAAATGTAAGCAGTTTAGGATTCCCTAATTACATGAGAAAAGAGGGAAAGAAATATTGTGCAGTCAAGCAGAATCAGTTTGGCCAATTCTCTTCGTTTTATAGTAAAAATCATTTACCTTTACCGCCCATTAAAACCGACAGATTTCATGCAATCAAACTGACTGGGGCAAAGCCAGTCCCTGGCCAAGGAGGCCACTAGAGTCTAATTTGAGTCGTGTCATCCTTGTGTCATAAAGGTCAGAACTCAAGACTATTCATTTGCTTTATTATTGTGCCCTCAAGCTTGTAAGTCTGACCTTGCTCACTATTGGCTCCCCATCAACGGTTCTGGGGGCAGACCCTCGGGACAGGAATGACCTATCAGCAACCAGAAGAATTACACAGAATAGAGATAACTGATAACACGTCAAATTCGATTTATAATATTTCCGTTTTAGGGTCTAACTCACTACGGGTCATTTCCTAGCTGTGGGGCAAGTAGATTGCACCTGTTTTTTTGCACTTTAGCAGAATTGCCCCAGGTCTCCACATTCCATTTTAGAGCTCACAAAACGAAATTTGCCCTATGAATACAATGCTGCCTCCATTCAGCAGTTATCTACATGAGGTGCTAATAGGGGCAGCATTTAGGGAATTTACTAAATTCGAGTGAAGGGTTCGAATTAAAAAAACTTCGAATTTCGAAGTTTTTTTGGGCTACTTCGACCATCGAATGGGCTACTTCGACCTTCGACTACAAAAATCGAACGATTCAAACTAAAAATCGTTCGACTATTCGACCATTCGATAGTCGAAGTACTGTCTCTTTAAGAAAAACTTCGACCCCCTACTTCGGCAGCTAAAAGCTACCGAAGTCAATGTTAGCCTATGGGGAAGGTCCCCATAGGCTTGCCTGGGATTTTTTGATCGAAGGATTTTCCTTCGATCGTTGGATTAAAATCCTTCGAATCGGATTTAATCGTTCGATCGAATGAAAAATCCTTTGATCAATCGATCGCAGGATTTGCGCTAAATCGTTCGACTTCGATATTCGAAGTCGAACGATTTTAGTTCCTAGTCGAATATCGAGGGTTAATTAACCCTCGATATTCGACCCATAGTGAATCGGCCCCTTAGTCATCACCCCATGAGCCCCGTAGCACCAGCAGGCGCATCCCCAATGGGGTCCTGTATGTTCATGGAATAAAGATACTGACGCACAAGGCTGGATTTGCAGGAAAACCCTACTTTAATTCAAAGGGGTAAATTTATCAAAGAGTGAAGTTCCGCCACTAGAGTGAAATTCCGCAGCGCTCAATTCATTTCTATGGGATTTTGAAAGGCGTATTTATCAATGGGTGAAAGTGAAAGTTCACCCTTTGATAAATACGCCTATAAAAATCCCATAGAAATTAATGGAGAGTGGCGGAATTTCACTCTAGTGGCGGAACTTCACTATTAACTTCACTCTTTGATAAATACGCCTATAAAAATCCCATAGAAATGAATGGAGAGTGGTGGAATTTCACTCTAGTGGCGGAACTTCACTATTAACTTCACTCTTTGATAAATATACCCCAAAGTGCGGAAATGCAACGTTTCGGGGCCACGCCCCTTTCTCAATGATCTCGAATGATTTTTCTTTGACTTCAAAAAAACTGCTCTAGAAGGTCCCCGTAGGCTAACATAGCACTTCGGCAGGTTTAATTTGGCGAAGTATTGAAGTCGAAGTTTTTTTTTAAAGAGACAGTACTTTGATTATCGAATGGTTGAATATTCGAAAGATTTTACTTCTAGTTGAAGTTGTAGTTGTAGTCGTAGTATCCTATTCGATGGTCGAAGTATCCAAAAAATTACTTTGAATTTTTTTACTTCGAAAATTCCCTTGAATTCACTTGTCCTGTATGTCCAGCCTGACCTATTCCAGGAGAGAAGGACAGAGCTGCATTGCACCTGCCGGAACTATACTCTGCACCTTCTCCCTGATGCTGCCAGACCACGGGTTCAAGCTTGATGGTTAATGCAGGTGCAGAACTACAGAGGAAGCAGACCCTGAGGCTGCAGGGGCCCCCGGGATGTATAAGGACCCCATAAGGTCCATTAATAATGAGCAATTTCAACATTTCTTGGTAAAAAGGACAACCCTATAAGACCCTAAAATTAAATTGCTGTGGGGCCCAGTAACACCAGATTGTTCACCAGAAAATACAAGTTTTTTCAACTGTTTTCCATTTTTTATCTATCGTTTTTTCCAAAATCTGAGTTTAAAGTTGACTGCTCGTGTCTCTGGGGTCTGCCAGCTCAGTGGTACATGTTCTGTCCCTATAGTTTAAGAAAAAAGGAAACCCCACCAAATAGAAGTTTCTATACCTATACCAAGTCAAATTGAACCATAAATTGCAAAATCAGGCTGATTACTGATAGTAATAATTCATTAATAAAAGTGCTGGTTATTAAGTTGAATAAAGTGCTGGTGCAAATAAATAAAGTGAAATTAATCAGTACAGAAGGCTGATAACAAAATTAATTATTTCTGAGTCCAATGGGTGTATTACCCCACCAATAGATTCCAATAGTAGCCCTTAATAGATAAATTCATTCATTAATTCATACAGAGTGTGATTCAACCAGATAAATATAATAAAATTAGTATTGCAATAGATTACACCTATAAAGTGCGGTGCAATAAATAGGTTAAAAAATGAGACTTGGTAATTGATTAAATGGTTAAAAAGGAGTTGGTAAAAGGATGGCCAAAATTCAAAATGGGTTAAAAGGTTATTCGATCATATTCCAAGATTAGAGTTGAAAGAAATTGGAAAATATAGTAGGTGGAGTTGTCCCAAAAACTAACTGCCTATTTTGTTTCTAGAGCCTGGGACACCACAAAGTCAAGGCAGGACAGGGTAACCGGAGCTGTGGTCTTGTAATTTAACTTGCCCTAACAATTAAAAGAGGCTAAATAGCCCTAAAAAACCACAAACCCACGGCCCCTTAGAATGGAAGGAAGATGGAAGAGGTGGTATAGTAAAGTATTTAGATCAAATTTCCTGCCCCCATAAAGATATCCAGTATATTCCCCTAATGGAATTGTTGTTCAGAATCAAATTTGTTAAGATAAGGAGATCAATTTTCAAGAGAACGCCGACGCGCGTTTCGCTTAGAAGCTTTGTCAAGGCCTTGACAAAGCTTCTAAGCGAAATGCGCGTCAGCGTTCTCTTGAGCCTAACGCCAGCGTGAATGCGCTAGCGTTGGGCATTTTCGTTAATTCGCTGATTCACTAACGGACGCTGGCGAGAAATTCGCTAGTGTTACTTTGCACCCTTATGCATGGCGAATTTACGCAACGGTCGTAACTACGCAAATTCACTGACGCGCAAATTATTCTGAACGCTACCTTTTACGCCAGACTTCCTTCGCCACCTCAGACCAGTGCAATAGAGTAGATAGAGGGATTGCTTCAAAAAAAGTTAAAAATTTTTCTAAATCCCAAAAAACCCATTTTTTATGGGTGATAGGCTGAAAAGATCTAAAAATTTTTGGGGCTCCCCTCCTTCCCCCCTACATTTCCTAACTCATGGCAACTTAACTATACAGTGGGCACATGTGTAGGGCAAAAAAAAAAATTATTTGATGTTTTGAAGGTTTCCCAGGCATTTGTAGTGCTGCTACATATACCTCCATTGTAACTTCAATTTGGCGCCGTATGCAAATTAACCATCGCTAGCGTAACTTTGCTTTGCTTGGTGAATTAACGCTAGCGCAACTTCACAACCTTACGCTTCCCCTGAGCGCAACTTCGGATTTTAGTGAATTTGCGTAGCGCTAGCAAAAATACGCCTGCCGAAGTGCGGCGAAGTGTGGCGAAGCGGACGCTGGTGCAACAACGAATCTTAGTGAATGTCCCACTGGGACATTCACTAAGATTCGTTGTTGCGCCAGCGTCCGCTTTGCCACACTTCGCAGGACGTATTTTTGGCCAGCGCTACGCAAATTCACTAAAATCTGAAGTTGCGCTCAGGGGAAGCGTAAGGTTGCGAAGCAATCCCTATCTACTCTATTGCACTTCGCCTGGTCTGAGGTGGCGAAGAAAGTCTGGCGTAAAAGTAGCGTTCAGAATAATTCGCACGTCAGTGAATTTGCGTAGTTATGTCCGTTGCGCAAATTCACCAGTCGTAAGGGTGCGAAGTTACACTAGCGAATTTACACCAGCGTCCGTTCGGCGAATCGGCGAATTAACGAAAATGCGCTACGCTAGCGCATTCACGCTGGGGTTAGGCGCTTCGGCGTTTAGTGAATTTGCCCCATAGAGATCGGCTATTTTGACGATTTCGCCAAATGAGCGGATCTCTCCCTGATATACAAACATTGAGGTGGGGGATATCGGACTGATCCTAATGTAGCCAACATGGGCGGTTGGATGGAGGGACTGCATCAAAGAATAGATCTGACAGGATTTTTAATCCTGCATGAACAACGTCTGGCCTACTGTCGTCCAGATATCGATCAGGAAAGCCCTACACAAAACAGAAAGTAATTGAAAAAAGTCTTTATTTCTGGTGAACTATCTGAAACCAACTGAACTGGAAAAAGTGTCGGACGTTGAAAGACCCCTAGGGAAACTCAGAGGCCACTGCCTGGTCTGATAATGTTATATTCGTCTTTAGGGACTGGCCACATCATGATTTGCACAATAAGTAAATAAAATCAACATGACCATAGGATTTCAATGTCAACGTGGATTTTAATAGTTTAAGGCCAAGACGAACAAAGAACCTTTATTTCGTTCAAAGGATAACTAAACCTTTAAAATAAGTGAATGTAAAATTTTGAAATTTACATAGAAATTTTGTAATGTACATTCATTATTTATTCTTTTTTCATTCCAATATATTAAGGGATACATGTACTGTTAATATGAATGAATGTTGTTACAACAGCGCCACCTGCTGGTCATTTCCCCACCAGTCTGACCACCAAGTAGTCAAGGAAGTTGTCAGGAGAAAGAAAGAGACTGCTCTGATGTTCTTCTGCTTAGGAAAGATGTGAGAAAGGTTTCTAAAGCAGAAGAAGATCAGATCAGCCTCTTTCTTTCTCCTGACAACTTCCTTGACTACTTGGTGGTCAGACTGGTGGGAAACTGACCAGCAGGTGGCGCTGTTGTAACACAATTCATTCATATTAACAGTACAAAGTTCCCTTATCTTGGAATAATAAAAAAAAAAATAATGAATGTAAATTACCAAAGTGCTTAGAATAACCCCCTCATCAATTTTAAATTCACTTATTAGGTTTATTTATCCTTTAAAAGGAGAGTTCCACTTTAAATCCCTTGGACAACTGCCGCCCTGACTTCACCACCGGCAGCTAAAAGCAGAGGATTTGATTGATGGCAGAATATTAGCACTAGGAGAAGACATTACTGTATTTGCAATCAGAGCTGAATTGAGGCAAACAGCACCCTTGGGTGACATTCAGGGTACCCAGCACAATACTAATCAAAGTGTTAAATGAGAGGACAAACACAGCAGGTCCTTGGTGGGTGCTGGGAATGAAGTCATGAGAGCCGCCACTTAAACCTGGTCCGTTCCAGCCATTGTCTCCAGACATTTATTGACACAGAGGATCATTGATCAATCTCCCGGCTGGAAATCTGGAAAGTGATAACAAATATTCCGTTTCTCTACAAAGTTTCCTTAGTAAATTGAGGATCATCTGTCACCCACTATTGTCAGTATTATGAAAGCATTGGCGGAGCGATGGGATGTGGAATAGAAAGCTCCTGAGCTCTAGTCGTGTCAAACTTTCTGTTATCTTATTGGATCTGCTTTTCAAGGGGAACTTTATCTAAAATGACATGGAGGGCTTTTATCATTTCATAAATACAGTCGTATATTATAAGGCTCGTTTACAAGTGAAGTGATGTCTAGAAATGTCCCCACCCCCACTGTTGCTCAAAAAATCCCATCCTTTTCTGAATTGAAAATGGGGCATCTATTAACACAGGGGAACCCTCCAAAGGTGACGGTAGCTCCAGGCAGACCCGGACTGGCAATCTGGTTATTCTGGCAAATGCCCTGTAGGCCAATCAAATTAGAGTTAAGGGGGCCAGGGAAGTGGAGCTGCCAAATGGGAACTGAAAAGTCAAATGGGGCTGAAGCCAGAGTCGCCGAAAAGACCTGAAGCCACTGAGGTTTCCACTGAACACTAATGGTCTATTTTTTTTTTTAATCCCCGGTTTCTGTGTTGTTTTTAGGGGGAACTCCCTGACCACCAATGTTTTTTTTTACTTTAATAAGTTCCCTGCATAACTCAGCCTGCAGCCTTGTGCCTTTATATGGTCACAGAACAACCCCTCAGTGACTTCTAATATCCTTATCATTTACAGTAGGGGGTACATTATCCCTTATAATACATGAGTGATACTCACAGTTCCCTGTATAACTCAGCCTGCAGCCTTGTGCCTTTATATGGTCACAGAACAACCCCTCAGTGACTTCTAATATCCTTATCATTTACAGTAGGGGGTACATTATCCCTTATAATACATGAGTGATACATACTCAAAGTAATGCATAGTGCAATTTTAGGCAAATTCATTGCACATTTTCCCTGGTATTAAAGTTAGAATGAAGCCACAGTGTGTGCTAGAAAGACTGCATTACAGAAAACTGTTCCAGTTGAAATGAGCACATGGATATCTGTATCTGGAAATTCTGCAAAAAGGATGAAAACCCAAGATAATACAAGATTCTGTGTCCACCTTGGAGGCAAGTCTAGTTTGTCTGTAGTTTTGCTTTAAGACAGGCTAAGAGGATCCCTGTAGCTGATGTATCTAGTGGCAGGACATAATTAGCAGACACTAAGATCCCCTCCCGGGGGCAATGACTGTCACTCACCTATAATTTGGATGACAGATATGACAGCCGATACCTTGACGGCACAGTGACAGCATTTGTACTTAAGGTCACTTTTCACTAAAAATATTATATAAACTGGACTCTCAGTTCACTCCGAGAATGTCAGGTGTCACATTAGTATTTCCAAGTGATTGGGGTTGGAATTCATTATTATTACTAAGGAGGAGATCTCATTTACAGAGCATGGCACTCATTCAGTCCTAGACATATTCATATTCATATTCCAGGCTCTTGTATAAATAAATGCATGGTTGCTAGGGGAATTTGGACTCTAGCAACCAGACTGCTGAAATTGCAAACTGGAGAGCTGCTGAATAAAAAGCTAAAAAACCACAAATAATAAAAAATTAAAACCAAATGCAAATGGTCTCAGAATATCCCTCTCTACATCATACGAAAAGTTCATTTTAAGGTGAACAAACCCTTTAATATGCTGTTGGATACGATTCAGCAACAACATAATAAAATGATCTGGATAATATAATGAATGGCCACCAGGTATAGTAATCAGTGATGGGCGAATAAATTCACCTGGCGGTGAATTTCCGTGCTTCGGCGCCGGCGAATAAATTTGCGAAACTCCAGTGAAAATCCTCAGCCGTCAACAAATTGACGCCCATTGACTTTAACATGACTTTTCGGACGTGCGTCCAAAATTTTTTGACGTCGGCGTTTATTTTCGAGTTTCACTAATTTTTCAAGACTTTTTCACCATCACAAACTTTTCGGTGAAGCAAAACAGGACAAACTACTAGTAACCCATAGCAACCATTCAGCACATCCAGGGTTGGACTGGGCCTACGGGAGACTAGGAAAAAACCCCTTTGGCCTGCTTCTACAGAAAAGTCTAGCACTGCTCTGAAGGAGAGGAAGGGAGGGGGGTTGTAGTTGGGGTCTTTGGGGTGCCGGGGGGGTCCCAGGGGGGTGTTCTGGCCCAGGAGTGTGTGTTCCCCGATGTAGTAGCCCCGGTGGGCCCAGATCCCCCCAGTCCAAAGCTGCGGTCATCTATTGGAGGCCAAACATCTGATTGGTTGCTAATACCCCTTGCATTACCCCCTTCTCTGTGCCATCAAATATCCCAAAAACGGAGACAGATCAAACCGCAAATTCTGAATAAACAGAATTTGAATTTCCAATGTGAAAATGAAATAAAATGATAAACATGGGTAATTAGGTGAGGACGGTATCCATAGAAAGATGCCTTGTTTGTCTATATTGATATAGTGTAATGCTTAAGGCCCCTGTCCCAGAATAATAATGAAGATAAATATGGATTGCAGAATGGACGCCCTATTCTTGGACAGTCGTTTCAATACAACAACAGCCACAAAAAAAGAAGCTCGGTAATTAATATGTCCTCTGCCGTATAACAAGGTCATCTCTGCCGATAGGAAATCTCTCTCCAATTCTAGACGCCGGTTAATGAAGCCTTGGTGGAGTTCTCTATTGGAATAAGGATTAAGGGGTGAACAATGAGATCAGGACCTAGACCCTGAGTGACTTTCTATTGATCGAGAGAAGCTTATACAGGGCAAGGATTGCAAATAAAGGGCCAGATTCCTTCCAGTATATGAACAGAGGATCAATGCCTCGTTAAGTTTCCTTGAGGAAAAACTCTTGGCTTTTTTAACGGCATGGGATTTCTCAGAGAAGTGCTTTTTTATTAGAATTGGTGACTTTTACTGCTCCGGTTTAGAGCAGAGATTTATAAACCTTGTGGGGTTTAAGCCCCTCTTTGCTGACATTCATATTAGGAGAGCCCAAACAGTGACCAACCCATTGTAGGTATTCTGGGACAGAATTCACGTATGGCTTAAAGAGCCAAGGAAGAGACAAGGGACAATAACGCTATGTGTAACTTTCCCTCTGTTGAGATTAAACACCAACGACCAACTTGGAACCAAGGTTCCACCTCATTTCTACAGATTTATATTTTTTCTTCAATTGTTTCATTCAATGCCTATAGAGTAAAGGTTACCCACTGGGTTTCAAAGCTCAGCCATTGTAGGTGCTGATCACAGGCCAAACACAGATTGCTTTTGCACTTGGTAGGGTTACTATTTGCATTCTACCCTCTAGAAATTCACTGTACATGTCTATCCATTTCCCAGACCCTACTCATCAGAAGACCCATCATTACACAGATGAGACCCATTGAGTTAGGAAACCAACCTATGTTTTAAAACCCAGTGGGTGAGCTTCACACTACAGGGTATTCCATGAAAATGGGTTATAGTAGCAACAGTTGGTTTTCTTCCCAGAGTTCCTTCTGCTTTGCATAGAAATGAGTGGGTCTCATTGAT
This sequence comes from Xenopus petersii, assembly GCA_038501925.1. NCBI lineage: Eukaryota > Metazoa > Chordata > Amphibia > Anura > Pipidae > Xenopus > Xenopus petersii. Next base: position 152,621,148 of record CM076678.1, read on the forward strand.
GGCAGTGATTCTCATGTTGATCCACTTCCATGGCTTTATATATGACAGACTCTCTTTGCCTTCTGGCCAAATGATTGGTGGTTATGGAGCTCCAGATGTGCCAATGCTTCTGAAGAGACTCATCAGTTGTTCAGAAAGGACTTTAGACCTTTGTTTAGACATTATTTTGCCTCCCACGGAGGGTCTGAAGATCCCTATTCGTGTAGGCCTATTAGCTGGAGGGTAGGATCCAAAGATCTTTGCCCCTGCATATCTTCTGGCCAGAAGATTGAGGATCTTCATAGCCTTGTGATTAAACCTGAAGGACCTGAAGACCATTACTTCTTCTGGGGGTGGGTGGAGTTGAGATTAGAGGGACAGTTCCTTTTTAAATTTGGACCTGCAATCCCTGATGTTCTTTAACATTGTTCCCTTCCTTTCACATTAATTGAATTGCTGTTTGTCTATGTGCCCCAATGTGGCTGTCCCCATTAATGTAGGGCTCTCTTCATTTGGCAGCACTGTATTCATGAGGGGCACTTCTGTCTGGGGTCTTCATAAATGATCCCTTCATGTATTAGCATTAAATAACTTCAATTCCCAAAGTGCCTTGAAATTTCTAGGATTAATAAAGTGTAAAGAAGAAGAATCAGACAAGCTGGCAAGGCATTGTGGGAGCTATAGTTTTAGCTGGAGGAGAACTTTCTAGAGCTACATTGCTTTCATGGTACGAGAAGTCAGATATTGCTTTCAGCATCATTTAGACATTTGCAAAATGTTATATTTAGATTCACTCCCCTCTTAATGAAGAAGAAAGTCAATAAAATCCAGCAAAGGTATTTTCCCTTTAAATTCTCTGCAGAAATCCATTTTACCCGGTGGAAGGCAGGGACCCGATAAAGCATCATTTTCCCTCTCACGTGTTCCTATGTGAGATATTCTCCCGTGATGATGAGGACTTAATTGGAAATAAATTGAACTGTGTTTAAAGAACATTATTAAACCATCACATTTGTGAAGCCGGGCGCACGGGAGGTAACGTTAATTAGTCGAGCCAGAGACCTGTGTTAGTCCCCTGTAACCCACAGGAGAGAATCCGTTAGCCCTATTGACTCTGCCGTGCAACGCTTTACACTTGTTTAACATCACGTATAGATTTTCCTGATGGGAAATGAACCGTAACGAGAAGATCTCTGATTTACATATATACATACATTAGTGAGGAGCAAGAGGAGGTGACCAGACAAGTAAATGGTTTCACTGAGACTGTAAAGAAACTCAACGGAGCTTCTCTTTTCTCTTGGTCATGAGCGGCAGTAGGTGTATAGTGTGTATAGTAAGGCAACATGGCACCAGTGGCTGGAATTGTGGGACTATTTGCAACAATCCCTTTACTAAAACACCACAAATGCTCTCACAGACTGTTCTATAGGCTAAGGGGCAGATTTATCAATGGTTGAGGAAACTCACATGAATTTGAAATTCGACCCTTGATATTCGTGCCTCTAAGTGTGTGGAAAAATGAAAATCTCACAGCGACTTTCATTCTGTGTTCCTTCCCAAATTCCCATTATGCTCTGAGCCTTTGAGTCAGTTACTTTCTTATTCAGGCTTAACTGTACTGCACTAGACGAAAGCCTTCCCTGGAAATTAAATGTACAGCACAGCGAGTTCCTACACTTGTTAAGCTCCCCATAGACGCGACGATTCTTCTTGCCGAACGACCGATTTTTAGGGAAGCCCGACCAATCCTTTGAAATTATCGTGCGGTTAGTGGGATTCGAACGATCGCACATCTTCCGATTTGTCGGCCGACATCTGTCAGGAAATTGATCGGCCGAGTCAAAAAATCTTTGTCGGTCCCAGTGCAATGTATCTATGTTTGCAGGGCCAAGCAGGCAGCTCCCCTTTGTTTTCCTGCCAAATTGGTCTTTTAAGTTGATGGTCAATTTGTACGATCGTTCTGAGAAAATCGTGGTCTCACGATGAGGATTGAAGGGGCACGCCCCCAAAACGTAACGTTGCAATAAACACGCAGGGCTTTGCCCGCATGCATTGAGCTCTGAGTGCCGGTTTTCTTCTTCTTAACAGCTTTACACTGTGTCACTTTGTGATCTTCAATCCTTTTCATTTCAGAAGGGGCGTGATACAATTCCTTCCAATGATAAATATGAGCTTCCAGTATGGCTGAGGCACGGCCATGGGGGCAGCAACTATAGGTTATGCCACTAACTGCTTTTTGTCTTCTCCCACTTCATTTTGCAAATGCTTAATTATTATTTGAAAATGGGCTGAATATTGGGACACAATGATTACAGCTATTAGGGGAATTTGAGCAAAAGGCTCAATCACTTCTAGAGCAGTGATTCCCGACCAGTGGCTTCTGCGTAACCTGTTGCTCCCCAACCCCTTGGATGTTGCTCCCAGAGGCCTCAAAACAGATGCAAATGGCAAGTTTTGGTCGTAAAAACACAGGTATACTTCCAAACAGAGACTACTGTAGGCTGCCAGTCCACATGGAGGCTACAAAATCAGCCAATCACAGCACTTATTTGGCATCCCCATGCTTGTGTTGCTCCCCAACTCTTTTTATATTTGAAAGACGCTCATGGGTAGAAAAGCTTGGGGACTGGGGGCCGTTGTAGAGTTCAAATGGCTCATAGAAATGGTGATCTGTACTGCAGGGCATTAGCAACACAAACATTAAAAGTTAAGCAGAATGCATTTACCTTGGCACATCATGCCTGCCTTGCATACTCACTACAGAGATGCCAACCAACCCCATGCCATTCTGTGATAATGATCCATTTAAAGGACAAGGGAAGCCCTATTGATTGATGGTGCCAGGTTGTAAGGCACGCCACAGTAAATAATATTAACTAACCTTGTGCTCAATTCTTCTGGGGTTTCTCAGTGAATGGCACTTTCCTTGTGTTTCAAGGCATTATTTCATTTTAACATTGAGATAAAAGATTAATAAGGGTTGAAAAACCCAGGACTGGAGTATTATCATCTTAATGACTTGGGACTAGTTGACTGATCTCTGCCACTCCCACTGAGCCAACAGCCCCAAGTATTGGGCAATTTCTATGTTCTCATGTCTCCACAGGTTAGGTCAGATTTACTTGACTTTATTTAAAGTTTGAACTTGGTGGACATATGCCAAACACTATATCGCCACTTGTCCTTGGCCTTGGAAAAAACTGCAAAGTACTAGAGCTAATTACATTGATGCAAAAGTGACTGGGAGCTGAAGGTCAGTCCAGCCCTGGCAGGGATCCTGCAACCTCTGAGGCTTGTGGTGTTCCTCAAAGAGATACTAAAGGAACTATCTAAGGTAAGATGTCAAGGTTGTCCATGCCCAGAGAAGAAATCTGATTGTAGGCATAAACATTATTATCAGGCCCGGATTTGTGGGAAGGCCACCTAGGCCCGGGCCTAGGGTGGCAGGATTTTAGGGGGGGTGGCATGCTGCCCAACCACACCCACATTGGTTCAAAAACACTGGGGATGCGCAGGAGATACAATCTCCATGAAAATTTGCATGAATAAAGGGTAGGGGACAGGGGGGACAAACGGCAGTGGGCCTAGGGGCGACCGCTATGTAAATCCGGCCCTGATTATTATAGAACAATGTCCAGGGAAAGGGATACCATAAAACAAAGTAGTCCATTGTTGGCTTCTCCTTTAAATCTGTTGGGTCAAAAATTAGCTAAAATACGGAGACTGGCTTAGGGCACTAGAAAGAGTCCAGATGATCAACCAAGAACATGAAGCATATCTGCTATTTGGGAATCTGACCAGCATACTGCCCTGGCTGTGCTTTAAATCTAAGTGGGTGAGGCTCAGACTCAAGGGCACTCCATGTAAATGGAAATTTTAGGGGCAATCCTAGGCGTCTTTCCCAGAATTCCTGCTGCTTTGCATATGAATGAAGACATCTCTCCCCAACCAAAGTACTTTTCTAATAAAGACAGACGAGCAAAGTTCTGCTTATTTTCAATTAATGGGAGGGGGGGGGGGAATACATATAAATACAGCATGGGGCCATACTATAAACTCTTTGCCTGCTAAATTACAAATAAATCTTTCCAACAGACATAGGGGCATTCATTGAGATTTCCTTTCTGAAAGTTTCCCTTGCAGATTCTGTAGATTCATGTAAAGGTCTGATACCTAGATACCATAACTTAATATGCAAGTTTAATATCTATATTGACTAATGGCTATCCAGGGGCTGATCTGTTTGCCATCTTGTTGTTAGTAGAGAAACTTGAGACTAGGGTTGCCACATGGCCAGTGAAAATGATGGTTGATCCCAAAATCCCAATGTTATTAATAGGGAAAAAACATAAATATATAAGAAAGCCGGGATTTTTTCCAGGAAAGGTGGCAACCCTACTTGAGACAGTTTTAGTTAGACTTTTTTTTCCCTTTTCCAGAACACCTACAGGCTTTAAACAAATATACGAAGGCAAACAGTTGAACCTGATAGAAGGGGAAAAGGGTTGAACCTGATTGTTGTGGGAGAAAGGCTTGAAAATATGGAGGGGAAAATCAGCCTTCCTCTATGGGGCAAATTCACTACGATTCGTAGTTGCGCCAGGCGTAACTTCGCCAGGCGTAGTTTCGCCAGCGATTCACAAACTCACTAAAATCCGAAGTTGCGCTCAGGGGTAGCGTAAGGTTGCGAAGTTGCGCTAGTGTTGATTCGCTAAGTGAAGCGAAGTTACACTAGCGAAGGCTAATTTGCATACGGCGCCAAATTCAAATTTCAATGGAGGAATACGTATCAGCACTACAAATGGCTAGAAAACCTTCAAAACATCAAATAAAAATTTTATTTTGCACTACACATGTGCCCACTGTCTAGGTAAGTTGCCATGAGTCAGGAGATGTAGGGGGGAAGGAGGGGAGCCCCAAAAAATTTTTCGATCTTTTTCAGCCTATCACCCATCATGTAGAAAACACGCCAGCGTTTTTTGGGACTTAGAAAAAATTTTGACTTTTTTGGAAGCAATCCCTATCTACTCTATTGCGCTTCGCCTGGTCTGAGGTGGCGAAGGAAGTCTAGCGTAAAAGGTAGCGTTCAGTACACTGCGCGCGTTAGTGAATTTGCATAGTTACGTCACTAGCGAAACTTCGCCAAGCGTAAGGGTGAGAAGTAACACTAGCGAAACTACGCTAGCGTTCGGCGCTTCGACGCTTAGTGAATTTGCCGCTATATCGGAAGCAAACACACAACTTTTACCTATTCAGAGTAATAGTATATGTTTCTTACACAAATGCAAGCTCTTTAACATGTTCGGAGTTATTCATCGGTTAAAGGAAATGCTCATGATAAGTTCACCTGCCCAGTGAGTTTTCTCTCAGTTATTCCCTCACTGATACAAATATAGATAATATTCATTATAAAATAATATATAGAAGGGGCAACAGCCATATGTAAATGCGAAAAAGATTGGACTTAAAGAAACATCAGTCATTTCGACAGCTCCTTCTCTGTTAATGATACCACCACCTGCAGTTGCTTCAGGATATATTTCGAGTTGTGCTCCTTGGTGGTCCTTAGGAATGATGAGAACACCTGCCTTCCTAAACTTTGCATTTATCATTCTGGCCTATGGGGAGCAGGCAAATAAGGAAAGCAAGATGGAATTTAGGTCTCAAGGGCTCATTGATGCTTTGGTCCAACGGGAATTCACCTGTTTATACCTGCCTATGAGTGGCTGACAATGATTGGTTGCTGTGGCAAGTTCACAAGAACACTGATAATGACAAAAATAACCCCATTATGTACCTTCAAAAATATAGTTTATTTCAGATATAAAGCAAAGAGCTTGAATGCCCACAAAATGACTCACAAGGTGGTACTTGCCTAGTGTAAATATTCACTCTCTGTTCCTTGGATAGCATTTACTGTAGGCACCGTAGCATCAGGAACAGTTCAACCTGTTGATGAGTCTTCAACCTTTGTTGATGTTGTAGGGGCCCCTATGGGTATGGGTTAATCTGCCCTGCAGCTTTAAGGCCCCCACCTTTTTCTTGGAGTGATCTGCCAGGAGAGAATGACACTTCCCAGAGGCTTTATGTGTTGCCTCCAGTCAGGGACCTCAGTGAAGAGGGACTGTAGGGTAGAAGCTGCTTGCCTGACAACTTCCAGGAGGGAATGTGTGTAATACTGCAAATGCCTAATGGAGATCTTTCCTCTGTGAGAAATGCCTAATGCCTGCAGCTCTGTGTGAGAAATGTGCTATTGCCTCAGCTCCTGCGTGAGTACTAAACCTGTGGTCACTTGCCTCGTGCATAGTTAAATAAAACGTTTTCTGTTTTACTGCAAGAACCTCCTGGCGCCCAATTTGTTTGTTGTATGCACAGTAGCCTGGGGGATGTAGTTGCACTACACCATAGAGGGAACACTTCCACTTGGCGAAGGCCCTGACCCTGTTGTGTGAAGTCGCATGTAACCCATGCTTCTACTGCTAGCTGGACAGTTTAACTATTTGTGTGCTATGCGGCCCAAATAGGTGTTACATTTGGCGCCCAACGTGGGGCCCAATTCCCTAAAACCAGGCTGTGCATTGTTTTGTTCGAATCGTACGAATGGATGTACGAATTTGTCGGAGCGTACGAATGGATCGTATGAAGTTTTCGAAGTGGATAAACGGAACGTACGAATACTTTGAATCGTACGAATTTTCTTCAGAGTGTTTGGCCGTGGGTTCGGGCTTGGAGGTTTCGCCCCGAATTTCACGAAGGCCTGCGGATGTCAGTTGGAATGGATGGGAGGAAGATGGATGTCTCTGCTGGGACCACTCCCTGTTCATTTGTGCCCCCTGATGTGAGAGAAGGACCTGGAGGATGGATTCTTCTGATTTCTACAGCTTCTCTACGGACTCACTGCAGAGTTTGAGATGCCTAGAGTACAGCTGCTATTTGTGGCTTGAAGGACTGTGGACTAAGTGGGTTCTAACAAAAGACTATTGATCTCCACCACAACTCTTCTGCCTTCACCTACTCGCTGAGTAGTGTTTCTGCACCCAAGGACTGGCCTGTGTGGACCCTTGGGAGGGGGAGAAGTATGTTTTGCTGATGTGTAATAAAGTTGACAAACTGCAACTGTTTATTATGCAATTGAAAATGTTTGATACAGTATTGTGCATGCTGTGTTTCCTTTACAGTGACCATTGTTACCAGGTATGCCTTAGGAGAGGATACCAGAAGTGGATGTGATGGTACTGTAAGTTGATATATGTTGGGGATGTTTAAACCATTGTCGGGACGAAATGGGTTTTTCCCCCGGGTGTATGTAGGGGCCCCTATGGGTATGGGTTAATCTGCCCTGCAGCTTTAAGGCCCCCACCTTTTTCTTGGAGTGATCTTCCAGGAGAGAATGACACTCCCCTGCTACACTGCTATATAGTGTGTGTAGGGAGTGGCCACTTCCTCTTTGGCCTGTGGATGGTGATCCAGCTGGGTGTGCTCAGGGGAGCCTGAGCACAGCTAGGCCCAGAAAGGCCCATGTGCTTTGGAGAAGAAGTCGGGGACCAGGTAACCCCGTGAATGAGGAATAGTTACACTAGGGCAGACTTGTCATAGTCTCTCTAGGAGAGAAAGGCAGAGAGGTGAGAGAGAAAGAGCAGCTGAAGCTCCAACGAGGATTTGCAGTAAGGGAGTAGCTTCCCAGAGGCTTTATGTGTTGCCTCCAGTCAGGGACCTCAGTGAGGAGGGACTGTAGGGTAGAAGCTGCTTGCCTGACAACTTCCAGGAGGGAATGTGTGTAATACTGCAAATGCCTAATGGAGATCTTTCCTCTGTGAGAAATGCCTAATGCCTGCAGCTCTGTGTGAGAAATGTGCTATTGCCTCAGCTCCTGCGTGACTACTAAACCTGTGGTCACTTGCCTCGTGCATAGTTAAATAAAACGTTTTCTGTTTTACTGCAAGAACCTCCTGGCGCCCAATTTGTTTGTTGTATGCACAGTAGCCTGGGGGATGTAGTTGCACTACACCATAGAGGGAACACTTCCACTTGGCGAAGGCCCTGACCCTGTTGTGTGAAGTCGCATTTAACCCATGCTTCTACTGCTAGCTGGACAGTTTAACTATTTGTGTGCTATGCGGCCCAAATAGGTGTTACAATGTTCTACCTCATTTGAACTCCTTAGAAGTTCCTTAGATGTTTCCTTTTTGTTACTGAAATATAGCAACGACCAATCTACCTGCTAGAGTCACTTGAAACACATGGTGTAAATTTATTAATCAGCAAAAATTTGTTTTGCTTTGCAGCCATCGCAACACTTCGCCGGGTGGAAATTCGCTCAGACAACACTAATTTACTAAAATGCGAAGTTGCGTCCAGGGCGCCGAACGCTGGTGAATTTTCTCTAGCGTTACTTGGGCAATGCAAGCAAAATCAAAGCGTTCAGTTATGCCTAGCACAACTTCGTTAGAGGTCTTCTCTCAGGCTAATTTGCATACGGCAGAAAATTAAAAGGTTGAATGGACGTATATGTTGCAGCAAATACATTACATTACACAAGTCCAGGGAAGCATAATAAAGACAATAGAGTTGTTATAATGCCCACATATGAGCCCACTGTTTAGTTTAGGGATGCACCGAATCCAGGATTCGGTTCGGGATTCGGCCAGGATTCGGCCTTTTTCTCCTTCTGCCTGGCCGAACCGAATCCGAATCCTAATTTGCATATGCAAATTAGGGGCGGGAGGGAAATTGCGTGACTTTTTGTCAGAAAACAAGGAAGTAAAAAATGTTTTCCCCTTCCCATCCCTAATTTGCATATGCAAATTACGGGTCGGATTCAGTTCGGTATTCGGCAGGATCTTTCGTGAAGGATTCGGGGGTTCGGCCAAATCCAAAAAAGTGGATTTGGTGCATCCCTAGTTTAGTTAATGTGCCATATGTTAGAAAATGTATGGGGGAACCCGGTTACCCAAAAAAAATTTCGAGGACTTTTGCAGGCTATCACTCTGAAAAAGGAAAAGACGCCAGCATTTTTTGGACTTAGAAACATTTTCCACTAAAAATATGATGTAAGTGTCACGATCGCCGCCCGGAGCAGGCCCAGGAGCTCCGGGCGGCGCGTCCTTCCTTGCCGGCGTCGCTCCCAAAATGGCAGCGCCCATGGCCGCCACGTGGGTAGCGGCGCCGGCGCGATGACGTCAGCGCGCCGACGTCGGCACAAGGGCGTCAATGACGTCAGAATGGCGCCAAATTCAAAATAAAAAACGCCAACTAGACGCCAGAATGGCGCCCAAGCGTCTGTCCCTTTCGCTAGCGAAGTTATGCCTGTGCCCTTTAGTAAATCGGCGAAGTGCCTGAAAGCTGTAACGTTGGCGAATCGTTGCCAGCGTTAGCCCTTTAGTAAATCTGCCCCATGATCTGCTGGGATTTGCTCCCCTCCAAAAGGCAATGGTGGCATGTTTAGATAAAAATGTTACATGTATAAAACTCATAAAGCATCGGCCTATGTCTTCATCTCTTTCATCTAATCACATTGCAAGGTATTAAGAAGTATAAGACGGTATGTGGTGCTGTATCAAATAAAAGTCATCTGAAACAAAAAGCTTAAGAGGAACCGCCATATGATCATGAGAAATGAAAATATTAGTCATTCTGGCAGGCCCATATGTGCAAATGATAGAATCACCAGCAGCTGCCGTGGGACTTGTTGTAATGCCGGCTCTGCTTGGAGGTCTCGAGACATGCAGGGTACATAAACCGACAGATTTTTTAATTCTTTCCAACTATTGTTCTCTTTTCTGAAAGATTCTTTTATTACTCTGCCTCTAATCTTCCAGCACTAGACTTGTGCCCATAGAAGATTCACTAAGAATCCCAGGTAGGATGGTCCTATTACCACCAGTCTACAGACACACAAGCCAATGCTTGGCAAGAGATTTTGTTGATATGTTATGATATTGGGGTGCTGTCATAAAGGGCACAAGGAATCCATAGCAAACACCGGCAGCTAGAAATTTCGGTCCCCAGTTGGTTGCTACAGGTTACTAGAACGGATACAAATCATATTACATTACTTCTAAGCTGATTTGTTTGCAACAGGCCATTAGCCAGACAAAGGATGGTTAAAACAACAATTGGAGTTTGGATATGTGAATGCAGACTATAACAAAAAGTCTAGCTGGGACATCTTAGGGGTTTGGATACCAAGACTGCCCAAATATCTTAAATTCCACTCTCTCAGCTCTGCATTTGTAGCCTAATTATCATAAGGACAAACCAAAGATCCTACCATCTAACAAATCCATTTTCTGGATTAGGTTAGAACCCTGGAGTGTTTCAGACAGAGGCTCTTTAATAAAAACAGGCCACTGCTCTTCTGGGTTGAGCCACAGGAGCCAGTCTGGTTTAGGGTTGGCAGTTTACATCAATGACTTTTTTTCCCTTTGAATCCCCCCACCCATACATCTCCAGCTGCAGTCAATAGCCCTATAAAGATGCTATTTCAACCTATTCCTCCAATGGACTGATTCATTGTGCTATTATTACCTTGGCCAAGCCTCCCAAATACCCTGTATTCCTGCATCCTGAATTCCCCTGTCCATGTCTACAAATAACCTGTGAGTCTGTTCCTGCCCTATCCTTGTACGCCCATCCTTTGTCCCTTGGCTTATTATCTGGATTTATACTTGGCTGCTGCCTGCCCTGACCTTCTGACCTGACTTTTCTGCTGTGCCACCATGTTAGCCTCGCCAGCGTGTTTTCTCCAGCGCCGGTTTCTTAGGGCACACGCTGCGTGCCTCCTCACAATTTAAAGGCGCGCTGGCGCAATGGCGCGAATTTCGAACACTATTTAAGGCTCATTAGGTCTGTGGGACCTTGCCCCTTATAGGAGGTTGTTCCTGGTGCTGTTGCATTGTGCTATTCTGTGAATCCGATCTGTATTAGGGATGTAGCGAACGTCGGAAAAAATGTTTGCAAACATATTCGCGAACTTGCGTCAAAAATGCGAACGGTTCGCGAACGTCGCGAACCCCATAGACTTCAATGGGAAGGTGAATTTTAAAAGCTAGAAAAGACATTTCTGGCCAGAAAAATTATTTTAAAGTTGTTTAAAGGGTGCAACGACCTGGACAGTGGCATGCCAGAGGGGGATCAAGGGCAAAAATTTATCTGAAAAATACATTGTTGACACAGCGCTGCGTTTTGTGCTGTAAAGGGCAGAAATCACACTACTTCACTCAGGTGATGTTTCTGGACACGGAATGTGAAAAAGCTCACACAGCTAGGTGGCACTTGGTTAAAGACTGGGCAAACAATGCCTGCAAGGGCAACGTATACAGTAGTGGACAGGGATGGGCGAATCTGACCCGTTTCGTTTCGCCAAAAATTTGCCGCCGTCGAAATGTCGCAGACGCCCATTAAAGTCTATGGGCGTCAAAAAATATTTGTCGCGCGTCTTTTTTTTTGACGCACGTCTCCATACAAGTCTATGGGCGTCATTTTTTCGGCTGCTACAGGCAGAAGCATGAGCCAAGATCAGGGTGCTTGGCATTGGTTCTAGATTCAGGGTGCCGACCGTTACACATGCAGTTCTTGACAAGACTTTGTAATGTCTTCAACTGGTTACTCCATAGATCAGCTCCCATCGTCTAGTTCACCTTGTGCCCGTAACCACATAGTTGACTTAAACTTCTCAAGTCTATCTGTGTCATCTCATGTGGACATGTCCATACTGCCCCAGAACCTCTTTGCTGCTCTTTTACCTGTATCTGTAGCCTTTTACTTAATAGTACAGACAACATCAAAAAGAACTTGGTGTATGGCCTCAGCTAACAGCATTTCTCTCCTAGACTCAATCACCTTCATCTTGGAAGGCACCAAATCTTAGATGAGTTTGGGATTTGACAGAATCCACTAATTTCTTCAAGTTAATGCATGCGGTTTCAGATTTGGTTCGGGATCAAGTCGAATTGTGGAAGATTTAGCCCATCCCTACTTTCTTTTCCTATCAAGACACAACTCAATGATGCCACCAAGCAGGAGAAGCGTTTGAATATTCCTCTAAGTAACAGAATATGGTAATTTGTTGAACTGCAACCAACATTCAACATATGATAATGTGTCCTACTCAATAAGCCAGAGAGGGGGAAGGTGGGCAGCACATTAAAACCTAAAAAAAGGGAAATCAGTCATTTAGACAACTGTTGCATTTCCTAAATGTTTTTCTCCTCCATCAAAAGAACATGAAACTTCTCATTATTTATGCAAATTTCAAACTCCTGAATTATTTATAAATCATGAAAAAGATGATTGTCACCTCGTGAGCATTGCAGTCCTTATCTAGAGGCAGGCTGAGCAGTTATAGCATATGTCAAACTGGGAATCCATGCAGGTAGATTCAATTTTGAGCTAATTGTCGGAAATTGTTTACAATTGTTGGGAAATTAATTTTGTGCCATTCCGCAAATGTTTATGCACTAGGTGGATCTTTTATTACTGGCAAAAACGGAGAAAGAAAATTAACGACATAAAGCAATTCATTTGTTATGTAAATGCGTTTTATTAGAATGTAAATACTTGGAAATAATAATTAAGCAGGGCCTGAAAATACACCAGGTTTACACTGCAAATGAAGGTGTTTTTGCGAGATGAAGGCAGAGCGGGTTTAGCTTTTGTTTCCGCTGGAAAAAAGCTCATATGAAAATGCCATAATATCCTTTGAAATGTAAGTAGATTTTAACGAAAATAAGAAAGCAATGGATTAGTCCAGGCATGAGTGTGATGCAAATAACAAACTGAAACATTACTTTGAATTTAATCTGAGATTCAGATTCTTTTAGTAATCTTAGATTTGTGTGCATGGCTATAATCTCTGATTAAGGATGGGAGGAATATTATTTTGCAAACCCATTTGAGTCTAAACAAAAGAAAAACATTTAACATTGTTAAGAAACAAATCAATCTGAACTGGAGAGCTGTAATAACAGGGGTCACAGAAGAGACAACTGTACTGATGCCAATAGATCATTTCTACTTAGACTGGGATTCTTCTTTTAACATTGTAGAGTGTGGGGATAATAGCCTCTGTGGTGCCTGTAGCTGTGGGATAGCAGGTATAGTAGGGAGAGATGGTGTCTATAGTAACAGTGGATAATAGTCTCTGGGAAGGGAGTGTGACTGTGGGATAACAGGTTTAGTAGGGAGAGATGGTGTCTATAGTAACAGTGGGATAATAGTCTCTGGGAAGGGAGTGTGACTGTGGGATAGCAGGTATAGTAGGGGGAGATGGTGCCTATAGTAACAGTGGATAATAGTCTCTGGGAAGGGAGTATGACTGTGGGATAGCAGGTATAGTAGGGGGAGATGGTGCCTATAGTAACAGTGGATAATAGTCTCTGGGAAGGGAGTATGACTGTGGGATAGCAGGTATAGTAGGGAGAGATGGTGCCTATAGTAACAGTGGATAATAGTCTCTGGGAAGGGAGTATGACTGTGGGATAGCAGGTATAGTAGGGGGAGATGGTGCCTATAGTAACAGTGGATAATAGTCTCTGGGAAGGGAGTATGACTGTGGGATAGCAGGTATAGTAGGGGGAGATGGTGCCTATAGTAACAGTGGATAATAGTCTCTGGGAAGGGAGTGTGACTGTGGGATAGCAGGTATAGTAGGGAGAGATGGTGCCTATAGTAACAGTGGATAATAGTCTCTGGGAAGGGAGTGTGACTGTGGGATAGCAGGTATAGTAGGGAGAGATGGTGCCTATAGTAACAGTGGATAATAGTCTCTGGGAAGGGAGTGTGACTGTGGGATAGCAGGTATAGTAGGGAGAGATGGTGCCTATAGTAACAGTGGGATAATAGTCTCTGGGAAGGGAGTGTGACTGTGGGATAGCAGGTATAGTAGGGAGAGATTGTGCCTATAGTAACAGTGGATAATAGTCTCTGGGAAGGGAGTGTGACTGTGGGATAGCAGGTATAGTAGGGGGAGATGGTGCCTATAGTAACAGTGGATAATAGTCTCTGGGAAGGGAGTATGACTGTGGGATAGCAGGTATAGTAGGGGGAGATGGTGCCTATAGTAACAGTGGATAATAGTCTCTGGGAAGGGAGTATGACTGTGGGATAGCAGGTATAGTAGGGAGAGATGGTGCCTATAGTAACAGTGGATAATAGTCTCTGGGAAGGGAGTATGACTGTGGGATAGCAGGTATAGTAGGGGGAGATGGTGCCTATAGTAACAGTGGATAATAGTCTCTGGGAAGGGAGTATGACTGTGGGATAGCAGGTATAGTAGGGGGAGATGGTGCCTATAGTAACAGTGGATAATAGTCTCTGGGAAGGGAGTGTGACTGTGGGATAGCAGGTATAGTAGGGAGAGATGGTGCCTATAGTAACAGTGGATAATAGTCTCTGGGAAGGGAGTGTGACTGTGGGATAGCAGGTATAGTAGGGAGAGATGGTGCCTATAGTAACAGTGGATAATAGTCTCTGGGAAGGGAGTGTGACTGTGGGATAGCAGGTATAGTAGGGAGAGATGGTGCCTATAGTAACAGTGGGATAATAGTCTCTGGGAAGGGAGTGTGACTGTGGGATAGCAGGTATAGTAGGGAGAGATGGTGCCTATAGTAACAGTGGATAATAGTCTCTGGGAAGGGAGTGTGACTGTGGGATAGCAGGTATAGTAGGGAGAGATGGTGCCTATAGTAACAGTGGGATAATAGTCTCTGGGAAGGGAGTGTGACTGTGGGATAACAGGTATAGTAGGGAGAGATGGTGCCTATAGTAACAGTGGATAATAGTCTCTGGGAAGGGAGTGTGACTGTGGGATAGCAGGTATAGTAGGGAGAGATGGTGCCTATAGTAACAGTGGATAATAGTCTCTGGGAAGGGAGTGTGACTGTGGGATAGCAGGTATAGTAGGGAGAGATGGTGCCTATAGTAACAGTGGGATAATAGTCTCTGGGAAGGGAGTGTGACTGTGGGATAGCAGGTATAGTAGGGAGAGATTGTGCCTATAGTAACAGTGGATAATAGTCTCTGGGAAGGGAGTGTGACTGTGGGATAGCAGGTATAGTAGGGAGAGATGGTGCCTATAGTAACAGTGGGATAATAGTCTCTGGGAAGGGAGTGTGACTGTGGGATAACAGGTATAGTAGGGAGAGATGGTGCCTATAGTAACAGTGGATAATAGTCTCTGGGAAGGGAGTGTGACTGTGGGATAGCAGGTATAGTAGGGAGAGATGGTGCCTATAGTAACAGTGGATAATAGTCTCTGGGAAGGGAGTGTGACTGTGGGATAGCAGGTATAGTAGGGAGAGATGGTGCCTATAGTAACAGTGGATAATAGTCTCTGGGAAGGGAGTGTGACTGTGGGATAGCAGGTATAGTAGGGAGAGATGGTGCCTATAGTAACAGTGGGATAATAGTCTCTGGGAAGGGAGTGTGACTGTGGTATAGCAGGTATAGTAGGGAGAGATGGTGCCTATAGTAACAGTGGATAATAGTCTCTGGGAAGGGAGTGTGACTGTGGGATAGCAGGTATAGTAGGGAGAGATGGTGTCTATAGTAACAGTGGATAATAGTCTCTGGGAAGGGAGTGTGACTGTGGGATAGCAGGTATAGTAGGGAGAGATGGTGTCTATAGTAACAGTGGATAATAGTCTCTGGGAAGGGAGTGTGACTGTGGGATAGCAGGTATAGTAGGGAGAGATTGTGCCTATAGTAACAGTGGATAATAGTCTCTGGGAAGCGAGTGTGACTGTGGGATAGCAGGTATAGTAGGGAGAGATGGTGTCTATAGTAACAGTGGGATAATAGTCTCTGGGAAGGGAGTGTGACTGTGGGATAGCAGGTATAGTAGGGAGAGATGGTGTCTATAGTAACAGTGGATAATAGTCTCTGGGAAGGGAGTGTGACTGTGGGATAGCAGGTATAGTAGGGAGAGATTGTGCCTATAGTAACAGTGGATAATAGTCTCTGGGAAGCGAGTGTGACTGTGGGATAGCAGGTATAGTAGGGAGAGATGGTGTCTATAGTAACAGTGGGATAATAGTCTCTGGGAAGGGAGTGTGACTGTGGGATAGCAGGTATAGTAGGGAGAGATGGTGTCTATAGTAACAGTGGATAATAGTCTCTGGGAAGGGAGTGTGACTGTGGGATAGCAGGTATAGTAGGGAGAGATGGTGCCTATAGTAACAGTGGATAATAGTCTCTGGGAAGGGAGTGTGACTGTGGGATAGCAGGTATAGTAGGGAGAGATGGTGCCTATAGTAACAGTGGATAATAGTCTCTGGGAAGGGAGTGTGACTGTGGGATAGCAGGTATAGTAGGGAGAGATGGTGTCTATAGTAACAGTGGATAATAGTCTCTGGGAAGGGAGTGTGACTGTGGGATAACAGGTATAGTAGGGAGAGATGGTGCCTATAGTAACAGTGGATAATAGTCTCTGGGAAAGTCTATGGAAAGCTTTCCATTTGAAAGAAAAGTTTCATAGGCCTTTCTGAATACAAATAATGCATTTTTATGTTATTTTAACAAAGCTAGTTACAGAGACTCACTACCTTGTAAGAAATGATTTTCCATAGTGTCCTGTGAATACTTACTAAAGCCTGCTCACTGCTATTTCAAGCTCACTGTGTGGGTGCCCAAACTCAGGGGTGGACTCAACCCAAACTGTAAAGAGAAATAGGATTATTTTGCATATATGGCAGATCTCGCCTTAACCTTCTCCCTAAATTTCCCTATTTCTTTTTCAAACATATATCAGATTTTCCAACAAAATGAGACACCTTCTATTTATCTCAGTAGAATGTCAGCTGTCATTTACTTACACATTTGTCTGCCTTCATTATTCTACTAAAGTCCCTGTCATCCACAAAGATTTATATCTTATTTCCCGGATCTGCTTGTAGATCATTGATAAATACATTGAAGGGAATGAGGACCTGTATTTACTTACATTCTGTACCATTTGTTACTTTAACCCAATTTGAACGTCATCCATTTATATCAACACTTGGGTAAACCCATTAGTCATCTCTCTGTTCTCTACTTGCCCTTATTTCTTAATATTCCATGGGAATCAGTAACAAATAGGGCCACTTTCATTAAAAAAATGTTTTTCTGCATTTATAATGAACCAGGGTACTAATATCCAGACTTGCAAAAACATTCAGGGTCATTTAATAAAAAATGTGCAAATATTAGCGACAAAAATCAATCACGACTTTTCCAATAATCAAGTTTAATTGTCCTCATACAAAAATTTTTGAATGCAAAACCTTGAATAACAATGTCGCTTGAATGTGTAAAATCCCTTTCCCACTGATGGGATCCGAAGATTTTATTTTTTTTACAATTTATATTTAATACATCTAGAAACTTAAGGTCAAAAAAAAACTGATCATCCTTTTTTTTATTGGCCATGTTTTTTTCGTTGTGACTGTTCAAAAACAAAATTGAATGCAATTTTTTTGCTGTGTTTTCTAATGAATATAAATATTATGTATAAATATATAAGGGGATCATATAATAATCCCTCTAATGATTTATTTACCAGTAGGTCTTTCCAGCTGACACAAGGTCATCCATTCCCATTAGAAGAAAAGAGGTTCCAGCTAAATATTGGAAAGGGGTTTGTTACAGTGAGAGCTGTGAAGATGTGGAATTGTCTCCCTGAATCAGTGGTACAGGCTGATACATTAGATAGGTATAAGAAGGGGTTGGATGCTTTATTCACCAGTAGCTCTTCCCAGCAGACAGGAGGGAGCCAATGAGATTAGAGGAGGGAAAGGGGTGTTACAGGGAGAGCTGGGAAGTGAATCAGGGGTACAGGCTGATACATTAGATAGGTACAAGGAAGGGTCAGATGCTTTATTCACCAGTAGCTCCTCCCAGCAGACAGGAGGGAGCCAATGAGATTAGAGGAGGGAAAGGGGTGTTACAGGGAGAGCTGGGAAGTGAATCAGTGGTACAGGCTGATACATTAGATAGGTACAAGGAAGGGTCGGATGCTTTATTCACCAGTAGCTCCTCCCAGCAGACAGGAGGGAGCCAATGAGATTAGAGGAATGAAAGGGGTGTTACAGGGAGAGCTGGGAAGTGAATCAGTGGTACAGGCTGATACATTAGATAGGTATAAGAAGGGGTTGGATGGTGTTTAGCAAGTGAGGGAATACAGGGATATGGGAGATAGCTCATAGTACAAGTTGATCCAGGGACTGGTCCCATTGCCATTTTGGAGTCAGGAAGGAATTTTTTCCCCTCTGAGGCAAATTGCCGAGGCTTCAGATGGGCTTTTTTGCCTTCCTCTGGATCAACTGGCAGTTAGGCAGGTTAAAAAAAGTTAAAGGGTTGAACTTGATGGACTTGTGTCTTTTTTCAACCGAACTTACAATGTTACTATGTGCTACAAATACTAATAAATCAACCCCTGTTGGTTTTTGACTACACTTACACCCCATTCCATTATGACGACCCACTATTTCTGTCTGTCCCTTCTGGGCTTCTGTAGTACATCAGTGACCCCACAAATAAATTCAAGAGTCTGATATTTCACTGGTTACAGGAGGCAACGTCAATGTGGCTTTGAGATTGGGATCATTGTCCTGCTGAAAGTTGGACTTTTGCCCAACCTTTTATTTTTAAGACTGGCCAATCCTTGCTGACTAAAAGTGATGTCAACCTCATGGATCACATTTCTGGTGGATGTTTGGCCTTTACTGAAGCTAAGGATAGTCTCTTTATCCCCGAAACCCCTGACCGAAAGGCACTTGTCTGCAGACCCCAGACAAGGGGGCAGTATTACAAGTGGACCCCCTAAAAGGTCCCGATACATAATGCTCCCATGGCGGGCCAGGGGTAAGAGGGGGAAGGAGCCTAATGGCCACCCCCCCCCCAGATCAATGCATCTAACACAGAGGTTATGGCACTGGATCCAAGTGCTAAGTGTCAAAAAGTGCCAAGGTGACTCCAAAAAATAGGCATAAAATTCATAAAAAGTATGAACCAGCCAACATGTCACTTATGCTCCAATCTCCTCCAAATGATGTAGGGACATGTAGACAGCTTAGGTAATATCTGGACCAAGTCGTTTACAGTGGAAGGATTTTTTTGGAGAGAAGAACCAAAACTATGAGACTCCTGATCAAAGCAGGAGAGTGAAATTTTTGTTTGTCAAAGATTTCCATTGGAAGCTGATCATTGTAACATAGTAAGTTAGGTTGAAAAAAGACACATGTGCATCAAGTTCAACCTTTTAGTTATTTTTTTAATCTGCCTAACTGCCAGTTGATCCAGAGGAAGGCAAAAAAAAAAACATCTGAAGCCTCTCCAATTTGCCTCAGAGGGAGAAAAAATTCCTTCCTGACTCCAAAATGCAATGGGACCAGTCCCTGGATCAACTTGTACTATGAGCTATCTCCCATATCCCTGTATTCCCTCACTTGCTAAACACCATCCAACCCCTTCTTATACCTATCTAATGTATCAGCCTGTACCCCTGATTCACTTCCCAGCTCTCCCTGTAACACCCCTTTCCCTCCTCTAATCTCATTGGCTCCCTCCTGTCTGCTGGGAGGAGCTACTGGTGAATAAAGCATCCGAGCCTTCCTTGTACCTATCTAATGTATCAGCCTGTACCACTGATTCACTTCCCAGCTCTCCCTGTAACACCCCTTTCCCTCCTCTAATCTCATTGGTTCCCTCCTGTCTGCTGGGAGGAGCTACTGGTGAATAAAGCATCCGACCCTTCCTTGTACCTATCTAATGTATCAGCCTGTACCACTGATTCAGGGAGACAATTCCACATCTTCACAGCTCTCACTGTAACAAACCCCTTCCCAATATTTAGCTGGAACCTCTTTTCTTCTAATCGGAATGGGTGACATTGTGTCAGCTGGAAAGACCTACTGGTAAATAAATCATTAGAGAGATTATTATATGATCCCCTTATATATTTATACATAGTTATCATATCTCCCCTTAAGCGCCTCTTCTCCAGCGTGAACATCCCCAATTTGGCCAGTCTTTCCTCATAGCTAAGATTTTCCCTTTACCAGCTTAGTTGCCCTTTTCTGTACCCTCTCTAATACAATAATGTCCTGTTTGAGTGATGGAGACCAAAACTGTACGGCATTTTCTAGATGGGGCCTTACCAGTGCTCTATACAGTGGAGAATGACCCCCTCCTCCCGTGACTCTCTGCCCCATTTAATACAACTCAAGACCTTATTTGCCCTTGATGCTGCTGACTGGCATTACTTGCTACAGACAAGTTTATTATCTACAAGGACTCCAAGCTCCGTCTCCATCATGGATTTGCCTAGTGCAGTACATGCTTGAGAAAGGGGTTACGCCCCGAAACGTTGCATCCGCAATAAACGAGCAAGGTTTAACCTGCTGAACTTACCCATGCTGTGCCGGTGTGTCCTGTTCTTACGCTGTTTTTGAGGTTGCCTATTCCCTCTGACATCGAGCACCTGGGAGTCGCTGAAGTCTGGACGGCCAGGGTGTGCGAGTGTAAGTCTTTCTTTTTGCCTAGTGCAGTCCCATTAAGGGTATAAGTTGATATTGTTACATCCCAGGTTCATTGTATATGAGCAGTAGCTTATGTTCATGGAGGCTGAGCCTCCATCAATCCTCCTTATAGCATGCCTAGGCTCCAGGGGATTCTGGGAATGTTGACATGTCTGCACATGATCTCTCAAGGGTGCAAATTCTTTTTCCAGGCTCTGTATTTACCGCCAATCCTAATGCTGAAAAAAACCCAGCCTTCTGCCTGCAGCAGAAAATGATTTCTTTAATGGTATCCATTCCAGTTGCAGTATGGCTGGGAATACGTCATTAAGCAGGACAGTGCCGTTATTAATTTATATTGCATGCACATCATGTTAAAATATAATCAACAGACAGGAAGCAAAGCGGAAAAAAAAATAAAAAGCTGAGCGAATTTATTCATGCTTTAACGACTCTGTGACATCCTAACGGAGAGAAATGATCCTACTAGAAATTACTGATATAGTCTGTTAATTAAACAGCATTTTTTATTTTCAGCAGTTTGCAAACGTTCAGATCATGAAACATTTGCACAATAAATAGATTTCTTATTAATACGACTTTCGGAGCGTGGGTTTCTTCTGTCTTCTGCCTGACGGATTCCTCAGAGAGCAGTGGCATTTGTTTGATTTACCAAGGGGAAGTTGGCAACTGAGTTCTCTTTTTAGGTTTTATTGCAGGTTTTCTTAAAGATTTCAGATGTCCATCACATTCAAGTGAATGCAGGAGGTCGAAAGAAGCCAAATACTGCCCATTCGGAGGTTTATACAACCCAGAAGTGGGTTTACTGTACATGATTGGTGTTTCCTCTCTTCAGAATGACATCCCATAAGGGGATTCCCTATCTAGGGGCAGATTCGCTAAAAGACACCAGTGCTACCATCCGCAGGGACATTGTCCAAATTCGCCAGCGTTACAGTCCGCAGGGACAACGCCAATTCACTAACAGGCTTATGTGTCAATTTGCTAGCGAAAGAGACTGTCGCTAGCGTGCATTTGCACTTTGCTCTGACGAAAGGTCGTTACGCCACAAATTCACTAAAGTGCGGATTTTACTGAACGTTACCTCTTTCGCCAGAGTTGTCTTCACCAGCTCAGACCAGGTGAAGTGATAAAAAGCAGCCAGATCTTCCTCAATCTTCTGTCACTTACATCATATCCTGTGTGCCGAAAATGCAGTAAAGTTCAAAAAAACGCTGGCGACTTTTCCTTTTTTAAAGCGGAATTGGCTGCAAAAGTCCTAACAAACTTTTTCGGTGTAAGCGGTTTTCTCCAGACATTTCATAACATATGGAACATTCATTTTACAGTGGGCTCATGTGTAGGGTATTATATTAACTCGTTATTAAGGTTCCCTGGACATTTTTAATAAAAAGTGGTAACTTCGAATTTTCGCTAGGTACAAACGAACGCTAGCACATCTTTGCTGTGAAATGCTTGAAAAGTTGGCAGTTCGGTGCCCAGGACGAAACTTTACAAATTAGTGAATTAGTGTAGTCGTAGCGCATTTGCGTGTGGCGAAGTGGTGTGAGGTGTATGAGGCTGACGCCGGTGAAAAAATCGCCTGTTAGTGAAGCTACCCCTATCTAGTTGGAAGGAGATAGTTCCCCATCCAGATATGTCTCATAAAGGCATGAGGCTTTTGTAGGCCCAGGAACAGGACAGACAGGTCTCCCAGTCAAAAGTGCTCCAGTTAGGAGCATTCCTCTCTGATGTAAAGATGTATGGTAAAGTGTGCCATCATCTTGCTTGGCGTGAAATTTAAAGTTAAAAGGATGGAAGTAACCCACGTTCACTGCCCGAATATAGGCTCATATCCTGTGAGTTCATGGGTGTTACTTAATTATTGCTTGACTGTTTCCTTCCTTTTGACTTTCTGGCTTTGACTCCTGACTACGTTTGATCGCTGCCTTCCCATAACTTCTAGCCCGGATATTAATGTATTCTGCTTTATCCCTTGTGTTCCCCAAATCAGACTTTTCCTGTCTGCTTGAATTAAAGCTTCCTCCTTGTATTGTAAGTGCAGTCAGGCCTTGACAGTATATTTGGGAGAGAAGAGCCTCAATGACTTGTCCTTTGCGAGCCTGCTGGGCTTCATAGGCCTTCATATGAGTCACCATACTGCAAAGAGATTTTTCAAAGTTAGACAGCGCTTCCTCAGTAGGATCCATGGCCCAAATATACTGTCAAGGCCTGACTGCTCTTACAATCTAGGAGTTGGGACCAAGGGGGAAGCTTCAATGCAGGCAGGTAGGCAGGAATTAGCTGTACACAAGGGGTTAAGCAGAATAAGTTGGTATCCAGTCAGGAGGTCAGGGGCAGGCAGTGTTCAGTCAAAGCTGGAAGGTCAAAAAGTCAGGTCTAAAAGCCAGGAATCAATAAAATAATAATCAAGGAACACCCAGGATATGAGCCCTTCTTCGGCTGGGGTTGATTATTTTTAAATTTCGCACCAAGCACGAAGATGCCACATGCCACTGCAACACTATGTGATGAACCAACATAACCTTATTGTGACCATGGGAACAGCCATACTTACTTCTGTGCAGAGCGATCCTGACAGTCTCTTTCAGCAGTGATCCCCAACCAGTGGCTCATACACATGTTGCTCGCCAACCTCTTGGATGTTGCTCCCAGTGGCCTCAAAGCTGGTGCTAATTTGTGGTGTGGAGGCAAGTTTTGGTTGCATAAAATCTAGGTGTACTGCCAAACAGAGCCTCTTGTAGGCTGCCAGTCCACATTGGGGTATCAAATAGTCATTCAAAGCCCTTATTTGGCACCCCTAGAAACTATTTATTATCTGTTGCTCCTCAGGTTTTTATGTTTCAGTGTGGCTCATGGGTAAGAAAATTTGGGGACCCCTGGTATAAAAGACGATTGAGAAGTGAAGCATGTTAGGCATCTTTGGAGGTGTGTCATGCCAAGACCCTGGGGCAGGAGGCCTCAATAAGAAAGGGTCAGAAGACCCCAGAAGAAACCCTTGTCTCACAATAAGTAATAGCTCTACCTAGGAACAAGAGCCAGGTGTGGGTTAGCAAATAGTAGCAGTACGTAGTTCTATCAAGGAGGTAGGGAGTGGGGTTAGCAATGGATGGATGAAAGATAAGTGTGTATTAATCCCAACAAGCCCATGGATCAAACATTGGATAGTAAGCATTTTGTCATCCATACAGATTTCCAAAGAGCGTTCTCCATTTGCTTGAGGAAGTGATGAGGAGTTATGTGTCCCAGGGGCCCATCCAAAAACCTTAGACCAGGGGCCCACCCAAAAACCTTAGACCAGGGGCCCACCAAAAAACCGTAGGCCAGCGGCGCATTCTCAGTACTATTCTTCTTCTTCTCACTCAACCTCTATTCTTCCTGTCTCTTTTCTTAACATACTATAATATATTATTCCATCTATTTAGCCTCTTTGTTCTCATAGAAATAAGAAATTAAATAGGCCTAATGTTTAGCAGTATGAGGGCCCACTGATACCAGGGCCCACCGGAAATTTTCCAGGTATACCGACGGGCCAGTTCGACTCTGATGTCTCCTCTTAACTCATATTTGAATACCCCATCAACCTGTCCCATCAGATTATCTGGTAGCATGAATACAATTGGACAAAACTGGCTTACCAAATATTGACATGCACGGCCACCTTAGAGCTGCCAACACAAAGAGGTCCCATGCTAAACCTTTTGTTCCAACATACCCCAGTTTGAAATTAAAGCATTTTTCTGGGAGCTAGAGTCCCACTTACCCTAGAAACCAGGTAGGGGGTTGAATGGAATATCTGCGGGGAGCATCCCATGTTACTGTGTAAAATAATAAAAACAGCTTGTAGAGGATACTCCAAATCATTTTGTTTAAGAGACACATTTACACTGAATTTTAAACTGTGGGGTCATTTCAATTTATATTTTACTATTTCAGAACCTTTAGGCACCCCCTCCCCCACCTACTGGACTTGAGTTCAGTGCTTCCACACATGAAAGAAGATGGAATGATATGCATCCCTACAGTGCAGATATCTAGAAAGAATTATTCAATAAATATCAGAGGCTTGTTTCCCATAGATTATTTATCATCCCTCTGATACGTTTCAAATGAAGACTCATCTTCACATAGTCATAATAAATCAGCCAGAACCATTCAAGAAGGTATCCGGTCCGTGAAATGAAACCGTTTGCTGAGCTGAACCAATTACTTGTATGATTCGTTGCCATCTGACAAGTGTTTAATGTATCTGGGGCATCTATGGCTTGTACAGAGAGCAATCAGCTAATTTATCCACCCACCCAATGGAATTCGACCCACCCAACGGAATTGTTAGTATCATGACAGCAAAAGGAATGGATGTGCCAATGCTTATCTGCTGGGTTTAGGGTTGCCCCAGGCTTTAAATTAAATGTATATCCCTATATAAAAAGTATTTTTACATTAATGTTTTTTTCTTGTTTGTTTTAGTTTTTTTTCTTTACCACTTTTCAATTGGTCTTCATTTTTTCTTATTTATAGTTTTTGAATTATTTGCTTCTTCTCATTCTTTCCTGTTTTCAAATGGGGGTCATTGACCCCATCTAAAAACAAATGCTCTGTAAGGCTACAAATGTAATGTTATTGCTACTTTCCAGTCTCTTATTCAAATCAATGCATGTTTGCTAGGGTAATTTGAAACCTAGCAACCAGATTGCTGAAATTGCAAACTAGAGAGCTGTTCAATAAAAAGATAAATAATTCACATAAAAACACAAATACTAAAAAATTTAAACCAATTGCAAATTGTATCAGAATATCATTCTCTGCATCATACTAACAGACAGGGGCACATTTACTTAGGGTCGAATATCGAGGGTTAATTAACCCTCGATATTCGACTATCAAAGTAAAATCCTTAGAATATCGAAGTCGAAAGATTTAATGCATTTAGTACGATCGAACGATCAAAGGAAAAATCGTTCGATCGAACGATTTTCCTTTGATCACAAATTGGCTAGAAAGCCTATGGGGACCTTCCCCATAGACTAACATTGATGTTCGGTAGGTTTTAGTGGCGAAGTAGGTAGTCGAAGTTTTTTTTAAAGAGACAGTACTTCGACTACCGAATGGTCAAATAGTCAAATGATTTTTAGTTTGAATCGTTCGATTCGAAGTCGAAGGTCGAAGTAGCCAATTCGATGGTCGAAGTAGCCAAAAAAATACTTTGAAATTCAAAGTGTTTTTATTCTAATCCTTCACTCGAGCTAAGTAAATGTGCCCCTTAATTTAAAGGTGAACAACCCCTTTAAAGAAACAGCATATAATGTTATGTGCACATCTCACGATAGAACCCCTTTCCAAAAGTCTTTTCAAAATCTTTTTCTATCCAATTCTGATCAAGCACTTATTAAGTGATATTATAGTATTAAATGCTAAATATATATATGCTAATATGTTGAGCTATGAACAGGCCCAAAAGATATTAAAAGCATGTGAGAAATAGTAGGAGTGTGGTTCTAGGTAATAGACTCCTCTTGAGAGAACAGCAGTTTGTGGTTTTGGGCAGGAGACATTTTAGGAGATTGTATGATTTGTGTTTTTAATTTGAAGACTCCTTTAGAGATGGTAGGAAGCTTTGTGGTGGTCAGGAGACTTTTTATGACATAGTTAGGAGTGTGGTTCTGAGTAGAAGACTGATCAAGAGATGTGTAGGGAGTCTGATCCAGGTCAGGACATTTTTTAGGACATTTTAGGAGGCAGAGGGCATTTTAACAGATTGTATGAGTGTGGTTCTAAGATGAAGTGGGGTCAGAAGAACTTTATAGGACATGTGGTTCATCAAAAGATGGGTAGGGATTTTGGTCCTGGTCAGGACACTTTTTAGGATATAGGTAAGAGTGTGCTTCCATGTTGAAGACTCATCTAGAGATGGTAGGAAATGTGGTTTTGGTCAGAGAATTTTTAGGAGATTGTAGGATTCTGATGGTAGATTTAAGATGCATCTAGAGATGATAGGGGGCATGGTTGTAGCCAGGAAGACTATTTGGAAGATTGAATGAGTGTGGTACTAGATAGGAAAATCCTGTAGAGATGGTAGGGAATGTGGTCCTTATGCAGGAGACTTTTTAAGACATAGTAGATTTCTCAAGGGATGGTAGTAGTATGTGGTCCAGGTCATGCAAAGTACTTGGGAAAGGAGAGGATGTGTTCTCCTGGTACAAGCCTTTGGCCTTTGATATACTTATTTCTGGACTATACATGCCACCTGTAGGGTTTTATATATAGTTTTTAATGGTCTTTATTGGGTGCCTTATGCAGGACTATTTTTTTTTGTTATGGATAGAGGCTACATAAGTTGCTGGCCCTTGATGAAGGTCTAGTGTGGCTGACATAACTGGCCTACTATGTCAAGCCCTTGTTCCTCTGTCTCCTGAAAATGTCACCTGTCCTTATTTGCAACATGGCATGGGCAGAGATAGAGTCCTGCGTGGAACCCATTTTTGAAACCTGAACCCAACCTAAACCCATGACATGCAACCCACACCCGGATCTGTAACCCATATTTTTAACTGCTTGGACCTGCTACCCGACCCGCAAGGGCCTTATCCGCAAACCGATCCACTACCTGCTGACCATAAGGAAACAGGAAGTTCTATCATTGTAAACCAGAAGTGACTTTATTAGAAGAAGGTGTAGTCAGGATAAAAGTTTTTAACATATATAAAAGATTAAAACTTGCTATTGAAATGTACTGAAACCTGACCTGCGACCCGCAAAGCCGCCAACCTGCATCTACAACCACACCTGAAACTCCGCAACCTCTAAAATACCCGATTTTAAGTGGATAATCCTCAGGTACCCAACTTGCTGCAAGACTCAAGGCCTTAACTGGTGCCGGGAGCTTTAGGAACTGATTTCTTGCATTTACACTCTAGAAATAAAGTAACAAGTACCTGTAAATTACCTGCGTCTGTTATGTCATTACAAGCAATGAACTCGCCACAGGCAGGTTAATTTCTGTCACTTACTATTGTGTTAATAGATCCGTTGAACTCCATCTTAACTGTTTCTGTTGATGTTACGAGATGATAGATGAAAATGAGGCTATTTGCATCAAATTCTCTTGAGCTCTGCTTTTATATCTCACCCCTGCCGTGTTCAAACTAAATTCAAATGTTCCTATTAAGTTATTAAATTGCTGTTACTTCTACATTTAGCTTCTCATTCTTGTGACTGAATATGTATGACCAGGGATATTTAAAATGCACATGCTGTTTTTTTTATCTAATTAAGCAGGAACTGTCTTCTTTTTGCTTCAATAACTTTACAAAAGCAGTTGTTTCTACTTTTCATCTTAAGCTATGGATAAATTCCAATAAGCTTTCATATTGGATTAGTTTGTATTTAGAGGGATAACTAATCTTTGTGCAGAAGTCCAATGTTGTGTTTATGGGGAGTCAACGGCCCAAGAAGAGCAAAACTTGTAGTAATACATGTCAGGTATTATAGAGGGAGCAGACCCCCTTTTCTCTGGGCCCCTGCAACCATGGGTTCTGCATCCTCTATAGTTATGCCAGTGGATAGGTAAAATGACCCAAGTGGCACATCCTAGTACTCCCATTGTTCTTTGCCTGGGAAACTCTTTACAGGTATATTCCTTCACATACTCTTTTTGAGGAACTAACCCGGGGGGCATTTATTAGGGATCATTCAATCCCATAACTAGAGGTTACTGGGCCCCACAGCAGAGCCCTAAAAGTTGACCTATTCTGCCCATGGCTAAGTGCCTACAGGGCACAAAATGCTTCGAGTGTGTTTCCTAGAGTGCCTGGTGGCCCCCGTTGTTTGTTCTGCTGACAGTTTTCTGCTCCCTGAGCTGAGGATCTGTGGCTGATGCACCTATTAGGGGTCATTCAGTGGCATAACTAGACATTAATGGGCCCCACAGCAAATTTAAAGGGATCCTTTCATCGGAAAAACATGTTTTTTTACAAAACACATCAGTTAATAGTGGTGCTCTAGCAGAATTCTGCACTGAAATCCATTTCTCAAAAGAGCAAACAGATTTTTTAATATTCAATATTGAAATCTGACATGGGGCTAGACATTTTGTCAATTTCCCAGCTGCCCCCAGTCATGTGACTTGTGCATGCACTTTAGGAGAGAAATGCTTTCTGGCAGGCTGCTGTTTTTCCTTCTCAATGTAACTGAATGTGTCTCAGTGGGACATGGGTTTTTACTATTGAGTGTTGTTCTTAGATCTACCAGGCAGCTGTTATCCTGTGTTAGGGAGCTGTTATCTGGTTACCTTCCCATTGTTCTTTTGTTTGGCTGCTGGGGGGGGGAAGGGAGGGGGTGATATCACTCCAACTTGCAGTACAGCAGTAAAGAGTGATTGAAGTTTATCAGAGCACAAGTCACATGACTTGGGGCAGCTGGGAAATTGACAATATGTCTAGCCCCATGTCAGATTTCAAAATTGAATATAAAAAAATATGTTTGCTCTTTTTAGAAATGGATTTCAGTGCAGAATTCTGCTGGAGCAGCACTATTAATTGATTCATTTTGAAAAATGATTTTTTTCCCATGACAGTATCCCTTTAATTTAGAGCCCCTAAAGTTGACCTATTCTTCCCATGGCTAAGGGCCTACAGGGCCTACAGGGCATGAAATGCATAGAGTGTATTTTCTAGAGTGCCTGGTGGCCCCCATTGTTTGTACTGCTGATGGTTTTCTGCTCCCCAAGCTGAGGGTCTGTGGCTTTGCACCTGGACCACTGGTTCAGTTTGATGAGTTAATCATACTGGTTACCTGTGGCACCTTATCTTTAGCTACTAGTAGTGATGGGCAAATTTCTCCCATTTTGCTTAATTTTTTTTAATTTCACGTGAAATTGGTGACACGGGCAAAAATTTTCAAAACTCGAAAATTGACGCCCGTGTCAATTTTGATGCCTACATCAATCTTGACGCTCGCGTAAATTTTGACAGCAGCGTTAAAGTTAATGGCCTTTCGAATAGCGTTAACGCGGCAGTTTTGACGTAAGCGTCTTTTCGGATGCGCATCCACATTTTTTTTCCATCAGCAAATTTTCACGGGAGTTTCCAGAATTTATTCACTGCTGGTGAAATTCTCCACAAATTCGTGGCAGGCGAATTTATTCGCTCATCACTAGCTACTAGAAGTTGACCTGTTCTACCAAGTAATATTGATATTGCTAATTAATTAGGCCCCCCTACACTCATGGACCTGCCTCCTCTGTAATTATGTCCCTGGAGGACATTTACTGACACCGCAAGTTCAAGAACACTGTGTGGTGTAAAAATGTGCCCTTAGTGCTCATTTTAAAAACACTTACATTCAGGGTGCAGTTGCAGTTCTGCATCTAATGTTGGATAAAAATTTGACACAAGTTGACTGGTGGAGTTCTGGAAGGTGCAAGAAAGCCCTGTCCTTATCTTCTGCCATAAAGTTGGTGGTTAGAAAAGGGCTCCCTTGTAACCTGAGCTCACAAGCACTCCTGTAAGTACCCCCATCTTTACACCCAGAGCTGCTAAACAAAAGGGGAGCTGTTTTCATGGATATGTAGGTCTCAGTACCTTGAAATTGAGCACAGAGACCTGTGGCAATTCTTCTACTTTGCAGGACAAGGTGCAAGGAGCAAAAAAACATGGCAGATTGTGTTTCATCTTTTGCACTTTGCACCCTGCCCTGAATTCTGGAATCCCAGGCACACAGTATTTGAGAGTAGAGTTTGGAATTGGACATTATTATGTCTTATATTTCTCCCCAGTAGGAAATGACTCTTGGGAAATGTGACTAAAGGTGCAGACAGAGAAGATACTGTATCTCTATTTTCTTATATCATAAAGCTGAGAAGTAGAATGTTTTTGGAGTGCGCTGTGTAACATATCAGCTCTATGTAAAGTATATAAGGGAAAATAATAATAACACTTGTCTAAAATCTTTATAAAACATTTCCCCTCTTCCTATTTCTGTACTTTGTTTCTTTATCACAATACACAACGTTCTGAAGTTCAGATGATCTTTGCATGTGCCCACTCAGTGTCCCACTCGATTCTTCTTCCCTTCTGTCTCTGTTGGGCTCCTTCAAGGTTCCTTGACAGCTTGTTCAGTTTGGAAATGCGTTGTCAATAGCTCATTTCCTTTTCCACACTTGTATTCCTGTTCAGAAAATGACTGGAACTAAGCCTATAAAGATGTTAAATCCATATGGAGCTT
Source organism: Xenopus petersii (assembly GCA_038501925.1). Lineage (NCBI taxonomy): Eukaryota > Metazoa > Chordata > Amphibia > Anura > Pipidae > Xenopus > Xenopus petersii. The sequence continues at coordinate 152,651,870 of CM076678.1, forward strand.
CTGTGAATCTGTTCTTTTTGGACAGTGGCCACTATTTTAGTGCAAAGAAAGGTTTCCGAACTGAGACAAACACTCCTTTCAAAATGTATTATATATGCACGCATACAGATATATATTTCTATACACACGAGTGACAGAATAGAGGAAACACAAAACAATATCTAAATACGGTTTGAACTAATTATTAAAATAAGTTCACCATTTGTGAACAACGTCCCCCTATTTCTAAATTAACCACTTTGCGCATTAGGGACTTGTTTCCAATTTCGGAGACTTCTTCTACTCTCTTTCTATGGTATTAAAGTTCTCCAACTCCAACTGGAGCTAGTTATTTGATTAAGCAACAATTAGGCGATCAGCTTAGTATTAAATGCTAAATATATGCTAATTTGTTGAGGTATGTACAGATCCCAAAAAGATATTAAAAGTACATGATCTTGGGCAGGAGACATTTTAAAAAATAGTAGGAGTGTGGTTCTAGGTAATAGTCTCCTCTAGAGAGAATAGCAGCTTGTGGTCCTGGGCAGGAGACATTTTAGGAAAGTATGGTTCTAAGATGAAGACTCCTTTAGAGATGGTAGGGGGATTTGTGGTGGTCAGGAGACCTTATACGACTGAGTAGGCATGTGGATCTGGGTAGAAGACATATCAAGAGAAGTGTAGGGAGTTTGGCCATGGTCAGGAAACTTTTTAGGACATATTAGGAGTGTGGTTTCAGTTCTTCTAGAGATTGTAGGAAATATGATTTTGGGCAAAGACATATTATTGTAGGAGAGTGTAGGATTCCAGTCGTAGGTTTAAGACTCCTTTAGAGATCGTATTGAGTGTGGTTGTAGCCAGGAGACTATCTAGAAGATAGAAGGAGTGTGGTACCATGTAGAAAACGTCTGTAGAGATGGTAGGCAATGTGGTCTTGGGTAGTGATGGGCGAATTTTTTCGCGAGCCATGGATTTGTGGCCATCTGCAAATTTTTTCTCAAAACTGCAGAAAAAATTTGCTAAAAACAAAAAATTGCAGGATAAAAAAATGCAGTGACAAAAAAAACCCCCATTGACTAATGCATTTGGACCAAAAAGTCGCCTTAAAGGAAACTATACCCCCAAAATTAATACTAAAGAAACAGATTTTATGTAAAATTAAGTGGCACAAGTAAATATTGCCCTTTTACACCTCTTGCCTTGAACCACCATTTTGTGATGGTCTCTGTGCTGCCTCAGAGATCACCTGACCTGCCAGAAATAAAAAAATCTCTAACTGTAACAGGAAGAGAGAGAACTCTGTCTGTTAATTGGCTCATGTGACCTAACATGTATGTTTTGTTTGTTTGTTTGTGTGCACCATGAATCCAAGGATCTCAAGGGGGCGGCCCTTATGTTTTTTAAAATGGCAATTTTCTATTTATGATTAACCCAATAATAAACCCACATAATGCTAAAAACATACATTATTGTGAAAATGGTTGATTTACATAAAGCATATGAGCGGTTTTATGCAAAATATGTTTATAGAGACCTATATTATTCGGGGGGTTATAGTTATCCTTTATGAAAAAAACACCCATTGACTTAGATCAAAAAAATTGTATCGCGTGTCAAAAATTTTTTTTGACACCCACCAACTTCAATGCATTTTGCAAATTTTTAGCAGTTTTTGCAAATTTTTAGGCAAAGCATAGTTACATAATTACATAGTTAAATTGGGTTGAAAAAAGACAAAGTCCATCAAGTTCAACCCCTCCAAATGAAAACCCAGCATCCATACATACACCCCTCCCTACTTTTAATTAAATTCTATATCCCCATACCTATACTAACTATAGAGTTTAGTATCACAATAGCTTTGATATTATGTCTGTCCAAGAAATCATCCAAGCCATTCTTAAAGGCATAACGGGACAAATTCGCTCATCACTAGTCCTGGGCAGGAGACATTTAGGGGGATATTTATCAAAAAAAATTAAAAATATTTAATTAAAAAAAGTGCAACCAAACTAGAATCCACTATTTGACCTTATTTATCATTAAAAAAGCTCGGATCGGTGGAAAAACTCACGATTTTTTCAGACCTTTTCTCGAAAAGCCAGAATTTTTTTTAGATTTTTGCCTGAAAAGCCAGAAATAGTCGGATTTTCGGGCTAATTCCAGCGTAAGACCACAGAAACTTGGATATGTACCCCTGCCATTGACTTATAAACAACCATAGCAGGTCTGAGATGGTGATGGTTTATAGCAAACAAAATTAAAATTTTTCGAGTTTTTAGCATTTGGACTTTAATAAATAACCCCCTTAAAGTTAGCTTGTTTCCCATTTTGGTGGACTTTGTTGTCCTATTGGACAAATCTTACCCAAAATGTCCTATTGGACATATGTTACCCAACATGTTTTTCAGGATAAGCCCTGGAACATGCTTCCTAAAGGGCTAGCTGCACAGTTTGTGGACCACAAAACAAGGTGTACTCATGTAATCTTAACATGTAGGTCCCTGTACTGGTGATATCAACCAGTTCAAATCAAATCATTCGTCCTTGGTAGGGTTTGTACTGTCAACTCACTAGCCCTACACAAAGAGAACTTCCTGTTCACTTGGCCACTGTACTGTCTAAGGGAATCAATATGGCACCTCCCATATGTATAAATACAAATATACAGAGAAGGAATGATCTGGGCACACAATAAGCTATACCCTCATACTGTACTGTCGAGGGGAATCAATATGGCACCTCCTCCTCCCATATGTATAAATACAAATATACAGAGAAGGAATGTTCTGGGCACACAATAAGCTATACCCTCATACTGTACTGTCTAAGGGAATCAATATGGCACCTCCTCCTCCCATATGTATAAATACAAATATACAGAGAAGGAATGTTCTGGGCACACAATAAGCTATACCCTCATACTGTACTGTCTAAGGGAATCAATATGGCACCTCCTCCTCCCATATGTATAAATACAAATATACAGAGAAGGAATGATCTGGGCACACAATAAGCTATACCCTCATACTGTACTGTCTAAGGGAATCAATATGGCACCTCCTCCTCCCATATGTATAAATACAAATATACAGAGAAGGAATGTTCTGGGCACACAATAAGCTATACCCTCATACTGTACTGTCTAAGGGAATCAATATGGCACCTCCCTCCTCCCATATGTATAAATACAAATATACAGAGAAGGAATGTTCTGGGCACACAATAAGCTATTCCCTCATACTGTACTGTCTAAGGGAATCAATATGGCACCTCCTCCTCCCATATGTATAAATACAAATATACAGAGAAGGAATGTTCTGGGCACACAATAAGCTATACCCTCATACTGTACTGTCTAAGGGAATCAATATGGCACCTCCTCCTCCCATATGTATAAATACAAATATACAGAGAAGGAATGTTCTGGGCACACAATAAGCTATACCCTCATACTGTACTGTGTACGGAGCAGGCACTCAAGAAGGCAAAACTTCCACCAGGCAAATGTTCAGATGTGAAGAAGTTTTATTGTATCAAGCAGCCTGACGTGTTTCGTGTTCCAAACACTTAATCATAGGCTAAACTCATAGAGCCATGCCTCAAGTATTTATACAATAGTGGTCCAATCAAATAAACACCCCAATTACCAGTCCACCCAGTCCCACAAGACTTTACCCAGATGCATCAAATGAGACTCCAACCCAGTAAAATTGGATAGAGGACAAACCAGGGGTCAACAGGAAAAGGTCATCGGTAGCCATATTTGTACACCCTTAACTGAGTGGAGTGACATATTGATACACTCGAGAAAAATGTAAAATACTAGTGTTTTATAAATACAAGGTACAAAATACATAAAAACATAAAAACAAGTGCATATAATAAGCCCTGTAAGTGTGCAATGATATATATAGTGAATAAAGTACCCCCTCTTGTAAAATATAAGGATATTATAAGTTACCAAGGAGTTTCATGACCATATAAAAGTACGAGGCGGAAGGCCGAGTGTTTTTATACAGGTCATGGAACTCCGAGGTAACTTCTAATATCCTCATATTTTGCAACTGGGGGTACTTTATTTATTATAATACACACGTTTTCGGGAGTCATGTGATAGAAATGACATCAGAACTCACCGTTTATAACTGATGACATCAGAACTCACCGTTTCTAAGCATATCATTTATAAGATATTAGTGGCTTTTGCGTATGATATAAGCTATAAATATTACTATAAATACATGTATCAAAATTCTACAAAAAGGTGTTAGTCAAAACATCTAGTAGATTAACAGTTAAAAATGGTGGAAAGCCACCTTCACATACCACATCAACAGAAAAGAGATAGAATAAAAAATAAAATAAATGCTGAATTACTCCAGGAGAATATTATAAAAGATTTCTCTGAACTAACAATACAATCTTATTAGGGAGCACCAAAGACAATAAAGTGCAAGATACATCATATTCACTATTTAAACCCATCGGAGACCTCGTAGCTAAGACAAAAATCCACTTTGGTCTCTAAATAAAGCAATTTTCTGATAAAGGTCCCCTCCTCTCTGGTCAGGTATTAATCTTAAAATGAGTCATTGTTGCACTCATTTCCCTGGATTTTTTGTAACATGAAATAAAACACATCTCAGGTGAGAGAGAGGGGTCATTCAGGAGATGCAATTAGTCTTAAAGGAGATCTGTCATGTGCTGATTAAGTAAAAATATTTGTTTTGTTTTTTTACTGATTCAATGTGTATATCTAACACAGTTGACCACCCGCTCCTCCTAAACATTTTATACTCAGCTGCATTCACTGCTCTTTCATGGTTTATATCTTATCTGTCTGAACGTTCCTTTAAAGTTGCTTTGTCTACTACTACTACTACTACTACTACTACTACTACTACTACTACTACTACTACTACTACTACTATTACTACTACTATGTTCCCTAGGACCGGATTTGTGGAAAGGTCATCAAGGCCCAGGCCTAGGGCGGCAGGATTTTAGGGGGCGGCATGCTTTCCAACCACACCCACATTAGTTCAAAAACACTGGATTTTTCTCACTAGTAATTGTCCCAAAAACTAATTCTAACAATTAAAAACTAACAATTCTATTTTTCAATGTTCATTTTAATAAAGTAAAAATGTTAGCTTTTTTGGTGTGTGTTTAAACCAATTGCTGACAGCTTTATTTTAGTCTTCCAATGGTATTTGTTTAAAGGATACTTAGGGGGTTATTTACTAAACTCCGAATGCAAAAATCATGAAAAATTCATGATTTGTTTTTTTACAAAATCAGACATTTAGGGGCCGATTCACGAAATTTGAGTGAAGGGTTCGAATAAAAAAAAATTCCGAATTTCGAAGTTTTTTTGGGCTACTTCGACCATCGAATGGGCTACTTCGACTACGACCTTCGACTTCGAATCGAACGATTCGAACTAAAAATCGTTCGACTATTCGACCATTCGATAGTCGAAGTACTGTCTCTTTAAGAAAAACTTCGACCCCCTACTTCGGCAGCTAAAAGCTACCGAAGTCAATGTTAGCCTATGGGGAAGGTCCCCATAGGCTTGCCTGTGATTTTTTGATCGAAGGATTTTCCTTCGATCGTTGGATTAAAATCCTTCGAATCGTTCGATTCGAAGGATTTAATCGTTCGATCAAATGAAAAATCCTTCGATCGATCGATCGCAGGATTTGCGCAAAATCGTTCGACTTCGATATTCGAAGTCGAACGATTTTAGTTCCCAGTCGAATATCGAGGGTTAATTAACCCTCGATATTCGACCCTTCGTGAATCGGCCCCTTAAACTTGCAAATTTTTCAGAATTTATTAAACCTCGAGGATGGTAAAGTCTGATTTAGAAAATCCAGCATCTCAGACCTGTTGAGGTTGCATATAAGTCAAAGGAAGATATTTTTATTCGTTTTTGGGCAGAAATCTGAGTTTTTGGCTGAAAAATCCAAAAAAATCTGGAAAATCAGATAAAAAATCCGAAAAAATAGTGAAAATCGGATACAAAATCAGAAAAAAATTGTGAAAACCGTTTTTTTTCCCCGCATTCCTAATCTTTTGGGAAAATGTAATAATAAATAAGAGCAAAAAACTCAAGTAGAGCAGAAAATATTGAGATAAATAAATTCAGACTTTGATAAATAACCCCCTTAAAAACACCAACATCCCTTTCACTTTAACTTATGTTTCATTAATAATTTCCCCTGAAAACAACTCAAAAAGGACACAAGCCAGTGGGAAACAAATTCAGCAGGTGAGATTTTATTTTGGCCTGTGTGAATTATTTAGCAATGGTTGCCAACGCTATTTCCTAAAAAGTACTTTTATTAATGTGTTGGTTTGCAAGCTGCTATTTACATCTATTTCTGGCAGGCTCAGATTCCGTCATACACCACTAACCAGCTCATGAGCATGTGACAGAACTTTGGCCTAGGAGCATGCAATCCAGGGTATAAACACACTTTGTGTTATTTTTATTCACACTGGGGCGTTTAATGTCACACATCACCAGATCTGGTTAAAGATCTTTTAAACCAAACAGTTTGCTGCAGGCAAGGAAACAAGAAAAAAATACATTTTTATTTTTTTAACAGCTTTTTTTTTTTTGAGAGCTTTGAGATGCCGGATTTTCAGAGTTGGACTTTTAAGACCATCAGGCTTTAATAAATTCCAAAATATTTGTAGTTTTTTTTTTTAAGTCCGAAAACCACAAATTATAAAAATTTTGGATATTTGGGGCATAATAAATAATCCCCCAAATTTTCACTTTCACTCTTTAGTGAATGTGCCCCAATGAGTTTATTTGTGGTTTCAGAAACTTGTAAAACCACTAAAATGAGAATTTTTTTATCAATGGGCCTCCCAGTCTTCATAATGCCAACTGAGCCCGGGCATAAGATATCCCATCTTACAGATCTATTTATGCCACAAAGCATGAATGTATTGTGTGTCCATATAGGGATCTGGGGGTTTCCAGGTAACAGATATTTCTGTAATTTGGATCTTCATACCCAAAGTCTACTAGAAAATCATATAAACATATAGGGGCCGATTCACTATGGGTCGAATATCGAGGGTTAATTAACCCTCGATATTCGACTAGGAACTAAAATCGTTCGACTTCGAATATCGAAGTCGAACGATTTAGCGCAAATCCTGCGATCGATTGATCGAAGGATTTTTCATTCGATCGAACGATTAAATCCTTCGAATCGAAAGATTTGAAGGATTTTAATCCAACGATCGAAGGAATATCCTTGATCAAAAAATCCCAGGCAAGCCTATGGGGACCTTCGGTAGCTTTTAGTTGCCGAAGTAGGGGGTCGAAGTTTTTCTTAAAGAGACAGTACTTCGGCTATCGAATGGTCGAATAGTAGAACGATTTTTAGTTCGAATCGTTCGATTCGAAGTCGAAGTAGTAGTCGAAGGTCGAAGTAGCCCATTCGATGGTCGAAGTAGCCCAAAAAACACTTCGAAATTCGAAGTTTTTTTAATTCGAATCCTTCACTCGAGCTTCATGAATCGGCCCCTAAATAAAGCCAATAGGCTGGTTTTGCTTTCAATAAGGATTAATTATATCTTAGTTGGGATCAAGTACAAGCTACTGTTTTATTATTACACAGAAAAAGGACATTATTTTTAAAAATTTGGATTATTTGATTATAATGGATTTTATGGAAAATGGCCTTCCCGGATCCCATACCTGTGTATATAAACTGCATTATCCATAGAAATCCATATAGGCGGCGAGGCTCCAGCGATTTTCCTGGTGATACATTTGCGCTAACTGAACTTAACATTCCATTCTGCTATTACTCTGCACAGTGGACAGTTTTTAAGATCTATCCCAGCTGCTGATTTTCTTCTAATGTAGAAGCTCAGAGGATTATTTTATGTTGTGTTGCCTAAATCAAATAACACATGCTTGATCAACCATGAAAGTCAACACTAGAAAGAATTGCAGGAAATCTGTTTATTGTTTGAATAAATACTATTCTGGCTCGCAGGGTCTGAAATAAAAACGGCAACACTATCTTCTGCTCGTGACAAGAAAATAAGCTCATAATGATACTGCTGTTTAGTGCTGGGCCTTTCTGTTAGACAGGGCTAAAATAATTCTAACATTGGAGCGATTCATCTTGTGCCCATTCACCTGAGCCCTTGGGATGGCACGTCTATTGCTTTAATTGTAAAGGTATGGGAACTGGTATCCAGAAACCTGTTATCCAGAAAGCTCTGAATAGCGGGATGGCCATCTCCCATAGGGGCAAATTTACTAACCTCCGAATATTCGCCAGCGACAGCTTCGCTCACAGCGCAACACTTTGCCAGGCGTAGATTCGCCAGGACAACACAAATTCACTAAAATCCAAAGTTGTGTCCAGGCCACCAAATGCTGGTGAAGTTACGCTAGCGTTACTGCGCCAAGCAAAGCAAAGTTGCGCTAGTGTTGCCTAATTTGCATATGGCGGGAAGTTAAAGTTGAAGGGACGTATATGTTGCAGCAAATACATTACACAAGCCCAGGAAACCTTAATAAAATAAAATAAAGTTGTTATATTTCCCTACACATGAGCCCAGTGTATAGTTTATGTTCCATACAGTATGTTAGGAAATGTAGGGGGGAAGCTGGTTACCCAAAAAAAAAATTTACGCTCTTTTGCAGCCTATCACCCTGAAAAAAGGAAAAGTTGACAGTGTTTTTTCAACTAAATTTTGAGGAACTCCTATCTACTCTATTGCACTTTGCCTGGTCTGAGGTGGCGAAGTCTGACGCAAAAGGTAACGTTCAGTATCTTAGTGAATTTGCGTAGTTACGTCCATTCACCAGAGCGCAAATTCGCCAGACGTTAGGCAGCGAAGTACTGCTAGAGTCTATCTCCTTCACTAGCGAAGTTACGCCATCGACCTTAAGTAAATCAGCAAAGAACTGACGCTGGGAGTTTTTGCCAGCGTTAGTCGCTTCACCCTTAAGTAAATTTGCCCCAAAGTCTCTATTTCAATGAAATAATACAAATTTGCTAAAATGACTCCCTTTTCTCTGTATTATTAAAACAGTACCTTGAACTTAATCCTCACTAACATAAAATTTAAGTTTATTGGAGGTGGAAGAATACTCTTGGGTTCTATTAATGTTTAATTGAACCCAGAACTTCCAAAATTGAATAGACTCTGACTCGTGGGATCCCCTCCCTCACCTTATTCCATTGTGAAATAATTCTGGGAATTCAATGATACTATGTTAGCAAGTTTGGCTTATTCAGCACCGTGTCACTTACTAAACACTTTCCAGTTTTCTGTCCTCTTCTATTAGTCCTAAAAGTGTTTTCCCCCCTCTACTCAAGTTAGCACAAATACTGTGGGAAAATAAACAGGGAAAAAATTAACATAAGGTCATATTTGTCCATGAAGCCCCCCATTTCCTTGCACACCCAGCCCCAATCAAGCACCCCAGCACCCAGTTGCATGCACTCCCCTCCAGCCCCAACTGATGTTGATTGTTGATGTTTTATAATAAACGTGATAATGATCATAGATCTTGCCAGACTAACTTAATATCTTTTCATGAGAAGGTGAGCAGGGACCTCGATTCTGGGATGGCAGTGGATGTGATTTACTTAGACTTTGCTAAAGCATTTGATACAGTGCCACACAAAAGGTTACGGGTTAAATTAAGGAATGTTGGACTGGAACATAGTATTTGTACCTGGATAGAGAAATGGCTAAAAGATAGACTACAAAGAGTGGTGGTAAATGGAACATTTTCTAATTGGACCAGTGTTGTTAGTGGAGTACCGCAGGGCTCTATACTAGGTCCCTTGCTTTTCAACTTGTTTATTAATGACCTGGAGGTGGCCATTGAAAGTACTGTTTCTATTTTTGCAGATGAGACTAAATTGTGCAGAACTATAGGTTCCATGCAGGATGCTGACACTTTGCACAGGGATTTGTCTAAACTGGAAAACTGGGCAGCAAACTGGAAAATGAGGTTCAATGTTGATAAATGCAGGTTATGCACTTTGGCAAAAATAATATAAATGCAAGTTATACACTAAATGGCAGTGTGTTGGGAGTTTCCTTAAATGAGAAGGATCTTGGGGTCTTTGTAGATAACACGTTGTCTAATTCTGGGCAGTGTCATTCTGTGGCTACTAAAGCATTTAAAGTTCTGTCTTGTATAAAAAAGGGCATTAACTCAAGGGATGAAACATAATTCTGCCTCTTTATAGGTCCCTGGTGAGGCCTCATCTGGAGTATGGGGGCAGTTTTGGGCTCCAGTCCTTAAAGGGGTGGTTCACCTTTCAATTAACTTTTTGAATGGCTTTTTTATAGTTTTTAAAATATTTGCCTTCTTCTCTTGACTCTTTCCAGCTTTCTAAAGGGGGTCACTGACCCCGTCTAAAAACAAAATGATCTAGAAGGCTACTATGTATTGTTATTGCTACTTTTCATTACTCATCTTTGTATTCAGGCCTCTCCTGTTCATATTCCAGTCTCTTATCTCAAATCAGTGCATGGTTGCTATGGTAATTTGGGCCCTAGCAACCCAATAGCTGAAATTGCAAACTGGAGAGCTGCTGAATAAAAAGCTAAATAGCTAAAAAAACACAAATAATAAAAAATGAAAACTTTGGAAAAAAGGCGGACATTATAGACAAATAGCAGGGGACCTTTTTACCCATAAAGAGAATCACGTACCAGAGGCCTCCCCTTCAGACTAGAAGAAAAGAACTTTCATTTAAAGGAACAGAGTAGGGGGTTCTTCACAGTGAGGACAGTGAGGTTGGGGAATGCACTGCCGGGTGATGTTGTGATGCTGATTCAGTTAATGACTATAAGAGGGACTTGGATGATTTCTTGGACAGACATAATACAAAGGCTATTGTGATACTAAACTGTATAGTTAGTATAGATATGGGTATATAGAATTTATGTGAGAGTAGGGAGGGGTGTGTGTATGGATGCTGAGTTTTCATTTGGAGGGGTTGGACTTGATGGACTTTTGTCTTTTTCAACCTGATTGAACTATGTAACTATATAACTATGTGATATGCCTTCATGTAATGGTCTGTTGTCATTTGCTAGTTGTATTTCTTTAGTTCAATCTGTACTTTTAAGACCCCTATATAAACCCCAATCAAAGTCCAACCTACTTTTTGGTCCTCATGTCAACTGAATATTGTAATTACATTATTTATGGGACCTTGACTGTGATCTACACATATTTGTTCACCTGCAGCCTGTTACTAAACACTCAAACACCAAAGACTTTGTGAACTCACGTCTCTGTTTTCTGAGTTACCTGGATTATCTACTGATGTCCACCCCTGCTGTTTTTCCCAGTGAAACCTCAGTAGCTAATGGTTTCTACAAACTCACCCTGTGGTTCCTTCAGCTCCCTTGTGATCTTCTGACAGAGTATTTTGTTCTGCTGGTGAACTCTCTTTTTTATAGCAGGAACCTAATGATCATTTAAGAAGAAAGAACAGTGGAATCAAAAAGAGTCTCCTCTTTTAGACTGTGGGAAGGACTTTTCAGTGTCAACTCATGCTGACAGTTTTTTATTTTCTCACCTTTTCATGTTGTTTATCTAAGAGTGCCATTTAACCAGACTGAAGAATTGAAATAATTCTCTCAAATACCAGAACTAATGCCAGAGCAGCTTATGAATTTGGGTTCTAAAAATATTTCTCAAGTCTTGTCCATATTTGTTGGTTGCCAAAGCATGTGATTTGTTTTTTAGAAAATATACACATCAGGACCACTGATTTATATTTCATCTTCTGATTTTTTAAAATGGAATTATCAAAGAATAAGGGCATTGATTAAAAGTCAAAAAGGGGACCTTGACTGTGGTTTACACATATAGGGGCCCATTTACTTAGCTTGAGTGAAAGAATAGAATAAAAAAAACTTTGAATTTCTAATGTTTTTTTTGGCTACTTCGACCATCGAATTGGCTACTAAAAATCAGTCAAATATTCGACCATTCGATAATTGAAGAACTGTCTCTTTAAAAAAAACTTCGACCCCCTACTTCGCCACCTAAAACCTACCGAGGTGCAATGTTAGCCTATGGGGAAGGTCCCCATAGGCTTCCTGGCAATTTTTTGGTAGAAGAAAAATCGTTCGATCGATGGATTAAAATCCTTCGAATCGAACGATTCGAAGGATTTAATCGTTCGATCGAACGAACGATTTTTCGTTCGATCATTCGATCAAACTATTTGCTGTAAATCCTTCGACTTCGATATTCGAAGTCGAAGGATTTACTTTTGGCAGTCGATTATCGAGGGTTAATTAAACCTCGATATTTAACCCTCTGTAAATCTGTCAATTTCCCAGCTGCACCAAGTCATGTGACTTGTGCTCTGATAAACTTCAATCACTCTTTACTGCTGTACTGCAAGTTGGAGTGATATCACCCCCTCCCTTTTCCCCCCAGCAGCCAAACAAAAGAACAATTGGAAGGTAACCAGATCGCAGCTCCCTAACACAAGATAACAGCTGCCTGGTAGATCTAAGAACAACACTCAATAGTAAAAACCCATGTCCCACTGAGACACATTCAGTTACATTGAGAAGGAAAAACAGCAGCCTGCCAGAAAGCATTTCTCTCCTGAAGTGCAGGCACAAGTCACATGACCAGGGGCAGCTGGGAAATTGACAAAATGCCCCACGTCAGATTTCAAAATTGAATATAAAAAAATCTGTTTGCTCTTTTGAGAAATGGATTTCAGTGCAGAATTCTGCTGGAGCAGCACTATTAACTTATTCATTTTGAAATTTTTTTTTCCCCCCATGACAGTATCCCTTTAAAATGGTTCATAACTGTGCACTTAATATTAGTAGGATTATGGAAGAGGAAAATAAACAAATAATAAAGATCAAGGGAAACGCACAGAAAGTTCAGCCTTGGGACAAACACAAAGACCAAAGTGCAAAGACCAAACTGTATAGTTCGTAGATCCCTAGAAACTCTAAATATTGGAACATTGACTGAAGATCCATTAGGCTGAATAATAAGATGGATATCAAGCTATTTATCTCTCTCTCTCTCTCTATTTTCCATCACCTACAAATAAAAGTAACAGGTTCTATGGTCCATTAAACGCCACATTCCAATAGGTGTGGAGGAGATGATGATCCATTAGATCCACCATCTCCTCCAAACCTCCACTTTGTGATGATGGAACCTTATATTGATACTGTATGTTTCTGTGTTTCAATTGCTTTGTTGTCCATACTCAAGGGATCAATAATGCACTGTCCAGCATATCCAGTGGTACAGGGGTCCATACATTTTAGGGTATCCTCTAGGGGTGGGTTGATTATAGTGTTTTGATGGATTGGTGAGGAAAGGCACTGCATTGTCTGGTACTATGACTCCACAAGCATTTATACCAAATCCCTTTGATCTTCACCTTACCTTATGTCCAGTTCTAGAACCCCATGGCACATCATAAAACTCAAACATCTGGAAGTGGATAATGGTCAGAGTTGATTTCTGTCCCCTGAAAAAAAGTTCAATTTCCCCCCTTCTATAATAAATAAAAGGAGCCTTCACATATAAATCATTCTACCATTCATGAACACACACATTTCTTGCAGTCGGATTGTGTGTCAGAAAATGTAATTGGCGAAGTTAATGGCTCACGCACCAAAGATTTTCGAGTTAGTCATCAACCCTGGCAGTGCCAGGCAAGGAGACGGAGAAATAGCTGACTCGCTGTGAAGGACAAAACACAGGGGGGAACAGAGGGGGCAGAGACTTTTCTAAAGTCCCCATTATGCTGCATAATTTAACTAAAGTAAAAAAACACTTCTCACAAACAGTGCTGAGGACAAGAGGTTCTCTGGCTTCCAAAATAAACAGCTTAATGAAAGCATTTGTTTAACGGGTTCTAGTGGATTAGATAAATAAAATGCCGCACATTGTATAAATTTGGTTCACATTACGCCGACAGGCTGCTGCTTAGAAAATGATTCAATTTCTCATTGAGCATTTAAGGTGACAACAAAATGTGTATTGTTAAAGCAATAGTGGGATAACGTGTAGGCTGTTGGAGAACACATCGCGCTCTCAGATGCATTCAAATCTTTTCATTTAAGCCACTGTCCAAATAAGCAGATCAGTTCTATAAGGGAATCCTACTGGTTGACCAAAGTCATCTTGCTTATGGACATCATTAACTTAGCTCGAGTGAAGGAATAGAAGAAAAATTACTTTGAATTTCGAATGGTCGAATATGGCTACTTCGACCATCGAATAGGCTACTTCGACCTTTGACTACGACTTCGAACGATTCAAACTAAAAATCGTTCGACTATTCGACCATTCGATAGTCGAAGTACTGTCTCTTTAAAAAATACTTCGACCCCCTAGTTCGCCACCTAACACCTACTGAGGCCAATGTTAACCTATGGGGAAGGTCCCCATAGGCTTCCTAACAATTAAGGAGGAATATCCTTTGATCGATGGATTAAAATCCTTCGAATCATTCTGTTCAAAGTATTTAATCATTCGATCGAACGTTTATTCCTTTGATCGTAGGAATAGCGCCAAATCCTTCGACTTCGATATTCGAAGTCGAAGGATTTACATTCGGCAGTTGAATATCGAGGGTTAATTAACCCTCGATATTCGAACCTATGTAAATCTGCCCCCAGATGTATCAACACAATATTGTACAATCACACACACTGAGGGGCAGATGTATTAAGGGTCGAATATCGAGGGTTAATTAACCCTCGATATTCGACTAGGAATTGAAATCCTTCGACTTCGAATATCGAAGTCGAAGGATTTAGTGCAGAAAATTCGATCGAACGATCGAAGGATTATTCATTCAATCGAACGATTAAATCCTTCGAATCGAACGATTAGAAGGATTTTAATCCAACGATCGAAGGAATATCCTTCGATCAAAAAAACTTAGGCAAGCCTATGGGGACCTTCCCCATAGGCTAACATTGACTTTGGTAGCTTTTATCTGCCGAACTCGGGGGTCGAAGTTTTTTTTAAAGAGACAGTACTTCGACTATCGAATGGTTGAATAGTAGACCGATTTTTAGTTTGAATCCTTCGATTCGAAGTCGTAGTCGTAGTCGAAGGTCGAAGTAGCCCATTTGATGGTCGAAGTAGCCCAAAAAACACTTCGAAATTCGAAGTTTTTTTACTTCGAATCCTTCACTCGAATTTAGTGAATCGGCCCCTGAGACTGAAGACTATTTATGGATAGAGCAAGTAAGATAAAAAATGGTGGTGATTGGGGCCATAAGAGGTTAGAGCCCGGTGACCAATTGTCCAATAGATCAAGGGACCCTTGTTACTTCACTTCTAGAACTCAGCCTGACGCCACCCAAACTGATAAAGCAGCAGGGTTATCTGGTAAGGGTGCACTGCATTATTACTTTACAAAGACCTGTTCCCTAGAAAGTCTTTAATTCGGATTACCTTTGATGATCCCAGTGTGTGGCTGCCCTGGTTGGAATAGATTTTCAGAATGGCCCACTCTTCTTTGGAAGATTGACAGACACATATAACATATTTATTTCAATGAAAAGAACATTTCAGGCAGCCTAATTCCCCATTGTTATGTCTTTCACTCCAGCTGACAAGCTCCACTCCCTCGGAAAACCTTGAAAAAAAGCTATTCGTTTAGAATGTTGCTGCCACAGTGGCTTAAAAAAAATAGGTTGCCACAGATTTAATACAGAATATTTCTGACTTTATGTATAAACAAAAATGAAACCCCCAAAGAGATGCGCAGAAGTAAAAATGTTCAGCTGTAGTAATGTGACATTTGGCTTCCAAACCCTTAACTAGGGAATGGGTTACTTTATGTATATATGTTGCAAGAGGCTGGTGCCCCAAAAGAACTGGCCCAAATAAAGCAAAGGTCCAAAAAAGCCTTACGCGTTTCATGCCAATAGGCAAAGTTTATTCCAAAGACTGTCCAGTGAAGCAAATCTCATTTCATGCCAGCTGGTTACTAAAGTTTATTCCAAAACATGTTCACCAGAAAGGTTCATGAACAGGTCCAAGTAAAGCAAAGAAAGTTTATTATATAACATGTTCAAAACGATTGCTCAGAAAGTCCATTTGCTTTTCAATTTTTCAGTTTTTATGATAAAAAAAACTGCCAATATCTTAAAGGGATCCTGTCATAGAAAAACATGTTTTTTTCAAAACGCATCAGTTAATTTTTTTTATATTTAATTTTGAAATCTGACATGGGGCTAGACATTTTGTCAATTTCCCAGCTGCCCCCAGTCATGTGACTTGTGCCTGCACTTTAGGAGAGAAATGCTTTCTGGCAGGCTGCTGTTTTTCCTTCTCTTTTTTTTTTTTTAATATTTTTTATTTAACAAATTTTTACAAGACAGATCAAGTGACAGAAATATAAATAGAAATATAAATAGAAACATGATAAAAAGTAGATAGGAATATCACAAAGTAGATTAAGAATATTGAGAGTACAAATACCAGCGCTATTTCATTACCGTACACTTCCAATGTTCACAAACTAGACCCGCGAACCATCTCTTTAGCAGTCGAGCTACAAACAACAATTACACTTTTATTATTCCATCTGGATCACTTTACCAAATCCCCAGATAAATCATGTTTATACACAGAAAGATCCTCTCTTTGCTTCTCTTTCGGCCTACCCTCCCCTTTTATATTTATTTGTTTAAAAACCTAATCCATGGTTCCCAAATTTCCCAATATTTATTACTCTTATTGTGAATGATATGTGTTATTTCTTCCATCTTCCTAGTATCCTCTACAACCCGTTGCCACTCCGTATAACTAGGAGGCGCTGACTCCTTCCAGTGTTTTGGGATTACTGACCTAGCAGCATCGAGCAAATGCAAGGTAAGTGGGTCCCTTAATAAACCATTTTTAACCGTATCCAAGCTTAACAATATCAAGGGAACATCTTCCATCCTCATATTAATATTCGTTACTTCTTTTATTACTTTCAAGATATTACCCCAATAACCGTGCAAATCCTTGCATTTACACCAAATATGAGCATGTGTCCCCTTTTCCATACCACATCTCCAGCATAACTCTGTATGTTCAGGATACATCCTGTTCAACTTAGCTGGTGTAAGATGCCATCTAGTAACTATTTTGAAATTCATTTCCCTCACTCTAGCTGCCCTCGATGATTTGTGGGCTAGTAACTGGATCTTATTCCATATTACGGGGGAAATCTTGATGTTTAATTCCTTTTCCCACTCCCTACGTGCTATGTCTTTCACCAGAGAAATATTTGATAATAAGAGTTTATATATATTAGAGATTGCTTTGTTAAGGAACTCATTACTTTGCAGTAATTTTTCCCATTTAGTCAGTTCTCTATCCCATTCTTCCTCTTTAAATTTATGGATATAGTGTTGCAATTGATGGAAGTTCCATGCATATCTGGCATGGATTCCCCATTTCTTTTGAATTTCTTTTAATGTTATTATTTTATTATTGTTCAGAAAATCCTTAATCCTTGTAGGTCTCCCCTCTAGTTCTCGCCATTCCTTGAATGCTCCTTGCTCCAAACTAGGTACAAAAGCGCTGTTCTGCACTAAGGATTGTAGAATATAGGGAGTTCTAGTCAGGTACAACTTTAATCTGTTAATTGAGCTGATTTTTTTCTAAAAAGTAAAAAGTTTAAGTACTGAAAGTTGAAATCTACAATTAAAGGACAAGGAAAGCACCAGAGGTGGCAATTTGTTTGACACAAACAGTTTTGGACACAATCGCCATTTTTTTCACATAATGTATAGTTTTTCCCCCAGAAATTCTGCGTCATTGAGTGCTCAATGTTGGCTTAGAATCAGACAAGGTTGCTCACTGCGTCAAGCGCAATTGCATCTGATTCATCAAGACTGATGAAACTGGAAGGCCCATTTATCAACAGTCTTATTTAGTGGTTTTTGAGGTTTTTGAAACCAAGCATAAACTTAAAGGGATACTGTCATGGGAAAAAATTTTTTTTTTCAAAATGAATCAATAAATAGTGCTGCTCCAGCAGAATTCTGCACTGAATCCATTTCTCAAAAGAGCAAACAGATTTTTTTATATTCAATTTTGAAATCTGACATGGGACTAGACATTTTGTCAATTTCCCAGCTGCCCCCAGTCATGTGACTTGTGCCTGCACTTTAGGAGAGAAATGCTTTCTGGCAGGCTGCTGTTTTTCCTTCTCTATGTAACTGAATGTGTCTCAGTGGGACCTGGGTTTTTACTATTGAGTGTTGTTCTTAGATCTACCAGGCAGCTGTTATCTTGTGTTAGGGAGCTGCTATCTGGTTACCTTCCCATTGTTCTTTTGTTTGGCTGCTGGGGGGAAAAGGGAGGGGGTGATATCACTCTAACTTGCAGTACAGCAGTAAAGAATGATTGAAGTTTATCAGAGCACAAGTCACATGACTTGGTGCAGCTGGGAAATTGACAATATATCTAGCCCCATGTCAGATTTCAAAATTGAATATTAAAAAAATCTGTTTGCTCTTTTGAGAAATGTATTTCAGTGCAGAATTCTGCTGGAGCAGCACTATTAACTGATTCATTTTGAAAAAATATTTTTTTCACGTGACAGTATCCCTTTAAAAACTACAAAGAGCACTGAGTCATTTTTTTAAGGCTTTTCTTTAACAATGGGTAGGAATGCAGATTGTTGAGTTTTGGAATGGCCCATGTGATGAACTGGGTCATTGATTGGTCAATTCTGTTTCCATAACACTTAGGGGGTTATTTATAGTGATGGGTGAATAAATTCGCCAGGCATGGAATTGCGCTTATAAAAATTGTCGCTTGCGTCAAAAATTGTTGTGCGTCAAAATTAATTTGATGCCCATTGACTTCAATGCGTTTTGCAAATTTTCGCCGTTTCGCGAATTATTCGGGACAGATTTGCCCATCACTTGTTATTTATCTATATCTGATTTATTCTGATTTTAGAAGTAGAAAAAGTCATATGATTTGACCTTATTTATCATTGAAAAAACTCGATTCAATCAGTTTGAAAAAAACTCGTCAAATCTTTGTTTTTTCGAAAACCCCCAAATTTTTTGGGTTACATGCCCCCAAAACACTCAAATTTTTCGTGAAATCACTCTAAACACCCGATTGTTTCTGATTTTTGCCCAAAATTTAGCGAAGACCAAGATATCTTCAAATTTGAAATGGGACCTTTGCCATTGACTTCTACAGGACCCTTGACAGCTTGGAGAGGGAGTATTTTTGAATTCTGACTTTTAGTAGCCTCGGGTATAATAAATTATGAAAAATTAGAGGTTTTCTTTCCACTTAAAATTCAGATTTTATTGCAAACAAACCTTGAATTTTTCATTATAATAACCCTAATCCTGAGGCCTGCAGACCCACACCCACACGTTTATGGTTTGATTTAGGTTGAGGAATCCTGTACCACCTGATTTAAGACTAACAACATATTCGAGCTTAATTCATTGACTTCAAATGACCAAAGACCCCATTAATGAATTCTTTGCACCAAGAATATCTTATTGAACATTTTTCTGCTGTCTATGACAATTTAAATATATATGTTGCATAGGGACCTTCTTACTTATACTGTGCTTTGCCCTTTAAAACCACACCTAAGTATAAAAGACAGGGGAGAAGGTGAATTTAAGAATAGACACAATACAACTTTCACCTTAGAACCAAAATACTTTTTTTCATTTTTTAAACTGAGCTGGAAATGCACCCTGAGCTTATTTTTCTGAAAAATTGTAGTTTCTATGGTAAGAAATCAGTCTTATTTCAAGATGCTACAAGATTACTGCATCTCATTGAACGGCAGGAGTAATGAACAAAAAGAAATGATTGTCCTTTGTGTAAATTCAAATAGTTTACCCAATGGTTCTCATATGAGCCCTAATCAGCCCCCAACAGGTCAGCTCATAAGGTACCTCTGCTTATATTCGTGTGGACCAATCAGCCCCTCAATCACTCCTGATTGTCCCAACTGAGCTGCGGCAAAGATATCCTTAAAACCTGAAGGGCTGATCGTTTCTCAGAGCTGCTGAACACAAATAATAGCACAATCCAAAAAGAATCCTAACTTCAGCATCAATCTCCAAGCAAAGGGGAAAAGAATTAAGAAAGAAGACAAAATAAGAATTTAGAAGAATTTGGTGGTTTGGTCCTAAAATTATATTGATTGTGTGTAAGTGGAGGTAAACAACAAACACCGTATTTTGTCCTCAATAATGAGAGTGTCTGAAAGTAGTGTTAAATATTCACAAATATTTGACTCATTTTCCAAACTGATTTTGTTAATACTGCTTTGTATTTGTGAGCAATGGCTGAACAAAAAATAAATACCATAAGGAAAGGGAAACTGAAACATTTGCAAGTACCGATGATTCTTTTGTTCCAGGACTAATGGTAAGGCTGCTAAACAAGAGGGTTTAGAGTCTGTAAGCTCACAGACAGGCAACGGAACATCAAGGAAGCAAGGTTTACCTTGTAAGAGAGAAGATACTGAATCCTGTAAGAGCACAGACACATAATAAGAGGCAAAAAGAGCAGACAAGGCATTGAGAATGACAATAAGCTGAATAGAACTTTCTGCAGCTACAGCCTTTAGAGATGAGACTGCCATGGTTTAAACTCATTGAAAGCAGCAGTGAGTGTGATCCTCAACTCATAAAACAGCCATAACAAATCTAGCGCCACAAGTAAAGTTTTTTTTTTTTTTAAAGATAGCTTTAGGGCTTGTCTCCTTTAAATCAGTTATCTTTCTAAAACATTTAAAGTGACGCTGATGCTAAATTGCATCTTCCTCTGGGTTTAATGTGTCTTTGCCTTGAGAGGCCTTGACATGCTGCTTATTTAGTGTTCTGGAAGAAACAATGCTCTAAACTAAACTCTAAACTCTAAAACCTTACATTAAACCATTTTAGGGAGCCATAGGTTTATGTCCCTATGACTTTAAATCCCTACACTTCCTTATCTCCCTAGTTGTTGGGCAGATGTCCATGTATCTAGTTTATTATTTGCATATTCCAGTTATTGGCCAAGAGGCTTTATGAGCACCTCCTGTCACAATTTAATATGGTGCTTGGTTAGGGGTGGATCCTCCTCTTTGACTTCTGGTTGCTGACCCAGCTGGATGTTTCCACTGAGCCTGGGTACACCAAGTCTCAGTAAAGCGAATATTGCCCCTTGAGGGACCAAGTCCGGGAAGCAGGGACCCCATAAATGATGCTCAGTTAGAGACTGTTCTAGGAGAGTAAGATAGTGAGGGGAATAGCAAGAGCAGTTTGTGCTCCATCAAGGAGTGTAACAGGGAGTAGCTTCTCTAGGCTATAAGATTTGCCTACAGTGAAGGGACTGCAGTGAATAGGGTGTGAGGTTTAGCTTGTTCTCCCCAAACACTCCACTGGGTGGCATCCGAACCACTTTTGAGTTACTTCTGCCTGGAGGTATTCTGTACTACCTTGACTACATCCGCAGGGGCTAAATTCAGTTTTCTCTGATTTACTGTCTTCACTTTCTGATCACCAACTCTTCAATTGCCTTTTTGAACCATAAGTAACCCTGTGGATCATTTGTCTTTGACAAATAAACTTTTACTTTCCTGTTTTACTGCAAGTACCTCCTGGCATCCTTTATTTATCATTTTATGCACAGTAGCCTATGGGAGTGGTAGTTGCACTACACCATATCTTCATCTCTTCCACTTAGTGAAGGCCATGTTCTATAGACATAGCTGGACATTAACCCTGTTGGTCTGATACCAAAATATCGTTACACTAATAATTTATAATTTGCCAAAGACTTCTCCCATTGACTTCTACATGACCTCGGTAGCTTTTAGATAGCAAAGTTTTGTATAAGAGTTTTCCGTGGTTTTTACACTACATGAATGCATTTATCATGGTTTAGAGTAATTATTTAAATACGTGATAACGTTATAAATCAGCCCCTAAAGGTGGCAATACACCAGTCCTTTAGACCGATTCGGCAGCTTATCTGCCCATGTGTGAGGGCTCCGAACGGGCCTCCTGATCGTTATCAGGCCAAGAATCAGGCAGATATCAGTCAAGTTTAATTTTTTTAATAATTCACACCCAATGGTGCCCATTCGTAGCATTGTAATCCGATTGTTCGGCGACAGGGCCGAACATTCGGATTCACCGATATCACCCAGCCATCAGTGGGCATATCGGGTTAAGATTTGCTCATTTGGTGACCTTGCCAAACTAGCAAATCTTAAAGCGTATGGCAACTTTTAGTCTTATTCCTTAATGCCGGCTGTTACTAACTTTGGTCTGCTAGATCTCCACTTGTCTACTGCCTTCACTCAGATCAGTTTGACTTTTAGATACAGTACTTCTGCTGTATTTCCATGATTCTGGCATTCTCTTCTTGGTTTATCATGACTGCCATCCATTTCTGGTACTCCAACCTCTCTGCTACTAATCTTTTTCCATTGCCTACAGCTAGTGTAGCCTGTCTGAGAAGTTAATACTCAAGAAACCCAGAGCCACCAAATAATCTCTGTGATTATTCCTGATATTCTCATTTTCGTGCAGACCCATTTGACATAGAAAGGAGAACCTCAGATTATAGCTGTCACGTATGCTATCCCAAAACCCAGAACAGATGCCAAGTTTCTGGTCACGCTCATGCTTCTGCCTATAACAGTCACCTTTCACTTCAGGAGGAGCCCTCCGCCACTCAGATGCCACCAGTTATCAAGGCGAGAGTTCTGGGAAGACAAGAGAAGCATAATGTGTGATAGGAGGAACAGTTTAGAGCAAAGCATAGTCAAGGAAACAGGTCAGGGTCAATAACCAGTCCATCATTGCAGTACAGAATCAGGATTTGGAAGAATAGTCAGAAATCAGGAAATGGTCGGGGTCATGGACAAGCACGGGTCAAGAACAGGAACAATAAGCACACCCAAGAACTATCTGACAATAGATCTACGTTGGGCAGTGAACAAATGTTGTCTTTAAATATTTTAATTTTGTTCCAAGCACAATG
Source organism: Xenopus petersii (assembly GCA_038501925.1). Lineage (NCBI taxonomy): Eukaryota > Metazoa > Chordata > Amphibia > Anura > Pipidae > Xenopus > Xenopus petersii. The sequence goes on from CM076678.1 coordinate 152,674,902, forward strand.
ACATCAAAAGCAGGGGGCCAAACAAAATGATGCTAGCACCAAAAGCAACAGAATGCGATCGCATGGACGTATGCGGCAAATCCTAGGGAAGAAGCTGCAGGCGTCCCTGTGAGGAGAGCAGCATGAGTGTCCCCACTAGACCACCAGGTACCATTACACTAACCCCATCATCAAAGGCTGAGCCCTTGACTGAGCATAGAAAAGTCTCTGTTACACCTTGGCACAGCCCAAAAACACAGAACAGAAGATACATATGAATAAAATAGAGGGACTTGCCTGACTTGGTTTAGGTGCTGGTCCAGGTGGAACCAAGTGAGTGGAAAAATCAAGGGTGGGTTTGTTTCAAGTTGCAGATAAAATGCTTCATGATGCTTTTTAATGATTCTCACTATTTAGGTAAATGGTAAATGTTGCTTGCCTTGGAAGCCAAAGGATAATTAGAGGATGATGAATGTAGCAAGTAAACAGCTGAGAACTGGCAATATACAAGAGCAGAGGAGAAAAATAAAATAGAATAAAAAGAGCAAATTAATGAAAATCTGATTTTTTCCCGCAAAGCAAATTTTCGGGAAAATGTAATAATAAATAAGCATAAAAAACCCGAACGGATTTGATCAGAGTTTGTAGCAGAAAATATTGAGATAAATCGGTCTTTGATAAATAACCCCCTTAGGGTTTAAGATTCCCTTTGTGCCCCTTCACGTGTCCCCACTAACTTTGATTAAAAAAATAATTAGTTTTCATAACATTGAAGTCATCCTGCAGCAAATAACAAATAAGAATTTCATTTAGAGCAAACAGGTACTCCCTCCAACTGACCTGAAAACTAGCCCTTGCCCCATCTACTGCATTGAGGCCAATAATGAAGCCAGACCCAGGTTGGCTTAGAGGGCAAGGTTAGCAGAAAGGAATTTACAAAATCTAAAAGTGAAATGTAAAAAATCACAAAAAAACTCTAATACAAACTTTGGCAACTTTAGCAGTTGAGGTCCTATAGAAGTCAATGCGCTGATCCTATTGGACCTTTTTTAACCATTCAAAACTTCAGGTTTTAGAGGTATAGAGGTATTTGTTTTTCCTTCCTTTTTTTAAGCTTTTAATATTCAGATCTTTTACTAAATGACATACCATTCTTTTAAAGGGATACTGACATGGGAATTTTTTTTCAAAATGAATCAGTTAATAGTGCTGCTCCAGCAGAATTCTGCATTGAAATCCATTTCTCAAAAGACCAAACAGATTTTTAAATATTCAATTTTGAAATCTGACATGGGTCTAGACATTTTGTCAATTTACCAGCTGCCCCTGGTCATGTGACTTGTGCCTGCACTTTAGGAGAGAAATGCTTTCAGGCTGCTGTTTTTCCTTCTCAATGTAACTGAATGTGTCTCAGTGGGACCTGGATTTTACTATTGAGTGTTGTTCTTAGATCTACCAGGCAGCTGTTATCTTGTGTTAGGGAGCTGCTATCTGGTTGCCTTCCCATTGTTCTTTTGTTTGGCTGCTGGGGGGAAAAGGGAGGGGTGATATCACTCCAACTTGCAGTAAAGCAGTAAAGAGTGACTGAAGTTTATCAGAGCACAAGTCACATGACTTGGGGCATTTGGGAAATTGACAATATGTCTAGCCCCATGTCAGATTTCAAAATTGAATATAAAAAAATCTGTTTGCTCTTTTGAGAAATGGATTTCAGTGCAGAATTCTGCTGGAGCAGCACTATTTATTGATTCATTTTGAAAAATTTTTTTTTTCCCATGACAGTATCCCTTTAAGTTTATGCTTGGTTTCAAAAACCTCAAAAACCACTAAATAAGACTGTTGATAAATGGGCCTTCCAGTTTCATCAGTCTTGATGAATCAGATGCAATTGCGCTTGACGCAGTGAGCAACCTTGTCTGATTCTAAGCCAACATTGAGCACTCAATGACGCAGAATTTCTGGGGAAAAAACTATACATTATGTGAAAAAAATGGCGATTGCGTCCAAAACTGTTTGTGTCAAACAAATTGCCACCTCTGGTGCTTTCCTTGTCCTTTAATTGTAGATTTCAACTTTCAGTACTTAAACTTTTACTTTTTAGAAAAAAATCAGCTCAATTAATTTATAATTACCTACCCTACACGTTTCTTGTAAGAAATACAAAATTTAAGAAAAGCCCTTTGGACCTCAATTCCTTGTTATTGGACATGTGCTCCCACAAGTATGTGTAACTAATTATTGCTTACATCGGAAGATGGGTCATGTTCCGCAGAGTTTATGTCTTAGGTTCAAGTACTGAAGCGTAATTTAAATATTTCATCAATAAAGATTCTTTCTGGTTACACACAGACTTGAGGGATGAGAAAAAGGTCAAGGGACACCCAAAATAAACTCGAGAACCTCAGCAAAAATATACCATTCAATAATATTTCTTAATTACTGAAACTTCAAGATTTCTTCCAAGTGACCTTTTCTGAAGTTTCCTTGACGGGATGAAACATTTGAGTACGAGTAGCAGAAATCTTTAATTCATGTATTGCTTGCAGCTAGGAAATTATATTGAGCTTTGTATTCTGTAGTGGACATATGAGAATATGATTGTTCTGAAGGATTGTGGAAATGCCCATTGGGTACATACAACATAGTTATTTTAATATCAAGAGCAAATTTACCAATGAGTCTTTGAAGTGATTGTAAAGTATTTATAGTTTAATCACAGTTTTGCACCCACTGTATCTTTGTCCAGAGATGCAACATACAAAGATTACTGGCCAGAGGGTGGACTTCAGGGAGAAATTTTCTAGTCTACCTGGATCGGTTTAATGAAGCACCTCGAAATTCTGTTCTAATTTGTCTTTGTAATGTATTTATTAAGTACTTCAAAGTTGCCGTTAAATGTATTGTCTCTGCAAATAAAAGACATTCATGCAGGGAAATAAGAACAATTCAATTATGTTTCCGTTTACAAGAGGATTTCGATTAATCGTAGGACTGGGCAGCTAGATAGAGATTACAGGACTCAGAAACATTGCAACACGTGGTAATGATGGAGCACTAAAGGGCGAGCAATTGAAGGTATTAGGGCCAATGCACAGAACACTTGCATCCATGGCAATGGTTAGTGCATGGGGGTATAAAATTTCAGTGCTACATGCAGAGACCAGTGCGGTCAGGTGTAAGACTGGGTGTGGACTGGGCGCTTGAAGATGTGATGTATACCTGCTATTATTATTATTTATATTGCAGCAGCAAGCAGAGTTTGTAATGTCTCCCTGAATCAGTGGTACAGGCTAATACATTAGCTAGGTATAAGAAGGGGTTGGATGGCTGTAATAATATTACCTATGCGGCGGGGTAGCCCGCCACGCCATCGGCGGGGACGCCCACCGTCTGGTTCTGCGGCGCCGGATCCAGCGCCATCTTGATCTCTAGGGTGCACGCGGCGCGCCTGTGCGCCTCTTAAGGGTACAGGCGCGCTGGCGCGATTACGCCAGCACGCATTAGCGCATGTTTTGCCACGAAATTTGAAAGTATTTAAAGCCCATTCATACTCCCAGCCAGTGCCCGTGATAGAACTTGTTTCTAGTAGTTCCTGAGCCTTGTGCGTTTGATCTGTTCTGAATCTAGTCTGTTTGATTACCCGTGTTTGACCCAGCCTGTTCCTGACTATTCTGCATTCTGTATCCTGACCCTTGCCTGCCTACGACAACTCTTCCTGCTTAACCCCTTGATTGACAACCCGGTTTGACCCTTGCCTGCCTGACGATTCTTGATATCGGCCTGCCTCGACCCAGCCTGTCTGACGATTCTCTTGCCTGCTCCATTTGTACCGTGACCTTCAGCCCAAAAGACTCTGGTAACAGCCGTGCCCCTTCGCCAGCCAGAACATCTCGCCTTGCACCTCTCGTTAAGTCCAGGTAGCACCCAAGTAAGCTGAGGGCTCCTCCCGAAGCCCAACGGTGGTCACACTACTGGTGAAGCCGAGCCAAGACCAGGGTGCTTGGCATTTGTTCTGGTATCGGGTGCTGGCTGTGACAATGGTGTTTAGCAAGTGAGGGAATACAGGGATATGGGAGATAGCTCATAGTACAAGTTGATCCAGGGACTGGTCCCATTGTCATTTTGGAGTCAGGAAGAAATTTTTCCCTCTCTGAGGCAAATTGGAGAGGCTTCAGAGGGTTATTTTTGCCTTCCTCTGGATCAACTAGCAGTTAGGCAGGTTATATATAGACAGTTTAACTTGGACATCCTTTTTCAACCTAAATTACTATGTTACTATTAATCAAATATGACTGGTACTGGAAGCCAAAGGAAGTGATAAGCTGATGCACCTAATGAGATGTGGTGTAGAGTGAGAAAAGTAATGGTCCAAGCATAGAGCCGTGAGGGACCAAAAGACAAAAGAGTGTGCTGTACCCTCTATGCTAGGGAACAGTAGGTGGTCATATTGGAGCTTATGATCCACCATGTCAAACTCCACAGAGGGGTCAAGGGACATAAGTATAGAGAATTGTCCTTTAGCTTTATCAGACAGAGGGTCATTGGGGATCTTGGTTAATGCAGTTTACTTGAGTGTGTCAGGTGGAAACCAGATTAAATTTGGCCAAGAAAGTAAATTAGTATTAGTCATGTACAACACCTTCTAAAAGTTTAGAAGAACAAGGAAGAATAATGGAAGATATGAAGCAGGAAAGGGACAAAGCATCAAGTGAGGATGTTTTTAGAGTAGGTGTGATATATTGATGTGTGAAGTCAAAAGGGAATACAGAATGAATGACTGGAACAGCAGTAAATGAAGAGGAGTTCATTAGTTCTGACTGATCAGTAGCTTGATGCCTATATATGCCTGACTCTCTAAATGTCACTTTTTGCAACTTTGCAGTGATAGAGCTACAGTAGTACTGCCATCAAGCCAAGATTATTAGTGACACCAGCTTTAACAAGCCTTTTATTAAAAGCACCAGGGATGCAGATTTTACATAATACGTCAGATAATGAGATGCTTGCGGCTCGTTGCATACTTGGTGGTTAGATGAACATCATTAATACAAAAAGGTATTCTTTCTCTTGCTTAAAAGGCATCCATCCCTTTCTTGAAATGATCTAATCATGTATCCAAGTATTGTTCTCATTGCTTTGTTTGTTGTTTATTGTTTCCTAGGCGCATAAATGGCAACGTGTAAAGAAGGAATGTTTGCTGCACAGTCTCAGCTGCTATTACTGTGTATGTAAAAGAAAATCAATGAAACACATGATGTTTATGTTTTCCTGTTAAAATGTCACGGTTTATGTAAGCAGCTTGCTTTGCTTGCGAGAACGGGAGATGCCATTGGCATTCTTCTCTCTATACAATGTGCTACTCTATATCTAATGCATTGATAGACTAAAGAAAATGTAATTAGGTACTTAGATTGTGCTATGACCTTCTGACAATGTGTGTTAGAGCACGGAATGGCTTTGTGCTTGCAGATCTGTAATGTATTCATGGAATGAGTTATGGGGTATTGTTATATCATTAACAGAGACTAATTGCAGAGCCTTGACAGGTACAAATTAAAGAAGCAGAATGAAAAATGGAAATCACTTATGGATAGGTCTTTATGTTAGAATAGGAAATCTTTCCAAAAAAAGGCAAGTGATGGCTTGGGCACCTTCCCTTCCATGATTAGCTGTGCCCTGCAAGTACTGTGTAAACATTGGATCAACAATTATTTCCAACTTCAGAAGCCTCCGTTATGTTCAACATACGGCTAAACTCTCCTGGATTCAATTTAAGAGAAAAATAAGCCTTGCCTTTCTTGTTAATGACCAAGAGCAGTACTGATTTTATTTAGGAAATAGTCATTTTGTCCGTACAGGTATGGGATCCGTTATCCAGAAACCCACTATATAGAAAACTCCGAATACTTGTCTCCATTCTATGAAATTTTTTTCCAAAATTGTTTTCATTTTTCTCTGTAATAATAAAAGTTGATGCCAACTAAGATATAATTAATCCTTATTGGAAGCAAAACCAGCCTATTGGCTTTATTTAATGTTTACATGATTTTCTAGTAGACTGAAAGTATGAAGATCTAAATTATGGAAAGATCCATTATCCAAAAAGCCCCAGGTAAACGAGCATTCTGGGTGACAGGTCCCATACCTGTGTCTCATTTTATACTTGAGCCCATCTTCTATACTTTTATTTAGAGTTGGTATATGTCACACCTGCAGATTTTATGGAAATGTTATATACAAGTAGGCCATGGTCAACACAACTGCTGGTACTTTTCTGCTACACAGTCTGCCTCTCACATATGCAATTCTTATAAGGCCGCAGTGAACTCCTCTATTTATATTTATTTAGTAGTTTCTAAATTGCCAGTCTGACTTAAGAATTAGAAGGGATAACCAAATGGTCTACATAGTCCATCCAATGACTCTTCAGCTGGTATGGCTTGCAAATCTTCTAGAATTAGAAAACTTTACACTGTATGGGTCAAAAAAAGATTGTTTTTTCTTTTAATGACCACCATTAAGTCTTTCAAGCACAACTCATTATTCATGTCCAATCACAGTGCGACCTGATGCAAACCAACCATGACTTGGATCAATCTGCTGGTCAAGACCTGCTTTATTACCTGGCACATTATGATCTGGAGATACAGTATTGACTGGCCATTGACTGGCCTCTTGTTTTAACCAAAATATTTCATGTGCAACCCTTTAACTGTCTAGAGAGACATTTACTAGTATCAAATGGTACCAGGGTATTTGATCTTATTATTGGCTCTGCATGCATTTTTAGCTTTACTGCCTTGTCATTGTCAGGTTGACTAACCATAACTTTGTATTGTCATTTAACTTTCATTCCTTGAAATCAATGGGCATGGCATGATCCCTAAGTCTATGATCAGCAATAGAGGCCATTGACCAAACTCTACGGGGCAAATTCACTAAGATTCATAGTTGCGCCAGGCGTAATTTCGCCGCACTTCGCCAGGTGTAGTTTCACCAGCGCTTCGCAAATTCACTAAAATCCGAAGTTGCGCTCAGGGGTAGCGTAAGGTTGCGAAGTTGCGCTAGTGTTCGGCGCTTCGGCGCTTAGTGAATTTGCCCCTATGTAACATGACCTGGTTCTTCAGGTCTAAGGGTAAATTGTAAACAATGGAATATATTTTGCTTGGGGTTAGTTGATAAACTATATTGCTAAAAGTATCCTGGCCTGCCCAATGCTGATATAACGGTCTCTACTTTGGCAGATGCTGGAAAATTGTTGGTATTTGCTTCAATTCTGTCATTTATGAAATTGAGCACTGATGTTGGGGAACTTCAGAGGTAATGAACAGCAAGAAAGAAAGGGACAGCCAGGAATGTAAGAGGAGACAAGTGAAGAAATGTAGTGAGGAGCAGAGGAGTGAAGGGCTTTTGGATGTAAGTAGCAGCATTTTGTATGTTGTCCTTTGCTTAACAGGCATCCGTGATAGAGATTTTACCAGGGGATGAGCAGGTTCCATATTAGGAGAGAGCAGGAGGATTCTAGCAGCAGAGGTAAAGATTGAATGCAGGGGAGAGAGATGAGAGCCTGGGAGTAGAAGTAGAATTAGAAGGAGGTTACAGTAGTCTAAGTAGGAAAGGATATGGACATGGATTAGTATTTTAGCTGTTATTTGTGAAAGAAAGGGGTTATCTCTGCTCCAGAGGAAAAATCAGCATGTTTTGGAATTGGCATTAATATCATTAGAGAAGAATAGGTTTTGATCAGAAGAGAAGCCCAGACAACGTGCTGAATCAATGGTCATTCAAGCTGTAGTAATAGTTTTAGTAAGAGATGGGCCAGGTATTGGTGGAAAGACCATGAGCTCTGTTTGACTAATGTGGAACATCGTTTATCACTTCATAAAACCTATTTCTACCTCTTCAGAGTCCAATGTCATATACAGTATATCTTTATATCACTACCACCAACATGTAGCGCCATTTTGTGTGCTGTCAGTGGTGTAACTAATGGGGGTGATCGCACCCAAGCCAACACCAATTTGGTGGTTGTCAGAGCCCCGATAAAATAGCTTCAGATGAAGACTTCTTGTGCTGAAGTTGCTTTCAAAGACGGTTTGGAATGAAAATTAAAACTGAAAAGAAGGGTTGTCCAGATACTTTTGGTCAAGCAGTATATCTGTACTGCACCTCTCAGCATCACCATCATTAGCCATTACTTTTCAATACTGTAGACTCTCATGAGCTGTTATTTGTTATTTGCCTGAGCTTCCATTTCATTATTATTATTATTTAGTATTTTATCTCCTCGCTACATTCATTTCACGGCTGCCAAAAATGCTTTCCATTCAAATACAAAACACGGCAATAATGGCACTCCACAAATACAGACTAATAAAAATAATAATGCGGCAATACAGCGCTGACATGGCAGCAGAACATTTTTTTTAAATCTTCCTTTGTGCCAGCCGGTGGTACTCGCAACCCTCCTATGACAAAAGGTGTTTTCTTTTTAATAAACCTCTTTTTGAAAAATCTCCTTTGCAAATGATCTGAATCGAGCAATAAACTGGCGAATTGTCAGCAGCTGCGTTAACTGCTAATATGGCTTTATGATTCATCCCACGGTGAATTCTTTTTAACTCTTGTCAAATGATTCAGCGGCTGGCTGAAAACTATAATATCTATTAAATCTGCATTTGGGTTCCTTTGAGATGTCCATACACCCCACCCCCCTTCCTTATAAAATATACCTGTGGCTTGTGGATCACTAAGTTACATAAATGTAGAATCCCAGCCAAGAAATGTAATATACAAACAGATGCACCACGGGAAGGGAATGGGAATTTAGTAGGAGAGATTACTTCCCCTTCATGCTGATAAATTTAAATAAGTTAACGGAGTAAAATAATTGGAAATTGTAATTTAATTACGACGAGGCTTAGAAAGGTCTCTTTAAACTGCAGCAATAATGATGGCAACTTGATTCCTATTGCTTTCTTAGCATTACCATAATTTAAGATAAGTGCTAAAAACGATGGGCCTATGTGTAAACAGTCTCATTTGGAGAAATATTGCCAGTCGTTCCGGAAGGCTGTACGGATGTTCCAGATAAAGTGTATTGTCAATGTAAACTAATGACAGAAAGTCAAATGACATTAGCACTTTACTGTGTGGTCAAGGATGATAGAGATGGAACTGGGGGTATAGGAGACATTGCTATTGCTTAGGCAATACAAAGCAAAATGTGATAACGTTACCTAAACGTGGTCATACACGGGCCGAGAAAAGCTGCCGACAGACAAAGTCACCAGTTTATTCGACAGTGTGTATGAAGCCCACCAACAGGCTTCCGTGATTGATATCTGGCTGAAAATCTCTTAAGGCTTAAAATTCCTGTCCGATTGAAGACCATTTCGTTGATGTGGTCCTCAATCCCACCACCTGCATTCCTTGCCTTGTTATCCAATCGTTGGACCCTAGGGCCCATGATTGGATCAGCCCGATATTGCCCACTCAAGGTCCACTCATTTGGCAAACCTTCAAAAGAGAGGATCTGCCCATATATGGCCAATTTAAGTCAAAGGGGCCCCAAAATGTCCTACCATTTCTATACCCCTGATAGTAAAATAGGATTCCATTAGCAGAATATGGGGACAAATTATGACACATTGGTTAATGGAACTGAGGGGAGGGAAAAAGTAGTTGCTGTTGCGACCTTTCATTTCTAGGAACTGACAGAAGAATCAAGTTGAAGGCCAGTATAACTGAAATCTGCCTGGGATACTATGAGGAGCAGATAAGGTTGGTGACTATTGCCATGGGACTTGAGTCATTCCTTTCATCTGGTTCACGTTTTCTATTTCTTATTTTTGTTGACAATCCATAATAATTATACTGGGCTAACAGGATTTGAACTGGTATAAAGCACCTGCAAATGTAATAGAAGCCAATTTCTTCATTCCTAAAAATGATTAGCAGAAAATAAGCCTTGTTTGTCTAATAGAAACTGGTCAGGAACAGAGCTTGATAACAGGCAGATGACATGTTTGTGAAGAAAGAAGATTTATTACTGAAAGAAGAAAACAATGTAGCAGGTTCAATGCATGGTTAACAAAATACATACGTCCTTTTTCCCGGTTAATGGTCAGAGGCAGGAGGCTAGCAAGGAGAATCTGAAACAGGCTGAAAGTTCAGGGCAGGCAGCTGGCCAGGAAAGTCCAATGGGCCGGGGCAGGCTGAAGACAGAGGTTAATCTAGAAAACAGGCAGATGTCAGTATCAGGAGGTCGGTCATTACCAGGCAAGGATCAGGAACAAGGGCACAGAAGCAAGGCAAGCACTAAGAGCTCGCTCAGGAACCAGGAATTAAGTCAGGAACAAACAAGAAACCAGGTGGGGAACAAGCAGGAACAACAAGTAGCATGCTGGATCTGGGTTGGGAGCTTCAATGATCAAGCAGTGGGAGTTGCAGGAAGCAGGCTCATAAAGCACAGAACACTGGAGGTTAACAATGTGGGTGGAGTTGAGAGTGCAGCAGGGAGAGGAAACATAGCCATCAAGATTGACACATACAACCTCAGAAAGCCCTCAGTGGCTCAGTGGATTAGTGAAGGTTCAAGACAAGGTCCAGAGTTCAATTCCAGACTGTACCTGACAATTTGGCCAAGGCTGATCATGGCTGACCACAACTTCCCAGAACAAGAAGAACTTATGAAATGTGGGAAAAGCATCTCAGCATAACCTGCTAGAGAAACCTAGGCAGGTCTGCTTCTTAACCACATGTCGGCTAAAAAAGGTGCAATCCAGACAATTACAAATAAAGAGCGAGATAACCCCCTGTAAAATTTACTCATTATTTGCTGCAACTCACAATAGTGTTTAAGATATTACACAGTACAACCACATCATTGTTTTTCAGTAGTTATATTCTTGTTATTTGGCACAGAAAAGGTATTAGTTACAGTCAGCACTAGTACTCTGGGCAGTCCCCAGAGTACAAAAAAAATAGAAAGCACTCACATTAGTACTCCTCTTGGGATCTTTCTATCCATGACTATGCTTGAGTCTCTACATTGGCAGGTAAGACCCAGGGTACTTACCATTCTGATCTTCTCTGTGGTGCGTCTTGCTGCTTTCCTAACTACCCTCTGCCCGACTCTCGCTATTATAGTTCATATATCTAATCTCCCACTATCTAATCCTACTGTATTTTTCTTCTACCTTAGGCTCTTTTAGCACTATTAATTTCCTCCAGCGAGAGAAGTTCCTCATGGTGCCCCTCATTTCAAAGACCAAGCACATCTGACATCCCTGGCCAGTACTGACCTCTCGGGACATGTTTTAAGAGTAAGTGGCAACAGTATATAGGTATATGACATATTCTCCAGAATGCTCGGGACCTAGAGTTTTCCGGATAAAGGATCTTTCAATAATTTGGATCTTTATACCTTAAAGTGGACCTGTCACCCAGACATAAAGAGCTGTATAATAAATATCCTTTTCAAATTAAATATGAAACCCAAATTATTTTTTTATTTAAGCATTCATAGCGGTTATAAAATCATTTGAAAATCTCAGCTGTCAATCAAATATTGCCTGCCCCTTCTATATGCCTTAGGCATAGAGGCGGGACAGACAATCACTTTCCATTCAGCACTTCCTAGATGTCACTGCTCTCTCCACATTCCCCCTGTTCTCTTCACCATTTAATTGTGTAACCAGGACATGGGGATGGACATCAGGTCCCCCATTCTGGTGCACAAACAAGATTTTGAGATAATACAAGGCTTGTCTTAATAACAGTGTCCACAAAATGGCTCCTGCCTGCTTGCTATAATTATGAATTCCCAGACGGAAGAAAACAAGATTCAAATAATTTTTACAGTGTAATTAAAGTTAATTTTACTTGACAAACATGACAAAAAAGGATTTGGAATATTTTTTTTGGATGATGGGTCCCCTTTAAGTCTTAAGTACTAGAAAATCATATACACATTAAATAAAGCCAATAGACTGGTTTTGCCTCCAATAAGGATTAATTATATCTTAGTTGGGATCATGTACAATATACTGTTTTATTATTACAGAGAAAAAGGAAAAATTTAGATTATTTAGATAAAATGGAGTCTATGGGAGACTGCCTTTCCATAATTCTGAGCTTTCTGGATATCAGGTTTCAGGATAATGGATCAGATACCTGTATTTGAATTTCAGCAGTGTTGTAAAGAATATATCCTTATGATTGCATTTCAGCTGCTACTATGACCTGTTTGATGAACAGAAATGTGTCCAGTTTTCAACGGCTTATGGGTTTTTGCATATGGGCACATGGACACCCTCAGGACTGTCTACAGAGTTTACCAGCTCACAAACCTATTTAAAAAGGAAGGCACCATTCAATTGTGAAAACAATTGACCTTTGTATCTTATAATGTAGCGTAAGAAGGGTCATGTGCAGTGTTGGACTGGGACAACATGGACCCACCCAAAAATCTTAGACTAGGGACCCACCAAACAACCAAAACCAGGGGCCCACTCTCAGTACTATTATTCTTCCTCACTCAACCTCTATTTTCCTAGTCTCTATTCTTTAAATACTATAATCTATTATTCCATCTATTTAGCCTCTTTGTTCTAAAAGAAATAGGGAATGGCCATGAAATAGGCCAAATGTTTAGCAGCATGAGGGGCCACTGACACCTGGGCCCACCGGGAATTTTCCTGGTATCCCTGTGGGCCAGTCCAACACTGGTTGTGCACTTAGAGTTACACATATGGATGCTCCAACTATGAAACAGACATTCAAGCAGCCATTCTGTTAGCAAGGTGCTTAGGGGACTTTAGACCTAAAACATGCTAGGGAAAACATAGGACTCTGGGAATTTAGCATTACTTCAAAGAAATGTTCTTATGCAAATTTCAGTGCCGTGGCTCCTTCATAAATAACCACCTTCTATCACCATGGACTGTGTTTGATGAAGACTCAACCGCGCAGAATAAGGTGCAAAGTGAAATTTCTCTTTTCTTGCAGGAGAAAGCACGGCAGCAATTCCAAGAAGACGGATGAAAATGAGAAGCACAATAGCGGGTGAGTTATGTGGCACTGGAACTGGAGTGTAATGCATTTTAAAGTGAGCTCGCCGTGTAGACAGAAGAGGCAGAGAACAGCATGTATTGCTTCTGCTCATAAATGCAATTTTCTATAATGTACTGGAAATACATTTGTGTTTGAAAAGCATTTCATCATGTAAATGAAGATGGCGAGTGGCAGAATGCCGTTCTCCGGACAAAAGTTTACATGTGTCTTGATTGAATCTCCATTTGGTTTTATCTAACGGTGTTTATTTGTTACGGGCTAACTCCGAATGCCTTCTCTGGGAAACCTTACAGCAAATTGAATAACCTTTGGTGTCACGCCAGCAATAGGTTTTGTGGGGATTGGAATTTCCGATTAGTCTCCCACCGAGAGAGCTACACTATTTCAGCGACGACTGTATAAACTTTAAGGGCTCGTTTATTCACTGTGCATAGTGGCCATGTTTTTTTACCCTCAATTTAGCATTTTTTTTCCTATAATGGTAGCATAACAGTGGGTAAAATTTGGGTTTGGTGCAGCTGCATCCCAAGCATTAAAATAAGCCTCAGAATATTCAAGATTGCTTTGGTGCTCAGTATTATTAGGTTTTCTAGGGGCTACATGTATGGATACAGCTTACAATGGGATCCCTCAAAGTTTAAGGTTTCTCTCCATCAATAATGGAACAGGAGGCCGGATGGGCTTATTGGCACAAAGCACAACTATCTATTACTTTATTGTACATTAGTTCTGGAGAGATGCCATTCACCCCGCAACTCAACAAAGTCTTCATCTAAAATAGTGTTGGGGTTTTTTCCAGTGGCATAACTAGATATTACTGATCCCCACAGCAATTTAATTTTCAGGCTCACAAAATGTCTAGAGGTTGACCAGTTTTACCAGTATTTATTGGGGCCCCTATACCTGCTGGCCCTCTCTGCAGCCGCAGGGTCTGATTCCTCTGTAGTTACACCCCTGGCTTTTTCAGCCTTGTATCTGATTTGCCTCTGTTGTATGTATGTATCTATATAACCAGAATGCTTGGGACCTGGGGGTTTCCAGATAAGGGATCTCCATACCTTATGTCTAATAATAAATCATTTAAATATTATTTTAACTCAATAGCATTATTTTGCCTCCAATAAGGATTAATTATATCTTAGTTGGGATCAAATACAAGGTACTGTTTTATTATTACAGAGAAAAAGGAAATCATTGTTTTAAGAATATGTGAATTATTTGATTAAAATAGAATTTATGGCACATATGCTTCTCATAATTCAGAGCTTTCTGGATAATGGGTTTCTGAATAACAGATCCCATACACGTATACATATGTATAGCTTTATTGATATTGAAGGTGCAGAGGCTGTATGTTAAAAGAGACATAATGTAGGGAATGTACCAGTGTCTTATACTCTTTTTATTATACTGTAAAAGGAGAGTGCTGAAAAAGTAATGTTTTCAGTTGATTTATTGAAAAGTTTTGCAAAAACCTTACTCATCCCACCCATCTGTTCCACGTCCTGCTGCCTCTTTTCCCAGGCTGTGTGTCAGGGCTCGAAGGCTCCGGTTGGGAATTACGGACCAAGGCGTAAATAGCAGGCACCGAACACAGTTCGAGGTATCCAAGGGGTTAAGAAGTTCAACGTAGTCAAGTCCAGGCAAAGGGTAATTTCAGGCAGCAAGGTCAAGATCAGGAATCACTAGAAATAGTAATTTAGCACACCCAGAAACACACAAGGTAGAACCTATAATCGGGCAAGGTCTGTAGGGCTCTGGCATCTTTTAAAGGCCAGTTTTTGCACCAAAATGAGCGTGATGATATCCCGTATCCCATATGTTTTGGTGCGCAGGTGTCATGACGCCACACACGTTTTGACGCATTGGTGTGGAGAACATCTGTCTCCCCTGGGCGACTTTGAATTGAAGCCAAACAGCCACCAGATTGCTGAGTTCAATTATAGTGAAAAGACCAATAAATTTGGGGCCCAAATAGAATTTTGAGGTGAATGTTCTTGGTAGAGAGCCAAACTTTATCCCCAAAAGAGAGTACTGAGGAGGAGAAGAACGTTTCTTATCGGCATAAGATCTTTGTGAAAAAGAACTCTTCTTCAAGTTGGATTTTGTAGCTTGCCAGATTGCAGACATGTGGGAAACTTGATCATTGGCTGCAGGTACATTGGGGAGAAGTAAATATTGAGGGAATGCCAAAAGATGTTGACCATATACACAAAAAAATGGAGATCTCTCTCTGAAGAGGCATGTAGAGAATTATTGTGGGTAAATTTGGCCCAAGGAAGGAGATCAGCCCAGTCGTTTTGACATAATGAGATATGGCATCTTAAAAATTGTTCTAGTGCTTGATTGACTCGTTCCGCGGCTCCATGAGATTGAGGATGATAGGCCGAAGAAAACTGAAGCAAGATATTGAGGTATTTGCATAATGACCTCCAAAACTGAGAACCTCTATCCGAAACAATTTCAGCGGGAAAGCTATGGAGGCGGAAAATATGTTGAATGAATAATTATGAGAGTTCCATCGCTGAAGGTAATTTACAGAGGGGAATAAAATGAGCCATTTTACTAGCCACGAGAAGGAGGAAGATCCACAATAAAGTCCATGGCCAGATGGTTGAGAGGGAATGGGTACCGGCAGAAGAAGTCCTTTGGAAGAGGAATGACTGGATTTGGAAGTGGCACAAATAGAGCAGGAAGATGCAAAATCTTTGTCATCTTTCCATATTGAAGGCCACCAAACAAGACGAGACAACAAATCAGCAGTTTTCCTGATCCCTGGATGGCCTGCTTGTTTGGAATTGTGGACTGGCAAAGAACGGTGTGACAAAGATCAGGCAGAACATAGGTCACTCCAATTGGGGTATTAGGTGGTGCAGAAGATTGTGCCGATAGGAGAGGCCATTGAAGGAAACAATGCAGCCAAATATAGCTGGAGGAACAATAGGGTCGTTGCCTTTAGGGCAAGGATCCACAGGAATAAAACTCCTAGATAGCGCATCAGCCTTTTTATCTTAGAGCCAGATCAGAAGGTGATGATGAAGTTGAAACGGGAAAATAAGAGTGCCCATCGAGCTTGTCTGGGGTTTAGACGCTTAAGTGTTTGAATGTTTGTGATCCGAAAAGATTGTTACTGGTTTAGTAGAGCATTCCAGAAGGTGCCTCCATTCCTCCAGTGCCAACTTGACCGCAATGAGTTCTCAGTTGCCAACATCCTAGTTTTGTTCTGGAGGTAAGAAGGCACAAGGGTGAAGTTTTCCATCACTGAGTTGTCTTTGGGATAGAACTGCATCTGCACCCATATCGCAGGCGTCAAATTCCATGAAGAAAGGGAGATGTTTAAAAACAGAAGCAGATGAAAAAGATTTTTTCAAAGAATCAAATGCTTCCTAAGCTTGCAGGATCCAGCAGTTAGGTTTCCCTCCTTTGTGGACGAGGGCCAATATTGGGGCAATTCTAGAAGAGGAACCTTTGATCAATTGTCTATAATAATTGGCAAAGCCGATGAATCTTTGTATGGCTCTGTTACTAGTAGGAAGTGGCCACTCCCAAATTGCCGAGATCTTAGCTGGATCCGTCTCAAATCCTACTAGGGATATGATATAACCCAGAAAAGGGATTTTAGAGGTTTCGAAGGTGCAATTTTCCAACTTGGCAAAGAGAGAGGACATTCCAAGCACGTACTCGATGTTCATCCAAATTTTTGGAAAAGATGAGAATATAGTCCAAGTAAACTACAACACAGAGTCCAAGCAAGTCTCTGATGATGTCATAGACAAACTCTTGGAGGCTGCAGGAGCGTTGCAGAGCCTAAATTGCATTACAACGTACTCACGAGTATTGAAAGCAGTCTTTCATTCATCACCTTTCCGAATTAGGATTAAATTGTATGCACCCCTGAGGTCTAGTTTTGTGAATAGACAGGCCCCTTTGAGTTGGTCCAAAAATTCTGAAATGAGGCGTAGAGGATAACGATTTTTGAAGTGACTTTATTTAGGACTCGATAATCAATGCAGGGTCGTAAACTGCCATCCTTCTTCTCCACAAAAAAGAAGCCAGCCCCAGCTGGAGAGGAGGGAGGACAAATAAATCTGCGTTGAAGGTTTTCTTGGATTTAATCCTTCATAGCTTTTGTCTTGGAGGGAGAAAGTGGATATGTATGACCACGAGGGGGCATAGTGCCAGGGAGTAGGTCAATGGGGCAATAGTATGGCTTCCAGTGCTTGGCCAAAATTAGTTTTCTGTGCCTCATGGGCCTCCATGCGGGATGTCAATCCGCAAAATGCTCTTCCGAAGTCTGGTTGGGCTTCCTCAGAAGGGTCCATGGCCTGATTATACTGTCAGGGCCCAAAGGCTTTGGTTGGGAATTATGGACATAGGAGGAAGTAGCAGGCACCAAACACCGTTCGAGGTATCCAAGGGGTTAAGAAGTTCAACGTAGTCAAGTCCAGGCAAAGGGTCAGTTCAAGTAGCAAGGGTTCAATAAATGGTGAAACAGGCCGAGGTCAAGATCAGTTTTCAGTAGAAATAGTAATTTAGCACATCCAGGAACACACAAGGTAGAACCTATAATCGGGCAAGGTCTGTAGGGCTCTGGTGTCTTTTAAAGGCAAATTTTCATGCCAAAATGAGCTGATGTTGCGCGTTGATGCCACACAGGTTTTGACGCATTGGTGTCAGAATGTCACAGTGTACCACGTGTCTCCTCTGGGCGGCACCATCTTGCCAGGGAGCAAACGCTCCTGACACTGTACAGTGGTGCTGGCGGCATTCAGCACACTGTCGGATAGGAACCAATCAGTAATTAGGCTGGTCTGATAGGGAACTGAAACCCGTGTTTTGCCTGTGCGACTGCAGGGAATTGTCTATCCCCCTCCTACTGTACTTCTGGCAGGGACTGTTAGGACACACTTACCCACACTGTTTTTTTGCACTTTGCTTGCAACAAGACCCAATGATTTATTTTTGGTAGCACTTCTAAGTGGGATTCCAGTAGGTTAAAGAGGGGCAATGGACTCCTGTACTGAGTGCAGATTGCATGTAAAATGTACAGGGGCACAATTGGTAAATGCATGGACACTAAAAGACTGAGCGCATAGTGACGGACATATAAATTCACCTGGCACAAATTTGTGGCGAATTTCTGTGTTTCGTCGCCGGCAAATAAATTTGCGAATCTCCCGTGAAAATTCGCCGGTGAAAATTTCCGGGCATCAATTTCCGATTTTCACGATTTTTTTCATGAAAACTTTTGAATTGCTTGCTTTTTTCATGAAAACTTTCGAATGGCTAGATTTTTTCATTAAAAGTTTGAATTGCTTGATTTTTTTGTGAAAACGTTCGAATTGCTTGATTTTTTTGTGAAAACGTTTGAATTGCTTTATTTTTAAGTGAAAACATTCGAATTGCATGCTTTTTTCATGAAAACGATCAAACTTTCCAATTTCACGATTTTTCGTGAATTTTTCGATGTTTCGCAAATTTTGCAGGAAATTTGCAAACCTCATGTCTGAGGTTATGGATTTTCTAACACATTTGCTGTAATACAGTATGTAGTTACACTATGGGGGAAATGTATGATGTACGTGTATTGGAGCACAAAAAAGACACTGTATAAGATGGTCATAGTGGCGCCTGTGTGATCTGCCAGGGAAATAATTTTTGAATGCAATTATCTAAGATAGATGCTTTAGAATGGATTTCATTCCAACGCAATCTCTGCTGAATCTGAGCTCCCTGTGACATGCAAACAATTTAACTGTCACATTCCATAGCCGACTATTTCACTCTCCTGACAAATGGACTGTTTCCCAGTAAGAATAAGATTCTATGTATCCTCTCCTGAATCAAACATCACAACTAAGCACATGTTAATATGCACCTCAATATGTATGCAAATGGTAGAGGGGCTTGATGGATGGAAAAAGTCATTCTAATCTGTTTGTCAGTCTATAGCAGTGCACATATAAAAATGTATATATCTATAATAAATTAAAGTGGTACAATAGGGTGATGGAAAGTGGGGAAGGACAGTGTAAAGTTTTTTTAAAAAAAATCTTTAAATAATATTTTTTAGTTATGGGACCTGTTATCCAGAATGCTCGTGACGTGGGGTCTTTGCGGATAAGGGGTCTTTCTGTAATTTGTATCACCATACCATAAGTCTCCTAAAAATCATTTATACATCAGTGAAACCCAATAGGCTGGTTTTGCCACCTACAATAAGCAGGGCCGGATTTACAAAGTGGATGCCCCTAGGCCAACTGCCGTTCATCATCCTGTACTCTCCCCTTTATTCGTGCAAATTTTCATCATGGGGAATGGAGCAATGGGGATTGGCGCACTGACAATTAAAAGAACGATTGTATCTCCTAGTCATTCCCATTGTGTTTGAACCAATGTGGGTGTGGTTGGGCATTTTTTTTTATTCAAAATGAATCAGTTAATAGTGCTGCTCCAGCAGAATTCTGCACTGAAATCCATTTCTCAAAAGAGCAAACAGATGTTTTTTATATTCAATTTTGAAATCTGACATGGGGCTAGACATATTGTCAATTCTACCAGCTGTCCCCAAGTCATGTGACTTGTGCTCTGAAAAACTCTTTACTGCTGTACTGCAAGTTGGAGTGATATCACCCCCCAATCAGCCAAACAAAAGATCAATGGGAAGGTAACCAAATAGCAGCTCCCTAGCACAAGATAACAGCTGCCTAGTAGATCTAAGAACAACACTCAATAGTAAAAACCCATGTCCCACTGAGACTCCTTCAGTTACATTGAGAAGGAAAAACAGCAGCCTGCCAGAAAGCATTTCTCTCCTAAAGTGCAGGCACAAATCACATGACCAGGGACAGCTGGGAAATTGACAAAATGTCTAGCCCCATGTCAGATTTCAAAATTGAATATAAAAAAATCTGTTTGCTCTTTTGAGAAATGGATTTCAGTGCAGAAGTCTGCTGGAGTAGCACTATTAACTGATGCATTTTGAAAAAAACATGTTTTCCGATGACAGGATCCCTTTAACCCTTTCCCTGCCAGCCGTTTTGTCCTAGATGCGAACATCTACTGCCAAGCAGTTTTTAGATATTTTGCACTCTTTCACTTTAAGGGCCTTTCCTGGGGTGGTCTTTTAGTTAACCCAGGAAAACAATATATTGTTTTTTTCAGGACAACCTGAACTTTCACAATATGCAAGAATTTTGGTGTAATTCTACTTCTCTAATAAAATATTGGATTCTAAGTGTCAAATAAAATGAAAAAAATCATGTTGCACGAAGAACAATCACATATATCAGAAACATCATTCATTTTATGTACGAGAACACAGCCGATTTAGAAAGGTCTATGTCTCCTGAACGCGACAATACCAAATATATATAGTTTTATGGAGATTTCTCACTTGTATAGCTCAAAATCTACAAGCAGTACACAACCAAATTTCCAAAGCAACACTTCCCAAACGGCATACTTTTGATTTCAAGGCCAAACATTCCGCTAACAGTAGGTTTACCCTAGAAAACTACCCATTACTAGAAAGAACAGATTCTGGTGAATCAAAAATGGGTAGAAATATCTTTGTACTCCAAACCACCAAGTTGCAATTGTTTCCTAAAGTTATAATGTTTTATAGAAATTGGTGAATTTTTTGAAAAATGACCTCAAAGCTTCCACTCTACAGCAACATATCTCCCACACATCATTAGGTATCAATGTAAAACACCCCAAATATAAAATCCTGGGTCCACTGAACAGTTTGATGCCCAATATGAATAGATGTACCCAAGCACGTGGCATAGGAGGCCCCAAAAGGAAGACCCCCCGTTTGTTCTGTCATTTCAGATACTGCAAAATCAACACATTTACATCGTTTTGGGGGGCGGCAAAGGTAGAAAAAAGTATGTTCACCCCAGAAAACCATATATTTTCGGAAAGTACACATTCCCCTGAATCCAAATTGGGTATGCATGTCTTTCTACACCAAAGTACCAAGCGGCAAACCATTCCTAAAGTTGGTGATTTTGGCGACATTTCCAAAAATCACTTAAAAATTTCTACCCTGCAGCATCGTATTACCCACATACTTTTAGGTATCAAGACAAATCACCCCAAATATGAAAGTCTAGGGTCCTCTGAACAGTTTGATGCCCAATATGTATAGGTGTACCCAAGCAAGTGGCATATAGAGGCCTGAAAAGGAAGACCCCCATATGGTCTCATTTCAGATACTTCAAAATCAACACATTTACATCGTTTTGAGGGGGGCAAATGTAGAAAAAAGTAAGTTCACCCCAGAAAACCATATATTTTCGGAAAGTACACATTGCCACGAATCTAAATTGGGTATGCATGTCTTTGTACTCCAAAGTACCAAGCCGCAAATCATTCCTAAATTTGGTGATTTTGGTGACATTTCCAAAAATCACTTAAAAATGTCTACCCTGCAGCATCGTATTTCCCACATACTTTTAGGTATCAAGAGAAATCACCCCAAATATGAAAGCCTAGGGTCCTCTGAACAGTTTGATGCCCAATATATATAGGTGTACCCAAGCACGTGGCATATAGGGGCCCCAAAAGGAAGACTCCCATATGGTCTGTCATTTGAGGTACTGCAAAATCAACACATTTACATCGTTTTGGGGGGGGGCAAAAGTAGAAAACAGTAAGTTCACCCCAGAAAACCATATATTTTCGGAAAGTACACATTCCAACGAATCCAAATTGGGTATGCATGTCTTTCTACGCCAAAGTACCAAGCCGCAAATCATTCCTAAATTTGGTGATTTAGGTGACATTTCCAAAAATCACCTCAAAATATCTACCCTGCAGCATCGTATTACCCACATACTTTTAGGTATCAAGACAAATCACCCCAAATATGAAAGCCTAGGGTCCTCTGAACAGTTTGATGCCCGATATGTATAGGTGTACCGAAGCATGTGGCATATAGGGGCCCTAAAAGGAAGACCCCCATATAGTCTGACATTTCAGGTACTGCAAAATCAACACATTTACATTGTTTTGGGGGGGCAAAAGTAGAAAACAGTAAGTTCACCCCAGAAAACCATATATTTTCGGAAAGTACACATTCCCACGAATTCAAATTGGGTATGCATGTCTTTCTACGCCAAAGTACCAAGCCGCAAATCATTCCTAAATTTGGTGATTTAGGTGACATTTCCAAAAATCACCTCAAAATATCTACCCTGCAGCATCGTATTACCCACATACTTTTAGGTATCAAGACAAATCACCCCAAATATCAAAGCCTAGGGTCCTCTGAACAGTTTGATGCCCAATATGTATAGGTGTACCGAAGCATGTGGCATATAGGGGCCCTAAAAGGAAGACCCCCATATAGTCTGACATTTCAGGTACTGCAAAATCAACACATTTACATTGTTTTGGGGGGGCAAAAGTAGAAAACAGTAAGTTCACCCCAGAAAACCATATATTTTCGGAAAGTTCACATTCCCACGAATTCAAATTGGGTATGCATGTCTTTCTACGCCAAAGTACCAAGCCGCAAACCATTCCTAAATTTGGTGATTTAGGTGACATTTCCAAAAATCACCTCAAAATATCTACCCTGCAGCATCGTATTACCCACATACTTTTAGGTATCAAAACAAATCACCCCAAATATGAAAGCCTAGGGTCCTCTGAACAGTTTGATGCCCAATATGCATAGGTGTACCGAAGCATGTGGCATATAGGGGCCCTAAAAGGAAGACCCCCATATAGTCTGACATTTCAGGTACTGCAAAATCAACACATTTACATTGTTTTGGGGGGCAAAAGTAGAAAACAGTAAGTTCACCCCAGAAAACCATATATTTTCGGAAAGTACACATTCCCACGAATTCAAATTGGGTATGCATGTCTTTCTATGCCAAAGTACCAAGCCGCAAATCATTCCTAAATTTTGTGATTTAGGTGACATTTCCAAAAATCACCTCAAAATATCTACCCTGCAGCATCGTATTACCCACATACTTTTAGGTATCAAGACAAATCACCCCAAATATGAAAGCCTAGGGTCCTCTGAACAGTTTGATGCCCAATATGTATAGGTGTACCGAAGCATGTGGCATATAGGGGCCCTAAAAGGAAGACCCCCATATAGTCTGACATTTCAGGTACTGCAAAATCAACACATTTACATTGTTTTGGGGGGGCAAAAGTAGAAAACAGTAAGTTCACCCCAGAAAACCATATATTTTCGGAAAGTTCACATTCCCACGAATTCAAATTGGGTATGCATGTCTTTCTACGCCAAAGTACCAAGCCGCAAACCATTCCTAAATTTGGTGATTTAGGTGACATTTCCAAAAATCACCTCAAAATATCTACCCTGCAGCATCGTATTACCCACATACTTTTAGGTATCAAAACAAATCACCCCAAATATCAAAGCCTAGGGTCCTCTGAACAGTTTGATGCCCAATATGCATAGGTGTACTGAAGCATGTGGCATATAGGGGCCCTAAAAGGAAGACCCCATATAGTCTGACATTTCAGGTACTGCAAAATCAACACATTTACATTGTTTTGGGGGGGCAAAAGTAGAAAACAGTAAGTTCACCCCAGAAAACCATATATTTTCGGAAAGTACACATTCCCACGAATTCAAATTGGGTATGCATGTCTTTCTACGCCAAAGTACCAAGCCGCAAATCATTCCTAAATTTGGTGATTTTGGTGACATTTCCAAAAATCACCTCAAAATATCTACCCTGCAGCATCGTATTACCCACATACTTTTAGGTATCAAGACAAATCACCACAAATATGAAAGCCTAGGGTCCTCTGAACAGTTTGATGCCCGATATGTATAGGTGTACCCAAGCACGTGGCATACAGGGGCCCCAAAAGGAAGACCCCCTTATAGTCTGTCATTTCAGATACTGCAAAATCAACACATTTACATCGTTTTGGGGGGGGGGCAAAAGTAGAAAACAGTAAGTTCACCCCAGAAAACCATATATTTTCGGAAAGTACACATTCCAACGAATCCAAATTGGGTATGCATGTCTTTCTACGCCAAAGTACCAAGCCGCAAATCATTCCTAAATTTGGTGATTTAGGTGACATTTCCAAAAATCACCTCAAAATATCTACCCTGCAGCATCGTATTACCCACATACTTTTAGGTATCAAGACAAATCACCCCAAATATGAAAGCCTAGGGTCCTCTGAACAGTTTGATGCCCGATATGTATAGTTGTACCCAAGCACGTGGCATACAGGGGCCCCAAAAGGAAGACCCCATATAGTCTGTCATTTCAGGTACTGCAAAATCAACACATTTACATCGTTTTTGGGGGGGCAAAAGTAGAAAACAGTAAGTTCACCCCAGAAAACCATATATTTTCGGAAAGTACACATTCCAACGAATCCAAATTGGGTATGCATGTCTTTCTACGCCAAAGTACCAAGCCGCAAATCATTCCTAAATTTGGTGATTTAGGTGACATTTCCAAAAATCACCTCAAAATATCTACCCTGCAGCATCGTATTACCCACATACTTTTAGGTATCAAGAGAAATCACCCCAAATATGAAAGCCTAGGGTCCTCTGAACAGTTTGATGCCCGATATGTATAGGTGTACCCCAGCACGTGGCATACAGGGGCCCCAAAAGGAAGACCCCCATATAGTCTGTCATTTCAGGTACTGCAAAATCAACACATTTACATCGTTTTGGGGGGGGGCAAAAGTAGAAAACAGTAAGTTCACCCCAGAAAACCATATATTTTCGGAAAGTACACATTCCAACGAATCCAAATTGGGTATGCATGTCTTTCTACGCCAAAGTACCAAGCCGCAAATCATTTCTAAATTTGGTGATTTTGGTGACATTTCCAAAAATCACCTCAAAATATCTACCCTGCAGCATCGTATTACCCACATACTTTTAGGTATCAA
This sequence comes from Xenopus petersii, assembly GCA_038501925.1. Classification (NCBI taxonomy): domain Eukaryota; kingdom Metazoa; phylum Chordata; class Amphibia; order Anura; family Pipidae; genus Xenopus; species Xenopus petersii. Next base: position 152,699,883 of record CM076678.1, read on the forward strand.
GACAAATCACCCCAAATATGAAAGCCTAGGGTCCTCTGAACAGTTTGATGCCCAATATGTATAGGTGTACCGAAGCATGTGGCATATAGGGGCCCTAAAAGGAAGACCCCCATATAGTCTGACATTTCAGGTACTGCAAAATCAACACATTTACATTGTTTTGGGGGGGCAAAAGTAGAAAACAGTAAGTTCACCCCAGAAAACCATATATTTTCGGAAAGTTCACATTCCCACGAATTCAAATTGGGTATGCATGTCTTTCTACGCCAAAGTACCAAGCCGCAAACCATTCCTAAATTTGGTGATTTAGGTGACATTTCCAAAAATCACCTCAAAATATCTACCCTGCAGCATCGTATTACCCACATACTTTTAGGTATCAAAACAAATCACCCCAAATATGAAAGCCTAGGGTCCTCTGAACAGTTTGATGCCCAATATGCATAGGTGTACCGAAGCATGTGGCATATAGGGGCCCTAAAAGGAAGACCCCCATATAGTCTGACATTTCAGGTACTGCAAAATCAACACATTTACATTGTTTTGGGGGGGCAAAAGTAGAAAACAGTAAGTTCACCCCAGAAAACCATATATTTTCGGAAAGTACACATTCCCACGAATTCAAATTGGGTATGCATGTCTTTCTACGCCAAAGTACCAAGCCGCAAATCATTCCTAAATTTGGTGATTTAGGTGACATTTCCAAAAATCACCTCAAAATATCTACCCTGCAGCATCGTATTACCCACATACTTTTAGGTATCAAGACAAATCACCCCAAATATGAAAGCCTAGGGTCCTCTGAACAGTTTGATGCCCAATATGTATAGGTGTACCGAAGCATGTGGCATATAGGGGCCCTAAAAGGAAGACCCCCATATAGTCTGACATTTCAGGTACTGCAAAATCAACACATTTACATTGTTTTGGGGGGGCAAAAGTAGAAAACAGTAAGTTCACCCCAGAAAACCATATATTTTCGGAAAGTTCACATTCCCACGAATTCAAATTGGGTATGCATGTCTTTCTACGCCAAAGTACCAAGCCGCAAACCATTCCTAAATTTGGTGATTTAGGTGACATTTCCAAAAATCACCTCAAAATATCTACCCTGCAGCATCGTATTACCCACATACTTTTAGGTATCAAAACAAATCACCCCAAATATCAAAGCCTAGGGTCCTCTGAACAGTTTGATGCCCAATATGCATAGGTGTACCGAAGCATGTGGCATATAGGGGCCCTAAAAGGAAGACCCCATATAGTCTGACATTTCAGGTACTGCAAAATCAACACATTTACATTGTTTTGGGGGGCAAAAGTAGAAAACAGTAAGTTCACCCCAGAAAACCATATATTTTCGGAAAGTACACATTCCCACGAATTCAAATTGGGTATGCATGTCTTTCTACGCCAAAGTACCAAGCCGCAAATCATTCCTAAATTTGGTGATTTTGGTGACATTTCCAAAAATCACCTCAAAATATCTACCCTGCAGCATCGTATTACCCACATACTTTTAGGTATCAAGACAAATCACCACAAATATGAAAGCCTAGGGTCCTCTGAACAGTTTGATGCCCGATATGTATAGGTGTACCCAAGCACGTGGCATACAGGGGCCCCAAAAGGAAGACCCCCTTATAGTCTGTCATTTCAGATACTGCAAAATCAACACATTTACATCGTTTTGGGGGGGGCAAAAGTAGAAAACAGTAAGTTCACCCCAGAAAACCATATATTTTCGGAAAGTACACATTCCAACGAATCCAAATTGGGTATGCATGTCTTTCTACGCCAAAGTACCAAGCCGCAAATCATTCCTAAATTTGGTGATTTAGGTGACATTTCCAAAAATCACCTCAAAATATCTACCCTGCAGCATCGTATTACCCACATACTTTTAGGTATCAAGACAAATCACCCCAAATATGAAAGCCTAGGGTCCTCTGAACAGTTTGATGCCCGATATGTATAGTTGTACCCAAGCACGTGGCATACAGGGGCCCCAAAAGGAAGACCCCATATAGTCTGTCATTTCAGGTACTGCAAAATCAACACATTTACATCGTTTTGGGGGGGGGCAAAAGTAGAAAACAGTAAGTTCACCCCAGAAAACCATATATTTTCGGAAAGTACACATTCCAACGAATCCAAATTGGGTATGCATGTCTTTCTACGCCAAAGTACCAAGCCGCAAATCATTCCTAAATTTGGTGATTTAGGTGACATTTCCAAAAATCACCTCAAAATATCTACCCTGCAGCATCGTATTACCCACATACTTTTAGGTATCAAGAGAAATCACCCCAAATATGAAAGCCTAGGGTCCTCTGAACAGTTTGATGCCCGATATGTATAGGTGTACCCCAGCACGTGGCATACAGGGGCCCCAAAAGGAAGACCCCCATATAGTCTGTCATTTCAGGTACTGCAAAATCAACACATTTACATCGTTTTGGGGGGGGCAAAAGTAGAAAACAGTAAGTTCACCCCAGAAAACCATATATTTTCGGAAAGTACACATTCCAACGAATCCAAATTGGGTATGCATGTCTTTCTACGCCAAAGTACCAAGCCGCAAATCATTTCTAAATTTGGTGATTTTGGTGACATTTCCAAAAATCACCTCAAAATATCTACCCTGCAGCATCGTATTACCCACATACTTTTAGGTATCAAGACAAATCACCCCAAATATGAAAGCCTAGGGTCCTCTGAACAGTTTGATGCCCGATATGTATAGGTGTACCCAAGCACGTGGCATACAGGGGCCCCAAAAGGAAGACCCCCATATAGTCTGTCATTTCAGGTACTGCAAAATCAACACATTTACATCATTTTGGGGGGGGGCAAAAGTAGAAAACAGTAAGTTCACCCCAGAAAACCATATATTTTCGGAAAGTACACATTCCAAGGAATCCAAATTGGGTATGCATGTCTTTCTACGCCAAAGTACCAAGCCGCAAATCATTCCTAAATCTGGTGATTTTGGTGACATTTCCAAAAATGACCTCAAAATATCTACTCTGCAGCATCGTATTACCACATACTTTTAGGTATCAAGAGAAATCACCCCAAATATGAAAGCCTAGGGTCCTCTGAACAGTTTGATGCCCGACATGTATAGGTGTACCCAAGCACGTGGCATATAGGGGCCCTAAAATGAAGACCCCTCCTTGTATGTTCTGTCATTTCAGGTACTGCAAAATCAACACATTTACATCGTTTTGGGGGGGGCAAAGGTAGAAAAAAGTAAGTTCACCCCAGAAAACCATATATTTTCGGAAAGTACACATTCCCACGAATCTAAATTGGGTATGCATGTCTTTCTACTACAAAGTACCAAGCCGCAAACCATTCCTAAATTTGGTGATTTTGGGGACATTTCCAAAAATGACTTCAAAATTTCAACCCTGCAGCATCGTATTACCCACATACTTTTAGGTATCAAGACAAATCACCCCAAATATGAAAGCCTGGGGTCCTCTGAACAGTTTGATGCCCAATATGTATAGGTGTACCCAAGCACGTGGCGTATAGGGGCCGCAAAACGTAGACCCCCATATGGTCTGTCATTTCAGGTACTGCAAAATCAACACATTTACATTGTTTTGGGGGGGCAAATGTAGAAAAAAGTAAGTTCACCCCAGAAAACCATATATTTTTGGAAAGTACACATTCCCACGAATTCAAATTGGGTATGCATGTCTTTCTACGCCAAAGTACCAAGCCGCAAATCATTCCTAAATTTGGTGATTTAGGTGACATTTCCAAAAATCACCTCAAAATATCTACCCTGAAGCATCGTATTACCCACATACTTTTAGGTATCAAGAGAAATCACCCCAAATATGAAAGCCTAGGGTGCTCTGAACAGTTTGATGCCCGATATGTATAGGTGTACCCAAGCACGTGGCATACAGGGGCCCCAAAAGGAAGACCCCCATATAGTTGTCATTTCAGGTACTGCAAAATCAACACATTTACATCGTTTTGGGGGGGGCAAAAGTAGAAAACAGTAAGTTCACCCCAGAAAACCATATATTTTTGGAAAGTACACATTCCAAGGAATTCAAATTGGGTATGCATGTCTTTCTACGCCAAAGTACCAAGCCGCAAATCATTCCTAAATTTGGTGATTTAGGTGACATTTCCAAAAATCACCTCAAAATATCTACCCTGCAGCATCGTATTACCCACATACTTTTAGGTATCAAGACAAATCACCCCAAATATGAAAGCCTAGGGTCCTCTGAACAGTTTGATGCCCGATATGTATAGGTGTACCGAAGCATGTGGCATATAGGGGCCCTAAAAGGAAGACCCCCATATAGTCTGACATTTTAGGTACTGCAAAATCAACACATTTACATAGTTTTGGGGGGGCAAAAGTAGAAAACAGTAAGTTCACCCCAGAAAACCATATATTTTCGGAAAGTACACATTCCCACGAATTCAAATTGGGTATGCATGTCTTTCTACGCCAAAGTACCAAGCCGCAAATCATTCCTAAATTTGGTGATTTTGGCGACATTTCCAAAAATCACCTCAAAATATCTACCCTGCAGCATCGTATTACCCACATACTTTTAGGTATCAAGACAAATCACCCCAAATATGAAAGCCTAGGGTCCTCTGAACAGTTTGATGCCTGATATGTATAGGTGTACCCAAGCACGTGGCATACAGGGGCCCCAAAAAGAAGACCCCCATATAGTCTGTCATTTCAGGTACTGCAAAATCAACACATTTACATCGTTTTGGGGGGGGCAAAAGTAGAAAACAGTAAGTTCACCCCAGAAAACCATATATTTTCGGAAAGTACACATTCCCACGAATTCAAATTGGGTATGCATGTCTTTCTACGCCAAAGTACCAAGCCGCAAATCATTCCTAAATTTGGTGATTTTGGCGACATTTCCAAAAATCACCTCAAAATATCTACCCTGCAGCATCGTATTACCCACATACTTTTAGGTATCAAGACAAATCACCCCAAATATGAAAGCCTAGGGTCCTCTGAACAGTTTGATGCCTGATATGTATAGGTGTACCCAAGCACGTGGCATACAGGGGCCCCAAAAAGAAGACCCCCATATAGTCTGTCATTTCAGGTACTGCAAAATCAACACATTTACATCGTTTTGGGGGGGGCAAAAGTAGAAAACAGTAAGTTCACCCCAGAAAACCATATATTTTCGGAAAGTACACATTCCAACGAATCCAAATTGGGTATGCATGTCTTTCTACGCCAAAGTACCAAGCCGCAAATCATTCCTAAATTTGGTGATTTAGGTGACATTTCCAAAAATCACCTCAAAATATCTACCCTGCAGCATCGTATTACCCACATACTTTTAGGTATCAAGACAAATCACCCCAAATATGAAAGCCTAGGGTCCTCTGAACAGTTTGATGCCTGATATGTATAGGTGTACCCAAGCACGTGGCATACAGGGGCCCCAAAAGGAAGACCCCCATATAGTCTGTCATTTCATATACTGCAAAATCAACACATTTACATCGTTTTGGGGGGGCAAAAGTAGAAAACAGTAAGTTCACCCCAGAAAACCATATATTTTCGGAAAGTACACATTCCCACGAATCCAAATTGGGTATGCATGTCTTTCTACGCCAAAGTACCAAGCCACAAATCATTCCTAAATTTGGTGATTTAGGTGACATTTCCAAAAATCACCTCAAAATATCTAACCTGCAGCATCGTATTACCCACATACTTTTAGGTATCAAGACAAATCACCCCAAATATGAAAGCTTAGGGTCCTCTGAACAGTTTGATGCCCAATATGTATAGATGTACCCAAGCATGTGGCATATAGGGGCCCCAAAAGGAAGACCCCCATATGGTCTGTCATTTCAGGTACTGCAAAATCAACACATTTACATCGTTTTGGGGGGGGGGCAAAAGTAGAAAACAGTAAGTTCACCCCAGAAAACCATATATTTTCGGAAAGTACACATTCCAACGAATCCAAATTGGGTATGCATGTCTTTCTACGCCAAAGTACCAAGCCACAAATCATTCCTAAATTTGGTGATTTAGGTGACATTTCCAAAAATCACCTCAAAATATCTACCCTGCAGCATCGTATTACCCACATACTTTTAGGTATCAAGACAAATCACCCCAAATATGAAAGCCTAGGGTCCTCTGAACAGTTTGATGCCCAATATGTATAGATGTACCCAAGCACGTGGCATATAGGGGCCCCAAAAGGAAGACCCCCATATGGTCTGTCATTTCAGGTACTGCAAAATCAACACATATACATAGTTTTGGGGGGAGCAAAGGTAAAAAAAAGTGCATTCACCCCAGAAAACCATATATTTTCGGAAAGTACACATTCCCACGAATCCAAATTGGGTATGCATGTCCTTGTACTCCAAAGTACCAAGCCGCAAGCCTTTCCTAAATTTGGCGATAAAAGCAACAGTTTTTACATTTTTGAAAATTGCCTAAAAATATTGCAATTGGCCGCATTTATCTCACCCAATTTCTTACATACAATTCTAAAACACCATAAATACTGATGCCAAGGGTCAATTGAACCGTTTGATGCCCAATATGCATTGATATACCAAGGCAGCTGGCATGTGCGGACCCAAAATGAAAATAGTGCATATGATTTTTCTCCGCTGCCGATTCGCCTTCTGTGAACATGGACCCTTGACTTCATATTATATGCCTCAAGACCCTCCTAACAGCAAAGACCCCCCCAAAACCATATATTTTTGGAAAGTACACATTCTGACGAATCCAAAAAAGATAAAGACGTCTTTCTACACCAAACTGCAAAGCTTTTCTAAACGCAGAGGTTTTTACATTTCTGAAAATCGCCTAAAATTGTTGCAGTTTGCAGCATTTATCACACACAATGTTTTACGTATAAAGAAAAATCACCCTAAATATGGACGTCAGAGGTCTACTAAATAGTTTGATGCCCAATATGCATAGATTTACCAAAGTATGTGGCATGTACGGACCCCAAATGAAAAACATGCCTATGAATTTTCACGCTAGCCAACTAAGCTGCAGAAAAGAGAGCCCCAACTGTGCGTTATGTGCCATAAGACCCCAAAACTGTAAAAAGACCCCCAGAAACCCATATATTTTTGGAAAGCATATATTCTGGCGAATCAAACTAAGTAAAATAAATCTTTCTATACCAAAGCACCAAACAGCAAAACTATACTAAAGATACATAAGGAACAATAATGCATGGATAAAATTGCAATAAAACCACAAAAATAGCGTAAATCAATGAAATAACAAAATAATTGATCCGGCAGCGTAATTAGTGGCCGAAATCGATTATCCAATAGTCACGCTGTCAAAATAACATGCTTTTAGGCAAAACAAACAGTACAATGAATAAGTAAAAAAAAAAAAAAAACCCTGTTTGTGAGTTTTTGTGTATACATATTTGTGCACTAATAAAAGTTGTCTGAGTGTGCAAATACATGTTATTAAGTGTAAATAAGTGTACAAAATCGACTAAGTGTGCTAAAATAAAAAAATAAAAAATAAAAAAACACAAATTTTTACTAAAATGTTCATGTAAGTGTATAAATGTACTGTAGGTATGTGTAAGTGCAGGTAAGTGTGTAAAAAAAAGTGCACTTACCGTTTTTGTAGCAGGAGGATCGCTGGAACCGAAGGACGACTCCTGGCAGCGTGTTTGCAGAGTTACTGCGCAGCAGGAAGTGACTGGGCGCGTGGTGCGACGAGGAGGAGGTAAGCCAGCAGCAGCAGCGCTTACATTGCGCTTCTGCTACTTTGAAGTCGGATCTGCGACAATCGCGTCGCAGATCCGACTTGACAGCCCCCCAGCCACGTTGCCCAGGGGGCTGTCTACCCTCCTGACTCTCTGCAGAGGCGGCAAAAGCCGCCGATGCAGAGAGAAGGGCTCAGCTGCAAAAGAACGTACGAGGTACGTTCTTGGCAGCCTGAGCCCTGAACCGCCAGCACGTACGCCGTACGTGCTTGGCGGTTAAAGGGTTAATGATATCTTAGTTAAGATCAAGTACAGGTATGGTAATTTGGATATTCATACCTTAAGTCTACTTAAAAAAAAACATTTAAACATCAGTTAAACCCAATAGGCTGGTTTTGCCTCCAATAAAGATTAATTATATCTTAGTTAAGATGTTTTCCGGATAATGAATCTTTTCATAATTTGGATCTTCATACTACTGGAAAATCATGTAAACATTAAATAAACCCAATAGGCTGGTTTTGCTTCCAATAATGAATTTTTTCGTTATTTGGATCTTCATTCTACTGGAAAATAATGTAAACATTAAATAAAGGCAAAAGGCTGGTTTGCTTTCAATAAAGATTAATTATATCTTAGTTGAGATCAAGTACAAGCTACTGTTTTATTATTACACAGAAAAAGTAAAATTATTTGTAAAAATTTTGATAATTTTGATAAAATGAAGTCTAGGGGAGATGGCTTTTCCATAATTTGGAGCTTTTTGGATAATGGGTTTCAGGATAATGGATCCCATACCTGTACAATGTACAGTTTTATCATTAGAGAGAAAAAGGAAATTATTTTTAAAAAATGTAATTATTTGATTATAATGGAGTCTTTCGGAGATGGCCTTCCTGTAATTTGGGACTTCTGGATAACAGGTTTCCGGATAATGGATTCTATAACCTGTATTTCCTTATTCCACTGAGACATCTAACGTTTCTATATAAACTGGCAGTATAATTGTAAGCGTATCACACATAGGCATAAGACTTTATATATGGTGCATATGCATATGGTGCACTGGCAGTGCAGCAATAAAGGGTGACTGAAGTTTATCAGAGCACAAGTAACATGACTGAGTGTACTTGGGAAACTAAGAACATAGCTCCATGTTAGATTTCAAAATTAAATCGAAAAAAATTTGTTTGCTCTTTTGAAAAACTGATTTCAATGCAGGATTAAACTGGAGGAGCTCTTTAAGAAAGGAAGGGTCAAAAAGACACAATTCACTTCAAATAACTGTGATTGGAAACCACCTTAAAACAGATACATGAAAATGAAGACCCAGAGGTGTGTTCAATATGTGACGATTTAATACAATAAAAAGACTTCTGTTACAGACAGTATTTACATGCCGCATGCTCCATATACAGTATAACAATGCCATAAAAACTGAAATGAGAGGCCTTAACCATCACTTATGGAATCACGAGAAGAGAAGGATACAAATGAATAACTGGCCTTTTGACACCGTTTGTAATGATTCTGTGTTTTATTATCAAAATGTGGGTATATTCAGTGGCTGAACTACCAGGGGAGCAGGGGTGCAGCTGCACCCCTGGATGGGGTCTGCAACTCAGGACAGGAGTGAGGAGAGCACTGATTGCCGGGTTCTCTGAGGCCGCGACGTGTTCCGCGACTCGATGCGTATGACGTCACTGGTGGTGCATTGACATTGCGTGTGAAGTCACCTCTAGAGTACTGCCAGCTACCAGGCCATCCTAAATAGCTAGAGTTCAGCCAGATCATGCACTTGCTCAGGGGGCAGGTAGGATCGCAGCTGGGTCTGTTGCTTGTGATTGCCTATCCGTCTGGAGTCACCTGGCTTCTCTTTATTTATATTTCTCCCTCAGAGTCTGACCAATCAGGGGCTGGGAGCAAGTGTAGTGAGGAGGAAGACAATGGGGGTCATTTATCAACACTGGGCCAATGTGCCTATGGGCAGTAACCCATGGCAACCAAACTGATTGTTGCATTCATGTTCTACTTGCAGCTGGCTTTAAAAAGCTAATCGCTGATTGGTTGCTATAGGTAACTGCCCATGGGCAAATTTTCCCAGTGTTGATAAATGAGCCCCACTGTGTCTTGGCGATTAGATTTCTTTAGGTCAGTAATGTTGTGTTCCAGCCCAATGCGTAGGGGTTATGGGTTGTAGGGCGTAAGGGGGCCCAGTTGTAAATTTCTGTACCAGCAGAAACCAGCAGGTGTCTTTATCCCTCAAAAATCAGCATTTGGTTATCAGTTGTTTTGAGACAGTGAGGCTCATTTATCAACACAAATATGCCCATGAGCAGTTACCTATAGCAACCAATCAGTGATTAATTTTTTGAAGCCAGCTGCAAGTAGAACAATGAATGCAGCAATTTGATTGGTTGCCATGGATTACTGCCCATGGGCAAATTTGTCCAGTGTTGATAAATGAGCCCCGATTTGAGAGGGAGTTGATATTAAACTATGTTATTGTTTGCCTTAGCTGGGGTAAAGTGTTTGACTTATGGTTAATCACTGACTTGCCAAAGCAAATAATAAGGTAGATTCTTATTTTCTGAATGCCTTGCCTCTCTGGAATGGATACAGTGGTCCTAGGCTGGTAGGTATCACTGAGGTTCCAAGCCTACCAACAATCCTTTGTTCAGCTTAGACTGTTAAACTACTGAAGTCTGACTGTTTTAATCTCCTTAACCATTTTAACCTGGTAACTAACCATCAAGCTGGCTAGTCTTAATTCAAGGGCTCTGAAGACCCTGGTTCCTCTTGGACTTTTAGGCCTAGAGACTGAGTATAATGTATCCCCTTTTGTAAACAAAGAGGGAACACAGATCAGATGAAAAGTACATTTCAGATCCTTAATATGGATCTAATACAGGAGGTACAAACTACATAGAGATATTGATCGCTGCATACCCCTACATAAATCAAAGAAAGAAACCATGAGTGATCTGTCTAACCCTGAAGCATCAACCATATTTTAAGATCAGCCTACATTCTAGAGTTGACTTGCTGCTACAAACAGTATACACCAATATTTCCATTCTTTGGAAGAGGATACATTTTCAAAAAGAGTGTTTTTCTTAGATAGTCACCCTACCCAAAGTGTTTCCTGAGAATTGCACTGGTCTTTTAGGCCAACGTCTGTCGCATTTCATGTGGTAGGGATCTCCAGCATCTAGGCACAGTTACAGTAAAGGTGGCCATACATATAGAGATCCGCTAATTTGGCGATTTTGACAAACAAGCGGATCTCTCCCCCATATGCCCCCTTGAGGTGGGCGATATTGGCTGATCCGATCATAGCCCCTAGGGCCCAATAATCAGATCGTAACGGGCGGTCAACAAACTGATGCAGCCCAAGATCCAACAGGATTTTTACCCCTGCCCGATCAACATTGATTGAGGCAGCCCTTCAGAGGGCCCCACACATGGGTCAATATGCGGCCGACTGGGTCTGTCTGCAGCTTTTATCGCCCCGTGTATGGCCACCTTAAAACAAGGAATAGTACAGAACATAGGCAGATTCTTTTTCTACCTAAGTGTAGGAATCCTTATAGAATTCAGTAAATAAAAAAAATTGCCAAAATATGCAAAAAGTTATATTTAATCGGTTTGGGTAAAAACTCGATAAAATCGAGCCCAAATTGTACCATTTTTTTCATAGATTTTTCCAGAATCACTTAATTTTTTCAGGCTTTTTCCAGAAAAGTCCACATTTTCAGACTTTTGCCAGTCTAGTCATAAATGGTCGGATTTTCAGGCAAATTCCAACGACCACAGAAATGTCAAAATAGGATGGGGACCTCTGCCGATGACTTATACACAACCTGGGCAGGTTTGAGATGGCTGATTTTCAGATGCAGGTTTTTTGCTGCATCGGGATTTAATAAATTTTAAAAAATTTGAGTTAAAAAAAAAGAAAAATTCGAGTTTTGCCCCAAAAAGCCGGAGTTTAGTAATCAACCCCCTAGTTCTTCATTCACTATGGAGTGTTGGCAGGAATGTAACAAGTCTCTGGATTTTGTGTGTTTTGAATAAGATCAAATCCCATCTACCCATGATACCCATGAAGAAGGATGCACCAGTAATATAGGAATTATGGGTATATAAGGGTTTTTATCAGATAGAAACAATTATAGAAATGCAGTTCTAGATTTCCCCTTTTCTGTATAGATACATTTATGAGCTTCCAGATATTTCCAAAAAATTTTGTGACCAAAATATTTGTTGCAGATTTGCAAGTTGTGCCGTTATGTCTATGAAGAAGAACTCAGCAGCTGAAACCCATATGTATAGATCCAAGTTCAGAAAGAAGGAATGTTCTTTGTGGACGATTAGCTCTGTTTTATTATCCAGATATGGGAAGCTATGGCTCTTAGAAACCGGGTCTATATTATTTCTAATGAATATTACATTGGCTAAGAGAGCTGGTAATGAAAGGGTAAAGCAGTAAGAGGTGAATTTGTCTACTAATGAGGCAGCATTGATTAATCCAGGGGGTAAGGAAATCAATTAAACTACCAGTACACTTGGAACAATGATAGATGAAAAGGACAAATAGTTATTGGCTTTATGGGAAGGAAAAGGTAAAAACGTACGCTAAATATGAAGCAGAACCTAAACAAGTAGTTTATATCATATGCGCCACAAACCTTGTGGAGTGACTTATTAAAAGCAGAATGTTTTCCAGGGCCCAGTAACCCATGGCAACCAACAGTCTTTTCTTTATTCAAACAGGGGTCAAGTATATGTCACCTGGAGATTGGTTGTTATGGGTTTGCATCTTTCGTTACATTTTTTCATTAGTGTCCACTGCCTTTTCTACATCAGTTAACGGTTAGTTCCTCAGTAGTGTAAAATGTGCTTACATTTGTTTACATTGTCTCCCTATAGTTGGGGAACTCTACTTAGAACTTATGTTTAGAATATATTTAGCCTAACAGCTCCATGTGATCTTTCTCTTGGCCTGTAGTCACTGAAGGAGACAGGGGTTGCCTGATCCTCATAAACCACATGGCCATTGCTACTAAAAGGAATTCCAAAGGAGAGCAATAGTCCACCAGGCATCGGGTACAAATCCAGTAGGCCATGGTCTTGGTGACCCATGGGTTGATATGCTGGGGATGGGCCTTTTTACCAAGATACTCCACCAACAAATGCCCCTGATAGGGGGCCACACAGTAGGGGGGCACACAGTAGGGGGCCAGCTCCAAGAATTCCTGTGCACACTTCTCCTACAGGAGCCATTTCTGATGATGCTCCAAGTATACATGTGGTAGCTTTAGTAGCCTTACCCCAGAAATCAAAGACCCTATAATGGCAGCAAGAGATCTTACTGAAGGTGAAAAGTAACCAGTCTGAAAAGGTTCCCCAATGGAGGTGGTGGGAGGTGAAAAATTGTCCTCATTAGCTCCACCAATGTATTTTTTTTGCTGGTCTTCACATTGAAGTAACTGAGGTTTGGCCTAAAGATTAGTGTCTCATCTCTCCTCTCCACCGATTTCATGTCATATTCATTAACTGGCATATCAAAAGCCAGCACCAATCATAAGATGCATTTAGGTGGTGCGCTATAAATTGATGGACCTTATTAAAGGGGACCCGTCACCCAATAAAAATATTCAAAATCCTATTTTATCAGATTAGTCAAGGAAAATGAACTTTAATTACACTATATAAATTATTTGAATCTTGCTTCCTTCAGTCTGGGATTTCAAAATTATAGCAAGCAGGCAGCAGCCATTTTGTGGACATTGTTATTAAGACAAGTCTTGTATCATCTCAGAATCTTGTTTGTGCACCAGAATGGGGGACCTGATGTCCATCCCCATGTACTGGTTACACAATTATATGGTAAAGAGAACTGGGGGAATGTGTGGGGAGCAGTGACATCTAGGAAGTGCTGAATTGAAAGTGAAAGTAATTGTCTGCCACGGGCATAGAGGAGGGGCAGACAATATTTGATTGACAGCTGAGATTTTTAAATGAACTTACAACAGCTATGAATGCTTAAATAAAAAATATAAATTGGATTTCATGTTTAATTTGAAAAGGACTTTTATTATACAGATTTTTGTGTCTGGGTGACAGGTCCCCTTTAATCAGCATTCAAAGATGAAGAGATCAAGGGCATCGGGGCTGGTTTATTTGCTAAATGCAGATAGTTATAACCAATGAGGGAAAACAATAAATTAATCATATTGTAATAAACACACTTAAAAGGAGAAAGTGTTATCATCTATATGTTGCTAAATGTTCAACATTCTCCAACAGCTCAGACCTGCCATTGACAGCTTGAAGACCTATTGTGAGACATAGTATGTAATAGCACGCCAATGAAAGCTGAGTTGTGCTTCAGCAGTTCCTATTCCCCAATACTCCAGGAAACCTGTGCTTTAAATACCCAGTGGGATTGTAAAAGGCCACACAGTTACTTACGAGTTCGATTGAAGTAGCGTGCTTAAAGACACATGATTAATGAATGAGGCAAAATCACTTGTGCAAATAAAAAAAGTGAGATTGTCCTGCACCTGCTGCCAAAATTCCCTTCTGACTAAAACAAATTGTACACTGTTTTCTTCCCTGAACTATTTCATTGATATGAAAAAGGTGAAATCAAGTCCAAGGCTGAAGTTTACTTTTAAAAATATAATTACAGTTTGAGGTTGTTCATTTACTCACTTTGAGCTTGAGAGTGTAAGGGAGTGTGACTGTGGGATAGCAGGTATAGTAGGGAGAGATGGTGTCTATAGTAACAGTGGATAATAGTCTCTGGGAAGGGAGTGTGACTGTGGGATAGCAGGTATAGTAGGGAGAGATGTGTCTATAGTAACAGTGGATAATAGTCTCTGGTAAGGGAGTGTGACTGTGGGATAGCAGGTATAGTAGGGAGAGATGGTGTCTATAGTAACAGTGGGATAATAGTCTCTGGGAAGGGAGTGTGACTGTGGGATAGCAGGTATAGTAGGGAGAGATGGTGTCTATAGTAACAGTGGATAATAGTCTCTGGGAAGGGAGTGTGACTGTGGGATAGCAGGTATAGTAGGGAGAGATGGTGCCTATAGTAACAGTGGGATAATAGTCTCTGGGAAGGGAGTGTGACTGTGGGATAGCAGGTATAGTAGGGAGAGATGGTGTCTATAGTAACAGTGGATAATAGTCTCTGGGAAGGGAGTGTGACTGTGGGATAGCAGGTATAGTAGGGAGAGATGGTGTCTATAGTAACAGTGGGATAATAGTCTCTGGGAAGGGAGTGTGACTGTGGGATAGCAGGTATAGTAGGGAGAGATGGTGTCTATAGTAACAGTGGATAATAGTCTCTGGGAAGGGAGTGTGACTGTGGGATAGCAGGTATAGTAGGGAGAGATGGTGTCTATCGTAACAGTGGATAATAGTCTCTGGGAAGGGAGTGTGACTGTGGAATAGCAGGTATAGTAGGGAGAGATGGTGTCTATAGTAACAGTGGATAATAGTCTCTGGGAAGGGAGTGTGACTGTGGGATAGCAGGTATAGTAGGGAGAGATGCTGCCTATAGTAACTGTGGATAATAGTCTCTGGGAAGAGACTATTGGGATAGCAGGTATAGTAGGGAGAGATGGTACCTATAGTAACTGTGGATAATAGTCTCTGGGAAGGGAATGTGACTGTGGGATAGCAGGTATCGTAAGGAGAGATGGTGCCTATAGTAACAGTGGGATAATAGTCTCTGTGAAGGGAGTGTGACTGTGGGATAGCAGGTAGAGTAAGGAGAGATGGTGCCTATAGTAACAGTGGGATAATAGTCTCTGGGAAGGGAGTGTGACTGTGGGATAGCAGGTATAGTAGGGAGAGATGGTGTCTATAGTAACAGTGGATAATAGTCTCTGGGAAGGGAGTGTGACTGTGGGATAGTAGGTATAGTAGGGAGAGATGGTGCCTATAGTAACTGTGGATAATAGTCTCTGGGAAGGGAGTGTGCCTGTGGGATAGCAGGTATAGTAGGGATAGATGGTACCTATAGTAACTGTGGATAATAGTCTCTGGGAAGGGAGTGTGACTGTGGGATAGCAGGTATCGTAAGGAGAGATGGTGCCTATAGTAACTGTGGATAATAGTCTCTGTGAAGGGAGTGTGACTGTGGGATAGCAGGTATAGTAAGGAGAGATGGTGCCTATAGTAACAGTGGATAATAGTCTCTGGGAAGGGAGTGTGACTGTGGGATAGCAGGTATAGTAAGGAGAGATGGTGTCTATAGTAACAGTGGATAATAGTCTCTGGGAAGGGAGTGTGACTGTGGGATAGCAGGTATAGTAGGGAGAGATGGTGTCTATAGTAACAGTGGGATAATAGTCTCTGGGAAGGGAGTGTGACTGTGGGATAGCAGGTATAGTAGGGAGAGATGGTGTCTATAGTAACAGTGGATAATAGTCTCTGGGAAGGGAGTGTGACTGTGGGATAGCAGGAATAGTAGGGAGAGATGGTGTCTATAGTAACAGTGGATAATAGTCTCTGGGAAGGGAGTGTGACTGTGGGATAGCAGGTATAGTAGGGAGAGATGGTGTCTATAGTAACAGTGGATAATAGTCTCTGGGAAGGGAGTGTGACTGTGGGATAGTAGGTATAGTAGGGAGAGATGGTGCCTATAGTAACAGTGGGATAATAGTCCCTAGGAAGGGAGTGTGACTGTGGGATAGCAGATATAGTAGGAGAGATGGTGTCTATAGTAACAGTGGATAATAGTCTCTGGGAAGGGAGTGTGAGTGTGGGATAGCAGGTATAGTAGGGAGAGATGGTGTCTATAGTAACAGTGGATAATAGTCTCTGGGAAGGGAGTGTGACTGTGGGATAGCAGGAATAGTAGGGAGAGATGGTGTCTATAGTAAAAGTGGATAATAGTCTCTGGGAAGGGAGTGTGACTGTGGGATAGCAGGTATAGTAGGGAGAGATGATGTCTATAGTAACAGTGGATAATAGTCTCTGGGAAGGGAGTGTGACTGTGGGATAGTAGGTATAGTAGGGAGAGATGGTGCCTATAGTAACAGTGGGATAATAGTCCCTGGGAAGGGAGTGTGACTGTGGGATAGCAGATATAGTAGGAGAGATGGTGTCTATAGTAACAGTGGATAATAGTCTCTGGGAAGGGAGTGTGACTGTGGGATATCAGGTATAGTAGGGAGAGATGGTGTCTATAGTAACAGTGGGATAATAGTCTCTGGGAAGGGAGTGTGACTGTGGGATAGCAGGTATAGTAGAGAGAGATGGTTCCTATAGTAACAGTGGATAATAGTCTCTGGGAAGGGAGTGTGACTGTGGGATAACAGGTATAGTAGGGAGAGATGGTGCCTATAGTAACAGTGGATAATAGTCTCTGGGAAGGGAGTGTGACTGTGGGATAACAGGTATAGTAGAGAGAGATGGTGTCTATAGTAACAGTGGGATAATAGTCTCTGGGAAGGGAGTGTGACTGTGGGATATCAGGTATAGTAGAGAGAGATGGTGTCTATAGTAACAGTGGGATAATAGTCTCTAGGAAGGGAGTGTGACTGTGGGATAGCAGGTATAGTAGGGAGAGATGGTGTCTATAGTAACAGTGGATAATAGTCTCTGGGAAGGGAGTGTGCCTGTGGGATAGCAGGTATAGTAGGGATAGATGGTACCTATAGTAACTGTGGATAATAGTCTCTGGGAAGGGAGTGTGACTGTGGGATAGCAGGTATCGTAAGGAGAGATGGTGCCTATAGTAACAGTGGGATAATAGTCTCTGTGAAGGGAGTGTGACTGTGGGATAGCAGGTATAGTAAGGAGAGATGGTGCCTATCGTAACAGTGGATAATAGTCTCTGGGAAGGGAGTGTGACTGTGGGATAGCAGGTATAGTAAGGAGAGATGGTGTCTATAGTAACAGTGGATAATAGTCTCTGGGAAGGGAGTGTGACTGTGGGATAGCAGGTATAGTGGTGAGAGATGGTGTCTATAGTAACAGTGGGATAATAGTCTCTGGGAAGGGAGTGTGACTGTGGGATAGCAGGTATAGTAGGGAGAGATGGTGTCTATAGTAACAGTGGATAATAGTCTCTGGGAAGGGAGTGTGACTGTGGGATAGCAGGAATAGTAGGGAGAGATGGTGTCTATAGTAACAGTGGATAATAGTCTCTGGGAAGGGAGTGTGACTGTGGGATAGCAGGTATAGTAGGGAGAGATGGTGTCTATAGTAACAGTGGATAATAGTCTCTGGGAAGGGAGTGTGACTGTGGGATAGTAGGTATAGTAGGGAGAGATGGTGCCTATAGTAACAGTGGGATAATAGTCCCTGGGAAGGGAGTGTGACTGTGGGATAGCAGATATAGTAGGAGAGATGGTGTCTATAGTAACAGTGGATAATAGTCTCTGGGAAGGGAGTGTGAGTGTGGGATAGCAGGTATAGTAGGGAGAGATGGTGTCTATAGTAACAGTGGATAATAGTCTCTGGGAAGGGAGTGTGACTGTGGGATAGCAGGAATAGTAGGGAGAGATGGTGTCTATAGTAACAGTGGATAATAGTCTCTGGGAAGGGAGTGTGACTGTGGGATAGCAGGTATAGTAGGGAGAGATGGTGTCTATAGTAACAGTGGGATAATAGTCTCTGGGAAGGGAGTGTGACTGTGGGATAGCAGGTATAGTAGAGAGAGATGGTTCCTATAGTAACAGTGGATAATAGTCTCTGGGAAGGGAGTGTGACTGTGGGATAGCAGGTATAGTAGGGAGAGATGGTGCCTATAGTAACAGTGGATAATAGTCTCTGGGAAGGGAGTGTGACTGTGGGATAACAGGTATAGTAGAGAGAGATGGTGTCCATAGTAACAGTGGGATAATAGTCTCTGGGAAGGGAGTGTGACTGTGGGATAACAGGTATAGTAGAGAGAGATGGTGTCTATAGTAACAGTGGGATAATAGTCTCTAGGAAGGGAGTGTGACTGTGGGATAGCAGGTATAGTAGGGAGAGATGGTGCCTATAGTAACAGTGGATAATAGTCTCTGGGAAGGGAGTGTGACTGTGGGATAGCAGGTATAGTAGGGAGAGATGGTGCCTATAGTAACAGTGAATAATAGTCTCTGGGAAGGGAGTGTGACTGTGGGATAGCAGGTATAGTAGGGAGAGATGGTGCCTATAGTAACAGTGGATAATAGTCTCTGGGAAGGTAATGTGACTGTGGGATAGCAGGTATAGTAGGGAGAGATGGTGCCTATAGTAACAGTGGATAATAGTCTCTGGGAAGGGAGTGTGACTGTGGGATAGCAGGTATAGTAGGGAGAGATAGTGTCTATAGTAACAGTGGGATAATAGTCTCTGGGAAGGGAGTGTGACTGTGGGATAGCAGGTATAGTAGGGAGAGATGGTGCCTATAGTAACAGTGGATAATAGTCTCTGGGAAGGGTTGTGAATGTTGATAACAGGTATAAAGGGAAATAAATTATATTTGTTCCAAGAAAAGAAACACTTACTGACAAATACTGACTTGAGATAGTAAGGCATCATGATTTTAGATGGGATTGAACTATAACATTCAGCAGTATCTGGCGTATGATGCAGTAGTGATATTACAACAATAGCAGAAGGGCCATTGGTCAAACGGTGTTACTTTTTATACAAAGTAGATAAAGGGGATCACAGAGCTTTGGTTTAACTGTTCATTTTTGTGCGTTGAACTTAAGTCAGTGCCGAGCGAAAGAGTTGAACTAAGGTACAATACATGGGTTTTAATAGATTCACAGAACCTGGCACTGGAGAAACTCACAATCTGTTTTATGGGATCTGAAGCGAAGTCTCATAAAATCACTCGCCGAAGGTCACTCCACTACATAAGCGATGTAACCTGCCTCTCAAACCTCAAGGGCAGTTACGGTTCATTAACTGATTTAAACTGTAAAATATCATAGTCTCATCCAGCTCCATCTATTTAACTGCTAAATGTCCATGGATAATATAGAACAGTCACCCAGGGCAGTGCCGGCTTAGAGCAGTTCTTTAGCCACACTGGATAAATACAGAGAGAAGAGGTTTAACCCTTTCATGCCCCTTGTATCTAGTGCATGTTCTGACAAACCATTGCCGAAAGGGTTCCTAATATTGGGACCCTATGACCTATACAGTACTAATCAGTTTGAGCCAAGTTATAAAATATTAAACTGCCATTGAATTTAAAGGGCACCTGTTGGGTAAAAATGTTATCCCCAACCAAAGGTGCAGGCGAATTGAGCCCACATTCCGGTTGGGGGATAACAGTAGTTTAAAAAAAAAAAAAAAAAGCCCTCCGCCAGCGCTAAGCTACCCGCACCCGGATGTAGCCAAGTTGTGTCACCCACATGCACATAATAAGCAATTTGGGGCACATTTTCATTATGCGCATGCACACAGTGTGTGTGTGTGTGGGGGGGGGTTAGTTTGCACCTAGGGCATAACTTCCAACATTTCGGAAATAAAAAGAGGGACATATTTTTGACCACACCCATTTTTGTGGCCACACCCCCTAATTACCATGTTCATTTTACAAAATTTGGCAGGTTATGAAAGTTTGAACATATTTGTTTGAATGAAGGTGAATTGCCCTTTAATCCAAGTCTCACTTTTCCCAAGGGACCTGTTATCTTATATTGTTACAATGACTTATTTGCTTATCTCAAAATTGTTACAAATGTATCTTATCTTCTGTTGTGGCTGTTCTGGGCTCTCTGCCAGAAGCCAATTAAGTTAGAAACATTGTTTCTTTTTCTTGCTGTTCAGTGCAGAGAAAAACGGGACTTTCCATTACAAATGAGGGACTGCAGGTTGAGCTGTCAAAAGAGGGACTGTCCCTCTAAAAACGGGACAGTTGGTAGGTATGCCTAGGGTTGCCACCAGGCGGGTATTTTACAACACCTGACAAGGCTAAGGCCGGTATTACAAATTTACCGGAAATGTATCTGCCGGTAAACACCCCTAACAAAAGCCCTTGGCCCACCCTCTCTGCCTTCTGACCATTGCACATATTGGCTCCGCCCCTTTTACATCACGGCCCACACCTTTTGCTCCGCCCCCACCACCGGCCAGTGGAAATTTTATGAATAGGTGGCAGCCCTAGTTGCACCTGGGGGTCTGGAGGGGGGTTGCAGCTGGTGCAGGAGGTCCTGTGGTCAGGGATGCATCGAATCCACTATTTTGGATTCGGCTGAACCCTTGAATCCTTCGAGAAAGAGTCTGCCGAATACCAATCCATATGCAAATTAGGCATGGGAATGGGAAAACATTTTTTACTTTCTTGTTTTGTGTCAAAATGTTGCGTGATTTCCCTCACCACCCCTAATTTGCATATGCAAATTAGGATTCGGATTCGGGTTGGGCCAGGCAAAAGGTTCCCTGCTGAAAAGTTGAGACGCTTAGAATTAACAATTTTATAGCATATTAAAAGTTTACTTAAAGGTTAACCACCCCTTTCAGACTATTTAGACCAGGGGAACACAACCTATTTTTTTTTTTTACTTGCGCCACATTCAAATGTAAAAAGAGTTGGGGAGCAGCACAAGCATAAAAATAGTTTCTGGGGGTGCCAAATAAGGGCTGTGATTTGCTATTTGGTAGCCCCTACAGGAGACTCTGGGGCAGATTCACTTAAGGGCAAATTGTCGCCAGCAACCGCTTCGCACACCTCACACCACTTCGCCAGGAGTCCACTACGCTAATTCACTAATATGTGATCCTGGGTGCCGAACGCTGGCGACTTTTCCCTTTTTTTGTTTGTGACTAGTTAAAATTCACTAGTGATCTTACGCTTAGGTCAATTTGAATAGGGCGGGTACATTATAGCTGTATGGAGCCTGTGATGATGGGGCATATTTATCAAGGGTCGAATTTCGAATTGAAAAAACTTCAAAATTCAAAAACACCAACCGGAATTAAGTCAAAGTTGTTGTCAAAGACGAAAAGTTCCATATTCAGCTGAATTAGAATCGTACAAATCGAAGGAATAGCGCATTCGATCAAATTCGTTTAGAAGTTTTTCCAAATTCAAATCGAATTTGGACTAATCCCTAGTCGAAGTACACAAATAAAAGCTCAAAATTATAATTCGCCTCGACCTTTGATAAATCTGCCCCTAAGTGTTTATCTGCCTGGTGAAAGATTGCCTTCATTGAGGGCCTGCTCCAAAGGTTTTTGTTCAGTATGGACGTCTTTATTATAAATGTTGGCGCAAATCCAATTTTTATTACATATGTCCAGGGAACCTTAATAAAGACAAGAGAGTTAATATAATGCCCTACACATAATCCCACTGTAAAATGAATGTTCCCTATGTTCTCAAATGTCTGGGGAAAAAAGGAAAAGTCGCCAGCGTTTTTTAAACTTTAAAGCATTTTTGGCTCACAGGATATGATGTAAGTGACAGAAGATTGAGGAAGATCATCAAAAACATACCGGAAACACCAAATGGGTTGACCAACATCCCAAGGACCCAAACTACTGTTTTATTATTACACAGAAAAAGGAAATCAATTTGAACAATTTGAATTATTTGGATAAAATGGAGTCTATTGGAGGCAGATTTTCCGTAATTCAGCGCTTTCTGGCTAATGGGTTGCTGGATAAAGGATCCCATACCTGTATCACCTTAAGGGGGTTATTTATTAAAATCTGAATGTTGAAATCTTAAAAAAATCTTTTTATCACAATTCTGCAAAAAGCCTAAATCCAAAAATCTGTCATCTCAGACCTGTTGAGGTTCCGTATAAGTCAATGGGAGAGGCACTTATGTCAATTTGAAGTGGTCTGTGCTGGGTTTAGCCCCAAAATCTGACTTTTTCAGGTATGGGGCAAAAACTTTAAAATTTGAACAATTTGGGAAAAAAGCCTGAAAATTGGGGAAATTTGGGCAAAAGCGATTTGGGTTTTGTCTTGATTTTATCGAGCTATTACGCAATCCGATTAAATCAAGGGTTTTTTTTTATTATTAAATAAGCTAAAATCAGGCTTGGGAGTTTGGTTGTGGTTTTTTTTAATAAAATATGAGATAAATTCAGATTTTATTTAATAAACCCCTAAGTGTACAATCCAGATTTCATTGATTTGCTATACACATACAGTACAATGTAAGACCCTTGTTGCCAGTGGATACAAATTATTCCTACTTTGCATTAATTAAAGATATGCAGCACTCAGATCTGGAACAGAGACAATATAATATTTCTTAGAAAACTCTGCACATACAACAACAATGTAAGACATGAAAATGCCCAACATTATGCACGCAAAGACATGCCTCCCATGCTCAATCATTAGCAATTCCTCTCAGCTCATTAAATATTCCTTACGAATAATGAAAACATACTTTAAATATGAGAAATATTCTTCTTTGACTTCCCTCACTTAAAGGGCATATGTTATTGTGTGCAAAATATTCTCTTCTACATACAGTCCAAATTTGCCATGAATTTTGCTTTGCTTTTTAGGCATTCTCATTTTGTCTGAAGGTGCTGAGAATTGTACCTCAAAAATAAAAAAGTTTAAAGAAATGGTTCCTAGTCTTTGGGGCTGGTCCGCCCTAGGGAACCCTGGAATAGTGATTGGGTAGCCCAAAGGTTTTAGTGAGATTCTGAAGAACACTTAGCTGTTTTCTTAGATACCCCTGAATGTTACACTAAGGGACCCATATACTAACAATCGAATTTCAAGTTTTTCCACAAATCTCAAAAAATTTGTGGTTTTCCAATTTTTTTTATTAAAAATAGCTCTAAAAATTTTAAATTTATTAAGTTTAAAAACAATGAAAAACCACTAATAGAAAACTTTGCCAGGTAAAAGTTGTTGAGGTCCCATATAAGTCAACGGGAGCTGCACTGATCCTATTGAACCTTTTTAAATCAATTTGCACTTTTAAAGGTTTTTGGGGTTTTTTTCTGCTAGGAATTGTCCAAAAAAACTCAAATTCTTAGAGGTTTTTGAGGTATTCTTATTTTTTAGCACATTGTTCAGCGTAATGTTCCATTCATACTTTTTTTATTTGGATCTTTTAATAAATATCATGACATTCATAGTTTTGGGGGTTCAGGGGGAAAACTTTTCAGAGGAAAAAAAACTCAAACATTTTTAGACATTTATTACATTGCAAAGCTGCTAAAAATACAAATTCAAAAATACTCCATCTCAAACCTATCAAGGTCATGTAGTCGCTGAAGATGTTTCTTAACATTGTGATCCGTGCTGGTTTTTGTCCGCTAAATATGAGTTTTCGCTGCAACAATTCGATGAAGTCAAGTTTTTGGAGCACCAATCTTATGATTTGAATAGACGCACAAATTTGTCAAAACGTTTTTTCAAGACGAATTATTGACAAATAAGTTAAATTCATTGATGGGAGTTAGCTTGCTTTTGTTTTATTCACAAAATGAGATAAACCTGAGTTTTAGTAAGTTTGTGAGTTTAATCTTAGTTTCAAAAACCTCTTAAAGTAAGTACGAATCTCTTACTGACTTCTATAGGACCTAGATAACTTTTACCTGACAAAGTTTTGTATTAGTGGTTTTTGTGGTTCTTACGCCAACTAACTATGAGTCGAATATCGAGGGTTAATATCGAAGTCGAAGGATTTAGCGCAGATAGTTCAATCGAACGATCGAAGGATAATTCCTTCGATCGAACGATAAAATCCTTTGAACCGAACGATTCAAAGGATTTTAATCCAACGATCGAAGGAATATCCTTCGATCAAAAATAGTTAGCCAAGCCTATGGGGACCTTCCCCATAGGCTAACATTGACTTTGGTAGCTTTTAGATGGCGAACTAGGGGGTCGAAGTTTCTTTTTTAAGAGACAGTACTTCGACTATCGAATGGTCGAATAGTCGAACGATTTTTAGTTCGATTCGAAGTCGTAGTCGAAGGTCAAAGTAGCCCATTCGATGGTCGAAGTAGCCCAAAAAAACTTTGAAATTCGAAGTTTTTTACCTTTGAATCCTTCACTCGAAGTTAGTGAATCGCCCCCAAATAATTATATAGAATCAGTAGAGCTTATTTTTAAAAAAAGAAAAATCACAAATTTTTAGAGATTCGTGGAAAAAAAATTGAAATCGAATAATTAGTAAATGAGCCCCCTAAAAACCAGAGGTTCTTTACATTTAATTAGGGAAATATTCATTTACGTTTATTTTATTTTAATTCAATCACATTTTATTTGATGCATTTAAACTGTTTAAATCAATACAAAAAAAAAGATATTTTAGATTTCTAAAATTTAAAGAAGCAGAAAAGACTAGAAATGATATAATTAAAAGTAGGGATGCACCGAATCCACTTTTTTGGATTCGGCCGAACCCCCGAATCCTTCACGAAAGAACCGAATCCAAACCCTAATTTGCATATGCAAATTAGGGGTGGGAAGGGGAAAACATTTTTTACTTCCTTGTTTTCTGACAAAAAGTCACGCAATTTCCCTCCCGCCCCTAATTTGCATATGCAAATTAGGATTCGGTTCGGCCAGGCAGAAGGATTCGGCCGAATCCGAATCCTGCTGAAAAAGGCAGAATCCTGGCCGAATCCCGAACCGAATCCTGGATTCGGTGCATCCCTAATTATAAGCAGGACTTTTAAATGTTAAATGTTGTTTTTCAGCAACAGGCGGAGAATGAATTTCAGAAAAAGAACTAAACAGTTTGAATTAAACAGACTTGAACTTTTCCACCTGAAGGACTTTAAGTAATTTGTCACATAGAGAAGGCAGTGTTGATAATCATAAAGGACAGTGCGTGTCAGTAATAATCCTTAATCTGTCCTCCCTGTGTCACATTAATAGCGTTGTGGCAGTTTAAGCTTCCATCAAGATTTCCAAATCTTTTGTGTTCACAGTGTCAAATTACCGCTACCCATAGGTCACTTGCTCTGGGCTGACACCATCACAGAACATTAATTCGCTCATGAAAAGGTAAACAACCGTCATCATATACGTTGCTTTTAACGCCAGTCATGTGATGAAAAGTGACATTCTGAAGCGTCCAATGGAACTGGAGTGTGAGGCCAGTCAATGCCGTGAATGTTTTCCTATGTACCAAAGCCACAAGGGATTGGACTGGACACTGGGACTGGTGATATTTGGAATATGTTTACTAAAAACTGAAGGACATATTTTTATGTATTCAAGAAATCCTAATGATCTAAGTACAGATATTTCATTATTATATTTATATTTTAATTTTCATGAATTAAAGTAATTAACGCATGGATGATTTTGCAGGGTGTCTGAATAATCACCCCCTGTGATAATGAGTTAGTACATGCAGATGTCAAAATTGCATCCATAGGACAAATTGGTCCCCAGAGCAAACAGTTTGATCTTAGTATGGAAGTTCAGTCCTGGAACCAGTTCAAAGGCCACATAGGCATTAAACTGGGTCAAGTGAAACCTGGATTTTTTATTTGTACACCTTTGGTTGGTTGGCCATATTAATAATTTTAGGTGCTGCACAGTGTCGAACTGGGGGTCCAGGGCTCACTGTGGCTGCTGCTTCAGGGGCCCACACACCCTTGGGCCCCCAGCAACAATCATCTCTACTGCAACCCCCCTCTGCCCCCACAGGAGTGTACCTTCCCCTTCTTGCGGCCGCAGCCAGTTCCAGGCAGGGGACAGTGCACAAATCTTCAGGCAGGTGCCGGACTGCAGTTTTTTTCCCAGTGTCCTTTCAGGCTAGTCCAGGGGTCCCCAACCTTTTTCACCTGTGAACAACATTCAGATGTAAAAAGAGTTGGGGAGCAACAAAAGCATGAAAAATGTTCCTTGGTTTCCAAATAAGGGATGTGATTGGCTATTGGTAGCCCCTATGTGGACTGGCAGCCTACAGGAGACTCTGTTAGGCAGTACACCTGGTTTTTATACAACTAAAACTTGCCTCCAACCATGGAATTCAAAAATAAGCACCTGCTTTGAGGCCACTGGGAGCAACATCCAAGGGGTTGGGGAGCAACATGTTGTTCACGAGCTACTGGTTGCGGATCACTGGCCTAGTCCAACCCTGGTGCTGCATAAAAAAACATACAATAAATTTGGAAAAAGGGAAAAAATTTGTAGTTTTATAGGCCTCCTGATGAAAACTATAGGAAAAACTATAAATGTTCACAAGTGCAATGAGCACAGTACAATTTAGAGCACAATCACCGTATATCACTGTTGCTCCTATCAAATGGCCAATCACAGCCCTTATTTTCAACCACCCAGGAATATTTTTCATTCTTACAATGTTCCCCAACTATTTTTACAAAAGGTCGGGGACCCCTAATCTAGGGGTTTGCTGTGGATATGGATTTTATTCTTTGCCAAATTAACATATTTGCACAATACACCTTCTCCATATAAACAAGCTTAGCCAAACAGCCTTAGACCTGTGAAAATCAACTAGAACACAGGACGGACAGGACAAAAAAAACAAAAACTAAAGAAAAGGACGGGAAGGGTTGCCAGGTTGGTGGGTCTCTAGCCAAATTTGGCTAGTTTTAAAACTAAGTCAGAATCAGCCAATGTACGGATTTGGGCTAGTTCTTAAAGTTACCGCAGGTTTGGACGCAAATTAATGCAAATTAAGCATGCAAGCCTTCTGGTGGGGAGCAGGTCAACACCTGTGTGGATGTCTTCTACTGTTTTTGGTATGTAAATTCATATATATATATGTAAATAAATATAGAAATCTGTACCAACATTGAAATTGTAAAAATGTCCTCTTTAATGTAGAAACATTAATGGAAACTTCGCTGCATTTCGCCGCACTTCGCCAGGCGTATTTTCGCCAGCGCTCTGCAAATTCACTAAAATCCGAAGTTGCGCACAGGGGTAGCGTTAGTTTGCGAAGTTGCGCTAGCATTAATTCGCCAAGCGAAGCGAAGTTTCGCTAGCGATGGTTAATTTGCATACGGCGCGAAATTCAAATTTCAATGGAGGAACACGTATCAGCACTACAAATGCCTAGAAAACCTACAAATCAGCAAATATAAATTTTATTTTGCCCTACACATGTGCCCACTGTCTAGGTAAGTTGCCATGAGTCAGGAAATGTAGGGGGGAAGGAGGGGAGCCCCAAAAAAATTTTTGATCTTTTTCAGCCTATCACCCATCATGTAGAAAAGACGCCAGCGTTTTTTGGGACTTAGAAAAAAAATTGACTTTTTTTGAAACAATCCCTATCTACTCTATTGTGCTTTGCCAGGTCTGAGGTGGCGAAGGAAGTCTAGCGTAAAAGGTAGCGTTCAGTACACTGCGCAAGTTAGTGAATTTGCGTAGTTACATCGCTAGCGAAAATTCGCCTGGCGTAAGTGTGCGAAGTAACACTAGCGAAACTATGCCAGTGTTTGTTAGTGAATTTGCGCAGTAACGAAAATGCCAAACGCTAGCGAATTAACGCTAGCGTTCGGCGCTTCGGCGCTTAGTGAATTTGCGCCACAATTTCATAACGTTATTGTTTTACTTTATACACTACTGCCCTTTTTCAGGCTATTTTTAGGCTACTTTTAAAATGTCTTTTGGCTACTTTTTGGCTAGTTTTGAAATATAAACCTGCCGACCCTGCAGCATTCAGAGAGATCCAGTTTATAATGTGCACAGCATATTCCTTTTCTGTATATTAAAAGGATCGTTAACCTTTGACTTAACTGTTAGTATGATGTAGAGAGTGATATTCTGAGACAATTTGCAATCCGTTTTAATTTTTTATTAATTTTGATTTTTGAGTTATTTAGCTTTTTATTCAGCAGCTCTCCAGTTTGCAATTTCAGCAAACTGGTAGTTAGGATTCAAATTCCCCTAGCAACCACACATTAATATGAATAAGAGACTGGAATATGAATAGGAGAGGCCTGAATAGAAAGATGAGTTTTTTTACTATAAAATCTGAATTTTTAGTGGAAAAAAATCACAAATTTTTTCGAGATTTATTATACCCTGAGGCTGCAAAAAGTCAAAATCGGAAGACCCGACTTTTCAGACCTACTGAGGTTGTATATACAGTAAGTCAATGGGAGCAGTCCCTATCCTATTTGGAAGTTTCTGTGGACTGCGCTGGAATTCCGACTATTTTGGACTTTTCAGGCAAAAAGAAAGAATTTGGATTTTTCAAGAAAAAGCCTAAAAAAAAAACTTCAGAAAAAATCTTATGATTCGGGTTTTCATTTTTTTTTAATAATAAATAAGGTCAAATCGTGGATTCTAATGGGGATTTTTATAGATACCCTCCTGCATGTGTAGCCTTATAGAACATTTGTTTTTTAGATGAGGTTATTGACCCCCATTTAAAAAGCTGAAACGAATCAGAAGAAGAAGGCAAATAATTTAAAAACTATAAAAAAAATTTTTTAAAAAGTTGCTTAGAATTGGCCTTCTATAACATACTTTGGGGTTTATTTATTAAAGTCCGAATGCCAAAACCTGAAAAATTATAGTTTTTTAACTATAAAATCCACATTTTTAGTGAAAAAAGAAATGTTATTATGCAAAAATCCAGCATCTCAGACCTACTGAGGTTGTGTATAAGTTCATAAGTTCATAGGTCCCTACCTTATTTTGAAGCTTCTGTTGTCTGTACTGGAATTAGCCAGAAAATCCGACTATTTCAGGCTTTTTGGGCAAAAATCCGAAAAATTCTGGCTTTTCAGGAAAAAGTCAGAAAAAAGAATTCAATTCTAAAAAAAACCTCAGTAAAAATCATACAATTCAGGTTTTCGCTCGACTTTAAAAGTTGCTTCGAATTGGCCTTTCTATAACATACTTTGGGGGTTATTCATTAAAGTCCAAAAAAACTCGAAAAAACTATAATTTTTTTTACTATAAAATCTGAATTTTTAGTGAAAAACAAATATATATTATGCAAAAAGTCTGAATCTGAAAATCCAGCATCTCAGACCTACTGAGGTTGTTTATAATTCAAAGGAAAAGTTCCTTATCCTATTTGGAAGCTTTTGTTGTCTGTGCTGGAATGAGCCCAAAAATCCAACTATTTCGGGCTTTTTGGGCAAAAATCCGAAAAATTCGCGCTTTTCAGGAAAAAGTCAGAAAAAATAATTGAATTTGGGAAAATCCTCAAAAATCGTATAATTCGGGTTTTCGCTTGATTTTATCGAGTTTTCCCCTGATCCGATTAAATTGTGCTTTTTTAATAATAAATAAGGTCAAATCGTGGATTCTAGTTTGGTCAGACTTTTTTAATTAAAAAAATCTGAAAAATTCGGATTTTGCTAAATAACCCCCTAAAAATGATCTTCATGGTGAACCACCCCTTTAAGTGTTAGTGAGCAGAAGCTGCCTTATTGTTTTCCCTAGACCACAAATAAGCCTTCAATTTAGACAGAATCATGTTGCCGTATGTGAACACATCTTATGACACTGTAATGGCAGCTTGCACAGAAAGTAATTAGGACTAGGTTATAAATCTGAAAATATGAAGCCCTGAAGCATAAAAATTTAGCATTGTTAATCCGCTTATCTGCATAAAGTATATTCAAATTTTTATTAAGGTTTGGTTGTACTTTAAGAATTGGTATCTCTCTTTCATATTGATAAGTAGCTTCATTGTCTGTCCTATTTAAATTACCCTAATGTCAGTTCATTCAGTGATCCAGCCGCCCTGTATCATCCAGTCTGAGTTAACAAGATCACAAAGGGAATTTGTTGTGGAACGGCTTATTAACATTCAGACAGAACCAAAAAAAAAATAAAAATAAAAACTCCCCGCAAATGATCTGCGTATAAGGCATCCGAGCATTTGTTACCATAATTGCAGTTTTCACCCCGAAGGACTAATAGCATTCTGGGCTACTGTTAACTATATCATTTAGAATAATGTACTGAAAAATGAATGCATGAAAGTATTAAATAATCATTTCTAAAAATGTCTCCTCCATCATCGAGCCGGCCATCAGCATCAGATCCCATTACAAATGAACCTCACTCGTCAATTGCCTAGAATTGCACTTCAATTCCAGTGAATAAAGAAAAAAAAATGAATATCAAGACCAGAGTCATATGTAGCACATTCATACATGGCCATTTTGTCATGCTAGAAAAATAGAATTTAACTGATGGCAGGATGGATGATGGGCAACTTCACAAATCGAATCCTCTTTGACATTAGTATAATACATCAACAATTTACTCTCTGTGGATTCTCTGTGATAAATACCACCTTCAATGTATGTGAACAAACTTCATTAAATATAATGAAAAAATATAATGGGAAAAAAATAGAAAAATCGTAATATAGTATTTGACACATCATGCAAGTCTACTGCCTTCTCCAGTGCCCAAGTTTAATAAACACCAATTTTTAAGAAATATTTGTTTATCACAAATTTCAGTCAATCAAGTTGGGCTTCCAGAAGTATCTTGTAGAGCAAACAAGTGATCTGTCTCAATCTTATCCATAAAAGTGTAGGGACTGATAAATGCTGTCCTCATTTATATTGCATTCCCCTAAAGTTTGGCCACAGAAGGGCCCCTTAGTTTATTCATGAGCTAGGCTCCTCGTCCTGGGTCAAAGCATGACCCCTAACTTTCCTGAGTTTGGCCACGAGGTGGCAGTGTGTAATAATATCTGAGTACTCAGCCTCCATTTTGCCTGTCCCCTTACCGGCTTTCCTAAATTCTTGATGTTTTTTCCTATTAATAACATTGGCACCAAGCATCATTTTTACCACCCAGTGGCAACCCCAGGAGGGGTTTGCATGTGGAACCTAGACAAGGTCAGGTCAAGCTAGCGATAGACTTCTAACTTCTATTGGTGATTCTAGGAGTGATAGATAACTAGGGCCATTTAGCCGAGCTGCCCATGCTCGACCAAGGAGTGTTGAGTGGGACTGAGTAGGAACCGCAACTTTTTGTCACTAAAAACCCAGAAAGCTTTTCTGGGATTTATTATGCAACAAAATTGCAACAATTCCAATTCCAAAAATACTCCTGTCGAAATCATGTAAAAATCAATGGCAGATGTCTCCTTTACAACTGGAAGATTTTTCTTTGCTTTGTGGGTTTTGAGGTTGGCTTTTGTGCAACTATACGAAAAAGACGTGGTTATCGTGTGACTTTTTTCTCTTTATTATTTTTTGGTTCGGATCTTTTGATAAATGACTGACATTCGTGAAAATTCGTTTATTTGTGGTTTCTAAGTAATAAGAATGAGAGGAATTTGAATTTTAGGAAATCCTCCCTTCAAGACTTATGGAAAACATCACATTTCAGTACTATTGCCCTCTAAGTTCTGCTTCCAAAATTATCTAGTAGAGCAAATAGGTCACTAAATCTTATCCACTGAAGTGCTGGAAGCCAAGACAGATGACAAGTAAGGATAAGACTTGAGGATAATACAGAGAGGGGAGCAGTTGCACAGTTTGAGAATCAATGCAAAAGGCCAAATAGATATGGTCCCCAAACCTTATCTTTACTTGTCCTCATGCTACAGTGAAGGCCAAGCCTGAAAACTAGTAAGGCTAAATTCTTACTTATTTTCAGGAAAATAACTGAAGATTAGTAAAGATAAGACTTGGTGAAAATGCCAATGAGGGAGCAGCCTCATAGTTTTTGAATAAAAGTCAAAAGAGCAAAAGAGATATTGTCCCCAAGTCATAACCTTACAAGTCTTCAGGCTTATATCTCCCTAATTGAATAGTGTAGTGGCCAAGCCTGAAGACTGGTAGCTCGCGAGCGGTAGCTCCAACCAGTAGCTCGCGAGCAACATGATGCTCACCAAACCCTTGGATGTTGCTCTCAGTTGCCTCAAAGCAGGTGTTTATTTTTGAATTCCAGGCAAGTTTTGGTTGCATAAAAACCACGTGTATGCCAAACACAACCTCCTATGGGTTTGCAGTCCATTTAGGAGCTACCAAACAGCCAATCACAACCCTTATTTGAAATCCTCATAGGTTTTTTATTGCTTTTGTTGCTCCCCAAATCTTTTTACATCTAAATGTGGCTCACTGGTAAAAATAAAGGTTCGAGAAACGTGACTCTAACACTTAAGACAGGGCCTTTACTAAGTGGAAGAGTCAAGGTGTGGTGTAGAGTAACTACAACTTCCACAGGCTACTGTGCAATAAAAATAGAAAGAATGGACGCCAGGAGGTTCTTGCAGTGAAAACAAAGAGTAACAGTTTATTTGTCCAATACAAATGACCCACAGGGTTACTTACAATACTAAGGCATATGCAGTATGAAATACCAGCGAACTAGGCCAGGCAGACGAGACAGCTGGGAATGTGACTCCCCTGAGGATTGTAGTCAAGTAGTAAGACCTCCAGGCAGATGTACCTTGAAGTGGTGCGGATACCACCCAGTGGAGCGGTCAGGGAGAAGAAGTCTAAGCCTGACACCCTATCCACTGTGGTCCCTTCATTAAAGGCAATCTAGGAGCCTTGGGAAGCTACTCCCTGCTGGAGCACAAAGCTGCTCTTTCTTTCTCTCCTATCTATCTCACTCTCCCAGAGAGTCTATAACAGATCTAATCCAGTCTCTAGCTAGCCTCGTTCACGGGGTCCCTGCTCCCCGACTCTAGAGGTACTGGTCCCTCTAGGGCTAAATGGCTTTACTGGGCCTTGGTGTACTCAGGCTCAATGGGCACATCCAGATGGTTAGGACACCAGAAGCCAAAGAGGAAGATCCACCCCTTTCCAAGTACTATATTAAAGTGTAGCAGGAAGTGGTTAGTACACCTCTTGGCCAATAACTAAGATATTTAGATTAACACTAGATACATGGGCTTTTGCCCAGCAACTATGGAATAGGAGGAAGGGTAGGGGTTTAAAGCCATAGGGGCATATTAACCCTATGGATCCCTACACGTAGTTAGGAAACAAATTGAATAAAATGACCATTTGAGAAAAAGCCTGAAAAGTAAGGAAAAGATAAGGGACACTGCTTATTTAAGATAATGCCTATGGGGGAGCAGCAACATAAGTCAAGAGCAATTGGGTATTGTCCCCAAGACGTAACAGTCTTCAGAAATGGATCCCTATGTTTCAGACCTGTGCCTATGTGGGAGCAGCCCCATAATTTAGGAACCACTACCCTATTTTACAATTTACATCTGGGTTTTATTATAGACTAGCTGAGCCCTATATCAGTTGTATATACGCAGTCTTAATAGTAAAGTAGTATATGTATATATTTGGAATAATAATCAAGGCAGTTTGTGAGAGTTGTAATAGGCTGAACCAAGTGCATGTGTCTTATTATGGGATCCAAACAACAGTTGTTTTTGGTATTATAGCAATAACCAAGGGTAGTTCTCTTTATTATGATTGGCTAAATCAAAGGCAATTTTTTGCATTGTAAAGTAACACAAAGCCCATTGTAGAGTGATAATGTGAACTCATTAGGTAGCTACGGGTACTTTATGTTGTAGGCAAATGATTATGCAGATTTATTTAGCAAAGCATTCCGCTGAGTGTCTGTGATACAACAATTCATTAGTTACCTGTAGCCATGGTTTTTAGTATTTCAGAAAGAGAGGGAACACTCGCCATCTACACAGTAAGAGAGGATCATAATGGAACGGGCTAATTAAGGTGGAGAGTTCCAGAGTTCTCTGCTCCGACTTCATAACGAGGAACTCGAGAGAGTTATGTTTCTTCTATGAGCTGTTTGGGGTAAACACAATCGAGCCATTCAGCAGCTGCCCTCCAGATAAGTATTTGGAAACCTGCTTAAATACAATAAAATGGAAGGTCTTTCCAATCGTTTGTATCAAACACGTGAGAAGTGCGGCTGAACAGCTGATGATGAAGAGCGACTGCCAATATTCTCCGATTGTGTTTCAGTAACAGCTGGGTGATTGCGCTAATGCATTTATAGTACTGCCTTTATTTCATTAAAAAGCTGTAACTGTATTTGCAATAATTTATTGTTCTGGCCTGTACAAAAAAATGATTATTATTATAAGCAATTAGTCAAACTCTCCCCCCAAGTGTATCTGCTGGAGTGAAACCGCCATAATAATTAGGGCTAATGTAATGTGACTTTGCTGAAAACCCAGTGAGTGTCATGACAATGAGAACCTAATCTATCCTAAAGGGACATTACATCCTGGTAGGTTAGAATAACAGGACTACAAGCTGTTCCTGCTGAATTGTGCTTAGTACAGGGAATACCTATGCTGCCATAGTTTTATGGGATCTCTCTGTATAGACTATGAGCAAACTTAGGGGGCTGTTCCTGCTGAATTGTGCTTAGTACAGGGAATACCTATGCTGCCATAGTTTTATGGGATCTCTCTGTATAGACTATGAGCAAACTTAGGGACTGTTCCTGCTGAATTGTGCTTAGTACAGGGGAATACCTATACTGCCATAGTTTTATGGGATCTCTCTGTACAGACTATGAGCAAACTTAGGGACTGTTCCTGCTGAATTGTGCTTAGTACAGGGGAATACCTATGCTGCCATAGTTTTATGGGATCTCTCTGTACAGACTATGAGCAAACTTAGGGACTGTTCCTGCTGAATTGTGCTTAGTACAGGGAATACCTATGCTGCCATCGTTTTATGGGATCTCTCTGTACAGACTATGAGCAAACTTAGGGGACTGTTCCTGCTGAATTGTGCTTAGTACAGGGAATACCTATGCTGCCATAGTTTTATGGGACCTCTCTGTACAGACTATGAGCAAACTTAGGGGACTGTTCCTGCTGAATTGTCTTTAGTACAGAGGAATACCTAAGCTGCCATAGTTTTATGGGATCTCTCTGTATAGACTATGAGCAAACTTAGGGGACTGTTCCTGCTGAATTGTGCTTAGTACAGGGAATACCTATGCTGCCATAGTTTTATCCCGGATATATGCATAGTGGAATTCAGTGTGCTCTGGAACCTTCACCAATTTTAGTATAAATGCCTACTTACAAGATTGTAGTAGAGCTAGCACATGTAATATTGGTCCCCAGTGTTCTACTCTCCTCCAACAGTCCTGGCTCCAAGACAAGGATACAGGAATCACATAGTATAATACTGATGTATTAAAAGGCTTAAAAAACTTTAAAATACACTCACATTTTTTTCCATGAGTTTTGGTCACATATAAGCAAGTCTTTGGCAGGTATCACTAGTTGGAATCAAAAGGAGAAGGTTTGCCGGCATCTCTCTCGTTCTTGTGGTGTTTTCCCCGCAGCTTACTGTGACGTCACTTCCGCCTGATGCGTTTCACTGAACCAATCGACTTCCTCAGAGGTATCAGAGCAAACTTAGGGGCTGTTCCTGCTAAATTGTGCTTAGTACAGGGGAATACTTACACTGCCATATTTATATGGTATTTCACACATGGGGCAGATTTATCAAAGGTCGAGGTGAATTTTCGAAGGGAAAAAATTCGAATTTCAAGCTATTTTTTGTTCTTCGACTAGGGAATAGTCCAAATTCGATTCAAATTTGAAGAATAATCAAAAATTTGAATATTGAAATTTATCATGTAGGGGCAGCTTTATCAAAGGTCGAGGTGAATTTTCGAATGAAGAAAAATTCGAATTTTGAGCTTTTTTTGTGTACTTCGATTAAGGAATAGTCCAAATTCGATTCAAAAATTCGAATATCGAAATTTATCATGTACTGTCTCTTTAAAAATTCGACTTCCACCATTCGCCATCTAAAACCTGCCGAATTGCTGTTTTAGACTATGGGGGACCTCCTAGAACCTATTTGGAGTGAATTGGTGGACTTTGAAAAATCAAAGTTTTTTTTTGGGAAAAACTTTGAATCGAATTCGATCAAATTCGCTATTCCTTCAATTTGTACGATTCAAATTCTGCCGAATACGGACCTATTTGATCTAAAGCAGACCTATTCGACCAAAAAAAACTTTCGACTTAATTTCGGTTGGTCGTTTTGAATTCGAATTTCGAAGTTTTTTCAATTCAAAATTCGACACTTGAAAAATATGCCCCATAGTGTTTAGATATTACCCTCTATACATAACATGCTGAAGCTATTCTTGTACATTGATTTTACTGAGGCTAAAATGAAAGCTCAAGCTGAGTAAGGAACAACCTCAGAGAAGCTAGAGAAAGCAAAGCAAGAGTAAAAGAAGCATAAATACACCTCGTAACATCTCCATTAAAAAATACAAAGGGAAAAAAATGAAGGTGCAGTTGCCCTTTAAATCACAGGCTGAATGGCTAAATATCTGCTACTGAGCACTTACAGAAATGAATATTAGATGCCTCCATATAAATCTTAAGCACAGCTCCCAACTTGCATATAACAATAGCTATAACGTGAAAATACGCTGCCGTCTGTAAATGAATAGTAATAATACTTAAAGGAATAGTTCAGTGTGAAAATAAAAACTGGGTAAATAGATAGGCTGTGCAAAATAAAAAATGTTTCTAATATAGTTAGTTAGCCAAAAATGTAATGTATAAAGGCTGGAGTGAACAGATGTTTAATAAAACAGCCAGAATCCAACTTCCTGCTTTTCAGCTCTATAACTCTGAGTTAGTCAGCGACTTGAAGGGGGGCCACATGGTACATTTCTGTTCAGTGAGTTTGTAATTGATCCTCAGCATTCAGCTCAGATTCAAAAGCAACAGATATGACCCTTGTGGCCCCCCTTCAAGTCTCTGATTGGTTACTGCCTTGTAGCCAGGGTAACCAGTCAGTGTAAACCAAGAGAGCTGAAAAGCAGGAAGTAGTGTCCTGACTGACTTGATATACATCAAATCACTCCAGCCTTTATATGTTACATTTTTGGCTAACTAACTATATTAGAAACATGTTTTATTTTGCACAGACTATCTATTTACCCAGTTTTTATTTTTACACTGAACAATTCCTTTAAATACAGAAAAGCAAAAAAAAAAAAAAAAGAATGATCACTGTCATAATACATAAAAATGGAATGGCTCTTCCGAATTAAATTTAACTCAAAAATACTCTTCCAGCATATTTTTATGACTGGTTTAATTATTCAATCAGATTCAGTCATGAAGGGGTATTGGCATATACCAACAGTTGAATTTGCAGGGGAGTCTGATAGGAAGTAGTGATGGGCGAATTTGCGCCGTTTTGCTTCGCCGAAAAATTTGCAAATTTCGTGCGAAATTTGCGAAACGGCGGAAAATTCGCGAAACGGCGCCGGCGTCTCGTTTTTGACACCGGCGCCCGTTTTTCGGCGTCTGTTTTTTCGAAAAAAAATTTTGACGCCGGCAAATTTTTTCCGCGAATTTTCGCGGGCGTTTCGCGAATTTATTTGCTGACGGCGAATCGCGCAAATTCGCTGCGAATTTGCGCTATTTGCTGATGTTGAATCACGCAAATTTGCCGCGAATTCGCGCCTGGTGAATAAATTCGCCCATCACTTATAGGAAGCATGTAATAGAGCAGAAACCCTAAAAAAAAATCTGGCTAGAAATGCTATATTGTATTTACTGAACTTACTGTACTAGCCTAGAGGTTCAGCAGCCCTATAACAGTAATGATTCAGGTCTTCAAAGTTACTCTAGCAGCTCCCCATCTTGGATCTTGTTGGGCATCTTTTGTGTGTCAGTGGCACTGCACACGCTCAGTGGGCTCTTTTGGTGAATAGCAAAGCTTAGGGGCCTTTTGGCTAATAGACTATATTGTATAAAGGTATAGGGCCTGTTTTACATAATGTTCAGGACCTCTGGTTTTCTGTAATTTGAAACATCATACTTTAATTTTAGTAGAAAATCATGTAAACATTAAATAAACCCAATAGGCTGGTTTTGCCTCCAATAAGGATTAATTATATCTTAGTTGGGATCAAGTACAAGCGACTGTTTTATTATTACACAGAAAAAGGAAATCATTTTTAAAAATTTGGATGATTTAGATTTAATGGAGTCTATGGGAGAAATTCTGAGCTTTTTGGATAACAGGTTTCAGGATAATGGATCCCATACCCAGGTATGGGATCTGTTCTCCAGACTGCTCAGGACCTGGGGTATTTCGGATAATGGATCTTTCTGTAATTTGAATCTGCATACCTTAATTTTACTAGAAAATCATATACATAAAATAAACTCAATAGTCTGGTTTTGCCTCCAATAAGGATTAATTATATCAGATCAACAACAAGGGGCAGATGTATCAAGGGTCGAATATCGAGGGTTAATTAACCCTCGATATTCGACTAGGAATTGAAATCCTTCGACTTCGAATATCGAAGTCGAAGGATTTAGCGCAGAAAATTCGATCCAACGATCGAAGGGTTATTCCTTCGATCGAACGATTAAATCCTTCGAATCGAACGATTCAAAGGATTTTAATCCAACGATCAAAGGAATATCCTTCGATCAAAAAAACTTAGGCAAGCCTATGGGGACCTTCCCCATAGGCTAACATTGACTTCGGTAGCTTTTAGATGGCGAACTAGGGGGTCGAAGTTTTTTTTAAAGAGACAGTACTTCTACTATCGAATGGTCGAATAGTCAAACGATTTTTAGTTCGAATCCTTCGATTCGAAGTCGTAGTCGTAGTCGAAGGTCGAAGTAGCCCATTCGATGGTCGAAGTAGCCCAAAAAACACTTCGAAATTCGAAGTTTTTTTACTTCGAATCCTTCACTCGAATTTAGTGAATCGGCCCCCAAGTGACTGTTCTATAATTACAGAGAAAAGAACATTTTTTAGATAACGGGTTTCTGAATAATGGATCCAATACCTGTATTTATCTGCAGTTACTCAAGCTTTGACATGCTTCTCATAACTAACACACAGATGTCTTTCGCTTAGAATATCTCTAAAAAAAATTGAGGGTGTATTTCATTTCTATAGGATTTCATTTGCCTCAAACAAAAAGCAGAAGCAGAATAATTAGTAACTTTGGGGTTACTATAATAAAAGCTGCAAAGTTTGGACCATGTTTGATAACTTATAGTAACCAATCAGCAGTTAGCATTCGGCTTGGGCGAATTTGACCCTTTTCGCGTCGTCAAAAATTTGGCACCAGTGAAATGTCACCGACGCCCATTAAAGTCTATGGGCATCCAAGGCGAAAAAATTCACCCATCCCACTGAATGCCTAATTGAATCTGAAGTCTCATTTCAATACAGAAGAAGAGGTGACTAACCCCTAGGGGCCGATTCACTAAATTCGGGTGAAGGGTTAGAATAAAAAAAACTTCGAATTTCGAAGTTTTTTTGGGCTACTTCGACCATCGAATGGGCTACTTCGACCTTCGACTACGACCTTCGACTTCGAATCGAACGATTCGAACTAAAAATCGTTCGACTATTCGACCATTCGATAGTCTAAGTACTTTCCCTTTAAAAAAAACTTCGACCCCCTAGTTCGGCAGATAAAACCTACCGAAGTCAATGTTAGCCTATGGGGAAGGTCCCCATAGGCTTGCTAAGCTTTTTTTGATCGAAGGATTTTCCTTCGATCGTTGGATTAAAATCCTTCGAATCGTTCGATTCGAAGGATTTAATCGTTCGATCGAACGAAAAATCCTTCGATCGAACGAAAAATCCTTCGATCGAACGTATTTTTAACTTCGAAATTCGACCCTTAGTGAATCTGCCCCCTACTGTTAAGAGCTCACTTAGGGGGTTATTTACTAAAATTAGAATTTATCTCATATTTAGTAGTGGGCGTATTCACGGCGAATTTGCCCGTTTCACTGCCGGCGAATAAATTTGAGAATTTGCTGCAAAAATTCACTGCTGGAGTCAAAGTTTTTTCGACGCTGCGTCAGAACCACTTTGACTCCAGCGACGATAAACGGACGCCCATTTACTTTAATGGGCGCTGGCTTCAACTATGATGCCCATTTTGACGCCGGCGAATTGTCGCAGGCGTCAAAATCGCCATTTCGCTAATTTTCTGCCAGTTTTGCAAATTTAATGGGAAATTCATGGCAAAGAGAAACTGGACAAATTCGCCCATTACTACTCATATTTCATTAAATAAAAAACACAACCAAACTCCCATGCCCAATTTTAGCTTATTTATTAATAAAAAACTCAATTTATCTGGATCGCGGCCAAGATTCTGCCTTTTTCAGCAGGGTTCGGATTCGGTAGAATCTTTGTGCCTGGCTAAACTGAATCTGAATCCTAATTTGAATATGTAACTTGTGGGGAGGGCGGGATTTCACATGACTTTTTGTTACAAAACAAAGAAGTAATCCAATTTTTCTCCACTTTTTCCTTTCCCACCCCTAATTTGCATATGCAAATTAGGATTCGGTTTCGGTTCGGCTGAATCTTCCAAGATGGATTCGGGGATTCGGCCGAATCCAAAATAGTAGATTCGTTGCATCCGTAATAAATACTGAAACATTAAAGTTTTTTTCATGAAAAATTCAAGTTTTTGCCCCTTAATGTAGCCATGAAACGTGTCATCATGACATTTTATACTACACAATTGCTTTGTTATAATAAGGATAAATAAATTATGATTTTATGTAGCTGGACAGACATTCATTCTATACAGCCAACCGTTTTGTATAGAAGACAATTAGATGAACACCAAATAGGGCAAAGGCATAGGATCTGTCCTTTATTTTATCATTCATTTCATTTGTCGATCTTCTTCTACAGTACGTGGCTTGTGCCTGGACAGGAGGAGACATTCCTGGAGTTGTAGGCATTTAAGCCAAACCAAAGTCAAAATGTTCAAAAATCAAAATGTTCTCTATTTTATTATTATTTAGGCTCAACATTATCAAACGTCAGAAAATACATTTCTTTTCTAACTTTATCACCAAGAAAAAAACACATTATTCAGAAAATTTCCAATATTGACCTTTCTTCCCCAAGAGAAAAATATAAAGAGGTTGCAGGATTGAAATACTTTTGTCAATTTCTTACTGGTAGGAAAAAACAATGGCCTTTGGAAAATTTGTCAGATTGGTCCATTTTCAGTTCTGGAGAAAGGTCGGCAGATTTTTTAGAATGCTTTAAAGGGGACCTGTCACCCAAAAAAAAAAAAATTACAAATCCTATTTTATCACATTAGTCAAGCAAACTTAACTTTAATTCCACTGTATAAATTATTTAAATTGAATTTCCTTCAGTCTGGGATGTCCTAATTATAGCAAGCAGGCAGGAGCCATTTTGTGGACAGTGTTATTAAGACAAGTCTTGTATCATCTCGGAATCTTGTTTATGCACCAGAATGGGGGACCTGATGTCCATCCCCATGTCCTGGCTACACAATTAAATAGTGAAGAGAACGGGGGGAATGTGGGGAGAGCAGTGACATCTAGGAAGTGCTGAATGGAAAGTGAAAGTAATTGTCTGCCCCGCCTCTATGCCTAAGGCATAGAGGAGGGGCAGACAATATTTGATTGACAGTAGAGATTTTTAAATGTGTTGACAACATGTTTTTTAAACACAATGGGGCCGATTCACTAAATTCGAGTGAAGGATTCGAATTTCGAAGTGTTTTTTGGGCTACTTCGACCATCGAATGGGCTACTTCGACCTTCGACTACGACTATCGAAGGATTCGAACTAAAAATCGTTCGACTATTCGACCATTCGATAGTCGAAGTACTGTCTCTTTAAAAAAAACTTCGACCCCCTAGTTCGGCAGATAAAAGCTACCGAAGTCAATGTTAGCCTATGGGGAAGGTCCCCATAGGCTTGCCTAAGTTTTTTTGATCGAAGGATATTCCTTCGATCGTTGGATTAAAATCCTTCGAATTTAGCATTTTCTGCGCTAAATCCTTCGACTTCGATATTCGAAGTCAAAGGATTTCAATTCCTAGTCGAATATCGAGGGTTAATTAACCCTAGATATTCGACCCATAGTAAATCTGCCCCTACATGTATGATTTAATAAAAAATTTAATTTGGATTTCATGTTTAATTTGAAAAGGACTTTTATTATACAGAGTGACAGGACCACTTTAAGGATATCAGAAAAGCCTTTCAAAGATTTGAAAAAATCCAAAATCTACCAGTTGGAAAAACACAATAAAAAACGAGTAAACTTTTTGTAATTCTGCCCCTAGGGTGTATTGCTTTAAAAAACACAGCTCTG
The DNA here is from genome assembly GCA_038501925.1 of Xenopus petersii. NCBI lineage: Eukaryota > Metazoa > Chordata > Amphibia > Anura > Pipidae > Xenopus > Xenopus petersii. The sequence continues at coordinate 152,742,602 of CM076678.1, forward strand.
CTGTTCCCTATCCTTTAAGTCATCAACCCTTTAAATTAAGAAGATGTATGATGTATGAAGTATGATGTAGTTGGCTTTCATTTTATATTATTTGTGGTTTTTGAGTGATTTAGTTATTCAGCAGCTCTCCAGTTTGAAATTTCAGCAATCAGATTGCTAGGGACCAAATTACTCTAGCAAAAACCATTCTCTGATTTGAATAAAGGGCTTATTTACTAACAATCAAAATTAGATTTTTTTCCACAAATGTATAAAAAGGTGTGGCTTTCTATTTTTTTTTTTTTTTTAAAAAAAGCTCTTAAAAAAAAATCTAAATTTATGAAGTGTAAAAACCACCAAAACCTCTAATACAAAACTTCACCAGGTAAAAGTTGTCAAGGTCCTATAGAAGCCAATGGGAGCTGTGATGATCCTATGCGACTATTCAAAATCAATTTTAGAGGTTTTTTCATTTTTTTTCACTAGGAATTATCTGAAAAACTTGAAATGTTAAAGGTTATCAAGGTATCCGTATTGTTTAGCGTATCGTTCAGCTTATTTTTCCATTCGTAGTTGTTTTTTTCAATTTTTTTTTAATAAATCTGACATTTGTTTGTTTTAGAGTTTGTGATTTTAGTTGTGGTTTCAAAAACCACTAAAAGCACTAAACTTAGAGACTGAAACATACAGTAAATAGGGGAGGCTTGAATGGAAAGATGAGTAATACAAAGTAGCAATAACAATACATTTGTAGCCTTACAGAGCATTTGTTTTTAAGATGGGGTCAGTGACCCCCATTTGAAAGCTGGAAAGAGACGGAAGAACAAGGCGAATAATTTAGGAACTATAAAAAAGAAAAAATGAAGGGCAATTGAAAAGTTTCTTAGAATTAGCCATTCTACGAGATACTAAAAGTTAACTGAAATGTGAACCACACATTTAAAGGAGAAGGAAAGGCTAAAACTAAGTAAACTTTATCAGAAAGGTCTATATAAATACACCAGTAAACCCTCAAAGTAATGCTGCTCTGAGTCCTCTGTCAAAAGAAACAGCACATTTCTTTCCTTCTATTGTGTACTCATGGGCTTCTGTATCAGACTTCCTGTTTTCAGCTTAAACCTCCTTGCCCCAGGTGTGAGCATGCTCAGTTTGCTCCTCTTTCCCCCCTCCCTTCTCTGCTGTAATCTGAGCCTATAGCTATAAGTGAGCAGGGAGAGACTCAGGCAGGAAGTGATGTCACACCAAACTAATACTGCAGCTGCTATCTAAACGAACAAGGAGCTTCTAGAGCTTTTTTTCTCAGGTATGGTAAAGCATTCTACAGAATAAATATAGCATTCTAGCTTGCACTATTGCAGCTAATCTATTGGCAATAAAATGCTTCCATAGCTTTCCTTCTCCTTTAAGGATTCAAATGTAATATTCGAGCATGGAAAAAAAAATCAAATATGATTTGTTTTGCAGAGTTGTAACAAAAAATATTACGCAATTAGAAATCTGTCCTAGTGTTTCACTACTTGATTGTTCCTTGATTTAATTAGTGGGGCATAATAATTACATAGTTAAATTGGGTTGAAAAAAGACAAAGTCCATCAAGTTCAACCCCTCCAAATGAAAACCCAGCATCCATACATACACCCCTCCCTACTTTTAATTAAATTCTATATACCCATACCTATACTAACTATAGAGTTTAGTATCACAATAGCCTTTGATATTATGTCTGTCCAAAAAATCATCCAAGTCCTTCTTATAGTCATTAACTGAATCAGCATCACAATATCACTCGGCAGTGCATTCCACAACCTCACTGTCCTGACTGTGAAGAACCCCCTACGTTGCTTCAAATGAAAGTTCTTTTCTTCTAGTCTAAAGGGGTGGCCTCTGGTACAGTGATCCACTTTATGGGTAAAAAGGTCCCCTGCTATTTGTCTATAATGTCCTCTAATGTACTTGTAAAGTGTAATCATGTCCCCTCGCAAGCGCCTTTTTTCCAGAGAAAACAACCCCAACCTTGACAGTCTATCCTCATAATTTAAGTCTTCCGCCCCTCTAACCAGTTTAGTTGCACTTAGTCTCTGCACTCTTTCCAGCTCATTTATATCCCTCTTAAGGACTGGAGTCCAAAACTGCCCCCATATTCCAGATGAGGCCTCACCAGGAACCTATAAAGAGGCATAATTATGTTTTCACCCCTTAAGTTAATGCCCTTTTTTATGCAAGACAGAACTTTATTTGCTTTAGTAGCCACAGAATGACACTGCCCAGAATTAGACAACGTGTTATCTACAAAGACCCCTAGATCCTTCTCATTTAAGGAAACTCCCAACACACTGCCATTTAGTGTATAACTTGCATTTATATTATTTTTGCCAAAGTGCATATCCTGCATTTATCAACATTGAATCTCATTTTCCAGTTTGCTGCCCAGTTTTCCAGTTTAGACAAATCACTCTGCAAAGTGGCAGCATCCTGCATGGAACCTATAGTTCTGCACAATTTAGTATCATCTGCAAAAATAGAAACAGTACTTTCAATGGCCACCTCTAGGTCATTAATAAACAAGTTGAAAAGCAAGGGACCTAGTACAGAGCCCTGCGGTACTCCACTAACAACACTGGTCCAATTAGAAAATGTTCCATTTACCACCACTCTTTGTAGTCTATCTTTTAGCCAGTTCTCTATCCAGGTACAAATACTATGTTCCAGGCCAACATTCCTTAATTTAACCAGTAACCATTTGTGTGGCACTGTATCAAATGCTTTAGCAAAGTCTAAGTAAATCACATCCACTGCCATCCCAGAATCGAGGTTTCTACTTACATTCTCATAAAAAGAATTTACGTTAGTCTGGCATGATCTATTACGCATAAAACCATGCTGGCACAAACTCATAATATTATGATTTGCTATGAAGTCCAGTATCTTATCCTTTATTAACCCTTCGAAAAGCTTTCCTACCACTGACGTCAGACTAACTGGCCTATAGTTTTGAGGCTGAGAACGGGATCCTTTTTTGAATAGAGGCACCACATTAGCAATTCGCCAGTCTCTTGGCACTATGCCAGATCTCAATGAATCCTGAAAAATTAAGTAAAGAGGTTTGGCAATCACAGAGCTAAGCTCGCTAATTACCCTGGGATGAATACCATCTGGCCCTGGACCTTTGTTAATCTTAACATGTTCTAGTCTCTTTTGAATGTCTTCATGTGTGAACCATGCATCATTAGTTGTATTACTAGAATTGGGACTGTTAAGAAGGAAACCTTCACTTACTGGTTCCTCATTTGTGTAGATAATGTATAATGTCAAGCAAACCCTGGGTGAACTTTTTTGTTTTATTTTAGAGCCATGTAAGATGAGATTTTTTCTAAATCTTAAAGGAGAAGGAAAGCTACCGAAGCAGTCTATTGCCAATAGATTAGCCTCAATAGTACAAGCTATAACACTATATTGATTCTGCAGAATGCTTTACCATACCTGAGTAAACCGCTCTAGAAGCTCTCTCTGTTTGTTTATGATAGCAGCTGCCATATTAGCTTGGTGTGACATCACTTTGTGTCTGAGTCTCTCCCTGCTGACTCATAGCTCTGGGTTTAGATTACAGCAGGGAGGGGAGGAGGGAGGGAGAGAGGAGCAAACTGAGCATACTCAAGCCTTAGCCCTGGAGGTTTAAGCTGAAAACAGGAAGTCTGATACAGAAGCCCATGAGTACACAATAGAAGGAAAGAAATGTGATGTTTTGACAGAGCAGCTTTATTTTGAGGATTTACTCTTATATTTATATAGACCTTTCTGAAAGCTTACTTAGTTTTAGCCTTTCCTTCTCCTTTAAGTTCACATTGCAAATGAATCCAGAAAACAGTAAGAAACTATTTTAACAGTAGAAATACTAATGAAAGCCATCCTAATCCCACATTATATGGATGACATTGTAGAATGTACAGTACTATGGAGTCCTTTGAATATATATATATATATATATATATATACTGAGCCTCTAGAGACTTTATTTGTTTATAGGGCCTTCAGCATCTTTAAATATGTCTTTCCATCATAAATACCTTTTCCCAAGCGGAAGATGAACGACGCCTTTATTCTCAATCACAGAAGATGCCCTAGTGCCCTTTGGGAAGCTCTTTTAATGAAAAGATCTGCCTCCTTTCTTGCATTGACCCTTTCTATATTTATTCAAGGTAATTAAATCACCTTATATTCTTTTCTTAGTGAAAGCAAAGTGGGTTCTGATCTAAGTAAGGGGATTAGCCGTCCTGCTGACTATCTATGTGCCTGGGCTCCATTCATTCTTTCTTTCTTTTCATTTATATATTTTATTGTGAAGTTGAGATCAGAATCCACTTGTCTTCTCTAGGGGACGTTTCACTAATAATATGAATGGAAATGCAATTCAGAGATTTCATTTGAGTTCTGCCCCGGGGTCCAACAGAGAAGCATTTGTCAGTAGAAAAAGTTGGGATCAGTAAAAGTAATACTTTACGGGGGTTATTTATCAAAGTCTGAAAAACTCCAACCAAATCCGCACAGGTTTTTTGGGTTTATTTATTAATACACTTTCCCAAAAATTTTGTTTGCGGGAAAAAATTTTCCCGAAAAAAATCAGATTTTCCCAATTCTAAATTTTGCCAAAAATCTAGCGCACATCAAAAAATCATTGGGACTTCTCCCATTGGCTTATATGCAACCTCGACAGGTCTGAGATTTTCAGATTCAGACTTTTCCATCCTCTGGGTTTAATAAATTCCGAAAAATCTGTGATTTTTTTAAAAGTCAGATTTTATAAGAAAAAAAAAAAAACACGAATTTTTCGTGATTTTTGTATTCGGAGTTTAATAAACAATGTTGACCAGGCAATGCCATCATTGAACACTGAGATGATAATCTCAATATTTCTATAAATTAGAACCATCAGTCCTTTGCTCAACAGTTAAAACTAGATTTCTAGCACCCCAAACAGTTAGGTGGTGTGATTCGGTTATTTACATTATATATATATAGGACATGTCAAATTCTGCACTGGGCCCACTAACATATAGGTGGCCATAGCAAATTATACTTTTCAGCCCATGAATGTCTCCTTCTAAATATGATAACACTGGATTTTGATAATAAACGTTTTTTTTTTTTCCTCAGTATTCCTTCCAGGGTGCGCCAGTCAATAAATACATTGATGGGATCCATAATCCATAATCTAGAATGCTTGGGACCTGTGGTTTTCTGGAAAAAAGTTCTCTCTATAGTTTGGTACTCCATGCCATAAGGCTTCTACATTAAAAAACCCAATTGGGGTCTTTTGCCACCAACATTGATTTATGCAGTTCAGTTCCTATCAAGTAGATCCGGCAGTGGGTCGGGTACCCACAAGTTACCCGCAAAAAAAGTGGGCACCCTGCGGAATGAGGGGAGGGTATAGATGCAGGTCGGGTTGCGTTTCTCATGTATATGTATTATCTTATGTACTATTGTCCATATTTTACTCCTTTTTTATGTTTTACAAAACTTGTTTCTGTCCCTCCCACTTTTGATGATGTCGCTTCCGGTTGGCAGCAACACCACTTCCTGTTTGATGGTGGTTGGCGGGTTGTGGGTTGGGTTGCAGATTAGGCATTTGCGGGTCCGGGTAGAGGATCAAAGTGGGTAAATATGCGGGTTGCATTTCGGGTCACGGGCTGCGAGTTGTGGGTTCAGGTTGGGTCCAGGTCTTCTAAATTGGTTCCACGCAGGACTCTACTATCAAGTACAAGGTACTAAGGGTCATTTATGACCACAGTTGCAGTGTGCAAAGTGCAATTTTGGATGCATTGTGTCATGTTTTTACCTAGAATGCAGTGTTTTCCTCATAATTCCAGCCAGCTGCCCTAGGGCCCCCCACAGCCTGGGCCACCTACCCCCTGGGACCCCCACAACCCCTGGGCCCCCCACCCCAGCCATGAGGTCTACCCAGTGCTGCAACCCTCTCTGGCCCCTCTCCTCCAGCATGTACCTGTTGTTTGCCTGGTTTCCAATTTTTGCTGCTGTGATCGAGGGCCAGTGTGATATCGGAGGACATCTTAGCAGGAGTGACTTTTTAGTCAGAGGGGCCCACAAGGGCAAGGGTTTTTTACCCAGTGTCCTTTGGGCCAGTCCGACCCTGATTCCAGCTTCATTTTAGCTGTGGGGATTGTGTCTGATGCAAAGGCATCTGATGAAGCAAAACTAGTAGGCACTGGCACATTTTTTCGCCTTCTTTCACCGTGGAAATGACGCCCATAGACTTGTATGGTGTTGCGCGTCAAAAAAATTTACGTGTGTCAATAAAATTTTGCTGCATGTCAAAAAAATGTTGCCGTCCATAGACTTTAATGGCCGTTGGTGGCGTTTCTCAGACGGCGAATTTTTGGCAAAACAAAACGGGTCAAATTCACCCAAGCCTAAAAACTAGTGTCGTTGGGCACATTCATTTCGAGAAGTCGATTTCTCCTTTGAGATGGCAGTAATTCCAGGATTCCCCTGTGGCAATAGGCTAGGATTTGTATTGCAGGCAAGATGGAAATGGAAACATTTTCTTACTCTTAGGTAGAAGGATATTGAGGAGTGAAGAGAACAAAGGAATAGAAAAACTGCATTGAATATCTCCGTAATGTCTCTCTGAATATTTATTTCATATATTTATTTAATATTTACCCTCTACATTCATCTTAGCTACATTACAACGAGGTGACTGTATGATTATTATTCCTGCAGGCTTTTATGAAGACGTTACAGGCCAACACGTGATTTTAAAACAAGTTAAAGTACGTGATGCTTCCTGCAGAAAAAACATAGATATGTGCGTAATGAGTTTATAATGGGCACATTAGTACTATATAAAAACTCACATTTTATTTCAATTACAGTGAAACTGCGCAACCGTTAAAAAATAAGTCAAGGATAGTCATAAATTTATAGTTTGCTGCAAGCCATACGGGTTTGATCACAGGCAAAAATAAAGTATAAATATGAGGTAAAGAGCCAACATTATCAGGAAACTCATTTTTGTAAATGTTTTTTAGGGGCACATTTATCAATCAGAAAAACTCCACAAACTCAAAGTAATCTCAGTTTTTTATGAAAATAAAGTCAACCAAACTCCCTTTCACAAATTGAACATATTTATCAATAATGTTTCTTGAAAAAATTGTAGCGACAAAATGCAGAGGGCAAAATTGAGCGTCAATGCATGTCATACAATTAACACTCCGGAAACTCGACTTTATTGAATTTTTGCTGTGAAAACTTGACTTTTGTGGACTATTCCCTAGTCAAAGTACAGTAAGGGGCAGATTTATCAAGGGTCGAATTTCGAGGGTTAAAAACCCTCAAATTCGACCCTCGAAGAAAAATCCTTCGAATTCGAATATCGAATTCGATGGATTTTAATGCAAAAGGTTTGAACGATTCGAACGATTTTAATAGATCAATCAAAGGATTTTTATTCGACCAAAAAAAACTTAGAAAAGTGCTGTGGAAGGTGCCCATAGGCTAACATTGAACTTCGGTAGCTTTAATTTGGCGAAGAATGAAGTACAGTACTTCGATTATGGAATGGTAGAACCATTTTTAATTCGAATCGTTCGAATCGTTCGATTTGATTGAATTCGATCGAATTTGACCAATTTGATGGTCGAAGTACTCAAAAAATTACTTCAAAATTCTAATATTTTTTGATCCAAACTATTCACTCGAGCTTAGTAAATCTGCCCCTAAGGGGCAGATTTATCAAAGGCTGAGGTAGATTTATCAAAGGCCGAGGTGAATTTTCAAATGAAAAAAATTCCAATTTGGAGATATTTTTTTGTACTTCGATTAGGGAATAGTCCAAATTGGATTTGAATTTGAAAAAAAATCGAAAATTAGAAAATCGAAATGTATCATGTACTGTCTCTTTAAAAAGTCGACATCGACCATTCGCCATCTAAAACCTGCCGAATTGCTGTTTTAGCCTATGGGGGACCTCCTAGAACCCACACGGAGTCAATTGGTGGACTTTGAAAAAGCTACGTTTTTTTGGGGAAAAACTGAATCGAAATTCGATCGAATGCACTATCCTTCGATTCGTACGATTCTAATCCTGCCGAATACAGACATATTCAATCGAAATTCGAATTTCTACGTTTTTTCAATTTGAAATTTGACCCTTGATAAATATGCCCCTAAAATTACTTTGAAATTCGAATTAAAAAAACATTAGAATTTTCACTTCGGCCCTTGATAAATCTGCTCCTTCAGTTTTAGGAAAAAATTTATAGGAAAGAATTATAGAGCTATTTCTGTTATATCAGAACTAAGGGGCTGATTTCTCTTTACTTGGCAATTTTTACCAAACGATAATGATACATTGCCAGTCATTTTAGATTTGACAATTTATTCCCGCACTGTGTAAATAATTGTCTAAATCCCTTTTCCCCACGTGAAATCTGAGCTGCGCTGAGCACAAACACTTTGAGAATGAATGTGTTCGACTTCTCAAAGCAGCCTTATACATGATGACAAAATGACACAGGGATCAGCTCCGAGAAACGTGTCATTTTGTTCCAATCTTTCCTGACATTTAGGAAAGTTTTGATAAATTCAAAAAGAGACAACTACTGGGAATCTTTCAATAACTCTGCCCCAAAATGTTATCAAAACGTTCAACTACAATGAAATAGTATAAAGTTAGTGAAATCCTATGACTATATTCCGGGCCAATTACACTGGGGAACACGTAGACCATAACTGGGGAATTCAGAAGTTACAACTTTTTTTTGACAATTTATCAAAGCAGTCTTCAATATATTTATTTTAATAATATATTTACACATGTATCTATGCTGATACTTCTCTCTCTGGTCTATTTAACCAAACAATTGTTTATTGAATGACTGCAATATGTCTGTAATGATAACACATTGACGTGTATTTGATTTGAATCTCAATTTAGTCTAATTTGATAGCAAAACAAGCTCACTCAGATTTGATAAATATCAGTGCTTTTTGGCTGCCTTAAAGGAGAACTAAAGCCTAACTAAAGAATTAGGTAGAAATGTTGTACATTATGTTTTGGGTTTCTGTACCAGCACAAGGCAACCACAGCACTTTAGATGCCCCAGTAGCTCCCCATCTTCTTTTCTGCCAATTCACTGCACATGCTCAGTGCTCTTACCTAGCTTAGGGACCAACAAACAACACAAAGGGGCAGATTTATCAAGGGTTGAATTGAAAATTTGAATTTTTTAAATTCAAATTTCAAGGTTATTTTAGTGTAATTCGACTAGGGAATAGTCCAAATTCGATTTGAGTTTAAAAAAAATTAAAAATTTGAATTTAGAAATTTATAATTTAATGTCATGTACTGAACTCAAATGTGACTATTTGCCATGTAAAACCTGCTGAATTGGTGCTTTAGCCTATGGGGGACCTCCTACAATCAATGTGATCAATGGACTTTTGAAAACTGAATAATCTTTTTGATTTAATTTGATTCGATTTTTGATCTAATTTTATTCGAGGTTGCAGGTCACCCGTTGTTGTTTTTTTTTAATTTTGAGTTTATGGGAGTTTTTATAAACTCCCATAAACCCTAAATTCAACCCTTGATAAATATGCCCCAAAATATATTAAATATGTATACTATAAGTTTATTAAACTTGATTTTTTTTCTGGTTGAGGTTTTTAGTGAAAAAACTTGAATTTTTCATGAAATAAAAACCTGGAAAAACACTCCATCTCAATCTTGTCGACATCATGTAGAAGTCAATGACACATGTTGTCCCTGAATGTGTTTCTTGACAGTGTGAATCTAAAAAAGTCTGGGTTTTTCTCCGATAATCCAAAAAAGTCAAGTTTTCCCAGAGACAATTTGATAAAATTAGGTTTTCGGATCGTGAATCATACGTTCTGAATTGTTGCATGAATTTGTTGTTTTTTCACTCCGATTTGTTGGAGAAAATGTATTGATAAATTCAATTCAGGGAAGGGAGTTTTGTCAGAATTTTTTTCCATAAAAAAAACAAATGAGTAAATTAGTAAATAATTATTGCTACATGGCAGCTTAGAAACCAGCACAATTAGCAATTGAATTTAATAATCAGTCTTGTAGCATCAGCTTATTTGACAGGCAAACTTCATACTGTGCTTGATGGTTTGCAACGACCCCTAATTAACAGCTTCTCAGAGCCCATTGAGCATGTGATGGGCGAATTTGGGGCGTTTCGCTTTGCCTAAAAATTCGCTAATTTCCTGTGGAATTTGCGAAACTGCTAAAAATTCGCAAAATGCCGGCGTCCGTTTTTTTTGACGCCGGCGAATTTTCACGGCAATTTCACAAATTTATTTACCGGCAGCAAATTCGCGCCTGGCGAATAAATTCGCCCATCACTAGTCGCAGACACTCCTAACAAAATCCAAGATAGGAAACTTCTTTGACAACTTTAAAGGCCTGAATCATTACTAACATAGAGAGTCTTTAGGCTAGTTCAGTAAGTTCAGTACATAAAATATATGCATTTATAGCCATATTCATTTTTAGGGTTTAGTTATCCATTAAGGTATGGTGCTCCACATTACATAAGCTTTCTACTTCTTTTATACATTGGCAAGGTTGGATGCTTGTCTTGCCCCGCCCCCCAAAAAAAATCACATTTAAGCAGAAAATTCTGCTCTGAAATAGGAAACAAACTTTATTGAATATATATAGATTTATATTACTGCTGTTGCTACTAATACTGACAACTACTACTATAATGACTATTATTAGTTATACTTATTTTATCTAAGGATAATTCCAGAAATTTTGAAATTCAGTGAATTTTTTGTTAAAACTGCAGAAAAATTAGCAGCGGTAAATTTTCAGCGACAAAAACATCACAAAGACAAAAAAGGCACAAATACAAAAATGTCATGGAGACAAAAAAGTCACCTTTCGCAAATCGTTCAGTGGAGCAAAACGGGACAGATTCGGTCATCATTATCTATGGATAATAATAGTTAATTCTAATAACAGAATAACATACATGTATAATAATAATGTTTTTTCTGGATATGGGGTCTTTCTGTAATCTGTATTTCACCTTAAGTCTACAAAAAAATCATTTAAATATTAATTAAACCCATTAGGATTAGATTTACCTGCAGTATTGATTCATTATATTTTAGTTGGAATTAAGTACAACATACTGTTTTATTATTACAGAGAAAAGGTACCGGTAAACCATTTTTAAAAATGTTAATTATTTAATTAAACGAAGTCTATTGGAGTTAACCATCCTTTAATTTGGTGTTTTCTGGATAATGAGTTTCTGGATAAGAGATCCTATACTGTACTACGCTATAATAATAATTAGGGATGCACTAAATCCAAGATTCCTTGGATTCAGATCAGGATTCAGCCAAAATCCTCATGAAAGATTCAGGATTCAGTACATCCCTAAAAATAAATACACATGTATGGGATCCTATATCCAGAAACCTGAATTAAAGGAAGATCATCACCCATAGACTCCATTTTAATCAAATAGTTCACAATTTAAAAAACAATTTCCTTTTTCTGTGTAATAATAAAACAGTAACTTGTACTTGATCCCAACTAAGATATAATTAATCCTTATTGGAGGCAAAACCAGCCTATTGGGTTTTTTTCATGTTTATATGATTTTCTAGTAGACTTGGGGCAGATTTATCAAGGGTCAAATTTAGAGTTCATGGGAGTTTGTAAAAACCCCTATAAATCCCCATAAACTCGAAATTTGAAAAAATTAAATGATTTTTCAAAAATAGTGAATTTTTCAAACTCGGGTGAATGGGATCGACCTGCAGACTTGAATCAAATTTGAATCGAGTTCGGTTTGAGTTTTTTCTCTGAAAAAACTTGATTTTCAGGAAGGCTGCAAACAACTCCAAATTGATACCAGGGGGCCGATTCACGAAGGGTCGAATATCGAGGGTTAATTAACCCTCGATATTCGACTGGGAACTAAAATCGTTCGACTTCGAATATCGAACTCGAACGATTTTGCGCAAATCCTGTGATCGATCGATCGAACGAAAATCCTTCGATCAAAAAATCACAGGCAAGCCTATGGGGACCTTCCCCATAGGCTAACATTGACTTCGGTAGCTTTTATCTGCCGAAGTAGGGGGTCGAAGTTTTTCTTAAAGGGACAGTACTTCGACTATCGAATGGTCGAATAGTCGAACGATTTTTAATCCTAATCATTCGAATCGTTCGAATTCGATCGAATTCGATCGAATTTAACCAATTCGATGGTCGAAGTACCCAAAAAATACTTCGAAATTTGAATTTTTTTTTATTCGAACCCTTCACCCGAATTTCGTGAATCGGCCCCCACGACATCCCTCATAGGCTAAAACAGCAATTCAGCAGGGTAAAGTTGGGAAACAGTCGAATTCGAATTCTTAGGACCAGTACATAATATTTTTTTTTCCCCGAGTTGACTTCCACTTAAAAAAACTTGAAAATTCGGATTTTCACTTTGACCCTTGATAAATCGGCCCCTTAACGTATGGAGATCCAAATTACTGAAAGATCCCTTATCCAGAAAACCCCAGGTGCCTGGTTAATAGATTCCATCCCTGTATATATATATTGTTGGCAAAATCCTATTGGGTTTATTTAATAAATCATTTTTACCAGACTCATGGGATGGTGATCCAAATTACAAAAAAAGATTCCTTCATTTTGGATAACAGATCCAATATCTCTATTATCAATTAATATTTATCTATCAAATATTCATTGCATATTATTATTGTTTTTTTATATAACCAAAATTGAAAAAAACACGGCATTTAGATGGAAACTGCCAATTTTTTTGCTTTGTTTTGATCATACTCAGGACCTACTGGGCCGTCATTTGTACGGATTGGCTGCTGAACTAAATCTGGAGGCCGAGAAAATCACCAATGGAATTTCACTAAAATCTCTTTAATACATATAATAACAAGCTACTGAAAGCGAAGTGTTTCATTCTTCCAAGTGTGTACGTTGATGTTACACTGGTTTTACTGTCGCTCAAATCTTTTCTTTTTGATGACAGTTTTGCTCTCGTTAAGTTTTTGGAATAATCCCACTTTCTGAAGGGAATGATATACGTGCTTTATCGGTGCATGAGAAAGTGTAAAAAGGTAAGCAGTAAGTGATTTAAAGGGTTACTTCACACCCAGCTTCATATATTCTTTCATCTCTGGAATAAATGGCGCCTCATCACAACCACTTAGGTGGAATTCAAAAGAGAATTTGTATTAAAAGTGCAGATGAAAGAAAACTCTTGATTTGAAAGCATTTCCTCTGTTTCCATCTTGAACATTCTAGTAAAGTTAGATGCAAATGAATTTGTCTTTGATTGCTCGCCGTGATTATAATTCTGCAATCCGACTCCTCAGGTCTGGCTATATGTAGGGTCTAGACTTACTGAGTTACTGAGCAGACACACAGTCAATTAAAGGGAATCTATAGTTTAATTGTAATTTATGGTGATAAAGAGAAACGGTTATTTACACCTTTGGGATATCTTTACAAAGCCAAAGGGTCTACTTTATCAAATATTGAATTGTTGAAGATCCTTTGGGATTCCCCAGTTCAATGTCTGATAAATCAGGCCATTTATCAAAACTTTCCTAACTGTCAGGAAGATTTACATCTGTTTGGTTTAGATGCTAAATATGTGCACTTTTTATCACTGTTAACAAATAAACTAATGCCTGTACATGTTCCTAAAAGGGATTCTGGTTTTGATGGTATAGTTTGTATTACTGAATTAAACTATGCACAATGCAAGTCATGTAGGGGCAGATTTATCAAGGGTCGAATTTAATAAACTCTTGAATTCGACCCTCGAAGTATAATCCTTCGAATTCCAATATCGAAATTCGAAGGATGTAGCGCAAATACTTTGATCGAACAATCGAATAAAAATCCTTCATGAATCGAACGATTCGAACGATTTTAAGCGATCGATCGAAGGATTTTTATTCAATCAAAAAAAGGTTAGAAAAGTTCTGGGGAAGTCCCCATAGGCTAACATTGCAGCTTGGTAGGTTTAAAGTTGTATGAAGTCAAAGTATTTCGAATGGTCGAATAGTCGAACGATTTTTACTTCAAATAGTTCGAATCATTCGAATTTGACCCATTCGATGGACGAAGTACTCAAAAAAATACTTGGAAATTAGAATTTTTTTTCATTCAAATTCTTCACTCGAGCTTAGTAAATCTACCCCCAATTCTACCATTTATTACTAAAAATGTTATTCTTAAACCAATACATTTATTTTTTAGTAGTAATATTCTTTAGTAGGCAGATATCTAGGGTCATTGTGCCTGGTCATGTGATTTCAGAAAGAGCCAGCACTTCACAATGGAACTGCATTCAGATAAGCTACTGTTCCTTCTACTCAATGTAACCGAATGCATCACGCATTTTTATTATTGGGTGCTGTTCCTATAGCTACCACTAGAGGGGATCATTTTTAGCAATGCAGGTATCAGGGAGCTGTTATCCGGTTACTGTCCTGTTGGTTTGCTGATGGACTGCTGGGAGGAAATGGAGGGGTAATATCATTCCAACTTGCAGTGCAGCACAAAAAAGCAACTGAAGTTTATCAGCACAAAATTCGCATTGGCTGAGGGCACTTGGAAAACTAACAACATGTCTAGCACCATATCAGATTTCAAATTAAGTATAAAAAAATCTGTTTGCTCTTATAAAAAATAATTTTAATGCAGGATTCTACTGGAGGAGCACTGTTTACTGGTTCATTTTGTAAAAAAACATGTTTTTCCGTGACAGAATCCCTTTAACATCTCTCGGTGAGTGCTTAAGTGTTGGCTCAAGTGTTTCTGCTGCAAAGTGCAAGATGCACAAACACAAGGTTTTAGAGCCAACTATTTAGGGGATGCCGGCTATGATGCTGAATTGTGGGGAACAAACAAGGTGAAAGTGTCTGTTTTAGGACTTCACATTTTGCACTTACAGTATGTTCATAAATGAGCCCTATTGTCTTTTGCATGCAGTAGGCAATGTCTTTGGTCCTCAATGGATGACCCCCAAATGTAATAAAAGGCACTAAGTTTGCCCGAGAGCAGTAACCCCTAGCAACCAATAAGATGTATTCTTTTAAACAGGTGACCAGTAAATGTTACCTGCTGATTGGTTTCTATGGGTTACTGCTCCTGGGCAAATTTAGCGTCATGTATTACATAACCCCCATAGTGCGCTGTCCACCAAAGCTAAGCATCAATTTAACCTTTCTACTCATTCTATTTTAATATTCGTCCTTGTGTAGCTCTATAGTAAATTGTGTGTTCTGTTACACTACTATTGAGCTCCACTCCCAATATTGTGCTCTGGACGAGACCTATAATCTTAGGGAGTAAGCCCTCGCAACAGTGTGGAGGCTGGGTGTAGTGCAACTGTAACTAGATACAGGGTTTATTAATTGGGCGCCAGTGGTTCTTATAACTTAACCAAGAACATATTTATTTACAGGAACAATCATCAATGGCGTATGCAGTAGAGCAGACAGAATTTCACATCAACATTGGATAGGCACATACTCACAACACCTTTGGTAAGTATTAGTCCCCACAGGTAAGAGGACGTATTCGGCAGCAATGAAGGTACACCCAGCTTTCAGCCTTTTCCCCAAGTGGAATCTGAGGGGAACCTATCAACCCTAGTTCTATTCACTTAGTCCCTACTTCCGGGCTATTAGGATCTTAAACCCTCTGACCCTTGAGCTGCTCAGCTAAATAACCTGTCTATCTGTCACTCCTAGAGTGACCCATAATGGTGAGTAACCTATCCTATACTAGACCTGACCTGTCTAGGTTCCACAGGGCTCTACCTGCCTGTTCAGGTCAGAGCCAACACAAAAATGGACACTGAAAGCATGGCTTCAGAGACTTTTATACTTCAGCACAGTGCCATCTACTGGTCACTGTGAGAAACAACAAGGGGATCGAACGAAAAATCCTTTGATCATACGATCGCAGGATTTGCGCTAAATCCTTCGACTTCGATATTCGAAGTCGAAGGATTTCAATTCGAGGGTCGAATTTCGAAGTATTTTTAACTTCGAAATTCGACCCTAAGTGAATCTGCCCCTAGGGGTCTGCCTGATAAATAATACTGGGGGTGGTTATTTTACACATCCCTACACTTGGATACATGGATCTGCCTACTGGTGAGAATATTTGTTTCCTGTCTTGATCTTTGGCTGTTTTCTTAGCTTATTACTTCCAGGCCTGGTTTTATCATGGTTAAGCAATTACAGAGGAACAGAAGACATAGTGAGGTTTTATGTTAAGCAAAGTTTTATTATACAGTTATGAGACCTGTTATCCAAAATGCTCAGGATCTGGGTTTTTATGGATAACAGACAGTGACATAACTAGAAGTTACTGGGTCCCACAGCAAATTAATTATAGGGCCCCCAACATATGCAGAGGTTGTCTTGTTATACCAATATACAGGACCGCCATCAGAAATCGCAGGGCCCCATACAACAAAATTTCCTGGGCCCCCTGGGCTTCACCCACCACAAGCCCCACCTACAGGTCCGCCCCCCACCACACAGTAGAAAAACAAAAAAATATTGGCGGCTAGGGTTCCTACATGTTAATAAAAAATAAAAAGATATTGGTGGTCAGGGCCCCCCATAAAAAAACATTTGTGGCCAGGGCCCCCCCCCATTAAAAAATATTGATGGCTAGGACCCCACATGAGAAAATTGGTGGCCAGGGCCCCCTCCCCAAATTATGAGAAAATTGGTGGCCAGGGCTAATCAAGTAAGTGTGGCATGGCCGGGGCCCCCCTTACCCTCGGGGCCCCCTACAACTCTCCCCCCTGTACCCCCCTGATGGCTGCCCTGCCAATATATGTTGAAATTTCTTTTTATTTGGGCCTCCCTATACCTCCTGGGCCCCCTGCAGCCGCAGGGTCTGCTTAATCTATAGTTATGCCACTGATAATAGATCTTTCCGTAAATTGAATCATCGTCATACCTTACATCTACAATAAAATCATGTAAACATTAAAAAGACACAATAGACTGGATTTGCTTCCAATAGGGATTAATTATATCTTAGTTGGGATCAAGTACAAGCTACTGTTTTATTATTACAGAAAAAAAGGAAATATTTTTTTTTTAAAAAATTTGGATTATTTGGATAAAATGGAGTCTATGTGAGGTAGACTTTGCGTAATTTTGAACTTTCTATATGACAGGTTTCTGGATAACTGATCCCATACCTGTATAAACATTATTCATGCAGTCACTGGCCAGGACACTAATAAAACAGCAAGAAAAACATTTACAATTATCTGGCAATATAACAGGAGAGAACTACAAATCATCCCAAAACAAAACATGCAGCTTTCCAGAGGCCACTCACTACATTGTCTGTGTATAGAGCTCTGTCAGCCAAACAAGCATTGAAATCAGCATCTCTATTCAGCTGTAATCTCTGACAACTGTGAAAAATACACAGGAACAGGCTTAAATCCCAGTCGTGTATGTCGGCTGATAGCTGGTTTTATTAGCAGGTGCAGGAGTTCACAATAGAATTATTAGAATTATATGAGAACAACGTCTATATAAGGTGTTGGAATACTTTGCAACCCGCTCATAGAATCCCTCTTTGCCGAAGGTTTACAAATAGTGATGGGCGAATTTGCGCCGTTTTCGAAACGGTGAAAAATTCATGAAACGGCGCCGGCATCTCATTTATGACGCCGGCGCCTGTTTTTGACGCCGGCGCCTGTTTTTGACGGGAATTTTTACCGCGACTTTTCGCAGGCGTTTCGCGAATTTATTCGCTGGGCGCGAATCGCGCAAATTCACTGCGAATTTGCGCCTGGCGAATAAATTCGCCCATCACTATTTACAAAGGTAAAATTAGTCATACTAAGCATGGGTCATTTGCTAAGGTGTATAACAATTAAAACTTGGAAGAGTCTTCTCCAAATAGATATTTGTTTCTCAATAAGGGTCACACAGTCAGTTGTACTTGAAAAAACATGTCTATCAAGTCTTCTACTGCATGTCTAAATGAAACCTGCCCATCTGCTTCTTGAACCCTTTTTGAATATTAAGACGGAAGCTCCTTTCTTCTAATCTAAATGGATGCCCTTCTGTCTACTAGAAGGACCTACTGATGAGTAAAGAGAATGTTTGTTATATTGTCCCCTTATATTTAGTTATCATAACTCCACCTAAGCACCTCTTTTCCAGTGTAAACAACCTCAACTAGGTCAATCTTTCTTTATAACTAAAGCTTAGCTAAGTTGCCCTTCTGTGGACTTGTTTGACCATTGGAGACCACATTCCTCAATATGGTCTTTGTTACATTGGACTTTCAAGTTCAACTACAAATAGAACATAGATGCTTTTTCCACCTCATGATTTGTGTTTGTGGACTGTCTTTTAGAAGAAGGAACTTGTTATCTTCCAAGTCATGTTAAAAATATGGATCTGAAAATAGTTTTGAGGTTTGAGTCCACACGTGAAAGATGGGAATGGGGGCTGCCATGTTGTATCTACCTGATGTCACTTCAGCTGGACATGATGCTTCCAACAGCCAAAGATTTACCTTTGGGGCTGCCCTACCCTTTGCATATAGCAAGATCTTGCAGAGCAAACAATGGTGGGTAGCAAAGAATGAACGTTTTTCTACCTCAAGCACAAAGGTTCTTTTTCTTCTATTTTATTATTATTTTTTTTTTGTATGTGCCAGGAACAAATAGCAATTTAATGTATGTGCGCTGAACTAATGCATTTTTCTTTGAGTTTCATGCGTGCGGAGAACTAATAGACAAAATTTATAATACAGAGCAGAAAATCCAAAATAGGCAAAAAACAATTTTTAGCAAGATCAAACAATGGCTTTCATCTTCATACATTAAAAGGCATGGAGAACACAAACCCGCATTCATTCCTCAGTCATAGTAATAGTATTTAATCTGCTATAGAATGCTTTTAGAATGATTACACATCTGCAATCAGCTGTATATTGGAGTAATTGTAAAGTTCCCTAAATAGGCTTTGTGTAGAGAACAAACATTTTGCTTAGACTTTCTCCAACATTCAAATGGGTTTTCCCGCATGACAAAATTATTGTTTCTCGCATGAGCATTCGTGGGTGTCTACAAAATCCATCTAGTACACAATTCTATATTTTTCTTTCCCAGAAACCTATTGATTTCAATCCCACGTTGCGGGTATAGAATCAGTGTGCCTCATTTTAAGTGAGTTACTTGTTAAGCACGATAGAATGCTGTCAATATAATTATACCTTTACTTTACTATAACTTTACTCTTTAAAGAGATACTGTCATGGGAAAAAAAATTTTTTTCAAAATGAATCAGTTAATAGTGCTGCTCCAGCAGAATTCTGCACTGAAATCCATTTCTCAAAAGAGCAAACCGATTTTTTTATATTCAATTTTGAAATCTGACATGGGGCTAGACATTTTGTCAATTTCCCAACTGCCCCTGGTCATGTGACTTGTGCCTGCACTTTAGGAGAGAAATGCTTTCTGGCAGGCTGCTGTTTTTCCTTCTCAGTGTAACTGAATGTGTCTCAGTGGGACATGGGTTTTTACTATTGAGTGTTGTTCTTAGATCTACCAGGCAGCTGTTATCTTGTGTTAGGGAGCTGCTATCTGGTTACCTTCCCATTGTTCTTTTGTTTGGTTGCTTGGGGGGAAAAGGGAGGGGGTGATATCATTCTAACTTGCAGTACAGCAGTAAAGAGTGATTGAAGTTTATCAGAGCACAAGTCACATGAATTGGGGCAGCTGGGAAATTGACAATATGTCTAGCCCCATGTCAGATTTCAAAATTAAATATAAAAAATCTGTTTGCTCTTTTGAGAAATGGATTTCGGTGCAGAATTCTGCTGGAGCAGCTCTATTAACTGATTCATTTTGAAAAAAATTTTTTCCCCATGACAGTATCCCTTTAAGGTAGATGAAATGCGCAGGGTTGGAGGAATGCAGAAATAGAAATCAGGGTTGTGTGAAGACCTCCCAAACCTAAGGTTGTATTTCCTGCTGGAATCAGAAGTAGTAATGAGTGAAATTTTTCACCAAGTATTGCCACAAAAATGACGCCCATAGACTCTTACTGGTGGAAAAATTTGTTGCCCGTTAAAAATTTGTAAAAAAAAAATTTGTCGCCCATAGACCATTTCTAAAAAAATTTGGCGAAATGGATTATATTCGTCCATCACTAATCAGAAGAGTAATATTTGATTTGGGAACATTTTAAGATCGGCTTTGGGATGCGACATGTAATTCTTAATCCCAAGAACTCAGCGCTCCAGGACTGGCCCCTCTGAAATTTTTCTCGTGGGATGGGCCCAGTCCATGGTAGGTACACCACTGGTGGTGTGGGGGGGATATTGGCTTTAGGCATGGGCTCCTACTAAAAGCAAATTGTAAGGTTACAGTATACATTAACAGGTTTGACATTTCTATGCTTCCTTGGTTGCACCAGGTTGGGGAAGAATACGGTTCATGAAAAGGTCTATTTCAAGCAAAGGTTATATAGGGATGATATTTGGAGAAAACACTGCATACATTTTTTTGGAATGAATCGGTCATCGCTAGTGATGGGTGAATAAATGTGTCGGGAGTGAATTCGCAGCGAATTTCCTCTCCAGCGAATACATTTCACCGCAGCGAAACTGCGGTGAACATGCATCGGCGAAAAATCCACTGCATCAAAAAAATGTGGGCGTGCGTCAGAATAGTCGCGTGAATAAAAATTGTTGCGCATAAAAATTATTCAGATGCCTATTGACTTTAATGCATTTGGACAAAAATTGTCAGGGGCATCAAAATTGACGTGCGTCAAAATTATTTTTGTGAATTTTTTGCCATTTCACGAATTTCTTGGTAGATTTGCGAATTTTTCTGCAAAATGGGACAAATCCAACCATCACTAGTCATCGCTGGAAAATATGCAAAATACATTAAAATTAATGGATGCTCTTTTTGACAACTGCGTAGAATATATTGGCATTAAAGGGTGTTTTTTTGCAGCACGTTTTCTCTCTACGTTTTGCTTGTGGTGAAATCTTTCAGCAGTTTTGCAAGAATATTTTCCAATGGCAAAATGTGTAATTTTGTTGTGATTCCATGTCTGTCAAATAATTTCGCTTATCACTACTTATTTCTCCAAATAGTGTCCAAATAGTGTGGCAGTATACCCTCTTGAAATTTTACTTTTTATAAAAAGTATTCTGCATAGTAACGGTGCTTAAACAAACTACTTCATGAACTTTTTGAAAGTTATCTGAATTCATTTTTATTGATGACTTTTTATGAACTATGCTTTTTTAATAAATTAATTTACATTAGTATTTATTGCTAGGGGAGATATTGAGACACTTTGGGGCCCATTTACTTAGTTCGAGTGAAGCAATAGAATAAAATAAAACTTCGAATTTCGAATGTTTTTTTTTGCTACTTCGACCTTCGACTACGACTTCGAATCGAACGATTCGAACTAAAAATCGTTCGACTATTCGACCATTCGATAGTCTAAGTACTGTCTCTTTAAAAAAAAAATTCGACCCCCTAGTTCACCACCTAAAACCTACCGAAGTCAATGTTAGCCTATGGGGAAGGTCCCCATAGGCTTTGCAATCTTTTTTTGGTTGAACAAAAATCGTTCGATCGATGGATTAAAATCCTACGTTCGATCGAATGAATTGCGGTAAATCCTTCGACTTCGATATTCGATGTCGAAGGATTTCCATTCAGCAGTCATATATCGAGGGTTAATTAACCCTCGATATTCGACAATAAGTAAATTTGCCCCTTTATATCTAGGGATGGCGACGTGCGTCAAAAAAAAAAAGACGCACATCAAAAAAAATTGACGCCAATAGACTTTAATGGGAGTCGGCGAGAATTCGCCAGTGGTGAATTTTTGGCGAAACGGCTCAGATTCGCCCATCCCCATTTATATCTGATTTATTAAATATTGATGGATCAGAAAGTTTAGAAATTGTCTTATTTACTTGTAAATGTATATACAGGTATAGGATCTAATATCCTGAAACCCTAAATCCAGAAAGCTCCGTATAATGGGGAGGTTGTTTCCCATGGACTTAATTTTAATCAAATAATTCAAAATTTTAAAATGTGTTTCCTTTTTCTCTGTAATAATAAAACAGAACCTTGAACTTGACTGTAACTAAGATATAATTAATCCTTATGGGAAGCAAAACAATCCCATTGGGTTTATTTAATGTTTCAATGATTTTCTAGTAGACATAAGGTATGGAGATCTAAATTACAGAAATATCCCTTATCCGGAAAACACCAGTTCCTGAGCATTCTGGAAAACACCAGGTCCCATACCTGTACCTTAATATATGTTTGTCCTTTTCTATTCTACTGCTTTTGTCTTGACTACATGTACCATTGAATTAAAGTTGAAGTCAGCACTTCTCTCCGTCAGTTCAGCCCGGACGCCAGTTTCTAAATTGGCTTGAATGTTGTGTGGTTACGGAGAATCCTGTGACCACAATTCACATTTGTAGAAAATCAATAAAAATATTGAAAATGACTTTGAATTACATTTGCTTTCATTAGGACTTCTTTGAAAAAAAAATATTTGGGTGGGATTCCGCTGTAAGAAAACAAAACATTATTAGAAAAATAAAGAGCACAAGTAAAGAAGACATGTTTAGGCAACCCACCCACCAAGGATAATTAACCGTGAATTTAATGGTGAGTACTGTTGGTAATTTTCCCTTTGGAAATTATTTAGATGATCCAGTTGTGCACATTGGTGGCCCAGGAATAGCAGATGACATTTCCCCCCGTGGTACTGAATCAAATTACTGAACCAGGAAGAACTGTCGACATCCACTTTTTAAAGCGAGCGTTTGCTTGACCCACTTAATCTCTAGCAGTGTCATCACAATACTATCTCAGGCTGTGGAGTGGTGAGCGCTGACAAGCGGAACGAGTTGTCTTAGCCCCTGCATTCATCTGTCACTGTAAAACTGCGTCCCGATCCTGCCGTGAATGGAAGCCAGATAGTGGATATATATCGATGGCAATCAATTTAATTGAAACTTCAAGTAACAGCGAAGAGGCTGTAAAATAGCTAGCTTTTTTTTTTGGAGAATGTATTTTGGGAAACACAGTAAAAAAAAAAAAAAGCAATGAGCCAGTCAGACATTTTGCTGGGAAATAGAATTGTTTAGGTTTTACTGACAGACAGCTCCATTGTCTTCTGAACGTCAAATACAGAACATTTTCATCTGTCCATTCTAATTGGTTTCCTTGCTTAAAGAGAAACTAAGTTCCATACTGTATTTAAAGGATTAGCTGAGCCAACTATGCATTTATTTGTATGTAAAAAAGACAGTGCAGTATGAGGGTATAGCTTATTGTGTGCCCAGAACATTCCTTCTCTGTATATTTGTATTTATACATATGGGAGGAGGAGGTGCCATATTGATTCCCTTAGACAGTACAGTATGAGGGTATAGCTTATTGTGTGCCCAGAACATTCCTTCTCTGTATATTTGTATTTATACATATGGGAGGAGGAGGTGCCATATTGATTCCCTTAGACAGTACAGTATGAGGGTATAG
Source organism: Xenopus petersii (assembly GCA_038501925.1). Classification (NCBI taxonomy): domain Eukaryota; kingdom Metazoa; phylum Chordata; class Amphibia; order Anura; family Pipidae; genus Xenopus; species Xenopus petersii. Next base: position 152,766,235 of record CM076678.1, read on the forward strand.
CTTATTGTGTGCCCAGAACATTCCTTCTCTATATATTTGTATTTATACATATGGGAGGAGGAAGTGCCATATTGATTCCCTTAGACAGTACAGTATGAGGGTATAGCTTATTGTGTGCCCAGAACATTCCTTCTCTATATATTTGTATTTATACATATGGGAGGAGGAAGTGCCATATTGATTCCCTTAGACAGTACAGTATGAGGGTATAGCCTATTGTGTGCCCAGAACATTCCTTCTCTGTATATTTGTATTTATACATATGGGAGGAAGAGGTGCCATATTGATTCCCTTAGACAGTACAGTATGAGGGTATAGCTTATTGTGTACCCAGAACATTCCCTCATACCTGCTTAGACAGTACAGTATGAGGGTATAGCTTATTGTGTGCCCAGAACATTCCTTCTCTGTATATTTGTATTTATACATATGGGAGGAGGAGGTGCCATATTGATTCCCTTAGACAGTGCAGTATGAGGGTATAGCTTATTGTGTGCCCAGAACATTCCTTCTCTGTATATTTGTATTTATACATATGGGAGGAGGTGCCATATTGATTCCCTTAGACAGTACAGTATGAGGGTATAGCTTATTGTGTGCCCAGAACATTCCTTCTCTGTATATTTGTATTTATACATATGGGAGGAGGAGGTGCCATATTGATTCCCTTAGACAGTACAGTATGAGGGTATAGCTTATTGTGTGCCCAGAACATTCCTTCTCTATATATTTGTATTTATACATATGGGAGGAGGAAGTGCCATATTGATTCCCTTAGACAGTACAGTATGAGGGTATAGCTTATTGTGTGCCCAGAACATTCCTTCTCTGTATATTTGTATTTATACATATGGGAGGAGGAAGTGCCATATTGATTCCCTTAGACAGTACAGTATGAGGGTATAGCTTATTGTGTGCCCATAAATCACCAACAAAACTTTCCCACAATCAAACATTTTTTCCCCCCACAATTTTATATATATTTATTAAAAATCACCTAAAGCCTCAGCCTAGCAGTGTATCTACTTTTTCTATTCCTTTTCAAATTGCAAATTATGCAAAATCTCTGAAAACACAGAATTATTATCAGTTTGTTTGAATGGTGACTTTTCATTGGCTTCTATGGCATCTCAACAGGTTTCATTTTTAATTGATCACATTTACTTTAAAGGAATCCTGTCATCGGAAAACATGTTTTTTTCAAAACGCATCAGTTGATAGTGCTACTCCAGCAGGATTCTGCACTGAAATCCATTTCTAAAAAGAGCAAACTTATTTTGTTATATTCAATTATGAAATCTGACATGAGGCTAGACATTTTGTCAATTTCCCAGCTGCCCCTGGTCATGTGACTTGTGCCTGCACTTTAGGAGAGAAATGCTTTCTGGCAGGCTGCTGTTTTTCCTTCTCAATGTAACTGAAGGAGTCTCAGTGGGACATGGGTTTTTACTATTGAGTGTTGTTCTTAGATCTACCAGGCAGCTGTTATCTTGTGTTAGGGAGCTGCTATTTGGTTACCTTCCCATTGTTCTTTTGTTTGGGAGGGGTAAAGGGAGGGGTGGTATCACTCAACTTGCAGTAAAGACTGATTGAAGTTTATCAGAGCACAAGTCACATGACTTGGGTCAGCTGGGAAATTGACAATATGTCCAGTCCAATGTCAGATTTCAAAATTGAATATAAAAAAATCTGTTTGCTCTTTTGAAAAATGGATTTCAGTGCAGAATTCTGCTGGAGCAGCACTATTAACTGATTCATTTTGAAATTCTTTTCCCCTGACAGTATCCCTTTAAAATAAATCTCAGTAAAAAGGTAAAGTGAAAAGGGTCAGATTTGACCATCAATAGAACCTGTATACTACTGGAGTTAGCCATAAGGGGTCAAAATTATTTCTATATCCAAAGATAAGTGGACAACTGCCTGTCCAGCATTTCATTCCCAAACCAATGACTATGAATATCTAGTATAGGTAAATCTAAAAACAACTGGACTTGCTGAGTAATCAATGAAGACGTTTCACTACTCATCCGAGCAGCTTCTTCAGTTCAACTGACTGGTGTGGGAAGTTCTCGACATATAAACTCTTCCACTAATCCAATCACAATGGCACATTGTAACTCTTCAGAGAGGTGACATCTGAAGAAATTCACAGAGGTGTAGATTCTGTGTAGTTACTCTGATAGGATTATCCAATGTGTCATGCAACTCCTAGAGAGAGGTGTTACTTGTGAGAGTTACATGAATGGATGTGAGAAGTGTTCTGAAACCGCCGGGGTACAGACGTTAGAACAGCATTGTATGTAGCAGACAGGTGGTGTCAAAGGCCCCCGCCTCTGTTCAGGGATGGTTTCTCCATCTTGACATGAATCGCCTCTTTCACAATGGGCCATTGAGATTAGATTAGTGGAAGAGTTTATTAAACAAAAAAACAAACAGACCAATATAAAGTTTAGGAACCAATGTAAAATCCAAAAAGGCAAAATATCCATTTTTAATTCTGTAAGTCATTCTAGGTGTGACTTGAGGCATTAATGGAAAAATATTTCTATTCTGCAGTGACGGAACTGATTTTGCCTCTCAGCTACAAATGTGCAAACTTAGTTCTACCTTAAATTCTAGGTCAGGCTAGGATGCCTTGTCTACTCAAATTTTGATTTAAATTTCTCTTCTTTGAATTATTATGTACACTTCTGGTTAGGAGGCAGCGCCGGTGAGTTAAGAGAGGAAAGCAGCCAAGTTTACTCTATTTTTAAGCTGCAGGCTCTTTAGAACGTTGAAGTCATATCTCTTGGCTCAGCATATGGAGGTCACTGTATAATGTATGCCATGCCAAGAAAATTATTTTACTGCGCATATACTTCTAAATTCTGCTGCGTCTGAAAACTCGAAATATCTATGGTGGAAAAACAGCACCATCATCATCGCTGCTCCATCTTGCCCAACTCCTAAAATAGAGAGAGCGATGGTATTTACTTTGAATATCTCTTCAAATAAGTCAGCACCAGGTTGCAAAAGAAGCATTTTTCATTCCATTGCTAACTCTCCTTAACATTTGCACAGTTTATTAAAAAGAAAAAAAAAAAAAAAGAGACTTTAAGTTGACGAGACAGATGGAAAAGCCAGCACGCATTTATAAATAGCATATTCTTTGTGCTTCGTAAAATATGCCAAGGTTTAGTTGTGTGAGTATAAACTGTTGTCAGTTGTATTTTTTTTATTTTCTTAATTAAAAACGTATTACATGATGTATAGATTCTTGGCAGCTGAACAGTGAGTTAATACTCGTACATTCAATTAATGGATTTAAAGGAGAAAACCACCCAAAACCTGAATAAACAAATTCTATGTACAGTGTGACCAGATCATATTACAATGAATGCACCTACTAGGTAGGTTTCCAGTAGGGTGTTTCTCACTGCTACCCACCTTTTCTCAAGTGTTTTGATTCTAGATAGGGTTAGGAGTCTACCAAAATGTGCTACCCTACAGAGTTTTATGCTACCAGAAGGAGTCTATTCTTAGTGCGAGGAAGCGGTCAGACTGTAGTAAGACTAGTATAAGACTAGAATATCAACCCAGGGTATAAAGGGGTATGAAGTAGACCTAGTCCTTTGAGGGACACTAGACTCCTTCCTTGAAGGTGACCTTTACCTACATGAGACTTCTTTCAAACTCAACTAATATATAATCATTTATTGGAACTACTGTATACTAAAAAGGGTTGTAGATCAAATGCTACATAAAATAATTTGTGAACCACATGTGGCCGCACATCTACTTGCTATAGGGGCCCATACATTTTCTGTGGTCCAGGCCCACTTTTCCTTGGAAACCCCTGCGATCATGGGGTCTGCTTCCTCTATAGTTACATCACTGCCTGCAGGTTTCCCTTCCTGTCCCCAAACACCTCCTTTCAGATTCCATTTATGGGCTTTCTAATAAAAATTGAATTTAGAGGTTTTTCTTTAAAAAGCTGGAATGTTTTCTTAATTATTAAAATATCCTAATATACCTTAAATTTGTGAGTTTTCAAGCTCAAAAAAAATGAGGCTAGGACAACTCCCATTGTCTTCTACATAAACACACAAGCTTTCAGATGGCGAAGTTTTACATTCTAGTTTTTCGTGCTTAATAGATATCAAACATTTGAGTTTTTAAAAATATAATTCCAATTTTGGAGTTTGTGGGAAATTTTTTTAATACAAACCTTGATAAATCACCCCCTTAAACAAGCAGTGTTATGTAATATTTTACGAAGAGCAGGGCTACACTTGAGGGACATTTGAGGGTTACAGATAAAGATGAAGATATCAGCCTATATTAAATCGATAAATTGATTCATATGGAAATGGTATTCAACTGGAATTCTCTTTGGACTTCATAAGAACTGATGAAATTGGTTGAGACATGGTGCAAGCTCCAGTTGAAGTTTCCAGTTTGAATCTTGAGATGTCCAAATCCACAAAGGACCAATCTGACCTGAATGCCTCCCTGCTGAGGTCTATGTAGACCTATTGACTTACCCTTGTTTTAGGGAGGCACTTGCATTTTGGGCAAGGACCTACAGTTTTCCAATAGATTAGGTTGGTGTTGTGTTTGTTAGGAGCCTCAAGGCTTTAGCTAATGTGTTGTCTGGTGAGCTGATCTATCACAGTTAAAAATATGAATGAAAGCAACCGACATGTTCTTCTTCACTTAGACCATGGTATTACTGCTATTGGTGTGTGTCATCTTATTTGTTTTTACTGTGCTAATGCCACAATTACATGTTTCCTTTCTATAACATGAAATGCTTTATAAACCTTAATTAAGATCTTAAAAAAAAGCCTTTCAACCCACAAAAACCCCAGAGCTGAATTCTCACCATTGCTTAAAGGCACCATTGCTCAAATTACTCCGCAGAGAAAGCAGCACAAATCAAATAAAACAAACTCAGCAATAGCCCCTGCTGTGCCTGTAAATTGCTGAATCATTATACCACATAGTTAAGGTGCTGTAGCTAATGGTTTAATAATTGTGAGCTAACATCTCATTTATACATGTCAAGATTCATAAATGGGATGGAATAGATTAGCTTGCAGTCTGGCCCCGAGGCTATGCTTTTAAAAGGAGCAAAAAAAATAAAAAATGGCAGAAAATAAAAAATAAAATCTAGATTTCTTTTACAGAAAATATTTAATTTTAGAATACACTTAAAATTCAGTTTTTATTTTTTATTTTTATTTTTTATTTTCCCTTTTATATTTCTTTGTCAATGCAGCAAAGAACATTCTCTGGATATCCAATAAGTTTTAAATAGATAAATATAGTCTATAATAAGCTCAAGATAATGAGCATTGGGCAGCATGGTGGCACAGTGGTAAGCATTGCTCTATTCAACCCTGGGGTTTAACAACCAAGCTACTATCAGCAAGGAGTGTGTATTAGTGAGGGTTTCGCTGCTGTCCAAAAAATTTTGGACGCGTGTCCGAAAAGTCGCTCATGTCAAAACTATTTGGACACCCATTGACTTTAGAACCAGCTTCAAAATTGACGCAAGCGTAAATTTTTGAGTTTCACGAATTTTCCGAAAATTTTTCACCGTTTTCTGAATTCCGCGCAGAATTCTCTAATTTCGTTGGAAATTTGAGAATTTTTCTGCAAATCGAAACGGGAGAAATTTGCCCATCTCTAGTGTGTTTTTTCTTCTCACGTCTGCGTGGGTTTTCTCAGGGTGCTCTGGTTTCCTCCCATACTCCAAAAAGCATACAGGTTAATTGGCCCCTGAAGTCTGAGCCCAAACCACTGAGGAAACTACCAAATGAAAGGAGACAATGGTAAAAAAGGCATAGAAGGCATAATGAAATCAAATCTTTTAAAACAATTGTGGCACCAGAGTGAATTAACTGGTTAAGAATTTATGAGTTTAAGAATGATAAATAAATATACAGGTATTGGAACTGTTATCCAGAATGTTCGGGACCTGGGATTTTCCGGATACCGGATCTTTCCGTAATTTGGGTTTTCATGCCTTAAGTCTACTAGAAATTCATTTAAACATTAAATAAAGCCAATAGGCTGGTTTTGCTTCCAGTAAGGATTAATTACATCTTAGTTGGGATCAAGTACAAGCTGCTGTTTTATTATTACAGAGAAAAAGAAAATTTGGATTATTTGGATAAAATGGAGTCTATGGGAGACAGCCATTACGTAATCAGAGTTTTCTGGATATCAGGTTTCCTTATAAGGGATCCTATACCTGTACTAAATGGCCTCAACTGCCTAATTTATGGTTAACATAACTAAAGGAAGAGACCCAAGGGATTGTTGGCAGGTCTGGCTGGAGCCAGAATCGTAGTGGGAGCCCATCGGGTTTCCATGTCAAGGGACCCTGACAACCATCCCCTTGCCCCCTTCCCAAAGCACTCCACCCTCCATCTGCCCTTAGTTGCCATCATCCCCGATTTGTGCAGTTTTTCTTTCAAAATTGGATGTGATCAGGCCAGTAGGGAAGCTTAGGGAGCAGCACAGGGAGCAGGTCAGGGTCAGCAGTGCCCACAACTGTTTTTTTTTCTCTGTGTCCCGCCAGTCCAGTTTGACCCTAATATTTTAGACTTTCCATTTTGCTTCTGCACCACTGGCATCTGCAACAGCAGGGGCCTGCCAACCAGTGGCTCGGGAGCAACATTCCTCACCAACCCCTTGGATGTTGTTACCAGTGGCCTCAAAACAGGTGCTTATTTTTGAATTCCAGGCTTGGAGGAACCAGGTGCACTTCCAAACAGAGTCTCCTGTAGGCTGCCAGTTCACATAGAGGCTAACAAATAGCCAATCACAGCTCTATTTGGTACCCCTCAGGAACACGTTTCATGCTTGTGTTGCTCACTAACTCAGTTTACATTTGAATGATGCTCATGGGTAAAAAAGGTTGGGAAATCTTGGTCTACAGTATCTACATGGTCCTTTATAACTTCTACATCTCGGTCTGGGCAATCGGTAGTGATTCCGATGACTAAATGAATGTTTGGAAAGCAGTTCTTTTTTGAGCCTCTTTGGGCTCTGACCAGTACTATGTTTTGCACAAGCTCCACTCTTGTGTCTTGCACTCCATTCTATGCAGACATTGTATCCAAGATAAATGCTGGATTCTCATTTTCATTCCCAATTTCAGAAATTTAGTGGCACAATAGCAAGGACTAGCATAGTAAGAACTCCATTCCCTGTCCAGTTGGAAATAGTATGAACCAGGCCAAATATCTGTTCTCCTGAGTTTTATAACTTCATGGCAAATTTGTCAAGGTCACAGCAGAACATTTCAGAGTATTAAGAGTTACTGTTCCTTTAAGTCACAGCACATCAATAGTTGTGTTTGCCCGAGTCAAGTTGAAAGCAATGGCTAAAAGGAATCTGTGATGGTAGCAGGATTATATTATGCTGCAGGATTCACTTGAGACATGCTAATATGTTCATAACTCTCTATTTTTCTGCTGAGCTGTGCACACTGACTACATTGCATTCCATCATATTTCCTTCAGCTTCTCTGCCCTGTACATCTCGCTTGGAGATCAATTCTTACTTTAAACAGCAGCCTCAAAAAATTCAATTCCCACAGATGGAATCCAAGAAAATTTATGAAGGAGGCGTTGAGCTGATATAAATAATGTGATTTTGGCACGGTTGACATGAGAATTACCCACAATGCAACTCACGTGGTTGTGCTTTCGTACGACGGTGCATGCATGGCAGCTGTCATGACATCTTCATCATGTCAAATTTATCTCATAATATCTGGCAGAGGCGGAAATAGAAATGAATGTGCAGAGAGTGACTGTATGCCAAATAAATTTATACGGAGGTTGTCCAACATGAGTTAGTGTTGTCACTTTTCACCTATAACCTGCCCAAGATCTCCTGCTGGTGGTGGGGGGTCATCTTACAATATGGAAGGTCTGACCCTTAAGTGAAATGCAAATTGGTAGAGAATTGGTACTCTTAAGTTGTAAAGTAATATTGGATCATACAAAATAGTGGTTGCATTTGCAGGATGTCATTAGTTGCAGGATCAATTAGATGTCCAACTTTTGGCCAGGGCCAACAGTTTGCTTATAAACAAATACAAACATAGTTGGACAAGGCAGGAATTCTCTCTCCTTGTCCAACTACAGTATCTCTATAACAGTAAGCAGGGATTTCAGAAAATGTATGGAAAAGATAGGTTTTCCTTCCAAACCCTGACCTACTGGATTTTAGGCTGGTCCCTACCTACTATTGATTTAAACACCCTAAAGAGAGTGGGAACCACTAGTCTAAGGCAAAGAGAGAACAAACACCATAGTAATGGCTGCGCATCCCTCCCATACTGTATAACTTAGTAATTGTATTACCCTTAATGTGCTTGTTTCCTCTATCTTATTCTGTAAAGTAGAGAAGGGCTACAGGGTTGGTGGGCACCAGGTGTATAAATACAGAAGAATCAGACCTAGCGGCTGTAGGGGGGCCCAGGAAGTATAGGGGCCAATAAAGAGTGATTTCAACATATATTAGTAAAACAGGACAACCTCTGGATATGTTTGTGGCCCTAAAATTAATTTGCTGTGGGGCCCAGTAACATCTAGTTACGCCACTGGTGGGTACCATCTTCCAGGTTCTCTTGCAAAGAAGAGGAACTGAAGCAGCAAAAGATGGTACTCACCAATAGGTCTAAACTGGGACTCAAACCCTGGCATTTCAGATACACAGAGGCCCAATCTGACCCCCACAGGTCAATACATAGCGACTGTCTATGGCATCTCACAGCAGCCCCAGAACCCACAGATTGCCAGACTGGACCTGCTCACCAATATTGTCATGGTATATCCATTATTAATTAATATGCTGTAAGAGCTTAACCTCATATTGCTATCCCTCTAACATAGACATGGGCAAATAAATTCTCCAGGTGCAAATTTGCCCCAAAGTTCTGCATTTCGTCTCAGCGAATAGATTCGCAAAATAGTCGTGCGCATAAGCATTGTCGCATGTCAAAATTATTTGGACGCCCATTAACTTTAATACATTTGGCCAAAATTGGTGAGCATATAATAATTGTCACGGGCATTGTAATTGAAGTGCGTCAAAATAATTTTGACGCCCAATGCGTTTGGCGAAAATTCGCTCATCGTTAATAGACAGACAGGCAAATCCCATAAAGTGCATAACATGTGGAATAAGAGCCATAAAACAAAAACAAAAGTGCATTGTAGTGAATTCAATCACAGTTTAAATAGCAGCTCCAAGGCAAGGAATATATACGCATACTATGAATATATAAATAGAGCAACTGTTCCACCATGATTCAAAAGAAAAGTACAAAGTTCATTAACAGCTCATACTAACGCCAAAGGGTCCGTTGTTTCTAAGGCTGGTTGCTAGCATTACTTAAAGGACCAGTAACATCAGATTTTTTTAAAAAAAATAATTTGTTAGTATACACTGAAAAAAAACCACAAAGACAAATTAAACTTTGAAATCACTAAGTCTTTATTAAGAAATAATTTACTAAAACTCTGCTTGCGCTCCTCTTCAGAAAAGTGTGACAATCTATCGTGCGGTGCTTGATTTCTCCTCCCTGGCTATCTCCAGGGAAGGCAGGGAAGAGAAATCAGGAGGAGCACAAGAGGAGTTTCTTTGAGTTATTTCTTAATAAAGACTTAGCGATTTCAAAGTTTATTTTGTCTTTGTGTTTTTTAATTCATTGTATACTAACGAATTAAAAAAAAAAAATTATGTTACCGGTCCTTTAAAGGGATACTGTCATGGGGAAAAATGTTTTTTTTTTCAAAATGCATCAGTTAATAGTTCTGCTCCAGCAGAATTTTGCCCCGAAATCCGTTTCTCAAATGAGCAAACTGATTTTTTTATTTTTAATTTTGAAATCTGACATGGGGCTAGACATATTGACTTGTGCTCTGATAAACTTCAGTCACTTTTTACTGCTGTACTTCAAGTTGGAGTGATATCACCCCCCCCAGCAGACAAACAATAGAACAATGGGAAGGTAACCAGATAGCATCTCCCTAACACAAGGTAACAGCTGCCTGGTAGATCTAAGAACAGCACTCAATAGTAAAATCCAGGTCCCACTGAGACACATTCAGTTACATTGAGTAGGAGAAACAACAGCCTGCCAGAAAGCAGTTCCATAGTGCAGTACTGGCTCTTTCTGAAAGCACATGACCAAGCAAAATGACCTACACACCAATATTACAACTAAATACACTTGCTGCTATCAGGCACGTTTCAGGGGCTGCTGCCGCCTGAGGCAGCAGCCCCAATGCCGCCCCTCCTCCTGCTCCGCTCTTCTAACTAACAGCGTCGGAGCGGGTGGAGGAGGGGCCGCATCGCTAGAGCAGTGAGCGCTATTGCGCTCGCTGCGCTAGAAGAGCCGAATTTCCGTTTTAAAAAACGGAAATTCGGCTCTTAAAGTTACCAGAGGCGGCTTTTTGCCGCCCCTGGTAACTGGCCGCTCCGTGCCGCCTGAGGCAAGATTCTCACCTTGCCTCATGGCCGGAGCGGCCCTGGCTGCTATCAATTGAAAGGCAATAATTCTGCCACATAAATTTACTTGACAATCACACATTTTTGCATGATACATCCTGTTATGTTTGTTCAAAACTTAATACCAAGCCATAAATATGCTTATTCAAACTAAGAAACATATAGTGAATCCATAAACTATTATAGTACAAATATATTTCTTCATATAAAAGTGCACGGTGCTATGATGTCAAATTCTTCCAAAAAACACATTATTCAGAATGACTTCCAGAATTCATCATTTATCTATTTGTACATTATAGCCTAAGTAAATTAAAGGCATACTTTGCACAGGACACCAAGGAGCCTCTTTTGGAAGTTGATGACCTATTGGAGGAATCTGATGATAATGATGAGACTAGTGATACTGTACTTTGGTAGGAAAAAAAAAAGTAAAAAAAAGTAAATGTATGCCCCCCCCAATAATCATGCAGTGGAAACTTTTATTAAGGTGTTAGAGACTTGGCTAAGTTAAAATGCCTCCTAAGTTTGGATCGGGCACTAATTTGAGTGGTCCTCAGAGAAAGGCTTTAGCTAAGTTGAAAGAGGATGATTCTATTGTAATTAAAGCAGCAAATAAGAGAGGGGCCAGGGTTGGACTGGGGGGACCCCCAGGGCCGCTGTCTAGGGCCCTCTCCGGACACCCTACTGCGACGCCACACACGCAAAAAAGCCGTGCACATGTGGGAAATGAGCCGCACACGTTTTTTTTGTAGGGCCAGGAGATCGGAAGAGGGGGTTTGGCCCGGTGTGGGCCCACCAGGTTTTTCCCCGGTGTCCCGCCAGGCCAGTCCGACCCTGGGTGGGGCCATAGTGTTTATGAATAAGTAAATGTATAGTATAGTAGCTTGGAGGCAGCTTTCTATGAATGTACATTACTGTGTTTTGGATTGGGACCCCACATGGGACCTGAAAAAGGTAATTGATAGTTACTTGGATGCAGGTGAGAGAAATGGGATACCCCCAAATAAGCTTTCAAATTGCGGGTCTCTGACCCCTTATAAAAATAAATGCTCTATAAAGCTACAAATATATTGTTTTTGCTAGTCGTTATTATTTATCATTCTATTCAGGCCTCTCTTCTTCATATTCCAGTCTCTTATTTAAAACAATGCATGGTTGCTAGGGGAATTTGGACCCTAGCAACCAGAATGGTGAAATTGCAAACTGGAGAGCTGCTGAATAAAAAGCTAAATAACTCAAAAACCCCTGAAGGCTTGCTGAGGGGGTTCAAGGATTACTTGGACTGAAGACTGCCCACTATAGGATTTACCCTTGAATATGATCGAAAACAGGTACATTTTTTGGATGTGCAGGTTGACTATAATGATAGTAGGCTTGCTACAGATGTATATTTGATACAGATTGTATCACGTATTTAGATCCTATAAGTTTTTATCCAAAAGCCCTGATTAATGAGGATACATTTTAAAGGGCCCTTGAGATGGTTGGACATTTTAAGGACGGCGGGTACAACCAGGGAACTTTACATAAAGCTCTCACAAAGGTCAGAGAGACTGAAAAAAGAGAACACACCATCTAGAGTTAGAAATATTACTCTAATACATTGGCATCTTTTACAGACTGAGGAAAAGCTAAAACCATGGGTGTCTGAACCCCCCGTCATGACCTACAAGAGGGCGCCCAACCTGAAGGAACGATTGGTACAAAACCTCTTAAGAAACAAGGAACTTGGTTGAGTAATACTACAGGTATGTATGAATGTGGGAGATGTATCAATTGTAATTTTGTTATCAGGAGTCAGATTTAGTGATGTTCGAATAAATTCAGCAGGCACGACTTTGTGACAAATTTCCACGTCGCGTGCATAAAATTTGTGGCTCATCAAAATGAGGACGCCCATTGACTTTTATGCACTTGGACAAAATAGACGCACATATAAGAATTGTCGCAGGCGCCGAAATTCACGCCCATTGACTTCAATGCGTTTCACACATTTTTTTCCATTTATAATAGCCGTTACAATTTTTCGGCGAAGCAAAATGAAATAAATGGAATGCCAAATGGAATATGTGGTATATATTTTTAAAATGGTGGCGTGGTAAATTGTACGTTGTTGAGACTACAAGGCTGTCCGTATTGGGGAACATGGAAGGGATATCAGGATACAGAAATGGACTTCTCCAGGAACAAGGCACTTTACAGAGTGAACCAACTTCATTCATGGGCATAGATGTGGTTAGAGCACATCTGAGTAGTGATGGGCGAATCTCTCCCACGAAAAATTTGCGAATTTCCTGCAAAATTCGCGAAATGACGAAAAATTCCTGAAAAATCGTGGAAACTGAAAGTTCACAAAACTTTCCGAGAAAATGAGTGAAAAAAAAAAAATTTGTGAAATTCGGACGTTTTCACAAAACATTCATGACATTCGTACATTTTCATGCAAAATTAAACAATTCGAACCTTTTCATGAAAAAAAAACGAGCATTTCGAACGGTTTCACAGAAAAATCTTGAAAAATCTTGAAAATCGGAAATTGCCGCAGGCGAAATTTATTCGCCAGCGGCGAAATGCAGGAATTCACCGCAAATTAATTGACCCATCACTACACCTGAGAGGTAGAGACATAGGCGCAAATTCACTAAGTGCCGAAGCGCCGAACGATAGCGTCAATTCGCTAGCGTTTGGCATTTTCGGTACTTCGCAAATTCACTAACTAACGCTGGTGTAAATTCGCTAGTGTTACTTCGCACCCTTACGCCAGGCGAATTTTTGCTAGCGACGTAACTACGCAAATTCACTAACTTGCGCAGTGTACTGAACGCTACCTTTTACGCTAGACTTCCTTCGCCACCTCAGACCTGGCGAAGCGCAATAGAGTAGATAGGGATTGTTTCAAAAAAAGTCAAAATTTTTTCTAAGTCCCAAAAAACGCTGGCGTGTTTTCTACATGATGGGTGAGAGGCTGAAAAAGATCAAAAATATTTTTGGGGCTCCCCTCCTTCCCCCCTACATTTCCTGACTCATGGCAACTTACCTAGACAGTGGGCACATGTGTAGGGCAAAATACAATTTTTATTTGCTGATTTGAAGGTTTTCTAGGCATTTGAAGTGGTGATACGTGTTCCTCCATTGAAATTTGAATTTCGCGCCATATGCAAATGAACCATCGCTAGCGAAACTTCGCTTCGCTTGGCGAATTAACGCTAGCGCAACTTTGAAAACTTACGCTAACCCTGTGCGCAACTTCGGATTTTAGTGAATTTGCGGAGCGCTGGCGAAAATACGCATAGTGTGGCGAAGTGCGGCGAAGTGTGGCGAAGTTGCGCCTTGGGCCATAGTATGTTTGCTGAAGAAACTGGATTTAGAATGGATATACAGATTGGAAACAGTTTCGCCCAACATTTTAATTCTTTTGATTCTCTATCAAATTATTTCTTGGGTAATGAAATGATTGGAATGATTAACCTGCTTTTTAACAACTTGTTTTTCTTCTGGTGTATTTATCAGCACTTGTTTCATTTGCTGTCTCACGTCTTCACATTTGGGATAAAGGTTATAATGTACAAAAAGACAAATGAATGGAAACAGATGTATTCTGGAAGTAAATCTGAATATCGTGTTTTTTGGAAGAATTTGAAACCATAGCACCATGCACTTTTATACGAAGAAATATTTTTGTATGTATTCGCCTATATTTGTATTATTTTACTATAATACAATCCATGGATTCATTATATGTTTGAATAATCATACTGTATATATGGTGTGGTATTAAGTTTTACACGAACATAACAGGATGTATCATGCAAAAATGTGTGCTTGTCAAGTAAATCTATGTGGCAGAATTATTGCCTTTCAGTTAATAGTAGTTTATTCCTCTGCATGGTGCAATGGATTAATTGCTATGTTATTGATGGCAACCAGCCTTACAAACAATGGACCCTTTGGCATTAGTATGAGCTGTTAATTAGTGATGGGCGAAATTCTCCTTCGATTTTTCAAAAATCTTTTGGTTGAGTAATACTACATGAATTTTCACAGGAAATTTGCGGCAAATTTGCAACAGGCAAATTTATTCGCCAATCACTACTGTTAATTGATTAATTGCTCTTCTTTTGAATTATGGTGCAATGATGGCTATATTTATATATTCATAGTATACATCTTGTGATGTGGCAATTGTGTAAAGTATTGTGCAAAATAATTTGTAGTTGCTGTTTAAACTCTGATTGAATTCACTGCTATGGCTCTTATTCCTCCACGTTATGCACTTTATGAGATTTGCACTGCGGGATATCAATATGAGGTTAAGCTGATACAGCATAGTCATTAATAATGGATATAACGTGACAATATTTTAACCTGTTGTGCAGTCACTGACCAAAGAATAGGAATCAAGATGTTTGCGGGCTGCTTGTGGGTTGCAAATGGTTAATTTATTCTTTTCCCTCTGGGAGTCTGATTGGCAGCACCCTTAGCCAACCGCTCGTCACGACTGTGTTTGGCATGTGAACTACATGGATTGTTTTCCCTCGGTATTTAAACATTTAAACTTTGTTTTTCACACTAGAAATCCCTTGAAAAAGGAATTCATTTGGAAACGTTGGGGTTTCTCACCTTTTGCACAAAGTGTCTGCTTTAACGTATTTGCAAATTTGCACTTTGATCACTGGTGGGATGTACATACTATTGTTTGTAATATGGATATATTGCTGTATGGGTGTTTTAAGTATATTAAAGGAGAAGGAAAGCAGGGGGTTGGACTATCTAGGCTAGCAGGTAGGGTTTTTTTTTTGAAGGGTTTAGTTCTCCTTTAAAGGATAAGGAAAGTCTTTGTGCACTTGGGGGTGCCAAATGTTAGGCACCCCCCATATGAATGTACCTGAAACCCCAGGCTGGTGCTCCTATCAGCAGAAAACTACACCGGCCCTGGTTTCTTCCAGTGAGCACCACGGAGCGATCCTGTTCCGGCTTCTTCTTTCTTCAAATTTTCCGGGGCAGACGAATGCGCAGTTGAACAAAATATCGGACTTTTTAGTTAAAGTTTGGCTTCTCGCTCTACTGCGCAAGCTCAGCCCCATGAAGAAAGAAGAAGCCGGAAGAGGATCACTCTGTGGTGCTCACTGGTATAACCCCGGGCCGGTGCAGTTTTCTGCTGATAGGAGCACCGGCCCGGGGTTTCAGGTAAGTCAATACAATCACTTGGGGGTGCCTAACTTTTTTTCCTATAAGACAAACAGAGAACTTATATACACATCATTAATATATGCATTATAAAGCCTTTTATTACTCCAAGAAGTCTCCATTCCATTGATATATGTATATATAGGCATTTTCTGTAAGCACTACCTAATATGACTAAATGAAGACTTTCCTTCTTCTTTAAAGGAGAACTAAAACCCCATTAAGAAAGCCCCTACTAGCCTACATAGTCCCGCCCCCTGCTTCCCCCCCGCATTACCCCTGAAAGTTTTCCGAATACATTGCTCACGTATGGGTGCAGAGTAAGTGGAGCAGAGCTCATGGGCACCATCTTCTGGATCTTTAGTCTTTGTCTGCAAGGGAGCATCGTCTTCAGCATGCCCAGTTTGGAATGGCCTTCCAGTTCGTTGCCAAAAAGTGCCATGAACTGCCAAAGGAAAGAGGACCTGAAGATGACCGAAGATCTGGAAGATGGCGCCCATGAGCTTTGATGCTCTTACTCTACATGAGAAATGTATTTGGACTAGTGATGGGCGAATAAGTCGCGTTTCGCTTCACCATGAATTTCGCGAATTTCCCATGAACTTCACGAAACAGGCAAAAAATGTGCGGAACGCCAAATTAAAGTCAATGGACAATGGAATCATCACCACCATCTATAATTGACGCAAATTAATTCGCCAACAGCGAAACTAGCAAATTTGTAGCATATTCGCGCCTGGCGAATAAATTCACCCATCACTAATTTGGACAATTTGAACTATCTAGGGTTGTAGGTAGGTTTCTTATCCTAAAGCATTTTTTGCTTTTGCATACACCATGGTGTGCTAAATTTGATGTGCATTGGGCTATGTTAGAATGTGTATTTTGTTCCGTTTGGGTAAGGAAAGCTGCATGTTCCCACAATAATATACTTGAATGTCTCTAATAGAGTATGAAAAAATAACATTTATATGTGTGCCCTCCTTACTTGCTTTAATATTCCTACAGTATGTAGAAAACTGAGCTACAGGTTGCCGAGAGAAGGATGATTTTTGCTAGACACAAATATCCTCAAGTGATAAAAAGGAAAGAGATTAGCACAGAGAAACGTTATCCATCAGTGTGTTTATTACATTGCATTGATAAACATTGTTTGGCTTCATTGATTTTTCAGGGATTTAAACACTTGGATTAAAGGTAAAGCTGACAAGACAACTTCCCTAACCACTCGCCTGTCCCATCATACAAAAAAATGCTGATAAGAAAGTGAGAAGACACAGGGCGATGTGCTGAGATGGGCCAATTCCTATACATGATTGCTGACTGGTGTTTTGTTCACAGCAGTTAAGATATTCCGGTGTTGCTCTGTTTTACTAAGATTAATGTCGGCTTGGAAAATATATGAACTTGTGCTGCCCTGGTCAATAGTTACATAAAGCCAGCAGGGGATATAAAACATTTAAAGCATAAGGCAAAGTGGCATTGTAATCTCGTTGGGTTGGATTTATTGTGTGAAGTAGTTATGCAAGAGCAGGCTTGATCTAATTTTATGGAGAAGAGTATCCTGAGATTTCATGTTTTGCTGATACTTTAAAGTCATTGGAATACGTTTACCTTATGAATATTAGAAAGGTGGTAGGTCAATGCCATGAAAGCAGAGGAAGAACAAAACCAGGTTTGGCCCCATTCCTGTAGATCAGGGGCCCCCAACCTTTTTTTTACCCATGAGCCACATTCAATTGTAAAAAGAGTTGGGAAGCAACACAAGCACAAAATAAGTTCCTGGAGGTGCCAAATAAGGGCTGTAATTTGCTATTTGGTAGCCACTATGTGGACTGGTAGCCTACAATAGGCTCTGTTTGGCAGTTTATCTGGTTCTTATGTAACCAAAATTTGCTTCCAAGTCAGTAATTTAAAAATAAGCACCTGCTTTGAGGTCAATTAAAGCAACATTCAAGAGGTTGGTGAACAACATGTTGCTCGCAAGCCACTAGTTGGGTATCACTGCTGAAGATTTTCAACCACCAGAAGAGTTAAATTCTTGACTTGGTGTCTCTCATGGACTCTTTTTTTCCCAACCCCCTTTAAAACGTAAAGGTATTCACGAGTAAACATAAGCATTCCATAGCCACTATACTATATTGAAATGATTAAATATTCTAGAAATAGTTTCCTTATATCTTTACAACTCAAAATTGTTGTCTGGACCTCACCTGATTACCATTGTCACCTCCCTGGGTCAACCTATTTGGAACATCAGTGTTGAAATGAAGACTTTAGTTTTACAGACATTTGCAAATGTAAAGAATTTCTTCAATGTCTCACCTGCTTAATATAGTCACCAATAATCATGGACTATTAAGAACTCCACTGTAGCATGATTGGGCACTCATTGTTCCAGTCCCTCACCTGTCACATATCAGGTGGAATCCAGAATCAGATGACTAAGCAAGACCTTCAGATTCTACCACACAGCACCCTTGGCGTTGGGGACAGGGGACATGTGGGAGACTAGGCAGGAGTGCCAAATACTTCAGCTTGAAAACTTGAAATTGACCGAAGTCACAGGAGATAGAGAGTAGTAGGAGTCAGGATCAGGCTGCGGTCAGGACAGGCAGCAATCAACGTTGATTAAGGTCAGGCCGAGGTCAGGACGGGCAGCAAGAAGGTGGAAATCAGTATCAGCCCGGGGTCGGGACAGTCTGAAAAGCTCAGAAACAGGCAGAAGTCAAATCAGGAATAGCAGATCAAATAACAGGAGGATAGGGCTTGGTGTCTAGCTAAATAGAAAGAACACTAAGCAAAGATCCTAGGTTTGGGCGTCTTTTAAATTGGCAAGGCACAGGCACCAAAACCCTGCCGTCACAACGCACGCATGAGTGTCACTGCGCACGTGCCTGCAACAGCCTTCGCCGAGCAATGAACGTGCACGGACAATGGAGGATGGAGCTGCTTCATCGAGGATGCCCAGGTAAGTAAGGATAGTGACATTACCATAGTCACCATTTTTTGATACATAAGTGTTGAAAAGGAGACATAATTGAATCTGCTTTGGCTACAAATGATGAAATATTTTATCTTATATTTGTATTACACAGTTGTTGCTTGGACTATTAAATAATTCTACTGTAGCATGAGTGGGCACACAATGTTTTTCTCCAATTAATGAGCTGCTTACAATAGTCTCCTCTCAAGGTAAATAATTAGTGCAAAAAAGTCGACTATAGTCACAGACATGAAAAAAATCAATGTGTTTTTCCAGGGCATCATCTGTTTACCATAGTCACCTACCTGGGTCAACCCATCTAAACATTAGTGCCAAAAATAATACTACACTCTTGGGCATCTGCAGACTACTTTTACTTAAACACATAAATAGTTGTAAAAAGAATAAATGATCATCCTAGAAATTCAAAACAAACTTTTTGGAAACATTTCAGTGCAAAAGATGAAAAGAATCTGCACTTATTTAAGCAGGAACTTTAAAAGATGAAAAGGCAACAAAAAGATATAACACATGGTCAAAAGTATGCGGACATCTGTCTGTCCAACATCTCATTTCAGAACCAAGAGCATTATATCATCCTTTTGCTGCTAAGATCAACCTTAACTTACAACTTTCTGGGAATGATTCTTACTACATGTTCATTGATGGTGGGATTTGTCTGGCTCACATGAATGTTCCCATTTATCCCAAAAGTGTTCAGTTGGATTGAGGTCAGGGCCCTGTGTACCGCAGTCAAGTTCTTCCACTTCCATCTTAGCAAATCCATTCTGTATAGACTTTCATCAAGAACATCATGATATGATGTGGTGGCCACAGCAATGGTAGATAGGCATATATACATGAGATCCCTCGGCCCTCACCACAAATGCATATGAACAATATTGCTTTAGATCATGGTTTCCAAACCTTTTCTACCTGAGAGCCACATTCAAATTTGCGGATCAAAACAAGCATGAAAAAGTCCCGGAGGGTGCCACATAAAGGCTATGGTTGGCTATTCGATAGCCCTATGTGGACTGGCAGCTTACGGGAAGCTCTGGATGGCAGTACACCTGGTTTTTATGCAACCAAAACTTGCCTCCAAGCATGGAATCCAAAAATAAGCCCCTGCTTCGAGGCCACTGGGAGCAACATCCAAAGGGTTGGTGAGTAATATGTTGCTGAGAGCCAGATAGATATCACTGATTTAGATTCTCATTATACAGTATAACCATGCCCCATATCATTTTACTGAGAATTCTTAATCACGTCATTCCCATCCCTT
This sequence comes from Xenopus petersii, assembly GCA_038501925.1. Classification (NCBI taxonomy): domain Eukaryota; kingdom Metazoa; phylum Chordata; class Amphibia; order Anura; family Pipidae; genus Xenopus; species Xenopus petersii. Next base: position 152,786,211 of record CM076678.1, read on the forward strand.
GCAAAGTTTACAATCTACAGTCAACTTAGGTTAGGTAGGTATTTTTTATCAAGCTGCCAGCTTGTTTCTGTTCCTATAGCTGTGATAAATGTAACATTCTTTAATAAGACATAACCTGATCCTGTTTGAGAGAGCTATGAAATATTTATATGGATGGCATTTCCTTCAAAAAAACCAAGAAATAGATATAGAGAAGGTTCAATTATTTACATTTTTCTGAGAAGACAAACTTTTTACCACATTAGTGTAATGCTATTTTTTCTTATCTAGTTGTGGGAGAGCTACCAATAGATCTAGCCATGGGTTAGATACATCCCAATGAAGGAAGTGTTTATGAGGATTTTGCTTTTATAGAGAATATGGATGGAACTCGTGCCCAGAGATTTGAAGAAAACTTTGGCCAGGGCTAGTGGGTATAAGAGATGATAGAAGTGAAAAAAGGCCCTAAGTAAAGGCAAAGTTGTAGTGTGGAGCCTGAGGATTGGAGAAGTCTATTAGGTGCCAAAAGAGAAGGAAAGTGTTTTGATGGGTAGAGTAGTGGTTAGCATTGCTAATGTGCAGTGCTGGAGTTCTGGGTTTGATTCCAGCCAGGGAACTATCTGCAAGTTCTATGTTCTCCCCTTGCTTCTCTTAGTTTTCTCCCACACTTGGAAAACATACAGACAGGCTCCCAATAAAAAAAAGCATTCCATGCCAGAGGCACATAATCTGATTCCCATTGTAAGCAGTGGTCCTGCCCTGCTTCATGGCTGATATTCTGTATAACATATCCCATCTGAAACACACTGTTTCTTTTACAGGCAGGGAAGCGTGTATATTTCCGAAGTTTCGTAAGTTTTTGGAGATCGTTCCTTGAGTAACCCCATCGTACACACATTTATCCAGCAGCAGGAAGGCCATTTGTGGGAAGTGTACATAAATAAAGTGGACATTTTACCGAAGACTGGCAGATAATTAGGCCAGAATGAACATCCTGCTAACTAGTTCCCCTGGGATATAACCTGTAGATGTTGAATGCTTGTAAGGCAGTGATTCCCTGAAGGCTCCCTGATATTGCCTCTTGTTTCTCTGCTGGTAAACACATTCTTTAGGAGAACTAATTCAATGATTTGATTTTAAAAGGACCACTTCACCTTCTTTATTCTTGTCCCTTGTGTAATGGTGTAATGGAAATTCTAAGAGATGCATTTATATTATATTTCCCTCTTGGAATGTCTTCTCTAACTTCTATTGAGGTGTTCCTGGACTGGATTGCAATGCCCACCTTGAGGAAGGTCATTATTTTCAGAATGTCTATTTCATAATCCATCTGTAGTGTTACCAGCCGGTAATTGTAGCATAGGGTGTATTCATAGATAAAGAATAATGGAGGGCTTAACTACCCAAAGAAGAGACCATTTTTTCATATACTTTACATAATATCTACTTTAAAGAAAATGTTCTATAGAACGTGGTCTATTGGTGGCCGCAAACCAAACAAGACTCTTACCTCTGGGTGCATCATTTGGGAGTGGTAAAAGTAAGACACAATGTGGTTGGTGGATTAAACCTCCACTTGTGAAGACAGAAAAACCAAGTTTGAACAGGGGAGGTGGGTGTGACTCCTAGAGGCACATTTATCAAGGGTCAAATTTCAAATTCATGTGAGTTTTTTTAAACTAATGGAAAAATACCCTCGTGCACCCTGGCCGTCCGAATGAATGCGAATCCCAGGTGCTCGGTGTAAGAGGAATTGGCAGCCTCAAATTCAGTGTAAAAGAAAGGAACACGGACACATCATGGGTAATGCTAGCAGGAAAGCCCTTGCTCGTTTATTGCAGATGCAAACCCTTAAATACAATTTAATTCCAAATTCGACATGGGGAAAATTATTTTTAAATTCAAATACAACAATTCGGCAGGTTTTAGGGGGCAAATAGTCAAATTTGAATTCTTAAAGGGCCAAAGTATGATAAATCTCGAAAATTTAATTTAATTTTTTTTTTAAAAAAACTCGAATCTAGTTTGGATAATTCCCTAGACGAATTTGACAGTTTTGACCATAAAAAAAAAAATTGGATTAGAATTTTCAATTTAACCCTTAATTAATCTGCACCCTATGTTCTCCACATATAATGCTGTCTTAGCACCTCTCCTGGCTGGTTTAATAACACTCCAATCATGCAAATATAATCAACACCTTCCCTCCATAAGGTCTCTTACCCCATGCTGGTTATACTAAACAGATTATGCTGATTGGTTTAAGATTCCAGGTTGTATAACCACAAATATATTTGTAAAGGTCAATCTGAATTCAGAAAGCCAGTCAGATGACTAGTGAAATGTCTTCAAGGAGAGGTGGTTGGGCAGAACATGGATTGGCTTTTTGTATAATGGGTGTGGGGTTGATCATGATTGCAGCCATGCATCTATGGGTTTTTTTCTCATTGGATACTCTACTAATTGTTGGTAAGGCTTTCAGCTCAGGTGACCAATGAGTTAAGAACTGTGGCCCCCTTCTGGGAGAGATCCATGTAGTATGGGCTCCCATGATTCCTGATGCTGACCCTGTGCACATGTGCAAACTGAAAGTACACTTTTGCCAGAAACACGAAAAAGAGAGCCGTAAAGGTATTAAAATTAAAATTGAAAGCAAGATCAATTTAACAATAAAAAAAGGAAATACAGTAAACTAAAGTAACCCAGATGCACTGCTTTATATGTATACTGAATGAGCATGGTCGATTGAAGCATCTGGCACCTTCAGATGTATGACTTTTATCAAACGAGATGACTAGTGTGCTACAGAAGGCACCCCTTTCTCCTGTGTAATTTATGGTGTCCCTATAGAAGCCCGATGATACACCAAAAAAGTCTGCTCCATTAGTATGTAAAATAAATATTAATAAGGGGATGTATTTTCAAAAGCAGAATCAGAATTTTTCTCCAATATTTGATCATATTTAAACATAAATAAACGAAAACATTCATCAATGTGACTAAAGAACACTTAAGACCAACTTATTAGGCTTAATGAAGGCATCTGCTATGCATGGTCATACCCTTCTTCATTAAGAAATGAATGGTGTGCGCTGGGTGCTCCTGATGCATCAAATTCTTCATCCTTATACTGTAAATACATTTGCCAAATCGATCCACATTTCCCAAAGCAAAATCCTCGGATTATTTTTTATTACACGGTCACGCTCATGACTCACATTTTCCAACAATTTAACAAGAGGCGTCAAATCGGTGGAAATTCTAAGAATGTTGCCATTAGCCGCCTACCGATAATAAAACATTTTCAATGGATCATGAATGTGTTCTTTTTGCTTCTGCTCTCCCCCTCCTCCATTTTGGTTAACTTATAGAAAAATGAAGGCTTAAAAGTCTTCAAATGATATGCTTCAGCAACATAATAACCTTTTTGCTATGCGCTAAGGAACATGCTGCTTGATAAATGAAGTCCGGAATTACGTCTGCTGAGTTTTCTCGAGAGCACAAGAGTAGGAGAAATTTATATTGAAACACTGGGAAAAATCAGGGCTGTTCTGTTCAACTTTAAGATACGTTTGGGATAGTGAACTATATTATATGAATATATGTTCCAAATTCCAAACCATTTTTTTCCGAAAGCAAAGCTTTTCATATAACCAAAAACGTCTCGTTCTTTTGTATTACTAATATTTACTGCGCGGCTTCCACTTTCCCCTTCCAGTCTCATAAATGTGAATGACTTTGAAAAAAGGTATTCATTTTATTTGTTATATAAAGTACCTGGGCTGCAAACTGTTTGTTGCTCAATCTACTTCCAATCCAAACTCCTAGATTCATGCAAAGGTTCAGCTTGTGAATTTGCTGCTTGTAAACGACTCGGCACGTGGAAAGTATTTTTGTGATTTTATTGGGCTTATACAGACATTTAGCAGAGGAAACAATCTTTAAGAGGGTTATTTATCAAAATTCTAAGTTTTCTGATTTTTTAAAATAAAAAAATCCGACCGTATTTATTATTAAAAAAACATGATTTAATCGGATCGAGGACAAACTCAATAAAAATGAGCAAAAACCCGAATCGTACCCGAAGGTTTTTTCAAAACCACCAGTTTTTTTTAGGCTTTTTCCAGAAAAGCTAGAATTTTTCAGATTTTTGACCGAAAAGCCTCAAATAGTTGGATTTTAAGGGCTAATTGCAGCGCTGACCACAGAAACTTCCAAATTGGATAGAGACCTCTACCACTGACTATATATATATATAGTGGTGAGGTCACTACTAGGATACCTGGAAAAGTCCAGGACGGAGCTTATTTATGCCCCAGGTTCCTAACAGAGTGGTTCCGGGACTGCTAGTCCAGCCCGGGTGTTATGTGTTGTACTGATGAATTTCAGGTGGTTAATTAAAGAGGCAGCTCAAGCCAGAGTGGAGAGTTCCTGGCTGGGGAAAAGACACAGGAAAGCTGCCTGTGTGAGAGGGACTGAAATCACCAAAAGGTTTGAGATGTGATATCTTCCTGTATGTTCTTTGTTTTGGGGAGACAGGCGGTAGGCCTTCTCCTGGTTAGTTAGGTAAACTGGCCTGTATTAGTTAGAAGCCCATTAAGTGGCAAGGATTTTATTTTGAATTGTTTGTTTTGTTTATTTTTTCTGCAAGAGACAATAAACTGCCAAAAAGAGACTATACTCTCATGAGTTGTGCTTGTGCCGTGGGCTGTGTTACCCCAGGAAAACTGATCCCAGCTACCCAAACTCTTACATATGGTAGAGGGTGCTCTGGCACAAAATAAAGCAACAAAAGGCAGTTTAATATTGCAGAGACTGTGAATTAAAGGGGTAGTTATCCCATAAGAACTGTGCAGCATGGAGGAGATTGTGAAACAGTTAATGCTGTCTAATGCCACCCAGCAACAGGCACAGCAGCAAGCGGAAGCCCGCCATAAGGAGCTGGTCCTACAGTTGCAGCAACAGACAATGGGTCAGCAACAGGCACAGCAACAGCAGATGATGGCCATGTTTAAAAAGCTGGCAGAAAATGCAGAGGAAGACCGGCAGGTACTGACAGGATTGGTCCAACAGTTGGCACAGAGACCCCAGGAGCCACCTGCAGTAGTACATAGCAATGTACCCAAAATCAATGTAAGCCGCTTCCTCCAAAAGATGACATCAGAGGATGATCCGGAGGCATATCTCACTAGATTTGAGCGGACCGCCGAAAGAGAGGGTTGGTTTAAAGAGCAGTTGGCAGGTCTTTTGGCACCCCTGCTAACTGGTGAATTGCAAAAAGCATATTTTGATCTTGACTCTGTTACTGCCAAGGATTATGAGAAACTGAAAAAAGAGATTCTGGCCCGCCTTGGCGTTACCCTGGAGCTTCGTGCCCAACGTGTATACTGCTGGGCTTATCACCCGGAGAAGCCTCCACGTTCCCAGATGTTTGACCTGATCCACCTGGTGAAAAAATGGTTGCAGCCAGAGTCCTTGACTGGACCTGAGATTATTGAGAGGGTGGTACTGGATCGCTACCTGAGGTCCCTTCCTGTTGCCCTGCGCAAATGGGTGACCCATGGAGACCCTAAAACTGCAGATGACCTTGTGGAGTTAGTGGAAAGGTACTTTGCTGCTGAGAACTTTGGCACCCCTCCCGCATCGTTCCGGGCCCCACACCTGAAAGGGAGGTACACCCTGGCAACGGGTAAGACTGTTCATGGGGACACGGGTGGTGGTAAAAGTAAATCACCCTTAAAGGGAGAGAATTTTGGCAAAAACCCGGGAGGCTGGCAATCTAAAACTGGAAAGTCTGAGACTCTTAGGTTTAATTCCGAGACTGTTAAATGTTTCCGTTGCCATGATTTTGGTTATTTTGCAGCAAACTGCCCTTTGCTTGATGATCCTATGCAATGTGATTTTTCTTACAGGAATAGACGCCAGTCCCTGTTTGCTACGGTTGCCTGCACTGCGGGGCTGGTTCAGGAAAAGCAAATGTGTAAAGTGAGTGTGAATGGGAAACAATTGCTTGCATTGCTAGACTCCGGTAGTCTAGTCACTTTGGTAAAGTTAGACTCAGTAGGCCCTGTGAAGTTCCAGTCAAAAAGGGTTGGTGTGGTTTGTATTCATGGTGACACACAGGAGTATCCTGTGGCGACCCTAAAGTTCAAAACGGGCCTTGGTACAGTGACTTACTCTGCAGGGGTAGTACCACACCTTCTGCATGATGCAATAATTGGGAGGGATTTTCCCCAGTTTTGGGATCTCTGGAATCAATCAGTTTCTCCCTGCTCGGATGCAGTGGTTGAAGGACCTGTGCCCATAGAAAATTCAGAGCTAACAGGTTCAGAGGATTCTCCTCAGGAAACCCCAGTTTTCCCTTTCTCTGTATTAGCAGGAAACTTGGAGGACCCTGAAGATGGTCAAAACCCTAGTGGAGAAACCAGTGAGTCAGGTATTATTGACAGTGTTGTGGATTTCTCTGATTTGAATGTACACAAAGAGAATTTCAGTACAGAACAGTTAAAAGACCCTGACCTTATAAAAGCTAGAGAAAATGTGAAAATAATTGACGGGGAACCTATTGAGCCAGGGCTCAGGTTATCCTATCCTCACATGTCTTTAAAAGGGGATCTACTGTACCAAGTATCAAAAAAATCAAATGAGGTGATTGAACAATTAGTGGTACCCAAACCATACAGGAAAATAGTGTTGGATCTTGCCCATGGTCATGTAATGGGGGGACATTTGGGTGTGAAAAAAACTACCGAAAGACTTTTGCAGAGATTTTTTTGGCCTGGTGTATATCAGCAGGTAAAGGATTACTGTGAGTCCTGTCCTGTTTGCCAAATTTCCACTCCAAGGCCACATTTTCGTAGTCCCTTAATCCCATTACCAATTATTGAAATACCCTTTGAACGAATAGCCATGGATCTGGTGGGCCCTTTGTTAAAATCTGCCCGGGGTCACCAGTATATCTTAGTGATCATGGACTATGCCACTCGCTATCCGGAAGCTATTCCTTTGCGCAACACTTCTGCTAAAACCATTTCCAAAGAATTGCTTCATGTGTTCAGTAGGGTTGGGATCCCTAAAGAAATCCTCACAGATCAGGGTACCCCTTTTATGTCCAGAGTAACTAAGGAACTCTGTAAATTGTTTAAAATTTCGCAATTGCGAACCTCTGTCTACCACCCTCAGACAGATGGTCTTGTGGAACGGTTTAACAGGACCCTAAAAAGTATGTTGAAAAAGGTAGTGAACAAAGATGGGAAAGATTGGGACTGCCTTTTGCCCTATCTTATGTTTGCTATTAGGGAAGTTCCCCAATCCTCTACAGGTTATTCCCCATTTGAGTTACTCTATGGGAGACATCCTAGGGGGCTCTTAGACATAGCTAAGGAAACCTGGGAAGGAGAAGTGACACCCTACAGGAGTGTAATTGAACACATATCACAAATGCAAGACAGAATTGCTTCAATTATGCCCATTGTAAGAGAAAACCTGGCCCAAGCCCAGGCTGCCCAACAAAGAATATACAACCGTAATGCTAAAATACAAGTCTTTTCACCTGGAGACAGAGTACTAGTTTTGGTCCCCACGGTGGAGAGTAAGTTCCTTGCAAAATGGCAGGGACCCTTTGAAATAATTGAGAGAGTCGGGGAGGTAAATTACAAGGTACACCAACCTGGCAAGAGGAAACCAGAACAAATTTATCATGTTAATTTACTTAAACCCTGGAAAGACAGGACATCATTGATTGCAGTACCAGCCTATGCTGGTTCTAAGGTAACTCACGAGACCCCTCTGGTCCCTGAGGTTACCATTGCAGAAACTTTGTCCACATCCCAAAAACAGGAGGTAAAAGAATTCTTAATGAGGAATAGGGATACTTTCTCTGACCTTCCAGGAAAGACTCCCGTTGTTGAGCATGATATTGTCACTGAGCCAGGTGTTCGAGTTAAACTCAAACCCTATAGGATTCCCGAAGCTAGACGAAAAGCTGTGGCTGATGAAGTAGCAAAAATGCTTGAGTTAGGGGTAATTGAAGAGTCCAATAGTGACTGGTCTAGCCCAATTGTTCTTGTTCCTAAGCCAGATGGTAGCTGGCGGTTCTGTAATGATTTTCGCAAACTTAATTCGGTATCCAAGTTTGACACTTACCCAATGCCTAGGGTAGACGAGCTCATAGACAGGCTGGGTACTGCTCGTTATCTGACAACATTGGATTTAACAAAGGGGTATTGGCAGATACCATTATCGGAACAGGCCAAGGAAAAAACTGCTTTTGTCACTCCAGGCGGTTCTTTCCAGTACAGAGTAATGCCCTTTGGCCTACAAAATGCCCCTGCCACGTTTCAAAGGGCTATGGATAGAATATTAAGACCTCACCAACAGTATGCGGCTGCATATTTAGATGATGTAGTGATACACAGTACAGATTGGGAGTCGCACCTGCACAGAGTTCAGGCTGTGTTGGATTCCCTCCGTAAAGCAGGCCTTACTGCCAACCCCAAGAAATGTGCCATTGGTTTGGAGGAGGCCAAGTATTTAGGTTACACCATTGGCAGAGGTGTGGTAAAACCCCAGGTAAATAAAACAGCAGCCATTCAACAGTGGCCACACCCTCTTAATAAGAAGCAGGTTAGAGCTTTTCTGGGTATCACTGGCTACTACAGGAGGTTTATTCCTCATTTTGCCACCTTGGCTGCTCCCTTAACAGACTTAACAAAGGGAAAAAACTCTGTCATGGTCAAGTGGTCCCCTGAGGCAGAAAAATCTTTTTAGGCCCTCAAAGATGCGTTATGTGCACAACCAGTCTTGTATTCCCCAGATTTTTCAAAGGACTTTGTGGTCCAGACAGATGCATCAGATGTAGGGTTAGGGGCAGTATTATCCCAGCTTTATAACGGGGAAGAGCATCCAGTGGTGTACTTAAGCAGAAAGCTCAATGACTGTGAGAGGAAGTATGCCACGATTGAAAAGGAGTGTTTGGCCATAAAGTGGGCCTTAGACGCCTTAAGGTATTACCTCTTAGGCAGAAAATTTGACCTTATTACTGACCATGCACCTCTAAAATGGATGGCCCAAAAGAAGGAGACCAATAGACGAGTGAATCGTTGGTTCCTCACGCTGCAGGACTACTGTTTCACAGTGAAACATAGGCCCGGGTCAGAAATGGGCAATGTTGATGCCCTGTCCCGGGTTCATTCCTGTTGGGCCTCAGTTGTTCCAACCATTGGGTTGAAACAAGGAGGGGGGTATGTGGTGAGGTCACTACTAGGATACCTGGAAAAGTCCAGGACGGAGCTTATTTATGCCCCAGGTTCCTAACAGAGTGGTTCCGGGACTGCTAGTCCAGCCCGGGTGTTATGTGTTGTACTGATGAATTTCAGGTGGTTAATTAAAGAGGCAGCTCAAGCCAGAGTGGAGAGTTCCTGGCTGGGGAAAAGACACAGGAAAGCTGCCTGTGTGAGAGGGACTGAAATCACCAAAAGGTTTGAGATGTGATATCTTCCTGTATGTTCTTTGTTTTGGGGAGACAGGCGGTAGGCCTTCTCCTGGTTAGTTAGGTAAACTGGCCTGTATTAGTTAGAAGCCCATTAAGTGGCAAGGATTTTATTTTGAATTGTTTGTTTTGTTTATTTTTTCTGCAAGAGACAATAAACTGCCAAAAAGAGACTATACTCTCATGAGTTGTGCTTGTGCCGTGGGCTGTGTTACCCCAGGAAAACTGATCCCAGCTACCCAAACTCTTACATATGGTGGAGGGTGCTCTGGCACAAAATAAAGCAACAAAAGGCAGTTTAATATTGCAGAGACTGTGAATTAAAGGGGTAGTTATCCCATAAGAACTGTGCAGCATGGAGGAGATTGTGAAACAGTTAATGCTGTCTAATGCCACCCAGCAACAGGCACAGCAGCAAGCGGAAGCCCGCCATAAGGAGCTGGTCCTACAGTTGCAGCAACAGACAATGGGTCAGCAACAGGCACAGCAACAGCAGATGATGGCCATGTTTAAAAAGCTGGCAGAAAATGCAGAGGAAGACCGGCAGGTACTGACAGGATTGGTCCAACAGTTGGCACAGAGACCCCAGGAGCCACCTGCAGTAGTACATAGCAATGTACCCAAAATCAATGTAAGCCGCTTCCTCCAAAAGATGACATCAGAGGATGATCCGGAGGCATATCTCACTAGATTTGAGCGGACCGCCGAAAGAGAGGGTTGGTTTAAAGAGCAGTTGGCAGGTCTTTTGGCACCCCTGCTAACTGGTGAATTGCAAAAAGCATATTTTGATCTTGACTCTGTTACTGCCAAGGATTATGAGAAACTGAAAAAAGAGATTCTGGCCCGCCTTGGCGTTACCCTGGAGCTTCGTGCCCAACGTGTATACTGCTGGGCTTATCACCCGGAGAAGCCTCCACGTTCCCAGATGTTTGACCTGATCCACCTGGTGAAAAAATGGTTGCAGCCAGAGTCCTTGACTGGACCTGAGATTATTGAGAGGGTGGTACTGGATCGCTACCTGAGGTCCCTTCCTGTTGCCCTGCGCAAATGGGTGACCCATGGAGACCCTAAAACTGCAGATGACCTTGTGGAGTTAGTGGAAAGGTACTTTGCTGCTGAGAACTTTGGCACCCCTCCCGCATCGTTCCGGGCCCCACACCTGAAAGGGAGGTACACCCTGGCAACGGGTAAGACTGTTCATGGGGACACGGGTGGTGGTAAAAGTAAATCACCCTTAAAGGGAGAGAATTTTGGCAAAAACCCGGGAGGCTGGCAATCTAAAACTGGAAAGTCTGAGACTCTTAGGTTTAATTCCGAGACTGTTAAATGTTTCCGTTGCCATGATTTTGGTTATTTTGCAGCAAACTGCCCTTTGCTTGATGATCCTATGCAATGTGATTTTTCTTACAGGAATAGACGCCAGTCCCTGTTTGCTACGGTTGCCTGCACTGCGGGGCTGGTTCAGGAAAAGCAAATGTGTAAAGTGAGTGTGAATGGGAAACAATTGCTTGCATTGCTAGACTCCGGTAGTCTAGTCACTTTGGTAAAGTTAGACTCAGTAGGCCCTGTGAAGTTCCAGTCAAAAAGGGTTGGTGTGGTTTGTATTCATGGTGACACACAGGAGTATTCTGTGGCGACCCTAAAGTTCAAAACGGGCCTTGGTACAGTGACTTACTCTGCAGGGGTAGTACCACACCTTCTGCATGATGCAATAATTGGGAGGGATTTTCCCCAGTTTTGGGATCTCTGGAATCAATCAGTTTCTCCCTGCTCGGATGCAGTGGTTGAAGGACCTGTGCCCATAGAAAATTCAGAGCTAACAGGTTCAGAGGATTCTCCTCAGGAAACCCCAGTTTTCCCTTTCTCTGTATTAGCAGGAAACTTGGAGGACCCTGAAGATGGTCAAAACCCTAGTGGAGAAACCAGTGAGTCAGGTATTATTGACAGTGTTGTGGATTTCTCTGATTTGAATGTACACAAAGAGAATTTCAGTACAGAACAGTTAAAAGACCCTGACCTTATAAAAGCTAGAGAAAATGTGAAAATAATTGACGGGGAACCTATTGAGCCAGGGCTCAGGTTATCCTATCCTCACATGTCTTTAAAAGGGGATCTACTGTACCAAGTATCAAAAAAATCAAATGAGGTGATTGAACAATTAGTGGTACCCAAACCATACAGGAAAATAGTGTTGGATCTTGCCCATGGTCATGTAATGGGGGGACATTTGGGTGTGAAAAAAACTACCGAAAGACTTTTGCAGAGATTTTTTTGGCCTGGTGTATATCAGCAGGTAAAGGATTACTGTGAGTCCTGTCCTGTTTGCCAAATTTCCACTCCAAGGCCACATTTTCGTAGTCCCTTAATCCCATTACCAATTATTGAAATACCCTTTGAACGAATAGCCATGGATCTGGTGGGCCCTTTGTTAAAATCTGCCCGGGGTCACCAGTATATCTTAGTGATCATGGACTATGCCACTCGCTATCCGGAAGCTATTCCTTTGCGCAACACTTCTGCTAAAACCATTTCCAAAGAATTGCTTCATGTGTTCAGTAGGGTTGGGATCCCTAAAGAAATCCTCACAGATCAGGGTACCCCTTTTATGTCCAGAGTAACTAAGGAACTCTGTAAATTGTTTAAAATTTCGCAATTGCGAACCTCTGTCTACCACCCTCAGACAGATGGTCTTGTGGAACGGTTTAACAGGACCCTAAAAAGTATGTTGAAAAAGGTAGTGAACAAAGATGGGAAAGATTGGGACTGCCTTTTGCCCTATCTTATGTTTGCTATTAGGGAAGTTCCCCAATCCTCTACAGGTTATTCCCCATTTGAGTTACTCTATGGGAGACATCCTAGGGGGCTCTTAGACATAGCTAAGGAAACCTGGGAAGGAGAAGTGACACCCTACAGGAGTGTAATTGAACACATATCACAAATGCAAGACAGAATTGCTTCAATTATGCCCATTGTAAGAGAAAACCTGGCCCAAGCCCAGGCTGCCCAACAAAGAATATACAACCGTAATGCTAAAATACAAGTCTTTTCACCTGGAGACAGAGTACTAGTTTTGGTCCCCACGGTGGAGAGTAAGTTCCTTGCAAAATGGCAGGGACCCTTTGAAATAATTGAGAGAGTCGGGGAGGTAAATTACAAGGTACACCAACCTGGCAAGAGGAAACCAGAACAAATTTATCATGTTAATTTACTTAAACCCTGGAAAGACAGGACATCATTGATTGCAGTACCAGCCTATGCTGGTTCTAAGGTAACTCACGAGACCCCTCTGGTCCCTGAGGTTACCATTGCAGAAACTTTGTCCACATCCCAAAAACAGGAGGTAAAAGAATTCTTAATGAGGAATAGGGATACTTTCTCTGACCTTCCAGGAAAGACTCCCGTTGTTGAGCATGATATTGTCACTGAGCCAGGTGTTCGAGTTAAACTCAAACCCTATAGGATTCCCGAAGCTAGACGAAAAGCTGTGGCTGATGAAGTAGCAAAAATGCTTGAGTTAGGGGTAATTGAAGAGTCCAATAGTGACTGGTCTAGCCCAATTGTTCTTGTTCCTAAGCCAGATGGTAGCTGGCGGTTCTGTAATGATTTTCGCAAACTTAATTCGGTATCCAAGTTTGACACTTACCCAATGCCTAGGGTAGACGAGCTCATAGACAGGCTGGGTACTGCTCGTTATCTGACAACATTGGATTTAACAAAGGGGTATTGGCAGATACCATTATCGGAACAGGCCAAGGAAAAAACTGCTTTTGTCACTCCAGGCGGTTCTTTCCAGTACAGAGTAATGCCCTTTGGCCTACAAAATGCCCCTGCCACGTTTCAAAGGGCTATGGATAGAATATTAAGACCTCACCAACAGTATGCGGCTGCATATTTAGATGATGTAGTGATACACAGTACAGATTGGGAGTCGCACCTGCACAGAGTTCAGGCTGTGTTGGATTCCCTCCGTAAAGCAGGCCTTACTGCCAACCCCAAGAAATGTGCCATTGGTTTGGAGGAGGCCAAGTATTTAGGTTACACCATTGGCAGAGGTGTGGTAAAACCCCAGGTAAATAAAACAGCAGCCATTCAACAGTGGCCACACCCTCTTAATAAGAAGCAGGTTAGAGCTTTTCTGGGTATCACTGGCTACTACAGGAGGTTTATTCCTCATTTTGCCACCTTGGCTGCTCCCTTAACAGACTTAACAAAGGGAAAAAACTCTGTCATGGTCAAGTGGTCCCCTGAGGCAGAAAAATCTTTTCAGGCCCTCAAAGATGCGTTATGTGCACAACCAGTCTTGTATTCCCCAGATTTTTCAAAGGACTTTGTGGTCCAGACAGATGCATCAGATGTAGGGTTAGGGGCAGTATTATCCCAGCTTTATAACGGGGAAGAGCATCCAGTGGTGTACTTAAGCAGAAAGCTCAATGACTGTGAGAGGAAGTATGCCACAATTGAAAAGGAGTGTTTGGCCATAAAGTGGGCCTTAGACGCCTTAAGGTATTACCTCTTAGGCAGAAAATTTGACCTTATTACTGACCATGCACCTCTAAAATGGATGGCCCAAAAGAAGGAGACCAATAGACGAGTGAATCGTTGGTTCCTCACGCTGCAGGACTACTGTTTCACAGTGAAACATAGGCCCGGGTCAGAAATGGGCAATGTTGATGCCCTGTCCCGGGTTCATTCCTGTTGGGCCTCAGTTGTTCCAACCATTGGGTTGAAACAAGGAGGGGGGTATGTGGTGAGGTCACTACTAGGATACCTGGAAAAGTCCAGGACGGAGCTTATTTATGCCCCAGGTTCCTAACAGAGTGGTTCCGGGACTGCTAGTCCAGCCCGGGTGTTATGTGTTGTACTGATGAATTTCAGGTGGTTAATTAAAGAGGCAGCTCAAGCCAGAGTGGAGAGTTCCTGGCTGGGGAAAAGACACAGGAAAGCTGCCTGTGTGAGAGGGACTGAAATCACCAAAAGGTTTGAGATGTGATATCTTCCTGTATGTTCTTTGTTTTGGGGAGACAGGCGGTAGGCCTTCTCCTGGTTAGTTAGGTAAACTGGCCTGTATTAGTTAGAAGCCCATTAAGTGGCAAGGATTTTATTTTGAATTGTTTGTTTTGTTTATTTTTTCTGCAAGAGACAATAAACTGCCAAAAAGAGACTATACTCTCATGAGTTGTGCTTGTGCCGTGGGCTGTGTTACCCCAGGAAAACTGATCCCAGCTACCCAAACTCTTACAATATATACACAACTTTGGCAGGTCTGAATTTTCAGATTCGGACTTTTAGGGGGTTATTTATCAAGGTCCGAATTTATCTCAATATCGGCTGCTGCAAACTCCAATCTAACCCGCTTTTTAACGCTTATTTATTATTAAATTTTCCCAGAAATTACCTTTGTGGGAAAAGCTCAGATTTTTAAAATTTTGTCGTGAATTTTCCCCAAAAACTCTTTTTCGAATCTTCGAAGACATCATGAAATTGCCCAAAACCCCCGACACAACCAAAAATCAATGGGACTGTTCCATTGACTTTTATGCAACCTCGACAGGTTTGAGATGCCGTGTTTTTATATTCTGGCTTTTTAGCCTTTGGAGTTTAATAAATTCCGAAAAATTCGTGATTTTTTTAAGCCTATTATAACACAAAAAATCACGAATTTTTCCGATTTCAGGGAATTTCGGATATTGGGAGCTTAGTAAATAACCCCCTAAGCATCCTCTGGGTATAATAAATCTTGAAGAATTTTATAGAAAAAAACCAGGAGTTTTTGGCATTCAGACTTTAATAAATAACACCCTGTGTGTGTTTCTGCATAACCCAACATCTATGTACTCATTTCAGAGTCCTGATATAAACAAGAGCTAATGTTTCTCTACGCAGATTTTGCTTTTGGCTCTGCAGTGTGTAATCTTGCCCAACCTCTGAGCTGTGCTCAGCTTTGATTGACAGATGTGTCCTCCAATAAACTCACAATAAACTCGTGATCTATATTATGGGCCTCTTTATCAGAAGTAGAGTGGCACTTTGCTTGTCAAAAATAGAATAGAATACTTTCCTTGATGGAAAGGGAATCTCTGTCAATGTCAAGATGGAAATTTTAATCAAAATGTTTTTATAATTTTAAACAATTTCTAGAACTATAGTGCTAGGACCAGTGACATCAAAAATTTGTACTATCTTTAGTATACATAAAAAAAAAACTCACAATGCCGCACACAGTGTGCAAAGAGCACAAAAAAAGACAGCAACCTGATATATTTTTGTATTTTGCCACTGTGTGGGGTATTGTGTAGACAGCTGTAGCTGTAGGCCTCTGCGCTCTGTTTCAGGAAGCACATACAGTAGGGGGCAGATTTATCAATGGTCAAATTTCTAAGTAAAAAATACTTTGAAATTCGACCATCGAATTTAAATACTTTGAATTTGAATATCGAATTCAAACTTTTTTCACCGAATTTGGGTATTCTGCGGTCGAACAATTAAATCCTTCGAATCAAACGATTCGAACGATTCGAACAATTTTATTGTACGATCGAATGATTTTACTTCGACTTCAAATAACATTTAATTTGGTTTAATTTGGCGATGTATTGAAGTCGAAGTTTTTCTAAAGAGACAGTACTTCGATTATCGAATGGTTGAATATTCAAACTATTTTACTTCGAATCAAATTCGAAGTCGTAGTATCCTATTCTAAAATTCCCTCTAATTCACTTCTACCCTTGATAAATCTGCCCATAGGTGTCCTTCGTTTCTGCCTCCTACCCATATTATTCTGAGGCCAAAAGTAGGAGAAGCAGAACCTACAGCCCATGTCCAGCCACTCCCACCCTCTATTTTGATCTAATTCCCCTCTGTTGGTCTACTTTCCTGCTTCTTCTGCTTGTGCTAGGTTTTCCTTTTTTCCTTGTTCTTGCAGTGATCCCCAAACAGTAACTTGTAAGTAACATGTTACTCTCCAACCTCTTGGATATTGGTCAAAGTGGCCTCGAAGCAGGTGCTTGTTTTTGAATTCCAGGCTTGGGGCAAGTTTAAATACAAAAGGGGGGTTGTGGGAGCACTCCTAAGGCTAAGTAAAAATGTACAGTATAATGGAAGTGCTACTGACTTGGCCAAATTAATCAGCACACATTCCCTGGGTCCTAGACAGCCTCTTCCTAGGTCACGGCTACCAAATACAACAACAAGTAGTTGTGTCAGTACAATTTAACCACTGGTCCATGACAATCAGGCAGTGTGTTCAGGGCCGGAACTAGGGGTAGCCAGAGTAGGCACGTGCCTAGGGCACAAAGCTGGGGGGCCGCCAGGCACGTACCTGCTCCGTCACCTACCCTATGTCCGGTCCCCTCACTCCCCATGCGCTGATTGGCGCTTCTGCACATGCGTGCCGGCGTTGACACATACATGCGCGACGGCATCATCAACTTGCGCATGCACGCGTTCACCTGGCGCTGCGGCTGCCCAGGTCGTCTAGGGCATCTGCCCGGTGTAGCCTGCTCTGAGTGGGTTTGATCCTATATCCAAAAAATTACTTTGAATTTCACATTTTTATACTTTGGAAATTCCCTCGAATTCACTTCGACCCTTGATAAATTTGCCCCTAAGTGTAGTTGTGGAATAGGTTGGGTAAAAAAACAGCACAGTACAGGATCAGGAACCAGGAGCGTAGTCAGGAGAAACAGACCGGGGGCAAAACCAATCGTTAAGCCATTTCTTATTTCAAATACAAATGTCAGTCACGTCTTAAAACTTTAATTTCAAAATAATTCTGAGACCTTATTCATCAGTGAGACAATAGCCCTAAAGTAATCTTCATGTAGGAAAGGCAGTCGTGACCTTTTTTATTTTCAAAAAACTATAGCAATTATATAAAAAACAAACAACCCCCCCCCAAATAAACGAAAAAGAACCATCTGTAAACTCTGTAAAAAAAGTGTCTTGTTTCCTTCTGTAGTCAGGACCACATAGTCCCTGGGACTCGTTCCAACCTTCTGCTTCAAATAGAAAAATACAGAACCTAATGCAACAGCAAAGCACACGGAGCCGGAGAAAGCACATTGTACATTTATTGAAAATAGTCTATTCGAGAATTATAATGGAAAATCTGAGCAAGGAATAAAGTTTCTTCCACAAGATCCTGGAACGAGTCCAACGCACAAACCCAACTGAATACCTTTGTGTTTGCAAAATAAAAAATCTCTATGGCACACAATGTAATCTCTTCATATCAGCCTACTCGGTGAAGAATTTTTCAAGATACAGGAAGATCATCCACTTCATATTTTTACCTTCTCTGCTTAGTTGCCGACCCCTCCCTGAAATTCTCATTATTAAAAAATTGTTCTGCATTTTCTACTTTCAGATTAAATATGCTAAGCCTTTCATTTAATGCCTCGGTGCCTTACAGTCAGATATTCACACGAAACCCAAGTTGCAAGCGAGTCAAGAGTCAACACCAAATTTAAAATTTAAGTTTAAAAAGGATTTTGTATAAAGACAAGCTGTTTGTTTGATGGTGTGATATTATTATAGTCATGGGATAGGAAAGAATACAGTATGTAATTAAATAAGTAATCAATAAACTGACTCAGCTAACAATCTAAAAAAAGGCAAACTGATATGAAAGAGTTGAGAATGAAACTACTTTACTTGCTATAGAATTTATTAATACAATGATTAATCCATAACTAATTTTATCAAGCCTCCTGGAAAGCTTCAAGGGAAGTAGCTTTCATTAGTATCAGTATTGTATTGATATTGATAGAATCCGAATTAATCCAAGTGAATCTACTAAAATGTGTTGCCTGAAGAGCTTTCATATAATCAGATCTGAAATATAACTCAGTTTAGTTGGCACAGAAATAGCAAGGTTCCAAGACAGAGGGTTAAAGGATAGTAGTGATGGGTGAATTTGCGACGTTTTGCTTAGCTGAAAAATTAGAGAATTTCCAGCGAAATTCACAAAAAGGCAAAAAATTCACGAAACAACGCCGGCGTCCGTTTATGACGCCGGCGTCCGTTTTTTTTCATTCCAGGGTACATTCGCTGGTGAAAATGTGCCGGCGTCCAAAACTAGACGCCGGCGAAATTTCTCACAATCACACAAATTTACCGCAAATTCGCACCTGCGAAGGATAGTGATGGGCTAATTTATTCGCCAGGCATCGATTTGCTGTGAATTTCTGCATTTCGCCGCCTGCAATTTATTTAACGAAACTGCTGCAAAAATTCACCACCGAAAAAAATTTGCTGCAACAAAACAGTACAATGTGTAAAAATAGTTTAGTGTTAAAATAATTTTGACGCCAACTGACTTTGGACAAAAGAGTCACACATGAAAAAATTGTTGCGCACGGAAAAATTATTGCACGTCAAAACCATTGAGTTTAATGCATTAGAACAATTAAGTTGCGCCTGTAAAAATTGTCACGTGTGTAAAAATTGTTGCGCGTCAAAATTATTTTAATGCCCATGGACTCCAATGCGTTTCACAAATTTTTTGCCGTTTTGCAATTTTTTTTTGGAGTTTTGTGAATTTTTTTGCGACATGAAACAGGACAGATTCGCCCATCACTATTAAAGTAGAAGGAAAGTTGTATCCCACTTGTGGTGCCAAATGTTAGCCGCCTCCAAGTGAATGTATCTACTTACCTTAAACCCTAGCCCGTTGCTCCAATCAGCAGAAAACTGCACCGGCTCGGGGTTATTCCAGTGAGCACCATGGAGCAATCATCTTCCGGCTTCTTCTTTCTTCTCGTGGCTGTGCATGCGCAGTAGAGCCAAAAGCCAAACTTTAACTGGCCGGCTATTCCGTTCTGCTGCGCATGTGCCTGCCCCAGGAAAGAATACGCCGGAATAAACCTGGGCCTGTTCAGTTTTCTGCTGATAGGTAGTGATGGGCGAATTTGTACCGTTTAGTTTCGGCAGAAAATTCGTAATAGTCAAAGCCGTCAAAATTGGCACAGGTGTTGGAACCATTGCCGGTGTCAACATTTTTTCGATACAGGCGAATTATGGACAGTGAATTTTCGCTGCAAATCCGCAAATTTGTTTGCCGGCTGCGAAACGGGCAAATTCGCCCATCACTACTGATATGAGCACCAGATCGGGATGTGAGGTAAGTAAATACAATCACTTGGGGGTGCATAACTTTTGGCACCTTAAGGGGGCTATGACTTTTCTTCTCTTTTAAAGACACAGTCTGAATTATTTGATTACTTCTAAGGGGCAAATTTACTAAAGTGCCAAAATTACAATTTGCAGGGATGTCGCCAATTTACTAAAAGGTGAAGAAGACAATTCGCTAGCGAAAAAGCTCAGCGCTAGAGAAACTTTGTACCATTTCGCCAGACGAATTTTTGCTCACGATTGTTAATTTTCAAATTTATGTGTGAACTTTCCAATACGTTACCCTTTTCTCCAAAGTCTGTATTGCCAGGTTCTACATCCTCAATTATTATGTCAGTGACATCATATCCTGTTTTCCAAAACAGTCAAAAAGCATTTTTTCATATTTTAAAGTGGGATTATGTTTACTGTACAAGTTGTAAGTGTTGAATAAATGTTGTTTAACTTTTTTTAACCATTTGAAGCTCATTTCAAATTTGTTTTAGGGTGGGCTCATGTCTATGACAATAGAGGATTTCTTTAGTCTTCCTTTTGCTTCCTTGGATATTTTTAATAATAAGTGGCCACTTCCAGCAATTTCACCAACATCACTAATAAATACATAGATATGACCTCTATGTTCCCGCCATATTTAAATTGATGTAACTGTATGTTAATAAAGTTTAGCTAGGAAAAAAGTAACGATAGAGAAAATTCACGCCGATAAATTTGCGCTGGCGAAAGTATGCCAGCGTTCATTTGCCGAGACAAAGTTTCACATTTTCATAAATGCACGTGTTTAGAATGTAAGTAAATTTGCCTCCTAGATATTTTATTGTGTGATTTAGATTTCAACAGGCTTATTCCAAACAGGCATTTAGTAAAGGCTGGACGAGGAATGGTTACTATTCAAAATTGTGTATGGTAGGCACTCAAAAATCCCACAAACAGGTTAACATGTGTGTAATACACCTGCCATATATAATTTTAAATATGGATTATCTCCTTGAGATGTATATTAGGGGCATGTACTTGGCCCCACAATTCTATTGGTGAACACTTTCTGACCCTTACTTTATACAAGGTGTCTTTAAACCAAGTAAGGATTTCTCTGCCTAGACAGTGGCCTATGTCAGTCCATAGCTAAGCCTCTTGAGGTTGACAGGCAACGCCAGCCTTAGTGTCAGGAGTGCTCCATTCTGGAGCGTTCTTCTTCATTTTCAAGATGTTAGAGCCCATGTTCACGTAGTTATGTCATCATGCCAAGTTTTGCTGCAAAAGCCCAAAACAAAAGGATTCCATAGAGGCTTGAGTTTGATGCCCAAATATAGGCCTTTCTTGTTAAAGTTCCTGGGTGCTCCTAAATAGTTTAGTCTTGCCTTGATCCATCAGTTCCTGACCTCCTGCTTTGACTTTGCCTATTCTGCCTGCCCTGATCTTGTAACCTGAATATAACTATGGACTTTCTTGACCCCTTGGATACTGGGAATTGGACCTTTCTGCAAACAGGTTCCTCCTTGGGCCCAACTCCAACCTACTAGAGCCACTAGGCCCTGACACTTATTAGTACCTTTATGTAGGATGAGTACCACCTTGTGCAAAATACTGCTATTGCCACCACTTGCCATTTTGGAAAGCAGTCTACAAAACACAGAGTCCCCTTTATCACCGGCCTTGTTGAGAGCTAATTGCAATATTTTACTTTGTGGGCATATTAAAATATACTTCATACAGTAATTTGTGTGTAATATCTAGTTTTTGTAGAGAGGGATAATGGCCATTCCGTCCCTCCACCCCCCACTGTAAACAATGCACAGGTTAAACACCCCAAATATCCATAAAAGTATGGTCTTTACAGTAATGGAGTGGCTGAAAAATAGTAGAGGCAGTATTTCATATGGTGCAAGTTAACTACTAGAGATTATTACTAGAGACAATTGTCTCATAGTCCAAACATATAAAAGACAGTATAACTAGAATAATGCAACTTTCACTAAAAAATGTAAGGCTATTAGAAGATGCTAAGTAGCTCCATAAACTTAAGAAGACATGAGACCACAAGGGACAGATTACTTCTTATAATACTCAAGTTTCAGTGAGCCGTGTGACATAACCAACACCCATTATAACAGATGACTTCACTAAACACCATTTATAAAGATACATTTTTACAGTTTATACATGTAATTTGTGTAAAAAGGGCTAATATAGATCAAAAATATAATTATTAAATTGTCAAAGTAATCGGGAAGGTTTCAGAACTCAAAGTTGACTTATGTTAATGAAGATCAGATTGGGAAACATGAACTCTTATTATGTTTAAATAGTAGTTTAAGCAGCTTATTACTATATAATACTTTATTAGTAATTTAACAGTATTTTCACAGTTCAAGCGACTTTAGTGTGTTCAACATATTGCCTTGGTATAATATTGTAAGTGTAACATTATTACATTATTAATTCAATTGTAGTATTGATGCTACTGCTGTAATACATTCAGAATAATCCAGATAGTCCTTACCCAGGGGTGTAACTACAAAGGAAGCAGACCCTGTGGCTTCAGGGGGGCCCAGGAGGTATAGGTGGCCCCATGAGGCCCTAATTAATGAGCAATTTCAACATATATTGGTTGAGCCTCTAGATATGTTGAGGCCCTAAAATTAATTTGCCATGAGGCCCAGTATCATCTCGTTACACCACTGTCCTTACCCCACACTAGGGGGCCCATTTAATAACAATCACATTTTTGTTTTTTCAACACATTTTTAAAATTTCCTTTTTTTTGACAAAAGCTCATAAAATTGGAGATTTATTAAATGAAAAAACCATAAAAACCTCTAATACAAAACTTCACCAGGTAAAATTTGTCAATTTTACCTGGTGCTATGGAAGTCAATGGGAGCTGTGCTGATCCTATTGGACCGTTTTAATTTGGACTTTTAGAGGTTTTCTGATTTTTTTTCGAAAATAATTAAAAATCTTAAATTTTTAATGGTTTTCAAGGTATTTGTATTTTTTAGCGCATTATTTTTTATTCTGATCTTTTAATAAACGTCATTCGTAGTGATGGGCGAATTTGCGCTGTTTCGCCGAACAAAACGCGCCGTTTCGCGAATTTTTCGCTGTTTCGCGAATTTCACGCGAAATTCGCGAAACAGCGAAAAATTCGCGAAACGGCGCGTTTTGTTACGCCGGCGTCCATTTTTCGAAAAAAAAATTTTGACGCCGGCAAATTTTTGACGCGAATTTTCCCGGGAGTTTCGCTAATTTATTCGCTGGCAGCGAATCGTGAATTCGCGCCTGGCGAATAAATTCGCCCATCACTAGTCATTCGTAATTTTGTGAGTTTAGTCGTGGTTTCGAAAACCACTGAAATCCAACCTTTAATACATACATGAACCATATTGTTCAAAATAGGTACAAATAAACAAAAAACATATTTAAATATTCCAGAGTAACATCAAAATGACTTAAAGAAGAAAGTACTGAGCAAAGAGCATAACAACTTGCAAGTAGAGTAGCATTTCTCAGCTTCTTACAGATGACAAGTTGGTTTTTAGGTTGTCAGAAATGTGAAGAAAATGGTGTATTCTGTTATCAGGTTTTGGATTTAATTTGAAGTATCCTATTTCCAAAGTTGTTTACGGATTAGAAATTCTGTTTTAAGGTTGTTGCTTATCTCTTTTAAGATGAAGAATAAATGATTAATTCCAAATCCAGTGTGACATAATTATTCAAATATAGTGATGGGCGAATTTATTCGGCAGGCGCAAATTCGCGGGATTCGCTGTTAGCGAATAAATTCACAAAACGCCCGCGAAAATTCGGGCGAAAAAATTCGCCGTCGTCAAATAAACTTTTTCGCGTCGTAAAAAACGGCCGCCGGTGTCCAAAAACTGCCACCGGCGTAAAAAATGGGCGCCAGCGTCAAAAATGAGACACCGGCGCTGTTTCGTGAATTTTTCGCCATTTTGCGAAATTCGCAAATTTTTCAGCGAAGCGAAACAGCGCAAATTCGCCCATCACTATTTAAATACTATCCTGTAGGGAGGCATGCATGACACGGGACAAGGGTACAAAATGCGTTTGGTTCGTTGTCTTTCTTTTATGGCAACTAGTTCATATACCGTATATACTCGCGTATAAGCCGAGTTTTTCAGCACCCAAAATGTGCTGAAAAACTCTACCTCGGCTTATACGCGGGTCAGCTTAGGGGAAAAATAGACACCCCCCTCCCCAGCGGAACCCCAGTTCTCATATGTGCCCTAAATCCCTGCGTAACCAGCCAGTCCCTCACCGGCCGCAGATACGAGGCTCCTTCCGCGGCCCCAACACTCCTCCCTCTCCCATAGCGCATCAGGAGAAGAGTATGACGTAGCGCAGCTCCTCCTGTCTGGTGACGGTGAGGTTGTCGCTAGAGGTGTCATGGCTGCTCAAAAGATCAATGAGGCGCTGGAGCACCTAGCAAAAGCAGAAAAAAGGTACCGGTAATATTAAGGCACCGGGAAGGAAATTAAGAGCTCAGTTGCCTTAAGAGATGCGTTGCCTTTTATCGTCATTGGGGTTCAGTGTGACTTTTCCCGATGAGGGAAGGGCTGCTGTGTTCTAAATAATGTCCATACGATTGCCATGGGTTATAGTCTACTGTTGTTCCGCAGACATTACCCTAATGGCGTCAACATTGAGCTAATACTTATTTCCCTCAAATGAGAGCCCTAGTCTTCCTGCAATCACTGGCTTCCCTTGATCTCATCATACTCTGGCCTAGATCAATAAAAGAAGTACACTAAGAGCAGGCACACTAAGAGCAGACACACTAAGAGCAGGCCTACCTTTCATTGTTATTCAGTGGGTGCAGGTACAGATTGATTTTCAAAATGAATCAGTTAATAGTGCTGCACTGAAATCCATGTCTCAAAAGAGCAAACAGATTTTTTTATATTAAATTTTGAAATCTGACATGGGGCCCCTAGGCTTATACATGAGTCAATAAATTTTTCCAGTTTTCTTAGGTAAATTAGGTACCTCGGCTTATACACAAGTCAGCTTATACACGAGTATATACGGTAACTGTCCATTACTTTGGAAATATTTCCAAAGGGTGAAGTGAGCAATCGGTAGCCAAAACGAGCCAGAAATACAATCTGCAGGAACATCGCTAATTCACTAAGGGGCAAATTCACTAACCAGCGAAAATTCACCAGTGATGGCATCACTCACATCGCAACACTTTGCCAGGCATACGAACGATGGCGATGTTGCCTAACAATGGCAAAATTGCGCTAGCGTTAATTCGGCATGCAAAGCGAAGTTGCGCTAGCGTTGGCTAATTTGCATATGCCGGGAAGTTAAATTTCAATGGACATATATGTTGCAGCTAGTTATGGGTGGATTTGTGAAACGGCGCTGGCGTCTCGTTTTTTACGCTGGCGTCCGTTTTTTGACGCCGGCGTTTTTTTGGTGAAAATGTGCCGCCGTACAAATATGGACGCCAGCAAATTTTTGCGGGCATTTCACGAATTTATTCGCCGGCGGTGAATCATGCAAATTGCGCCTGGCAAATAAATTCGCCCATCACTAGTTGCAGCAAAAACATTACACTACACAAGCCCAGGGAACCTTAATAAAAGAAAATAGAGTTGTTATATTGCCCTACACATGAGCCCAGTGTATAGTTTATGTGCCATATGTAAGGAAATGTAGGGGGGAAGTTGCACCGTTTTTTGGGACTTACAATTATTTTCAACTTTTTTATGAGCAAATCCTATCTACTCTATTGCACTTCGCCTGGTCTGAGGTGGCAAATGAAAGTCTGGCGCAAGAGGTAACGTTCAGTAAAATCCGCTGTGTCCCATTAGGAAATGAATTGACGGGAGCCTTTTGCAACCACGGGTGAAAATCAATGAAAAAACTTTATTGCCAAGTAATCATTAAAAACATGAACAGGTATCATCTTAGAGACCTTTAACTAAACCATATAGTATACTTAATTAAAAACATATGTCAATTAAAATTAGCATATTACACTTATGGTTCATCACAGGTTAATATCTATCTATTCTAAATCTAGGGATTATATGTATGTGCATATATTCTTCTTTTAAATGCGGATCTACCCACTCTGAGCCTTTTTTTTACTAAAACAAAAAAAAGTGTATTTTTCTTACTTTTTTTACTCTCATATTATAATACACATCTAGTTAGAAAAAAACAGGAGACCTCCCAATTTCCCAATTTGGATAACGGGTTTTCAGTGTGTATATCCAATAGACCTCTCTCTGATCCACCGCTCTCTGCAAGTCTCCTCCCCTCACTCCCAATTTGACTTGTTCAATGCCTTGAAATTTTACTTGGCTAAAATTGCCATTAAAAATCCGCATCTTAGTTAATTTACGAAGTAACACTCATTCGACAGAGCGAAACTTCGCCTGGCGTAAGAGTGCAAAGTAGCGCCAGAGTCTATCTACTTCACTAGCGAAGTTATGCCAGTGACCATTAGGAAATCAGCAAAGTACCGAAATGACGTCACGCTGGACGATTCGCAATGAAAGAGTTCATCGCTAATGAAGTTTTGCGTCCTTTCGCCAGGTGAATTTTCGCGTAGGCAAATGATTGTTACTCCGCAAATTCAGTAAAGTTCAAATTTTCAATTACGTTACCCCTTTCACCAGAGTCTGCTTCACCAGCTTAGACCTGGCGAACTGATAAGATGAAGCTACATCCTCCTAAATCATATGTCAGTGACATCATATCCTGTATGCCGAAAAGTCATAGGTACCCCTAAGAAAAATGAGGGCCAATATACACTTAACACGTAACAGGTCTAAGCTACGTTTTAGTACTATGTACTCAAACCAGTCGTATAATATTAAACGCATTATTCGGAAACACTGGGGTATATTATTAAGATCTTGACTTGACTTTTGTGTGAACGAAACACGTTAAACTATGGTTCATTTATTAGACAGAGTGCCTTTCTAATGGAATGTTAATGCAATAATAAAATATGGATTTTTAAAGCAACTTTCAAGTCTGTATTTCTCCCTCTATGGTGCACCGTGCTTGTTTTGATAATAATAAAAAACAAAACACTTAACATTAGACATTGAGAAGGTATTTGATAAGCTGGACTGGCAATACCTATTTGGGATCTTGGAAAGGTTGGACTGTGGCCCTAAAGTTATAAATACGTTAAAATCATTCTATAATACATCGACAGCTAGGTTGAATTTACTTTCTACGACCAGTTTAAATCCTATTGTTTTCCAACGATGGACTAGACAGGGTTGTCCACTTTCACCAACTTTGTTTGCCCTTGCCATAGAATCTTTGGCGAGAGCTATAAGAAGTAGTGTAGATATTAAAGGCATCACGATAAAGCGGAATGAATATAAACTTTCCTTATTCACTGACGATCTGTTAGTTCATTTAACCAACCCCCTAACACCACTGCCTAATTTATTAAACATGACTGCAAGATTTGAAAAGATATCAGGGTTAAAGATCAATCAGGATAAAATCGAAATGCTTCCATGCAATATTCCTAGGCATGTAAAAAAACGAATAGAACTAAATTTTGGATTTAAAACACAAATTACGTATTTACGTTATTTGGGAGTGAATCTTACAACTAAACTTTGTATAAAGCCAACTTCCCTATGATGTTTAAATCATTAATACAAAATCTGTTGCAATGGGGTAAACATCATATATCCTGGATAGGGAGGATACATTGTGTAAAAATGGTGATAATACCAAAAATTGTGTATCTATTCCGCACTCTGCCGATTAAGATTTTGCTAGCAGATTTGAAGAAATTTCAATCTCATGTAAATAACTTCATATGGCAAAATAAACACCCACAAATTTCAAGTAAGATCTTGTACCTACATAAAAAGAATGGAGGCCTTTCTGTTCCAAATATTATAAGATACTACCAGGCGGCTAGACTGGCACAATGGACTTTAGTACATGCAGGATCGTTGGCCCCTATAGGTTGGCCCCTATATGGGTCCAAATAGAAAATGATTTATTGTACCCATATAGTCTACAGCAGGTACTATGGCTCAAAAATATTATTCCAAAACTTTATTGAGGTATCCCCTATTACAGTTGATATGTTAGGCCTTTGGTGAACACTTGCAAAAATGAATGATCTTATTTCATCCTCTTCGCCGCTTAGCTCCTTCTTAAACAATCGAGAATTTATTCCAGGACTCTCACAGCAACATTTTGGGTGGTGGAACAATAAGGGAATCACTACATTAGACTCTTTAACTAGAAGAGGAAAATGTCTCTCTATAACACAACTTGTAGATATATATCAACTTCCTCCACAATAACTATTTAGAGCTTCACAAATATTACATTATGTAAAAAAGCAGGCTGCATAAACTGAAAGGGGGACACTTACTCTGTCGAGTTTTGAAACAGTGTGTAAACAAACACCATTGGCCTTGTATATAAAAAACGTAACCGATTGGTCCCTAATGATAAAAAGCTTCCCTACATGCTTGAGTGGGAAAAAGATTTTAGTGACCAACTTTCAACCCAACAATGGTCAAATTGTAGCTTAATGGCGAATAAGGGAAGTAACTGTACAACTGTCATGGAGACTTCGGTAAAATTGCTGCATAGAGCGTACTTGGTCCCAGCCAGATTGCATAGAATTTATCCCTCATACGACCCGAGATGTTTTCGGGGATGTACCGAAAGAGGAACCATGGCCCACAAATGGTGGGAATGTAAGGTTGTATCTAAATATTGGGATAAAGTGATATGTTCTAGATTTATTAAAGACCCCTTTGTTATGCTGCTAGGAATGAGACCAAAAAAAATTCCTAAAAAAACATTTTGACTGTGTCAACATATTCTTATGGCAGCTAGGATAAATGTCTCTAGCAATTGGAAAAAGCCAGATGTACCTATAGCATCTCTTAAAACCAGAATAATCCAGATAGCAGCTAATGAAAAACTTGGTCATATATTATTAAATGACATGGAAACATATGAAAAAACTTGGCTTCCATGGTTAATATATGAAAAAGATATAACACTCAACTTAGCACTGCATATTTAAAGAGGTATACTGGAATTATAAGATCTCAATAATTAGGACCATCGCTAAAAAGATAAATGTTGTAAAACATAAAACAATAACCCTGGTTGCCAAGGGGATAATTTTTATTTTATTTATTTATTTTTTTAATTTTTTTTTTTTTACTTTTACTTTTTCTTTTAATTATTATTATTTATTAAATTCAAATTTATTCCAGTTATCAATTTTTTTCCTCTAAAAATTTGTGTTTTTTTTAAAATTTCTCTAACACTCTAAAATTTATATATTTATTAAGTGTAAAAACCATGAAAAGCTCTAACACAAAACTCATCAGTGGAGGTCCTATAGACATCCGCACTGATCTTATTGGAATTTTTTTAAGACATGGGGAGACCCATTTATCAAAGGTCTAATTTCGAATTCATGTGAGTTTTTTAAACTCTAATCAGGGCCGGATTTACATGATGGGCTCCCCTAGGCCCACTGACGTTCATTGCCTCCGTCCCCTCCCTGTTATTCACACAAATTTTCATCATGGGGACCAGAGAAATGGGTATTGGCGCACGGGAAATTTAAAAAACAATTGTATCTCCTGCACATCCTCACTGTTTCTGAACCAATGTGGGTATGGTTGGGCATAGAGTTGCCAAATTTTCATAAAATTTCCACCGGCCGGTGGTGGGGACGGGAACAAAAAGGGGAGTGTTGTGATGTAAAAGGGGGTGGAACCACGTCGCATGATGGGCAGAAGGTGGAGAAAAGGTAAGTTTTGAGTGAATTGGGGCAGGCCAAGGGCTTTTTTTAAGGGTATTACAAATTTATTTTGTAATACCGGCCCCGGACTTAGCAGGTGTTTTACTGTCTAGGCCATTAAAAATACCGGCCAGGTGGCAACCCTAGTTGGGCATAGGGTTGCCACACTTTGAAACAGTGGAGACCGGGGCAGGGGGAGCGGACCATGCCATCAGGGGGCGGGGGATAGCACTAGCTTCAGGGTTTTCTAGCATCAATAGGCGTTCTTGCAGGAGAGTCATCAGAGCAGCATGAGTGGGTGCGCTGACCCTTATAATCAAAAGTAGTGCATATAGATGCAAGTTTTTTTATGCAATGGCATCAATATTTTTGTCTGTTTCACACTTGGGGCTGTGTTCGTCAATGATCCTTAAATTCTATACTAGAGACAACTAACAAAGGTAAGTAAGATAGGGCCAGGGTTGGACTGGGCCAGTGGGACACTGAAAAAAAACCTAGTGGGCTCCAACCAGATCCCCTGAAACTGTGTGCTTTCTGAGCTTCAGAAGGAGGTTGTGGCTGGGGGATGTCGAGCTGGTGGGCCTGGACCCCCCCCCCGTCTCACACTGGATGGGGCTGTGGCTCTGTGTTACTTTTTTCCTTGGGAGAGTGCATTTTTATCCTTAAACCATGGGCAAATGCATAGTTACTAGATTTTTTGCCATATTGGCACCTGTAGCTATTTGGGCCTTCTTGAGCTTTCTCTTTAGGCTTATATTAAGGGAAAAATAAGAGTAAGAATGAACACAGACAGAATCTACTGAGTTTGTGTGAGTTTCGGGTCTATAACATCTCCGATCTTCGGTGCACAAAGGATTAAAGCTGAGTTGTTTATTCGCCAAACCTGGGTTTCTTTAACAACAAACTTTAAAAATGTATGTACATTTCTCACTCACACGCACCGGGGAGATTATTTATAAGACAAGGAAAAGCTGTTTTTGTTTTAAATATTTATCCCTTACCACAAGGTAAAATGCATCATTGTGGTTTACTAGGCTTGTGTGAGCGTAGACAGTGATTCTTCATTTCAGCATAGAAGATAGGTAACATTCAGCTCTAAACCTTGTCTACTAAATGGGATTTTCTTTTTGGAAAAGGTTAACACAAATATATCAATCAAGACTCAGACGTCTGCCTTCCCTTACCCAACATTTTAAAAACTTGTGGGTTTGAAACTGGGGCTCGATACAAATCAAATAAAAACATGATCTGTTCTAGTTTTGTCTTTCTGTGCAACAAATTATTGACCCATAGAGCGAGATTAATCAATGACAGCACTTTCTACCCATTTAAAAAAAAGCTGTTCAGCGATGTACAGTACATCAAGGTCTGTCTACTAAACCCTTCCATTTATCTTTCACTCGCCATTTCTGCTGATAAAGGAAAGTAGTTTCAATCCGCAGAAGTGCTAGAAGTTTCAGAACGTCATTGTGTTTATTTTTTAATCAGTCAAAACACAAAGCCCTCTGGAGTCACAGTTTTCATTCAGTTATATTTTTAAAGGGAAAATAAACTACAGTTGGTAGAGGTGGAGGTTGAATGAAATCACTTCCAGACCTCAGCTGCTGAACAGTAGAGCATTGTAACACTGCAACCATCTCTCTCAGCTTAGGTGTCTGGAGGAGGGGTAATATAGTTGCACTACTGCTGTAATGGTAAAAATAAAGGGTAACAGTGGTGCTAAAACATAAGAAAATGGCTTATTGTACTTCCTTTATATGATTAAAGACTGAGAAAAAGGGATTCAGAGATGCTTCAGGGCAGATTTGTTAAGGTTCAAATTGTAAATTCGAATTCTAGTTTGAGTTTTCAAGTTGGATTATTGGTCAAAACTCACAAATTCGAGTTGGGAATAATCCTAACTCAAATTCGAATTTGAGATTTCTCAGAACTGAACCCTGGGAACAACTCGGATTCGACTATTCGCCACCTAAAACCTGCTGAGTTCATGTAGAAGTCAATGACAGAGGTCCAGTTACCCATTTGAAGATGTTAGTAGCCTTCCTGACATTTGAGGTCTTTTGAGGTTATTCGAGTTCATTCAGGGTAAAAAAAACTCTAACATTCGACCTTTGATAAATCAGCTCCTTAATGACTGAAATAAAGTGATTGAATCCACAGTCATCAATGGTTCATCTTACCATGAATGGTGGCCCCTGCATACCAGATGTTTAGTGGGACTTTACCCATAACCATCTCTGAAATCCCTACACTGGCAGGTGTTGCCTTGAGACTAATAACCCCATTACCTGTATTTGGTGGAGCAAAGAATTGCTCTTACTCACTAGCCCTCTCTACCATACATCTCTGGGGTGTATTATTACAGAGTACTACTCTTTTAATTGCAAATGCCATTCCCTTGGTCCATGTTACCCAAGCTTGATAAAGGAATACTCATCTTGTAAGAAAGTTTAAACCATTTTAGGTTTGCCATTAATTTATGGTATATATATATATATATATATATATATATATGTATATGTTTGGGGCCATATACATATTTTTCTGTTATCCGCAGTGTAAGTGGGGTTGTACTCATTATGGAGTCAGTTATTCCCGGGATCTTACATTCCCAGTCACACCCAGACCAAAATGATACATATCAAAGGGTTTCCTTGGAATAGTAGTTTTGCTGTATGTTGCGACTGGAGCCCTATAACTAATTTCTGTGTTTGAGAAACTCGATCAACTGGAATTAAGTGGGGGGTTTATCTCAACATCTGGTCAGTTGAGAGGTGAGCTATGGGGGCATGTGTCACAAACCAGGATAAAAGAACACTGGACAGTAGTAAAGGGGAACCTGGGGAAGAAATGAGTGCAGGAGCCATAAGATGACCCAGAGAGATATGCAATAAGTGCATGGTAACACTATAATAGACTAGATAAAACAATTATTACTGTAAATATTGTAAATACTGTGTTAGTTTAATAGTTTAATTGTCGTAAAAATACATTGATTTACTATTCAATATATCATCAGTTCACTATACACTTGTTGGTGTTCATTCTTTGTACAGTATGCTTGCCCAAAATAACTGTTTTATACACTAGGGAACTGGGAAGCGATGTAATATCCCTAGGCTTATTTGGAATACACACAGGGCATAGTTTACTTACCAGGGACTTTCTAAGCAGTAAGGGAACTGTAGATTTATCAGTCCCACTGAAAGGAGCACTAAACCCTAAATATGAATATGGCTAAAAATGGAACTTATTGCACGAGGCTAAAGTTTGAGCTTGTCAATAGCAGCAATGATCCAGGACTTCAAACTTGTCACAGGGGGTCACCATCTTGGAAAGTGTCTGTGACACTCACATGCTCAGTGGGCTCTGATTGGCTGTTGAGAAGCTAAGCTTAGGGCTCGTCACTAATTATCCATTAGAAAACGAGCTTCCCCTGTAATATAATCTGATGCTACAGGGCTGATTATTAAATGTTTAAAATGTGCTGCCATGTAGTAATTATCTGTATTAATTACTAATCAGCCTTATATTGTGACATTTCTATTCTATGTGTACTGTATATTGTGAGTGAGTCCCTAAGCTCAGTAAGTGACAGCAGCACAGAGCATGTGCAGTGAATCAGCAGAAAAGAAGATGGGGGGATACTGGGGCATTTTCAGGGTCGGACTGGGCCGGTGAGACACCAGGAAAAAACCCGGTGGACACAGGCTCTTTTGGGCCTGCCCAGACCCGCTCCGGCACTCCCTCTTCTATCTGCTGCAGCGCCGTAAAAACTTACGGGCGTGCGTGCACACATGGAGGGGTGCCGGAGGTATCCGCGGCACAGAATAGTTTGCGGTTGGGGTCCCGGGGGATGGTGTGTGAAGCCCCTGAGGCTGCAGGCCCGGTGGCATTTATTCTTTGGGGGAATAGATCTTTACTGCAAGAGCGGCCCTCCTGAAAAATAATACGACAGGAATTTCAGGTGCTAATGATGTAGCATGTGCCACAACATGAACAGGGTGCAGCATTGGCAACAGCACTAATGCACAATTCATTGGGTGCTAGTCTAGGTACAACATGCAATGCCATTCGTTTTAGGGGTCCCCTGTAAAGGTGCTTCCTAGAAATTGAAATCCCAGCTGTAAAGCCCCCCTACACATAACAGTGGTCAGGCAGTCATCAGTGAAAATGAACTCTGCTCCTCAGCCTGTGGTTTTAATATTCATAAAAAGTACAGTCTATGATTAATTTATAATATGAATAAATTATGTAAAATCTATTGCATAAACTGGCGTGTTGATACAAATAAAGACACGCTCAAGATGGAACCCAGGGATTTAGATATAGAATCAAATAAATAAATATTGCTGCCTTCATCTGAAGAAGCCGTTTTGCCTTTGGGGAAAAAAAAAAACAAAGGAAACTGAATAAATGATAACAAATGAGATTTGTGCAGAATGCTGTGTTTGCAAAGGGGGCAGCACTGGTTTGTGATGATATTGGGCCTGCGGATCTCGGCAAGAGAATTTCTGGGCAAAAATGTATCAGTGGAGCCGGCAGATATGCTTACGAGCATCACAGAATTCCATTATCCCAGTGTAATTAGATAATAATTTCCAGGCAATCTCTGCGTGAAAAGCTTTATTGTAAGAGCTGCCAATAGAATATGATGAGAACGGAACAAGAAAAAGCAATAAGAATGGATCGGAGGTGGTGCTGGCTCAGAGGATAGATTGGTACAAATCTGCATAAAACAGATATTTAGCAAGCAAGGCTAAACAACCTCACCCACCTCTAATGCTTAGAACCAAGGTGTCCCAAATGGTCTAGGTTCTAAGCACCAAAGGGGAGTAAGGAAGGGCACACACAAACGTTCTAGACCCAATATAATATAATTATTAGATGGACATGCGACATATCCAATTGTAAACCTGCAGAAATCCCTAGTTTACATATACCTGGGTTCTTCACACTTCCTTTAATGCTGGGGACCCTTTGTTCTCTAATTCCAGCTCTGGTCTTTAGTGTTAATGTAAGGGCCACCCACAAATCAAGTAAAAAAAGAGAACATCAACAGATGTGGGGTCATTGGTTATTATTCCACAACAACAAATGCACAACATTATTTTATATAAAGCTCTTATACCAATAGTTATCCCAAATGATTTCCCCGATAGTTAAAGGGAATGTTCACCTTTAAAGGAGAAGTAAACCCTAAAAATGAATGTGGCTAGTGAACTTATTGCACGAGGCTAAAGTTTCAGCTTGTCAATAGCAGCAATGATCCAGGACTTCAAACTTGTCTCAGGGGGTCACCATCTTGGAAAGTGTCTGCGACACTCACATGCTAGGGATATCGTAAGATGATTAATTTAATGAGCCACCCTAGTCTTTAGGGACCTCAAGAAAGTAATATGGAGCAATGAACCAACATGCACGGTAGCTAAAGATAGACATAGCAGGAGAGATAAGAAGTACGTTCTTTACACCATATTGGTGGACTCAATGTACCACTAATCAACATAGACAGTCTTGTCCCCCCCCCGGGGAGTATTGGGGGTGAGTGTAGGAATCAGACTCAGTCTTTTGAATCATTTCCTCAAGAAAAGAAGAATGTAGGTACTGGGCCTTGGGTTGAAGGCTTTTGTGAAGAGAGTCTAGTTTAGAGACCCAATTGGCTCTTACTATGATAATCTTTAAACACATAAGTCTCCCCTTGAGATACTGACATCACATCTTAACTGTGCTATACATAAAGGATCCAGGGTACCCCGACCCACAGAAAATCAACGAGTAGCTTCAAACATGAGCCTGGAAAGCATACTTAAATGACCCAACTATACACAATGCTTCTCTTTTAAAGTAGCATGGGAATTGCTAATGAAATAATGTGTTTCTCCTCCAGAGTGGACCTCTGATATAATGCAGCTCATCAATTATTACAGATTTACTATTATTATTACA
The DNA here is from genome assembly GCA_038501925.1 of Xenopus petersii. Classification (NCBI taxonomy): domain Eukaryota; kingdom Metazoa; phylum Chordata; class Amphibia; order Anura; family Pipidae; genus Xenopus; species Xenopus petersii. Next base: position 152,821,550 of record CM076678.1, read on the forward strand.
GAAAAAAAATGAGTTTCAGCCTTGAAAAAGCTCACCTCGTTCTTGCAGCTTTCTCAATTACTCTGGTAATCTCCACATCACCATCTCCTAATCTTCAGTAATGACACGGCCTGATATGATAGAGTTGCCTGAAAGAAGTCTCGGCGTAGGATTGCATGCCAATTGCAATTTACAAGTCATTTTTCAGAGGAGTGCGTCTCTGCAATAAATCCAGGGAAGTGCTCACATTTTGTCTCCAATAATCAGTCTGGTGCTGAATGCAATATTCTAAGGCAATGTAGTCTCAAGTCTTTGTTTAAGATAGAATAGTGTTATTAAATATAGATTCTAGCAGGGACTGCAAATGTATAGGTTTATTTAACTATAATATAAGGCAACCATTGGACTGGACGTCCTGCAGACCACTGGGGCTGTCACCTTTAGGGGCCCCCATGTATACCCGGGACTCCAGCCTCAGACCTGTTGTCATACTCATGGTGATGCACCCCCCTTCCCCCTCGTATACCTGTTCCCTTATGGCCGTGATTGGGGAGAGGTAAGGGAGAGCACCAGAGTGGCAATTGGGAAGGTATCGGGAAGGGGTCTTGGTGGCTGGGACCCTTGATATTTTTTCCGGTGTCCTGCCAACTTTTAGTATGATATGATTTGCTGGAACCCCAGTAAGCTGTATAATTAAAAATCAAGATAATTTTCTATTTTTCCTTTATTTGGTACGCATAACAGCACTATGAGTAAGTGCTGCCATATTGTTTTTTTTAATACAGTGCAGAATGGAGACATAGGGGGAAATTTACCAAAGAGCAAAGTGACCAACGCTGGCGAAAATTCGCTAGCGAAGGAGCAACTTTGCACTCTAACGCCAGGCGAATTTTGGCTCTGGTGAAAGAGCGTTACTACGCAAATTCACTACGTTTTTGACTTGCCTTCACCATCTCAGACCAAGCGAACTGCAATGGAGTAGATAGGACTTACTTGAAATTTTGTTGAAAATTTCTCAAAGTCCCAGAAAATGCTGGCCTCTTTTCCTTTTTTCAGGGTGATAGACTGCAAAAGATTGTACATTTTTTTTAGGGTACCCACTTCCCCCCTACATTTCCTTCATATGGCACATAAACTATACTGTATGGCTATATAACAACTTTATTTTATTTTATTCAGGTTCCCTGGGCTTGTGTAGTGTAATGTATTTGCTGCAACATATACGTCCATTGAAATTTAACCTTAAGGGGCACATTTAGGGGCTGATTCACTAAATTCGAGTGAAGGGTTCGAATTAAAAAAACTTCGAATTTCGACTTTTTTTGGGCTACTTCGACCATCGAATGGGCTACTTCGACCTTCGACTACGAAAATCGAACGATTCAAACTAAAAATCGTTCGACTATTCGACCATTCGATAGTCGAAGTACTGTCTCTTTAAGAAAAACTTCGACCCCCTACTTAGGCAGCTAAAAGCTACCGAAGTCAATGTTAGCCTATGGGGAAGGTCCCCATAGGCTTGCCTGGGATTTTTTGATCGAAGGATTTTCCTTCGATCGTTGGATTAAAATCCTTCGAATCGTTCGATTCAAAGGATTTAATCGTTCGATCGAATGAAAAGTCCTTCGATCGATCGATCGCAGGATTTGCGCTAAATCGTTCGACTTCGATATTCGAAGTCAAACGATTTTAGTTCCTAGTCGAATATCGAGGGTTAATTAACCCTCGATATTCGACCCATTGTGAATCGGCCCCTTACCTAGGGTCGAATATCGAGGGTTAATTAACCCTCGATATTCGACTGACGAATTGAAATCCTTCGACTTTGAATATTGTAGTCGAAGGATTTTGCGCAATTCGTCCGATCGAAGGAATAATCGTTCGATCGAACGATTAAATCCGTCGAATCGAACGATTCGAAGGATTTTAATCCATCGATCGAACAAAATTCCTTTGATCAAAAAAACCTTGTAAAGCCTATGGGGACCTTCCCCATAGGCTAACATTGGCCTTGGTAGGTTTTAGGTGGCGAACTAAGGGGTTGAAGTTTTTTTTAAAGAGACAGTACTTCGACTATCGAATAGTCGAACAGTCGAACGATTTTTAGTTGGAATTGTTCGATTCGAAGTCGAAGGTCGTAGTCGAAGGTCGAAGTAGCCAATTCAATGGTCGAAATAGCCAAAAAAACATTTCGAAATTCGAAGTTTTTTTCCTCTATTTTCCTCTATTCCTTCACTCGAGCTTAGTGAATGGGCCCCCATATGTAACTTAAAATTAGCCAACACTGGCGCAACTTCACTTTGCTTGCCGAATTAACGCTAGCACAACTGAGCAACCATTCGGTGTCGGCAACGAATTAGCGAGTGAATTAGCGTTGCCTGACTGAAGTTTTGCCTGGTGAATTTTCGCTGGTTAGTGAATTTGCACCATATGGGCTGATTTACGAAAATACAGTAGAAACTAAATTTCACCAGTGCAGTTATCCACAGAACCTTATGGGGCCGATTCACGAAGGGTCGAATATCGAGGGTTAATTAACCCTCGATATTCGACTAGGAACTAAAATCGTTCGACTTCGAATATCGAAGTCGAACGATTTTGCGCAAATCCTGCGATCGAAGGATTTTTCATTCGATCGAACGATTAAATCCTTCGAATCGAACGATTCGAAGGATTTTAATCCAACGATCGAATGAAAATCCTTCGATCAAAAAATTCCAGGCAAGCCTATGGGGACCTTCCCCATAGGCTAACATTGACTTCGGTAGCTTTTAGCTGCCGAAGTAGGGGGTCGAAGTTTTTCTTAAAGGGATAGTACTTCGACTATCGAATGGTCGAATAGTCGAACGATTTTTAGTTCGAATCGTTCGATTTTCGTAGTCGAAGGTCGAAGTAGCCAATTCGATGGTCGAAGTAGCCCAAAAAAACTTCGAAATTCGATTTTTTTTTAATTCGAACCCTACACTCGAATTTAGTGAATCGGCCCCTATGTTCTAATTTGCAGCAGACTGATCAGAATTTCCAATTGGTTGCTACAAAGGCTGCACTGGTGGAGTAAGAAAATCAGCCCCATGGCTTTTTCTCTAGAAATATTTCTTCCTCATTTACTTGTATTTGACATTTAGGTGGCAAGTGCCAATACAGTATGCAGATACAGTTTATTGTGTGCACAAATACTGTAAATCCTTCTGCGTATATTTGTATTCCTACATATGGGTAGTGTATTGGACCCAAGGAATTAATTTCCCCCTACTCTATAACTTAGGTCTTGTGGAAAGAAAGTATTCCCTATTGGCCCAGGGCACTGTGTTTAATTTCTGTACCTTGTTGATATATAGTAAGTACTGAGATTCTAGCTATCTTTAAAGGGATCCTGTCATTGGAAAACATGTTTTTTTCAAAACGCATCAGTTAATAGTGCTGCTCCAGCAGAATTCTGCACTGAAATCCATTTCTCAAAAGAGCAAACAGATTTTTTTATATTCAATTTTGAAATCTGACATGGGGCTAGACATTTTGTCAATTTCCCAGCTGCTCCTGGTCATGTGACTTGTGCCTGCACTTTAGGAGAGAAATGCTTTCTGGCAGGCTGTTGTTTTTCCTTCTCAATGTAACTGAATGTGTCTCAGTGGGACATGGGTTTTTACTATTGAGCCATAGACGCAAACATCTGATCGTATGAATCGAGGGTTCATACGATTTTCGAACCGTGTGTGGAGAGTCCCGACATTTTTCGTCCGGCGGAGATCGGTCGTTTGGTCGATCGGACAGGTTAGAAAATTTCTGTCGGCTGCCGATAATATGTCTGCGTGTATTGCCGATCGTACGATTTTCAGTGGGAGACTGTCACCAGCTTTGGTTGGACCAAGGGCGTAACTATAGAGGAAGCAGACCCTGCGGTTGCAGGGGGGCCCAGGAGTGTAGGGGCCCAGTGAGAACCTAATTAATTAGCAATTTTTATATATCTTGGTAAAATAGGCCAACTTATAAATATTTTGGGGCCCTAAATTGAATTTGCTATGGGGCCCAGTAACAACTAGTTACGCCACTGGGTTGGACATAGATATCGTACGATTGCTGTCAGGGGCAGAACATTGCTGATCTGTTCTTTAACTAATCTGACTGGTAAGACTTTGATCTGAATGGTTAGTGGCGGGTCGGGAGATGGGAAAGTCCGATAGTACGATGATTTGTACAATCTGATCTTTGCATCTATGGCCAGCTTTAGGGAGCTGTTATCTTGTTACTTTCCCATTGTTCTTTTGTTTGGCTGCTGGGGGGGGGAAAGGGAGGGGGTGATATCACTCCAACTTGCAGTACAGCAGTAAAGAGTGATTGAAGTTTATCAGAGCACAAGTCACATGACTTGGGGCAGCTGGGAAATTGACAAAATGTCTAGCCCCATGTCAGATTTCAAAATTGAATATAAAAAAATCTGTTTGCTCTTTTGAGAAATGGATTTCAGTGGAGAATTCTGATGGAGCAGCTCTATTAACTGATTCATTTTGAATTTTTCCCATGACAGTATCCCTTTAAAGCAGAGCATTCTGTCACATATGGACCTTAATAATTTCATAGATCCTAGTTATTAATTTGTAGTGCAACAGTGCTGTACCCAACATTTTTAACACATTATTAGTGATGAGCAATTTTTTTCTTTACACGTGGATTCATGAAAAAAAAACACAGGAAAAAAAACTACCATACACTTCAATGTTTTTGGAGTTAAATCTTAAGGAAAAACATTCATTTGGAGTGAGAAAAAACTTGAGAAAAAAACCCACCCATTGACTTTAATGCAATTGGATTGAGGAAAAATAGTCCCCCGTACATTATAACATATTTTGCTGCAAAAAAGTCGGCACAACAAAAAAAGTTGCAGTGACAAAAAATTTGGCCACAGATTTAATATATTTTGCTACAAAAAAGTCACTGCAAATAATAATATCGCCCATAGACTTTTGCTACAATATATATATCTATATATATATATATATATTATGGCTGAGGTGCAGTAAGGGCAAGGACTTAAATTTTAATATTGACAGATTATTCATTATCCATATTTCAACAATTTAATTTATTTAATTAAGAATATTATTTATTTCCAAAACATTCTAAATGCAATTCAATATCCATTGCTCAAACATCCCATTTGTCTCCTCTCTTGACCTGGGGATTCCAAAGAATTTAGTTTATGGCCAAATACGTGAAAGAATTGTTAAAATGTTCCCAGCTGTCCAAAACTTGCTTATAAGTCCCTGAAATAATGCAAAACGAATAGAATTTCAGGGACATTTTACTATTAACATCATTCCCATTCTGATATCAACAGCTATTTCACTTTCCTTCAATTTTGACAGAACACTTTTTGATGCTTTATAAATAGGCAATTTTAGTTCCCCTGAAAGCAGTAGAAATCCATTAGAAACGGAATTCAGTTTTTTTTTTTTTGATGGATTATAAATAGAGTTCTAAGAAACACAGCAATTTAGAACCTGACCCTAAAAAAAAGGCAAAGTCCATCAAACATTCCTCTTATTTGCATTGATGCAGTGGAAAAGCTCTGCCTCTGTATGTTCCATCAAGACACTTAGGGGAATATTTACTAAAACTCAAATGGATCCCTTTTTTTATTGAAACAAAGTCAACACATAAGGTTACTGGTTAAATGAAGGAATGTTGGCCTGGAACATAGTATTTGTACCTGGATAGAGAACTGGCTAAAAGATAGACTACAAAGAGTGGTGGTAAATGGAACATTTTCTAATTGAACCAGTGTTGTTAGTGGAGTACCGCAGGGCTCTGTACTAGGTCCCTTGCTTTTCAACTTGTTTATTAATGACCTGGAGGTGGCCATTGAAAGTACTGTTTCTATTTTTGCAGATGATACTAAATTGTGCAGAACTATAGGTTCCATGCAGGGTGCTGCCACTTTGCACAGTGATTTGTCTAAACTGGAAAACTGGGCAGAAAACTGGAAAATGAGGTTCAATGTTGATAAATGCAGGTTATGCACTTTGGCAAAAATAATATAAATGCAAGTTATACACTAAATGGCAGTGTGTTGGGAGTTTCCTTAAATGAGAAGGATCTAGGGGTCTTTGTAGATAACATGTTGTCTAATTCTGGGCAGTGTCATTCTGTGGCTACTAAAGCAAATAAAGTTCTGTCTTGTATAAAAAAGGGCATTAACTCAAGGGATGAAACATAATTATGTCTCTTTATAGGTCCCTGGTAAGGCCTCATCTGGAGTATGGGGGCAGTTTTGGACTCCAGTCCTTAAGAGGGATATAAATGAGCTGGAGAGAGTGCAGAGACTAAGGCGCAAATTCACTAAGTGCCGAAGCGCCGAACGCTAGCGTTAATTTGCTAGTGTTTGGCATTTTTCGCTACTACGCAAATTCACTAACGAACGCTGGCATATTTTCGCTAGTGTTACTTCGCACCCTTATGCCAGGCGAATTTTCGCTAGCGACTAACTACGCAAATTCACTAACTTGCGCAGTGTACTGAACGCTACCTTTTACGCTAGACTTCCTTCGCCACCTCAGACCTGGCGAAGTGCAATAGAGTAGATAGGGATTGCTTCAAAAAAAAGCAAAATTTTTTCTAAGTCCCAAAAAATGCTGGCGTGTTTTCTACATGATGGGTGATAGGCTGAAAAAGATCGAACATTTTTTTGGGGCTCCCCTCCTTCCCCTCTACATTTCCTGACTCATGGCAACTTACCTAGACAGTGGGCACATGTGTAGGGCAAAATAAAAATTTTATTTGCAGATTTGAAGGTTTTCTAGGCATTTGTAGTGCTGATACGTATTCCTCCATTGAAATTTGAATTTCGCGCCGTATGTAAATGAACCATCGCTAGCGAAACTTCGCTTCGCTTGGCGAATTAACGCTAGAGCAACTTCGAAAACTTACGCTACCCCTGTGCGCAACTTGGGATTTTAGTGAATTTGCGGAGCACTGCCGAAAATACGCCTGGCGAAGTGTGGCGAAGTGCGGCGAAGTTGCGCCTGATGCAACTTCGCATCTTAGTGAATTTGCCCCTCAGTGCAACTAAACTGGTTAGAGGGAGGGAAGAGTTAAATTATGAGGGGAGACTGACAAGGTTGGGGTTGTTTTCCCTGGAAAAAAGGCGCTTGTGAGGGGACATGATTAGACTTTACAAGTACATTAGAGGACATTATAGACAAATAGCAGGGGACCTTTTTACCCATAAAGAGAATCATCGTACCAGAGGCCTCCCCTGCTGTTGCTTAATTTTTTTTCTTGTCCAAGGAAAGAAGATAGTCTTGTTTGGTTGTAGAAATAAAGAGTTCCATTGGGAATTCCCTGCACTGGGTCTTGTTGCTTTCAACATGATTTGAAGCTCAAAAAAATGTTTTTTGTCAGGTAGTCTTTAAAATGTGACCACATGTTCTAAAAGGGATCAGGGGCATAACTTCCAGGGGTGCAGGAGGTGCACAGCCCCTTAGGGCACTCCAGACGCTTGCACTGAAGCGAAGGTGCAGCGAAAACTACGTCTGGAGGGGGTTGGAGGGGGCCCGACTACACAGCCTGCACCCTTTTTAAGCTAAAAAAAAAAATCTGCACCCTGGGACAGGGACTTGGGTGTGCAAGGTCCACCAGGGCTGCTACTCCAGGGTCCCTCTACTGGCCCCTCCCCCTGTGCACCTTAAAACAATAGTAACACCAAAAAATTTAATTTTATAAAAAAGCTGCTGTGTAGCCATGGGGGCAGCCATTCAAGCACAAGATACACAGTAGATAACAGACAAGTACTACTATAGTTTATATAAAAAAGCTGCTGTGTAGCCATGGGGGCAGCCATTCAAGCACAGGATACACAGTAGATAACAGATAAGTACTACTATAGTTTATATAAAGAAACTGCTGTGTAGCCATGGGGGCAGCCATTCAAGCACAGGATACACAGTAGATAACAGATAAGTACTACTATAGTTTAAATAAACAAGCTGCTGTGTAGCCATGGGGGCAGCCATTCAAGCACAGGATACACAGTAGATAACAGATAAGTACTACTATAGTTTAAATAAACAAGCTGCTGTGTAGCCATGGGGACAGCCATTCCGCACAGGATACACAGTAAATAACAGAATTGTGCTGAAGAATTCCATTGTATCCTACACAGCTTTTCTGGTATCTGCTGAGCATACTGTGCCTTTTCTCTTTTTTCAGATTTGAATGGCTGCCCCTATGACTAAACAGCAGCTTGTTTATATAAAACCCAAAACCCACCAGTTTTACCAGCACAGAGCAACAGGACATTATATTTTCATTACTTTAAAATACTAAAAATATTTGGTATTGCTGTTCTTTTAACTTACTTTTGCCACAATCCAGGGAGACTACACAGACCTCCACCTTATGTATCTTGTGCCTCTGTGTTACTTATTCATAGGCATAGGATGTTGGAAATATATATATATATATATATACTGTATAGATCCTCTATTGCCTCTCTGGCTGGTATCTGATACTTAGGGGCAGATTTATCAAGGGTTTTTTTAAAAAAATTCAAAATTCCAAGTTTTTGGATTCTTAAACCATCAAATAGGCTACTACGACTTCAACCTTCTATTCGAAGTAAAATCGTTTGACTATTCGACCATTCGATAATCGAAGTACTGTCTCTTTAAAAAAACTTTGACTTCAATACTTTGCCAACTGAAACCTGCCGGAGTGCTATGTTTGCCTATGGGGACCTTCCAGAGCATATTTCTAAGTTTTTTGTATCTGAAGGAAAAACATACGATCGTACGATAAAATCGTTCGAATGGTACGATTCGAAGTACGATCAGAGTACGATCGTACGATGCAAAAAATCCTACGAATTCGACTTGATAAATCTACCCTTTAGAGAAATGTTTACTAATTTTCTATGTAAGATTTCCAAATCTCAAAAAATAGCATTAGAGAAAAGCGAAATCATAAAAACTTGATAACATTAATTTATAAAAAAAAAGTTAGCCATGAAAAAAACATAGTTTCATTAATCTTTAAAATTTCAACACGTGAATAGCATAAATGTTGAAAATACAACTTCCGTTGACTTTAATAGCGGCTCACCAGGTGACAATTGGTTGACTGACATTTGCACTTGTTAACATTTTGTAATAATACATCTGAGGTTGGAAAACTTGTATATATATATATATATATATATATATATATATATATATATAGCATTTGGTACATTTGTAAGGGAAAGCCTTTATTCACTGTTGGTTATTATCCTATTTTGCTATTATTTATTTATAATTGGGCCAGTCCCCTGTACTCACACTCAGATCCATGCAAATATCTTATGTTTATTAATGATGAATTATGAATGAGGAGCAGTCATTTTTGGCAGATTTACTTTCCCACTTGTTTAAAATGATAACAGTTTTGGAAGATGACCTGTTATAAAATCACTGACATTACTGAAGGATGTCGCTGCTATAAATAATTTAAATTACATTTTAATTTATTCTTATCCTATGTTTAAAGAATATTTTATACTTCCATTTTTTCTGAGGCAATCTTCATATAACTTTTTAACTTTCTTTTTCTAACTTTAATATTATTATTATTATTATTATTAAAAAGATAGAAACATGCCAAATAAAGAGTCTACCCTTTGCCTTTTACTGTGTCTCATAGAAGGAAAGGACTTAATATTGACTTTATTATTAATATCTATTCATATAGCAGGAATATTTGTTGTCATTGTTCAATTTATGGGTTTATTAGAAATAAAAGCCTTAAAGGGATACTGTCATGGGAAAAAACATTTTTTCAAAATGAATCAGTTAATAGTGCTGCTACAGCAAAATTCTGCACTGAAATCCATTTCTCAAGAGTGAACAGATTTTTTTATATTTAATTTTGAAATCTGACATGGGGCTAGACATATTGTCAATTTCCCAGCTGCCCCAAGTCATGTGACTTGTGCTCTAATAAACTTCAATCACTCTTTACTGCTGTACTGCAAGTTGGAGTAATATCACCCCCTCCCTTTTCCCCCCAGCAGCCAAACAAAAGAACAATGGGAAGGTAACCAGATAGCAGCTCCCTAACACAAGATAACAGCTGTCTGGTAGATCTAAGAACAACCCTCTATAGTAAAAACCCATGCCCCACTGAGACACATTCAGTTACATTGAGAAGGAAAAACAGCAGCCTGCCAGAAAGCATTTCTCTCCTAAAGTGCAGGCACAAGTCACATGACTTGGGGGAGCTGGGAAATTGACAATATGTCTAGCCCCATGTCAGATTTCAAAATTAAATATAAAAAAATCTGTTTGCTCTTTTGAGAAATGGATTTCAGTGCAGAATTCTGCTGGAGTAGCACTATTAACTGATGTGTTTTGAAAAAAACATGTTTTCTGATGACAGGATCCCTTCAAGTCTTAGGAGCTTTAAAAGTCTTAGGAACTTTAAAAAAAAATTGAAGTCAAATATATTAATTGATGTTAATTTACCCAGGGCGCTTCTCTTGGTTGTTTTGCATAAATTTTCAATTTTTTACGGTTTCTGAGATATTTTCATTTTTAGACTGGTACTATTGGGCTTTTGGCTCAACTGCGAGTCAGCAACCTAAGGGTTAACTGAGTACAGAAAATACACAGAAATACATAGAAAGGGAAATCAGATTTATCAGAAAAAAGCTTCAAATTGTCAAGTTTTTTTATTTGAAAATGTATGAAAATCTTTTAAGAAAAAGCTGGAAAAAACAGCACAGCTAAATCACATTCCAGTCTTCTTTTTCAATGTGTCTACAACATTTTGAATTAATCGAATTGAAATTCCCATTTTTGCAACGAAAAATTAAATTTTTTTCTAAATCTGCCCCTTAGGGTCACTGACACTCTGAGCTTTCAAAAATCTGCTAAACATACATGAAATTATAAATAAAAAATTAATGTAAATTGCAAAAGTCCTGAGTATGTTTACACTGATTTTGGGGGCAAATTTACTAAAGGGCAAAGTGGCTAACGCTAGCGAAAATCGCCAGCATGACGTAATTTCGTTACTTTGCCAATTTACTAACGGGCGCTGGTGTAAATTCGCTAGTGAAGTGGACCTACTCTAGCGCTACTTCGCACCCTTATGCAAGTGCTATGATGAAGGGACATAACTGCGCTAATTCACTAACGCATTTTACTGAATGTTACCTCTTGCGCCAGACTTGCCTTCGCCGCCTCAGACCAGGTGAAGTGCAATACTGTAGATAGAGCTTGTTTCAAAAAAAGTTGAAATTCACGAAAAACGCTGGTGTTTTTTATTTTTTTAAGGGTGATACGTATACATATACGTCCATTGTTCTTTAACTTGGCGCCATTTGCAAATTAGGCATCGCTAGAGTAACATCGATTTGCTTGACGAATTAACGCTAGCACAACTTCGCTACCTTTCGCCTTCCTGTTCGCAACTTCGGATTTTAGTGAATTAGCAGCGCCCTGGCGAAGTGCGGCGAAGCCAACGTTGGCGCAAATTCCAAGGTAAGTAAATTTGCCCCTGAGGGTATTGGTTGAGCAAAACTAGGGACATATTAAGGGGTGAATACATTTATGATTCAGGGTCATGGTAAAATTTAGTAAATAGTGGATCTATGATTCAGGGTTGGGCTAGAATGGAAACATGGTGAATAAAAGTGGCTGGATTAAACATCTAGACATGTAACTAACAATCAGGTGTAAGATACAAATACACTCCTGGTTGTGCTCCCTTGTGCAAAGATATTTTTTGTTGGGTTCCTCCACTCGGACAGACTTTGTAGAAAAATATATTTGTCCTTCTTTTTCCCTGTCTCTCCTTCATGTAAATATAATAAATGGTGTAACCCAATTGTATTGTAAAAAATAACATATTACATTTTTTATTAGTAAAGTTCTCATAGTGGATATTGTTTCAGCAATCTTCCACTTTACATCTGTTGGGGATATGTTGAAATCTTCCCAACATATTATAAATATTTAGCCATTTGTTTTAATGTCCTTCTACTTCTGTTTGGGAAGCCTTTAAATTTCCATCGTTTAGCATTACCAATCAAATACATTCACATTTTACTAGGAGGAGAATTACACGAATGCAATAAAAATACAAGGAAAATCTTGTTATAAGCATTAAAGACAGAGTCAAAGAAAGAGAAGGGAAATGGAAATAAATGTAGGTTAGAGGTAATGTTTTTATTAGAAATTCTGCAGGCCAGCCCATGGGAAAGTCAATATCTTTGATTCCGCACATTAATGCAATTATTTGCATTTTCAGAGTTTTTCTAGTGAAGGCTGCAGTAATGTGATATATGGCCGAGAGCAATTCGGGATTGCAATGTCTCACAGGATGACGTTCTGAATGTAGTAACATACAGGCTGGAATGAATCATTCCTCTGATCTTGTTAGGATTCAGAATATCACAGAGCTGGGAGAAAAAAAATTACTTGCAGCAGTTATTACAAAGAAATACAACTGATAAAGTGAAAAGGTAAGGGATGGGAAACTTGTCAGAAGAATACTCCTGCTTTGTCCTTATTTTCTGCACACTTGTCTTGCTGATGGACTCCTCTGTTATCCAGGATACTTACATTCTTCAGTAGACCTAATATACTTCTCGTTTTCTGCTCGCCTAATTTGGTTTCTACAGGAAGTGGCTCCTTTTGGCTCCATTGTTGTAAATGGAAATGCCGAGGTGGTAATAGAATTCTATTTCCAAGGAGGTATATATTTTCATAATGTCTCTTCTGGATCACTAGGGCTACACATGCTAATACGATCTTCTATTTGAACTGAGGGTGTTTAGAATTCAGCTGAAACACATATTCACTGTACGTTGCTTGGGCGAAGTCTTTAGTAATGGAGGAAAATAATGTTAAAAATAAATAATATTTTTTTTTATTATTATTATTTTCTTTTGAATCTGGTTTAATATATTCCGATATACCATAAAAAAGAATAAGTATTCCTACCACAGGTGCCTAAACTGCTATTCTGTTCTCTTCTATTGTTTACAAATACACACACGCAAATCTATTGCGATGCCTCGGGCACTTAGTCGATATGGATATGTTACCATGGAATGGTTTCTCTGAAGTCTAAAGATGGCTTCCCAGGAGAACATCTCAGTCAATAGCCTAACATGGCAAACAGAGACTATAAAAATGGATGAGCAATCATTAAAACCAACAATAGTTTAAAAAAAAATTGAAAATGGAAATAACCACAGTTTTAGTACTGACTGGAAGGCTAGGAACCTTTGTACTGCATTAGCCTAAGGTAGTGATTCTCAGGTTTCCATTCAAGCCCCCCCTTGGAGGTCCAGCCTTTGCTCAGGGCCCCTTTAGCACATAACAAGATTATAGATAAAGGAAACATTAATGTATCAGTCATTCAATCAGAGTTTCAAGACTATTATCAATAGTTAATATTTTATTTTTTTAAGTCCAAGCCTCTCTTGGAAGTCCAGCCATTGATCTACCCCAGCACATAATAATGTTACAGATACAAGAAAATATGAATGCATTGATAATTCAACCAAGTTCAACCATAGTTAATATAATTCTACCCCAGATTTCTAACTGAACCTTACATTTTGGATTTACAGTAGGGGGCCCATTTACTTAGTTCGAGTGAAGGAATAGAGGAAAAATAGTTTGAATTTTGAATGGTCGAATATGGCTACTTTGACCATCGAATGGGCTACTTCGACCTTCGACTACGACCTTCGGATCGAACGATTCGAACTAAAAATCATTTCACTATTCGACCAATCGATAGTCAAAGTACTGTCTCTTTAAAAATTTCTTCGACCCCCTAGTTCACCACCTAAAACCTACCGAGGCCAATGTTAGCCTATGGGGAAGGTCCCCATAGGCTTCCTAACAATTTCCTGATCGAAGGACTATCCTTCGATCGATGGATTAAAATCGTTTGTTCGTAGGATAGCGGAAAATCCTTTGACTTCGATATTGGAAGTCGAAGGATTTTACTTCAACGGTCGAATATCGAGGGTTAATTAACTCTCAATATTCGACCCTAGGTAAATGCGCCCCTAGATGTATCTAGGTGAGCAAATAGGCATTCTCCGCAAATCTTACTTCACTTAAGCTCATTGGCCTTCAGGCTAAAATCCCCTTGCCACTAGTCTTTGTTCTTTAAGAATGCCAGACCCACTGGATTTTGGATTAGGATTACAGCGTTATTGAAGACATTGCTCAAAGATAATGTGCATGATGGTTTAAAGGGCAAAACAGATTAGACAGGACAAGAAGACAAGTCCAAAAACAGACCCAACATAGAGGCCGGTAGCAACGAGGCAGTCTGTTAGAGAGACAAGAGTATTGGGAAGGTGTCAAGCAATAACAATTGTATTAATGAGGCAAACGATTAGGGGCAAGAGCAGACCAATACACACCAGCTCAGGTAATGTATTCCTTATATTATAGATTTCCTAAATAGCCCCTTAATTGTGGATTACCTGATAAAACCTGATAATTTATGGATTCAACAATATGTACTAGACACTAGCCATATGTACTAGCCCTGACAGTACAGACTCTGTTTAGCTGCCACAATGATGGGTTTCTCTCCAGGCCATTTCATGGTTTCAGGCTTGGCCACTAGTGATGGGCGAATCTTTGTGAAAAGGTGAAAAAATTTGCGAAATGACGAAAAATTTGCAATATGCATTGAAGTCAATGGGCATCAAAATAATTCTAACGTGAACAACAGTTTTTATATGCATACTATTTTGTCCAAATGCATTAAAGTCAATGGGTGGCCAAATCATTTTTATGTGCGTCAATTTTTATTCGCATGTCAATTTTGATGCAGGATCTTTTTTTCCCACCGCAGTGGATTTTTCGCTGGTGAATTTTTGCCACTGTTTCGCTAATTTATGCGTGGGCGGTGAAATGTGGAAATTCGCTGCAAATCTATGACTGCCAAATTTATTCCCCCATCACTATTGGCCACTGATGATCCATGAGAACCCTGAAATTGAAGCTGGTGGAATTGTCCAGGAATGTACAGTAAAATAAGGCATGAAATGCATCTCTGTAAGATATATATCTGTATAAGAATGCTGGAAGAGAAGTATTCTTAATTATCTGTTGTTTAATAGATCAATTTGAGTAGTTTGATGTATGAATGCAGTTCTCTCATTAAGGAGATGATTCAACAACTGATTTTGAGATGGAAATGAAAAGTAGGAGTCTGGATGAGCTGATTCTCGTAGGTTACAGTAATTCATATCATTCAGATGTAGTAGAGGTCGTCCAGCAGTAAAGCAGTAGCCAAGATATTTTTACAAAAGTAAAACAATCTTTATTAGGACTTATGTGGGCACTCATTCATAGGCTAGTGGTCTCTAGCCTATGAGTAAGTGCCCACCCCAGGCACGAAACGCGTCAGGCTTACATATGTCCTAATAAAGATTTTTTTTACTTTTATAAAAATATCTTGGTTTCTACTTTACTGCTGGAGGACCTCTTACCACATCTGAATGCTTTGTATTTTCCAAAAATTGGGCACCTGTGGGTCACCCTGGTAAGAGACCATCCTTTAAAACATATTTTTGTAGTTTTGATCTTGTAGTTGTTCATTATACATTATCTTAACCTTTACTTTTTTGTCAAAGAAATGGAGCCACACACCAGTATTTATATGGCTTTATTACACGATTTGCTGCCGGCGAATAAATTCGTGAAACTGCAGCGAAAATTCGCCAGGGTAAAAAAAAATGGACCCCTGCGGCATTTCGCGAATTTTTTGCCGTTTTGAAGATCCAAATTACAGAAAAACCCCAGGCCCGAGCATTTTGGCTAACAGGTACCATACCTGTACAAAAATAGGATCTGGGATATGAACAAAAAGAACGAGAATTCAGACATGTGGTCAAGGGTACGGCTTGTAAGACTTTAGAGGTTCACAAGAACAAAAGGAGCAATGATTTTGGATCTATTGGGATGGGAATTTGGAGATATATTCTATTTATACCTGTCCTCGCAGCAGTATGTTTTATAAATACAGCATTGTGTACAGATTACAGAGCTGCTCTCAATGAGCAGAACAGGGATGTCCCAATTGTTATTTTTGGATTATCATTGGTGCTCATTGTGGTTCCATTTATTCGATTGTATTTTTGTACAGCTTGTACTGTAATTTAGGGCTATATTTTATATACTGTATATATATATAGAACTATAACAAAAATAATTATTTCGTAAATTATAATCATCAGTACTTCTTGTTGCAACTTCTTGTTGCTCTTTCAAAACAACAGCTGCTATTTCCCACAGTATATAAATTCCTTTTCTATTTTATTTTCTTTATTTTCTTTATTTGGTACCAACCGTACACTTATGCACTTAATTCTCACAGGGTGATTGACTTATGAACTACTTAAACATTTTTTGGGAGTTGGATATAAGGAAACCTGTTATTCAGAAGCTCTGATTTACGGAAAGGCTGTCTCCCATAGACTTCATTTTATCCAAATAATCCAAATTTTTTAAAATGATTTCCTTTTCCTCTGTAATAATAAAACAGTATCTTGTACTTGATCCCAACCAGGGATGTAGCGAACTGTTCGCCGGCGAACTAGTTCGCGCGAACTTCGACTGTTCGCGTCCGCCGAACGTTCGCGAACGTTTGGGGACGTTCGCCAATTTGGGTTCGCGCTCGATTAGGTCGAAGTAAACTCGTACGATCGAATGATTTAACAATTCGACCGAGGGAATAGTGTCTTCGATTCGAATGGTTCCGTCGTATCGAGCAGTCGAATATGATCGAAGTGATCGTTGCCCCACTTATATTCGAATCGTTCGATTCGAACGTTTATGCCCCACTTCCTTTCTGACATTTTTTTCATACAGGAAGCCCTCCAGTGGCCATTTTAGGTGCATTTTCGGCCTGATTGCGCACTTGCTATTTAGACTGCACAGGTGGAGGAGGTGTTTTAAAGCAATTGAAAAAAAAAGCCTGCAAATGGCTGGGAGGAGGATTGAGGAGGAGGAGGAGCAGGGGGAACGTCTCTCCAGCCCTGGTGAGGTGCCAACTGCGGCTGGATCCCACACTATGTGGGATCTTAGTCGTGGTAGATGGGGGAGAGAGGAGGGCTGGGGGGTCACCAACAGGGGTTCCTGGGTGGAGGAGGAGGTAGAGAGTCGGGGGTCCCGTAGTGGGGGTGAGAGTAGGGCAGGGGGGTCCCGTAGTGGGGGTGAGAGTAGGGCAGGGGGGTCCCGTAGTGGGGGTGAGAGTAGGGCAGGGGGGTCCCGTAGTGGGGGTGAGAGTAGGGCAGGGGGGTCCCGTAGAGGGAGGGAGGAGCGTAGGGCAGGGGGGTCCCGTAGAGGGAGGGAGGAGCATAGGGCAGGGGGGTCCCGTAGAGGGAGGGAGGAGCGTAGGGCAGGGGGGTCCCGTAGAGGGAGGGAGGAGCGTAGGGCAGGGGGGTCCCATAGAGGGAGGGAGGAGCGTAGGGCAGGGGGGTCCCGTAGAGGGAGGGAGGAGCGTAGGGCAGGGGGGTCCCATAGAGGGAGGGAGGAGCATAGGGCAGGGGGGTCCCGTAGAGGGAGGGAGGAGCGTAGTGTAGGGAGGGTGTCCCCCAGCCCACACAGGGAGTCCCCCAGGGCACGCTGCGTGTCTCGCTCACCACCATCTGGGGCACGCAGCGTGTCACGCACCCCACCCAGGGCTGAGAGAGGCTTCCCCAGGAGGAGGCCACAGAGGCTGCCGAGCAGCTCGGAGGAGGAGATGGAGGCACCACCACCAACTGCCTCAGAGAGGAGAGAGGAGGAGGAGGAGGAAGGTGATGATGGAGGAGAGGAGGGCCCCACCAACAAAATGGCCCGAAGGTTTACCACTGAAGAGAATGGAGCACTGGTGGACGAGGTGATAGCGCGATGGGATGTGCTGTTTGGGAGTCAGTCCCATCGCATCAATGCTGCCAGACGCCAACAACTCTGGCAGCAGGTGACGGACAGGGTGAACACTGTGGGCGCTTTACACAGGGATCGGACAACTGTGTATAAGCGCTACAGTGACCTGAAGCGTTGGCTAAGGGCAAAACTTGTTGCCAGGAGAGCTAAAGCCCAGAAGACCGGCGGAGGGCGTGTCCCTCCACTCAGACTTCAACCCCATGAGCGCCGGCTTCTGGACATTTTGGCCAAAGAGGGCAGTGAAGAACTGGACACAGACTGGATACGTAAGTAGACTTTTATAGAAACAAATATCTGACTCCTTTTCTTCCACATTCCCATTATTTACATAAATGTCTAATGTTCCCTTTAGCATATCACTTTGTTGGTAAAATATTGCTTCTGTTTTGCATTAGAGGAGTTTTTGTGCTTTTCTTTACAGCTTTGCTGTTTGTTTATTATTACTAGTTATTAAGTGCAGCTGTAACTGACAAAATGGGGAGCCATTTATTTATTAACCATTTCTCCACTATAGCACAAATGTTTAGAAACTGCTTTAAAGGGTGGTTCACCTTTAAGTTAACTTTGAAGTATGTTATAGAATGGCCAAGTGTAAGCAACTGTTCACTTGTCCTTCATTATTTTTTTAAATTACTCTTTTCAGCTTTAAAATGTGGGTCTAGAAAGAAAGGCTCTACACATTGATTTTTTATTACTCATCTAACTTATCAGAACATCCCCAATTCTATTCCAGTCTCTTATTCAGATAAATGCATGGTTGCTATGCTAATTTGGACCCTAGCAACCAGATTGCTGACATTGCAAAGTGTAGATCTGCTGAATAAAAAGCTAAATAACTAAAAAAACACAAGTATTGTCATCTATATAATTCTCTTCTGCTTGTATGATTGCAAATGTATTTAAGTTTTAACCATTCCATCCATAATAGCTGTGCCATTATAGATTCACGTTTAACCATTTCATCTCCCTAGTTGTGCCATTATACAGTAGATTTACGTTTAACCATTTCATCTTCCTTCCTGTGCTATTTCATTGGAGTTAGTATTTCGAATGAGCAATAAAATAGATTTGTAGCATGTGAGAGGTCTGTACACCAGGCTACTAGCCAAGTACACTTGCAATTCTATATTTTTTTGTCTCTTAATACCTTTTTTCTTTCTTTACTCAAAATTGCAGGACCACCGCAAACATCGCGCCCGGACAGTGACCAGGACCAGGGTGATGCTGCTCAGCAACCCCAGGAAGAGGGTGAGACTGATGACTCTGATAGAGCCCCGGAAGCTCAAGGTACAGACATGTTTAATGTTTGTGACAAATGTAATTGCTCCCTGAACTTGTTTAGAGCATTACTAATGTCCTATTTCACATTACAGAACACCGAGCTGAACGCCGCGCCCAGTCGCCAGCCGTGATTCCTGTGGTGCCCCCCAGACGTAAGATCAATGTTTATAACTAATAAACTCTTCCTTTATTTGTCAGTGTGTCACCAAAGATGCAAGTAATGGTTAAGCTGAGGAGAGGTGGTTAGAAGAACAAAATAGGATCAGACAGGGCCACCATCGGGGGGGGGCAGTTGTCATGGGCCCGCACGTGTCTATGGGGGGGCCCGGCCATGCTTCACTTATTTGATTATCCGGGCCCCCCTGTCTTCAGCGTACTGCCAGCTCTCTGTGCACGGAAGCTTTTCGCCTATTAAGATTTCCTGTATCCTCATTGGTCCTTTAAGAATAAGGCCCAGTAAATCTGCATTGGGATTGGATCCCCTTAACGGGACTTATTCTTAAAGGACCACAAGGATACAGGAAATCTTAATAGTAGAAAAGCTTCTGTGCACAGAGAGCTGGCAGGCAGTACGCTGAAGACAGGGGGGCCCGGATAATCAAATAAGTGAAGCATGGCCGGGCCCCCCTTAGACACAAAACCCTCACAAGCAATTTTTCATAAAATTTGGGGGTATCTGAACAATTTTTTTTACTTGCAGGGGGGGCCCTTATCACTAATGGCTTTTTCTAACTTGTGTGTGGGGGGGTTACCATTTTTAGCACTGTTGTCTGTGTTGTTTTTAAACTGTAGTGTGGAGTTGGCGGGATCTGGGGTGGGGCCTAGGCTGGGTGGGCAGGCCCAGAAAATTAGTGTGGATGGGGCCCTGAAAATTTTGTTGTACGGGGCCCTGTGATTTCTAATGGCGGCCCTGGGATCAGACAGCAAAAGCAGAGTTTATATGGGAACCAGTAATAATATCTCCTTAGTGGCTGTTACAATGGAGGGTATGTTTAGTATTCTGAGCTGGGAAGAACTGAGCATGCTCATGAGCCAACAGCCAAAGCAAATTCCTGAGGCGGGGAAGAGTGAGTTAGAAGAGGAGAAGGCATTTAAATGATTAAGGGGATACTGCAGCCTTTACTGTTAACCTTTTAAAAACCAGTAGCACGTGTCTGAAGCTTTAAAAGAGGCCGTTCACTGATTACATTTTTGTTGGGAGCGTTTACATGTCCTTTAAAACAATTTTTTTTGTCTAAGAAAAAACATGTTTTCCAAGCTACAGACTGGTATGAGATTTCCACTGTAATGTTGTGTTTATGCCACCCCCCAGACTAAAACACCACCCCCAATCTAACTTGGAACCTTTTGTAACCTTTTGTTTGTTGTGGGTTATGCACATGTCCAATATATATATTTATATTTGATTTTTCTTGTAGATCGTGCTGCTGCCACAGCAATTGGGGGGCCACCACAAGAGGAAGGACGGCGACTGGCTGATCAACCTGCGGCACAACCGGGGCTCGTCAACGTGATGCTGGCCATGCTACGCCAGCAGCGCTACCAGGATCTCAGGATGAGGCGGTGGATGGCCCATATCTATGCAGAGATGCGGGAGACCCGGATGGCCATCCATCGAGGATTCCAGGACCTGGTGGCAGCCCAGTCTTACCGACCAAGGGGCCCTGCTGAGGGTGAAGTCCCTGGTCCACCTGCTGCTCCCCCTCCACCCCCTGAAGCTCCTCAACATCGGAGGGAAAGGGGGCATGGAAGGGGACACAGTCCTGTCCGAGGGGACAAACGTCCCTAGATCCAGTCTGTGTCATTTACCATCTAACACTGACCTCTTTGCCTATTTTCTCCTGGTAACAAACTTTGCCCTATTGACGCTTCAGGTATCACTCTGTCCGTTACCCAGCAATGGGACTGACTCCCAAACAACACATCCCATTGTTTACAGTGTGCTCCATTCTCTTCACTGGGGGGTGCCATTTTAACATCTATTGGCACCCTTTCCAATAACATCTGGAAAAGCACTTCAAAACATCTAAGTGCATTTGCTCTAACATATGTATATACGTATGGTGTTATGAGCACCAAGGTGTGCCATATCTTACATCCAATGGCGCCCTTTCCAATAACATCTGGAAAAGCACTTACAAACATCAAAGTGCATTTGCTCTAACATATTTCTATGGTGATGCTGCAGTGTTGCCAAACACATTCACTTGGCCCAAAAAATGTTACATGTAAGGATCAATGCATTCCAATCATTGCAAACACATGACTACACTTTTTATTGTGTATTTATCACCAGTGCAGTGTTGCTTCAAATGTTCCATATGCTAATCAAGCGCTGTTTGTATGTGTTTCTCATGTTAGGAGCATTCATGTAACAATGGCCTATGTTCTGCAACTGTCAAAGTGAAAACAGTGTGCCTTGTGCTTTCCACTATGAAGTATTGATGTTGTCTACCTATGGCCTACTTTGGCTACCCAGCACTCATAATATGTGCTATTGCTGACTACCTCCTCCTCCTCCTCCATCACCTCCTCCACCTGTGGTACTTAAATAGCAAGTCCCAGGTATATGATATGCCTTAAAGGCACAAAGCGTTGGTTGTTACATTGAACAACTATTCCAACACATTACCTGGCCAGCACTAACCTCATATGTGCTGATACTTTCAAACAGCCCATTTTGTCATATTGACAAGTGTCATTTATAAATCATATTGATTGTTATATTCTGGTTTTGTACGCAGGGCTCCTTAATGCCAAACTTATTTTGTCTTATTTAATTTATGTAAACTTGCCCAGCATGGACACAGGGGCGCAGTATGAATCTCATGCAAGAAATTCTTGCCTGTAACCCTATAAACCTTTTGTAAAGCTCTGGCCTTTAGTGCTCAATGGGGGCTGTTATATATTGAAATGTATGTAACTTGAGACCACAATTCCTTCTGTATGTTACAGATAGGCTACTTTTTTAATTGTTATTAAGAATGCTTATGTGGCGTTCAACAAACCAACAAAGTTTTGTCACAAATCCATATTGTCATTTTATTCTTATAAAAATGTTTGAGATTTTGTCAGTAAACCCACAAAACCAAAAGCTGTGTCTGTTTCTTTTTTCACTTTTGCTAAGGTGGTTTCAAAAAATGCAATACACATGGATAATGTCATTTGAAAAATAGAGCAGGTACATCATTTTCAGGGTATATACCTAACAACCCTTTTTTGCAGAGTTAACACAGAGTTCTAAGTTGGACAACAGAAGAAGGGGTTAAATAGGACCAAAAGCCTCATGAACTGACATAAAAGCCCCATGACAAGACCAACATATTAAAGCCAACCAACAGACTTAGGTATTTGTGCATTTCAGTCATTATTGAGTTAATATCAATGAAGGATAAGCCTCACACACTCTGTGGTTGGTTAGCTTTCCATTTGCCAATATTCCCCACAGTTGACAGTTGAAGATCGTCATTAATATGTGGTGCAAGGCCAGGCTGCACTGCAACATGACAAACATAATGGTGAGGTGCAACACCTTCCAATAAAGCACAGCACCCCCAGTGAGTGAGAGGTAAGTGCAATTAGTAGGAGACGTGCCTTTCCTTCCTTATTAGTTAACAGATTAACACACATCCAACCTCAAAGTCAATCAGGTGCCATTAATTACAATCCCTGCTAAAATCACTTAATTGAAGAAAACTACAAGTCCCAAGATGCACAATGCATGTATTGTTACAAGATTGTAGCTAGTCTATGCCAAATACATGCACATTCCTTTAAATGAATCTGTCAAATGGCTTTATAGAAAATATAACGGATAACTTACCCACAGGCCAGCCCTCGGGCTAGGCAATTTGGAAATTGTCCAAATAGGAAAAATGTTGTGTTAGATGGCAAAAAAAAACATGTTTCTGGTGTCAGTATGTCTCTAATGTAATTCAACAAACCTCTAGTGCAGCTAAAACTAAAGCTTAGAATAGTTCGAATCCTTCAATTCGATTACTTCGACAACTAAAGATCGAACGTTTTCCATTCGATCGAATGATGTTGTAATCGATCGAATGATTTTTATTCGATCGATTGCTTAAACCGTTCGATCGTTCGATTAGAAGAATTTAACCGTTCGATCGAATGAAATTCATTCTATCGAATGATCGATCATTCGAATCGCACTAAAATCGGTCTATCGAATGGCAAAAATCGTTCGAATCGTTCGATTCGAACGATTTTAGCGGGTGTTCGATGTTCGCGAACTGTCCGCGAACGTTCGCATTTTTTTCGGGTGTTCGCGAACGGCGTTCGCGAACACGCCGGCGGCAGTTCGCTACATCCCTGATCCCAACTAAGATATAATTAATCCTTATTGGAAGCAAAACTAGCCTATTGAGTTTATTTAATGTTTAAATGATTTTCTAGTAGACTTAAGGAATGAAGATCTAATTATGGAAAGTTCCGTTATCTGGAAAAAGCCTCAGGTTCTGAGCATTCTGGATAATAGGTCCGATACCTGTATTCAATGTTTATGTTTTCAAATATATTGACAGTCGTTTTAATGTGGAAAAATAAATGAGCCTGGGGTATTTATGCAAAAATACACATATTAAATATTTATCTATTTCTAAATATGAGGCTCTTTTTTTTTTTTTTTTATACAACCTCTGGAGAAGCTAGGATATGTGATGAGATCCACTAGCCACAGGGTCTGGGCTTGTCTACTTATTTGGTTAGGCTGGAAAAAGACACGTATGTCAAGTTCTAGCACCACATAACCCTGCATTCCCTCACTTGTTAAACACCATCCAACCCCTTCTTATACCTATCTAATGTATCAGCCTGTACCACTGATTCAGGGAGAGAATTTCACAACTTCAAGCTCTCACTGTAACAAAACCCTTTCCAAATATTTAAATGGAACCTCCTTTCTACTAAATGGAATAGGTGCCCTTGTGACGCTGGAAGGACCTACTTGTTAAAAAAACATTCAAGATATTATTATATGATCCTCTATGTATGTATCCATAATTATCATATCTCCTTTGAACACATATTCTTCAGCATAAACAATCCCAACAATTTTTCATCATAACTGAGACTTTCTATACCCTTTACCAGCTTAGTTGCCCTTCTCTGTACCCTCTCTAATACAATAATGTCCTGTTTGAGTGATGGAGACCAAAACTGTACGGCATATTCTAGATGGGGCCTTACAAGTGCTCTATACAGTGGAAGAATGACCCCCTCCTCCCGTGACTCTCTGCCCCTTTTAATACAACTCAAGACCTTATTTGCCCTTGATGCTGCTGACTGGCATTGCTTGCTACAGACAAGTTTATCATCTACAAGGACTCCAAGCTCCTCCTCCATCATGGATTTGCCTAGGGAATAAGTGGCTTGCATATTTTTACATCCCAGGTGCATGACCTTACATTTCTTGATATTGAATCTCCTTTGCCACTTAGCTGCCCAGATTGCCAGTTTGTCAGATCGGTTGCAAGGTGCCCCATCCTGGAAGGCATTTATTGGGAAGCATAATTTTGTCTTCTGCAAACACTGATACATTACTTACAATCCCCTCACCTAAGCCATTAACGAAGAAGTTAAATAAAAGTGGACCCAATACAGAAGAGGGACCACACTATGGGGCAAATTCACTAAGATGCGAAGTTGCACCAGGCGCAACTTCGCCACACTTCGCCGCACTTCACCACACTTCGCCAGGCGTATTTTCGCCAGCGCTCCGCAAATTCACTAAAATCCGAAGTTGCGCACAGGGGTAGCGTAAGGTTGCGAAGTTGCGCTAGCGTTGATTCGCTATATAAAGCGAAGTTATGCTAGCGAAGGCTAATTTGCATACTGCGCGAAATTCAAATTTCAATGGAGGAACATGTATCAGCACTACAAATGCCTAGAAAACCTTCAAATCAGCAAATAAAAAATTTATTTTGCCCTGCACATGTGCCCACTGTCTAGGTAAGTTGCCATGAGTCAGGAAATGTAGGGGGGAAGGAGGGGAGCCCCAAAGATTTTTTCGATCTTTTTCAGCCTATCACCCATCATGTAGAAAACACGCCAGCGTTTTTTGGGACTTTTTTGAAACAATCCCTATCTACTCTATTGTGCTTCCCCAGGTCTGAGGTGGCGAAGGAAGTCTAGCGTAAAAGGTAGCGTTCAGTACACTGTGCAAGTTAGTGAATTTGCGTAGTTACATCACTAGCGAAAATTCGCCTGGCGTAAGGATGCGAAGTAACACTAGCGAAAATGCGCCAGCGTTCGTTAGTGAATTTGCGCAGTAGCAAAAATGCCAAACGCTAGCGAATTAACGCTAGCGTTCGGCGCTTCGGCGCTTAGTGAATTTGCGCCTAAGAATCTTACTCCAAGCAGAGAAAGTACAATGAACAACCACCCTCTGTACCAGATCCTGCAGCCAGTTTTCTATCCATGTACAAACAATATAACTGAGACCAACAGACGTTCATTTAGAGACCAGTTGGCTGTGGGGCACTGTATCTATTGCTTTGGCCAAATCCAAACAGGTAACATCTACTGCTCCCCATCTGTCCAACTTCTCACTAACCAATGTTACCTGTGGTCATGATTGCTGTACTATTTGTTAATTGATAAACTTTATTGTTCAGCAGTTCATGTGGCCAAAGTCAGAAACGTACAGTATGTGATTCATAACAGAGTCGCACATAGCCTTAAGTTTTTTGTATTTCCACAGGCACTTAATCATAGCCTATGATTTAGTGTCTGTGGAGTATGAAATGCGTAAGGCTATGCCATAAACACCAAATAAACTACATATTTAATTTACACATCTGTTTGGAGGATTGGTTTTTGAGTGCCTGCTCGATTGCATGACAGTTTGGATCTGCTCCCTCAGATGTAGGTTCAGGGCAGTGCACTTGAACCTTATCCCATACCTGGTAAGTTAACCTTTGTGATCATTGTTTCCCTTTATATAGAGACGCAACCCCCCCCCAAACTTAGTGCACCTTGTTTGGTACAATTAATTTGGGTTGAAAAATAACAAGACATAATATAGGTCAGTGATCTCAAACCAGTGGCTCATGAGCAACTCCTTAGATGTTGCTCTCAGTGGCCTCAAAGTAGGTGCTTATTTGTGAATTCCACTACGCAATATGTTGGCACTCTAAAAATACTCAATAATAATAATTCCAGACTTGGAGGCAAGTTTTGGTTGACCCGACTCTTTTTACATTTGATTGTCACTTACTGGTAAAAAAAAGGTTGGGAACCACTGATCTTGGTCAACCCCTCCAGATATGAAATAAAGGGTTATTGTTCTTTAGGTGACAAACATAGCCCACGTGGCCTTCTAATTAGGGATGTAGCGAACCGGCGCCGATGTGTTCGCGAACGCCGTTCGCGAACACCGGCAAAAAATGCGGACAGTTCGCAAACAGTTCGCGAACTTCGAACATCCGAAAATCGTTCGATTCGAACGATCGAAGGATTTTAATCGTTCGATCGAAGGATTTTAATCGTTCGATCGAAGGATTTTCGTTCGACTCGAACGATCGAAGCCATTCGATCGAATGATTTCATTCGATCCAATGGCTTCGATCGTTCGATTCGAACGAAAATCCTTCGATTTTAGCGGTCGAAGGAATCGAATGGTCGAATGGTCGAACGATTTTTGTTCGAATCGAACGCGAACTCGTATTGGCGAACGTCGCGCGACGTTCGCGAACATTCGGCGGACGCGAACAGTCGAAGTTCGCGCGAACTAGTTCGCCGGCGAACTGTTCGCTACATCCCTACTTCTAATGCGCATGGTGGCACTTGGTTAAGAGCTTAATTATATACTAGCAACATATAAGGTGCATTGCAATTTCGTCCAGCTTTATTCAGGTTTGGCCCAAGGTTCCTTTCCCTGATTTAAAACTAATCTTTTTCCTTTCTCACCAAATATCCAAGATATAGATGTTAATCTAATGATTGTGCTGCACAATATAATTCAAAGACAAATGCAATTTGCAGGGTTGTTTATTTTCGCTGTTCATTTTGCAGTCCTTATTATCTCTCCAGAGCTCTGCAGGTTTGTAATTGCCTTCCTGGAAATTTTGGTTTGGTTTTGTAATACTGATATTTTGTCTGGGAAACTCATTAAACCTGCCATCTACAAACTGTATATAGCAAGGTATAAAACTGACATACTTAATCCATTTATTGGTTGTGAATAAAATACCAAAAAAAAAAGCAAAATACCTTATTGTAAGGGCACATTGTACAGGGGTTTTGCCTTTGACCCCATGATCAACTGGATAGTCAAATTATGTAGTGTCAATAGCATTCTAAGAGGACCCTTCCCTTCTCATCTATGTTTAATCTGACCCACAAAAGTGTTACACCTTCATCATTTTAGTGCAGCACGCAGAGTACATGCCTGAATGCAGTCTACTATGAGAACCTTGGAGTTACAATTCATTCAAACTGACTGGACAAGCAGAAATGGCACTTAGCACAGTGCAGAGAGCATGTTTAGAAGCAAGTAACGAATGGTATCAATACTCATGTTCATTTTTGCATGACTGCAAATTTGGTTTGCAGTCATAAATGAGCCCTATGTTCTACAACACAAAAGGGTTATTTCTAAATGCACCTGCAAGTGATGGAGCTCTATAATAGAGGCAATAAAGAGATAAATATTTTCAATTCATTTAATTACTTGAGTCCAAACATGGTCCTACACCTTTATATGGTTGCTTGTGTGTCCATCCTCTGATGCATAACTGCTCCAATTGACATGGGGAACCTCTGGACCTGGCAGTAGCTCCCGTTTTCCCATGGTGATTTGTGCCAATAGTCACACCAGATTAGCGTCCACTGAATCGGATGCAAGCATTGTTATGAACAGTCACTCTAAGGTGATGCAGCCCCGTCTGCAGTGTAGATGCAACGTGCACCTACGTTACCCCAAATGTGTTAGGTATTGCTGGGATTTGAGCCAGGGACCTTTGGGTTTCTGGCTCGATACCTTAACTATTTGGCCAGGTGAGCAGCCTGTAGGGTTGCTCGCTATGTGTTATCTGGCCTCTGCAGTCCCAGTCCAGCTGCAGTCTGATTGGCTTCTCCAGCCCCAGCCCAGCTGCAGCTTGTTTAGCCTCTACAGCCCCAACCCAGCTGCTGCCTAGTTGTAATCAGCCAATCAGGGCTGACTCTTCCCTATTTAAGAGCAGCACTTGGTACACGCCTTGCCAGAGCATTACATTGTTTCTCCCTAGTACTGCAGCATTGCCCCTAACTAGGTAGTTCTAGTTCTTGCCCCTCTGCACTCTATCCCCAGTTTGATCTGATCTACGCCCGCACCGTCCTGTCCCATCCAGTCTGTTCCTGTCCTGAGTCATCGCCCTCTTCATCCAGCCTAGTCCAGTCCTGATCTTCGCCCTCCCCGTCCTGTTCTGCTCTGCAGCTGATCGAGACTGACTCTTCGCCCTTATCAACCTGTTCCTGTCTCCCCTTTAAGTGTTCCCTAGGCACATACAGCTCCTGCCTCAAGGACTCGCCCTTTCCCTATCAGTCTCCACAGTGCCCCCTACCTAATCCTTGACAAAATGCAACTTACCTTTCCTCATTGTTTCTGCTTCAGGGGCCCTACACCCAGGCCCCCCAGCTGCTACCCCCAAGGCTCCCACCCCAAAACCCATGCACCCCCACAGGTGTACCTTCCTAATCTTGCAGCCACTATTAAGGCCAACACTGCTTTAGCTGCAACCCCCTGCCCCAACTGTAATCACCCCCGGCCCCCCAACACAACCCCCACAACAAGCACCATCCTAATCTTGCAGCCGCAATCGGGTGTCCTGCTGGCCCTGTCCGACCCTGCATGGATACGTGGTGGGCCTTTTTATGAGAGGTTCGGAATTTAGGTTTATGAAACCTCGACAAAACAAAATACTTTGAAAACCTATAAAAATTTATTTTTTTCTGATAATTCCTGGCAAAAAAAAATACAAAAACATCTAAAATCCTGGCAAAGGTTTGTATTAGTGGTTTTCATGGCTTTTATACTTCATAAATCTACTCTCTTTAAAGCTTTTAAAAAAAAAATAGATAACCACAGATTTTTTGAGATTCATGGAAAAATTTTAAATTCGATTGTTAGTAAATGGTGCTGAGCATTTCAACCCCAGACACATCAACCCATCTCTCACTTCAAGTCATTTATCAATAGTCCATGCGCAAACATGGTTAATATGTTATTTAGAAGCCGCACAATCACTGCATGAATTTGTTATTTCTAGTTATTAAGGTAAAGGCATAAAGCTCTAAAACTATATGAGCCCAACTAATTCAACATATATAACATAGAGACACAACTTAGTACATGTTTGCAGCGACATCTGTCTTGGATAGCCCCAGGCACTATTTGAGATAATTCTGGCTAGGTCTTTACCTATCTAACAACAAACTGAGAGAGTGAGTGCTGCAATGTAAAACACACTCTGGGAACCGCACATTTATTATATTCTAGTAGGATCTGTAAGTTAACAATACAACCGTGTACCCAATGACCAAGTTAATGGTCGAATTTTTAAACCTAGGACTTCCATGACTCATTGTACTATAGCACAGGTGCCAAAAAGTGGCATATAATAGCTGCTCAAACTGTCATTTTCCAAGTAAGATAATAAATGTAACAGTTCATATTAGGCTGTTTTCTTTCTTTTCTTCTTTTTTTTGTCAGGTCACACTAATAACCATAGTGCACATTAAACCCAGTGATTATCCGAACACTTGACAGATGGTAGGCTGTTAATTTGAAAGTAAAAGACAGTGATTGCCAGGGCTTCTGAATTCGCTTCGCGAAAACATGAAATGTCAAAAAAATCCTGTTTTTGGCTATTCTGCATCACTTACATAACCGGGATTTCTTCCTCATGAAAACGGCATAATTACTGTGTTCTTCAAATCAATGGATAGTTAATAAAAAGAAAGGTCTTAATTGCATTCTTTGTACATGTTTCCAGTGGTGAAAATAACATGGCATACAATGGATTTTATTTCAAAATCAATTAATAGCCAGTTTAGAACATACTTAAACTGATGAAGGGCCATTGTGAATCATACCCATGTGTCAAGAAGTAGAGATTTTTTTTCTTCAAAATGTGCTTCATTCAATGGCAATTTTTAAACATATATAACTGATAATGCACCTCCTGCTGTGAAATTAACGGATATCAGAAGTCATCAAGGAGTTCTTTAACCAGAGTTGGTCTCAATTGTGTAATTAAATCCAGGAGTTTGGGTCCTCCACATGGCTTGCTTGCAGTGAACACACCTTCACCTCTGCAATAAAAATGTTTTGCTCATCATATATGTTATTGATTGGTCCATAAAATTGAAGTTCATTTAGCAAGGATGAGGCTCCTTTTAGGCTTCCATATCCTAATATCAGACAAGCTAAAATAGAGATGGAAAAGGTATTGCAGCAAGGAGTAAAATGAAACCAAAATTATTTTTTAAATATGTAAACAATAAAAAATTAAGCAGAAAGGGATGGAACCCTTAATATCAGAGGGGAGTCGGTTGGTCAATGAGAACAGGGAAAAAGCAGAGATTCTGAACTACTATTTTTCATCTGTATACACAAGTGAGTAACCAGCTAATGAAGATTTATTTCTTAAGATGGCGCCACTATTCAAAAAGGATCCCATTTTCTGCTCTAAATTATAGGCTGGTTAATATAACATCAGTGGTAGGAAATATTGATGGGCGAATAAATTAGTCAGGCACGAATTTGCGGCGAATTTCTGCATTTCGCCGCCGGCGAATAAATTGACGAATCTCCCCCTGAAAATTTGCAGGCACCAATATCCTATTTTCACGATTTTTTCCTATAAATGGCCGATTTTCATGATTGTTTTAGTGATAATGTCCGATTTTCACTATTTTTTAGTGAAATCCTTCAAATTTCAAGATTTTTTGCTGAAAACCTTCAAATTTCACGATTTTTGAGTGAAAACTTCCAAGTTTCACAATTTTTTTCTTCAATTTTTCGCGAAGTGAAACGAGAGAAGTTCGTCCATCACTAGTAGGAAACCTTTTTGAAGGGGTATTAAGGGATAATATACTTGACTTCATTGCAAATAACAATACTATGAGTTTGTGCCAGTATGGTTTTATGCATAACAGATCTTGCAAGACTAATTTAACTGCCTTTTATGAGGAGCTGAGCAGGAACCTCGACTCTGGGATGTCAGCGAATGTAAACTTAATTTTGCTAAAGCATTTGATACAGTACCACACAGAATATTATTGGTTAAATTAAGGGATTTTGGCCTGGAACATAATGTTTGTACTTGGATAGAAAACTGACTGAAGGAAAGATTATAAAGAGTGGTGGTAAGTGGAATCCCTGAGTAATGCATTGCTCTGTACTTGGTCCTCTGATTTTCAACTTGTTTCTTAATGACCTGGAGGAGGGCATTGAAAGTACTGTTTCTATTTTTGCTAATGATACTAAATTGTGCAGAACTATAAGTTCCATGTAGGATGTTGCTACTTTTAGTTATTTCACTAAACTGGAAAACTGGGCAAAAAAACTGATAAATGAGGATGAATGTTGATAAATGCAAGGTTATGCACTTTGGTAGAAATAACATAAGAGTTATACACTGAATGGCAGTGTGTTGGGGGTTTCCTTAATTAAGAAAGATCTGGGGATTTTTGTGGATAACACGTTGTCTAATTCCAGGCAGCATCATTCTGTGGCTACTAAAGCAAATAAAGTGCAGTCTTACACAAAAAAGTGGATTTATTCAGGGGATGAAAACATTATTTATAGGTCCCTGGTAAGGCCTCACCTGCAGTATGCAGTGCAGTTTTGGACTCCAGTCCTTAAGAATATAAAAAGATATAAATGAGCTGGAGAGAGGGCAGAGACAACTAAACACGTTAAAGGGAGGGAAGATTTAAATGTTGAGGGTAGTTTGGGGTTGTTTTTCGCTTGCATGGGGGACATGAGGGACATGAGTACTCTGCAGTAGTTGATCAGGTTTCACTGTAAAAATGATACCCATATATTCCAGTGGGTGAAAGAAAAATTGTTGGGTGTCAAAAATTTTTGTTGCACGACAAAAAAAAAACCTGTCATTCATAGACTTCAAGGTGAATTTTTAGCAAAAGGGATTAGATTAGATCGATCGATCTAAGGAAAAATCCATCGATCAAACGATTTTCCTTCGATCAGAAATAGCTTGCAAAACTTATGGGGAAGGTCTCCATAGGCTAACATTGGTGATCGGTAGGTTTAAAGTGGCGAAGTATGTAGTTGAAGTTTTTTTTAAAGAGACAGTACTTTGACTATCGAATTGGTCGAATAGTCGAAAGATTTTTTAGTTTGAATCAAAGTCAAAGTCATAGTCGAAGGTCGAAGGTCGAAGTAGCCTATTCAATGGTCGAAGTAACCCAAAAAAAAATTTGAAGCTTTTTATATTCAAATCCTTCACTCGAGCTTAGTAAATGTGCCCCATAGTGTGGAATCTTTCCCATAAAAAGGATCAGCACACTAGAGGCCACCCCTTCCTTTATCTGGAAACCCATTACCCAGAAAGCTCTGAATTACGGAATGGTCCTCTCCCATAGACCCCATTTTAGTCAGATAATCCAAATTTTAAAAAATGATTTCCCTTTTCTCTCCTTTGGCCCACCTCCCTGCTTTCTCCCTCCTTAGTAACTTAGTGGCAAACGTGTCCATGTCATGTACCTTGTAGTATTCAGGCTGAGTAGCTCAGAAGAGTTCTTCGGTGTCATCTTCTGTATCTTTAGGTTCCTCGCAGAAGTGAGCGCCAACACAGAGCTTTTTTGTGCATGCACAGTTTGGGCCATTCTGGTATTCATGCCTACTGTGCATGTGCGGAAAGCTCCAAAGATTGTCGAAGGAAAATAAGAGTATCCGAAGATACATGTAACCCCTTTTTGGCCACCCCAGTGCCAAAGGTTACACATCACATATGTCTTACCCTTTACAGGTCCTGAGTCACCTTTGCTAAGTGAAAGGGTACTGGGAATTACCTCTCATGGCAGTGCCTCCACCTAATGGGATCCGGGAAAACACCTGCAGCTGGCCCCATTAGGAAACAAGGCAAGCACACCAAGTGCTGTATAACAAATATAAACTTTATGTAAAAGCAGAAAAAAAAACAACATAAATATGCATTCATATTTTAATGCCGCACTACCCTGGGTATAATTGCAGTCCTATCCTGGCATCTCCTTGCCAGGCAAAGTCCCACTCTTCACTCCTGGTGGATAAAGAGTCACAGTCCCTTTTCTCCAAAGAGCTTTTATTTCCCCAGGTACCACCACCTGCCCAAATACCTCTCCGGCTGGACAGAGGTACAGTAGTTGCTCCCATGTGGCAGGCACAGCAACAAAGCCTGTTTCACAAACAGGAGACACATTGGGTCCTTTTTCTACCCTCCCTCAGGCAGACTCAACCAAGGATTCACCCAGAGGGGTAGGCTCATCCAAGACTGGAACAGGCATCCACAGCGATGAAATCCATTCAGCAAAGCACACCCAGCTTGCTTTATCCTCATTGCATATCTCCCAGCACTCTGCATAGTGTAAGCACACAAAAGTCCTCCTCTGCTGAACTACAGCTCTCAGCACTCTCCATAGTGAAAGCACACAAAGTCCTCCTCTGCTGAACTACAGCTTCCAACACTCTCCATAATGCAAGCACATAAAAAGTCCATCCAAGATGGTTGAGCTTACCAGGCTTTGGAGTATCCTACCCAAGGCCCTGCATGGCTATTGAACTCCTTTTTAACCCCCACATCAGGCAGCATTTAAAAATCACTCTGTCCACAGTGAAGTAGAAAGCAGCAATGGCTGTGAACACATGGCTCTGCCTATATCAAGCTAGTCGTGCAGCAGTGACACCTTGTGACACCCTCCGGTATCTGCCAGAACAAACTGCTCCTCCCTTCACTCTAGGTTCAACCTGTAGCTGGACACGGAGGGGATTTCCCACCATGTGGTTTCAGGAAAATAGGGATTAACCCTATGGATCTCTGCATATAGAAGAAGTATTTTTTGCTACAATTTGGCCAAAGCTTAGTTGAACTTCTGAGTTGTTTTAGGTAAAAAAAAGTCTTATCATTCAGAAGATGCAGTGTAACAGAGGTGTGACTGGAGGGGCAATCATCAAAGCTCTGTGACTTTGCAATGT
This sequence comes from Xenopus petersii, assembly GCA_038501925.1. Classification (NCBI taxonomy): domain Eukaryota; kingdom Metazoa; phylum Chordata; class Amphibia; order Anura; family Pipidae; genus Xenopus; species Xenopus petersii. The sequence continues at coordinate 152,855,951 of CM076678.1, forward strand.
ATATCTATTAAAAATTATGTTGCTGCTTACAGTTAGTATTCCTGGTAGTATTGAGCAGTATGTGTGTATATGTGCACCTGCTAGGCTTCCATCAATCTATAACTAAACATATTGCTGCATGGTCACCACTGGCTGCCCCCTGAAGCACAGCAGGCAGGGCAGTTGGCAACTGTAGAATATAGAATAGCCTGTGAAACTGCTCTTGGTAGTTTGTGAAAAAAAACATTTTTTGTTTTGTTCTGTACTGCTTGCTTGTTTTTCTCACAGAAAGTCAATTTGAGTCTAGAGAATATATGTGTAGGGGGGATCTCCCAGGCCATTTTCTGACAGTTCTCTCCTTATATCATTTTATTTCTCATTAGTAGATTTTTTTACTGTATTTTTATTCTACTGTGTTTGCTATTGGCTTTCTATACCTAACATATTCACATAAAATGATCTGATTTCAGATCATTTTTCTTATTTATAGAGCCCCTGCCTTTTATTTGTACTACTACAATCTTCTCTTTTTTCATCTTCTGCTTTTATTTTATTGTCTGGTATTATAAAAACACCAATTTTGTTTTGTTTCAAGTAATAAATCACTTAGAGCTCAATTAAATTAGGTGAGATAATCTACTTTGTGAGTCATATCCATATCTTACTTTGTTTGCAAAACACACAAACAAAAATTTGATTTCCGTGCATTTTGGTGATCAACCACAGTCTGGAATCATCTTAAGGGTTTGAGCATTTGAGGTCTTTTGTCATTAGTAGTTAAACTGTTCATCACATTATGGAGCTCACAAATCATATTTTTTTATATTCTTTTATTTATCTAAAACTCTAAAAATTTGAGATTTATTAAGGGGCCTATTTTCTTTTTTTTGTACAAATAGTATTTTTTCTCTAAAATATCTCTCAAATTCAAAAAATTCGAGATTTATTAAGTATAAAAACCATGAAAAACTGTGCTACAAAACTTTTCAATAAAAGCAGTCGAGGTCCCATAGAAGTCATGGATGTCCTTTAGAAGTCAATGGGGTTGCGCTGATCCTATTGGCCTTTTTTTTAGCTCTTCAGACTTTTAGAGGTTTTCATTTTTTTTTTGCTAATAATTATCCAAAAAACACAAACTTTTTTTTGCCATTCAGACTTGTGGAGGCCTACGTATCAAAGATTGGATTTTAGTGTTTTTTAGATGTTTTGAAACCACGACTAAACCCACTTTCTCTAAAACCACTAAGAACACTCAATGCTAAAAAATACAAATATCTCTACAAATGTAAGTTTTCTGGACAATTACTTGCGGAAAAATAAATCCAAAACACCTCTAAAAGTCCAAAATGATTTAAAACAGTCCAATAGTACTGCATTAGAGGTCTTTGTAGTTCTTACACTAAAAATTTAGAATTTTGAGATATTATTTGTGTACTTCGACTAGGGAATAGTCCAAATCGATTCAAATTTGAAAAATAATTTAAATATCGAAATTTATTATGTATTGTCTCTTTAAAAATTCGACCGACCATTCGCCATCTAAAACCTGCCAAATTGCTGTTTTAGCCTATGGGGGACTTCCTAGAACCTATTTGGTGTCAATTGGTGGACTTTGAAAAATCAAAGTTTTTTTGGGGGAAAACTTCAAATCGAATTCGATCGAATTCGCTATTCCTTTGATTCGTACGATTCGAATTCGGCCGAATACAGACCTATTTGATCAAAAACTGACCTATTTGACTAAAAAGAAAAACTTCGACTTAATTTGCTTGGTCTTTTTGAATTCAAATTTCAAAGTTTATTCAATTTGAAATTCGACCATTGATAAATATGCCCCTTAATAAACCTAAAAATTTTAGAGATTTAAAAAAAAAAAAAAAATAGAGAGAGATTTGTGGAAAAATAAATTTAAATTTGATTGTTATCAAACGGGCCCCTTAGAGATTTTTGTATTTTATTTCTCTAATAAATGTCCGAAAAACTTTAGGGTTTTCTTATTTTTTAGTGGGTTTTTTCTGATCTTTTAATAAGTTACATGGTAATAGTGTTTTTAGAGAACATTACTTTATTTATGTTTTTGAAAACCTCAAAAACCTCTAAAATGAGAATATTGATAAATGTGCCTCCTAGTATAATTAGTATGCAGTTACGTGACTTAAACACCCGCTCTTGTATTCAGCCGAATCCTTCCCGAAAAATGCTCAGATACGGCCAAATCCAGAATTCAGTGAACTGAAGAACCAAAAGTATGATTATTTGGAAGCCATCTTCTCTAACTCCACATTATGGGGCCGATTCACGAAGGGTCGAATTTCGAAGTTAAAAATACTTCGAAATTCGACCCTCGAATTGAAATCCTTCGACTTCGAATATCGAAGTCGAAGGATTTAGCGCTAATCCTGCGATCGAACGATCGAAGGATTTTCCGTTCGATCGAACGATTAAATCCTTCGAATCGAACGATTCGAAGGATTTTAATCAAACGATCGAAGGAAAATCCTTCGATCAAAAAAAGGTTAGCAAGCCTATGGGGACCTTCCCCATAGGCTAACATTGACTTCGGTAGGTTTTATCTGCCGAAGTAGGGGGTCGAAGTTTTTTTTAAAGGGCAAGTACTTCGACTATCGAATGGTCGAATAGTCGAACGATTTTTACTTCGAATCGTTCGACTTTGATCGAATTCGAACGAATTTAACCAATTCGATGGTCGAAGTACCCAAAAAAAACTTCGAAATTCGAAGTTTTTTTCATTCGAACCCTTCACTCGAGCTGAGTGAATCGGCCCCTAAGAGTTTTTTGGGGAGCAGAAGCAGTTAAGATATATATATATGCCTCAAGATATTTAGTAAGAGCTATCCAACAGTTTTGTAGAAAAAGAACATACTATTAATAGGTTAATAGGTTATTTAGTTGTCTAAACTCCCAAATTTTCAATTTCCACATTTTTATAAAAAGAACCCCTAGCACCAAAAAGGACAACTAATACTAGGCCAAACGTAAAGGGAACATTTTGTAAGGAAGACATTTTTGCAGGAGTAAACTGAAGGTGTCAAGCTGAGACAAATTGTGTTTAATCACAAACAGAAACAAAGCATATTTAAAATCCCAAATCAAGCAGAACTGCAGGGACATAAGACTCCCTGCCAAAACAGCCAGAACATTCACTGGCCTCAGTCAGAAATGCAAATTGTATCCATTTGAATGCAAAAAGCTCAACTTTGTAGGGTTTTCCACATCACTGCTGCCAAGGATCAGTGGCAGGGAACAAATTCACTGGCAAAGAAAGGGCCACAAAGCAGCAGTGGGATTTGTTTTGGGTAATGGGTGACATATTTTCAGATGAATATATGTAAATTGTAAAACATATCTATTATAGACTTATAGGTCTATAAATGCAAGTCTGCCCAGATGCTTATTCACGCCAAAACATATTGTTTTAGATGTCTAGCATTGTTTGTTTTCATTGGACACAAATCCATTGTACCAAGGGCTCAGTCTTATAGGGGCTGAAGCTGCCCAAGCCTTAAAGCAATGAGGGGAACCGTGAATTTCACAGAAGAAAAAAGGAGGTGCCGTGCATAACCTCTCATGCAAAGACTTAAGGACTGAGTGGACAGAAAGGGAAGTATATCCGAAATAACTTTTGGAATAAACTTTTCATAGACACTTTTTTCTATAGTGCAAGTTTTCAAAACCTGTTGGGGTTATAACATAACAACCAATCAGCCAATAACATTTCTTGCAATTGTGTTTGGCTATAAATACTGTCTACTGCACACATTGCCTCCCTTAGATTTACCACGTTGAACCTCCTTCTCATTGTTATATGCATAATGCTGACTGTTGGGGATGTTCACATAGATTTGAGCACTTCAAAACACTTTAAATCTATATATGTCACCCCAAAAACTGAATTTAAAGAGTGGGTGGTTTCTGGAAATTACTGTACAGCAAGGAAGGCTGGATTCTCAGTGCAGTGGCCACTCAAGCTAAACATATTCAGCAATCTCTGCTGAGCAATCACCTTCCTCTGACTTGTCTTGACCCTCCTCTACAGTCATTGTTAGGGAAGCCAGAATGTGTAGGAACTCCAGGGAGATCAAGTAAGGAGCTTCAAAAGTGACCTTAGAGATTGGCAAGTGAGGGGGAACAGGCAACATGCTCAGAAATTGGGGAAGGAGTTCTGGTGATGACAGCAGGGGGAGTGATGAAAAGATTGTGAGATGCAATCGAAGATGGTATTGGTACTGTTAACACCTAAAAGATTTGCCCACATCATAAAATCCTATTCCTGTTGGACACAACATGGGTAGAGCCAATACCTAAGCTGTAGACCATCATAAAATCATTTTGCTGTTGGACATAGCAAGAGTAGAGCCAATATCCAAGCTATAATATAGACCTCATCATAAAATCCTATTCCTGTTGGACACAACATGGGTAGAGCCAATACCAAAGCTGTAGACTTCATCAAAAAATCATGTTGCTGTTGGACATAGCAAGAGTAGAGCCAATATCCAAGCTATAATATAGACCTCATCATAAAATCCTATTCCTGTTGGACACAACATGGGTAGAGCCAATACCTAAGCTGTAGACTTCATCATAAAATCATTTTGCTGTTGGACACAACAAGAGTAGAGCCAATATCCAAGCTATAATATAGACCTCATCATAAAATCCTATTCCTGTTGGACACAACATGGGTAGAGCAAATACCTAGGCTGTTGACATCATCATAAAATCCCTTTGCTGTTGGACACAACACGATCAGAGCCAATATATAAGCTATGGTATTGCTATAAGATATACTATAGACCTCATCATAAAATCAAATTACTGCTGGACACAACATGGGTAAGAGCCAATTCTTAAGATATAGCAATATGTCTTAAACTTTTCCAAAAATTAGGTTGCATCTTCAACATCAGAAAGTGTTGGTTCTTTTCAGTGAGAATAATAGAATTGTTACATAAACAACTAACTAACTAGCACCCAACTATTCTTTGACCCACTTATAAAATATTACTTTCAAATGTCTGCTCCAGGTTTTTCTTGTTATTTTGCTTCTTTGATATTATTGTTGAAAATAATTCTAGTATGTATGATTTTGTCTTTCATGTAATCTCCCTGGGCAGGAGTTGGGGGTCTGTTGTATACAGTTTTATTCTGTGAATGTCACTAACTCGTTTTCTTGTCCTGATGAAGGTGCCTTAGAAAAACCAAAGGAATTTGATCATTATGTATAAGCCTGGGGTGCAATGCTTTTGTAAACCATGTGACAAGCTAAATATGTATTTATAGTACTGAGCTCCACAGGAGAGACAAGCAAGAAAAAGTCAACCTTGAAACCAGATCCAAAGGGATAAGAAATATTAAATACGCCTTGAAAATTAAACACAAGGGGCCATGGCTTTTAGAAACAGAGCAAGCACCCCCTCTTGTTAGTTCATTCTATTAAAAAGTCAACTGGGAGTTAAAGATGCAGGAAAGACAGAATGGTGAAAACTGGGAATATAAGGTCAGGTAGTGAGTGATGGGGGTCTAGGAATTACCGTTACTGCTCTCTTTTTCTTTATGTATCAATGTCTTCTCATTCATTACTGTTACATTAATGATGGAGTACTGGTCCCAGGAGCAAAAGCAGATGACTTCTTCTCTATGTTTAATTCATTTTATTTATAAATAAATAAATAAATGTTGTAAAGGTATCTTGCTGCTAATTTGTTACATACAGTACCTATGCATCCATGTAATATAAAGCTATGAAGTGGTCTAATTGATTAATAATCCATTTGTGGCCTTGACCCAATATATTCTAATAGGGACGATGTGTTAAGGGTTTTGGTAGGGGTTTATTTCTGAATGTGCCTTCATACATCCTGAGAATGAAGAGATAAACCTCAATATGTCTATATCACACTACATACTTCTCTAAGTACAGAGACCACCACAACTAAGAAGTTCAGTAGTCAGTATTTAGGATGCACTAAATCCATTTATTTTGATTCAGAAGAATACAAATTCTTTAGAGAGGGAATTGACTAGCTAACCCACCAAATGAATACCTTAATTAATTTATATAACTGAACAAAATCCTACCACAAATTATATTCTTCCTTGAACATCTCTATTAGACATCATTTTTTGTAGTGACTGGACAAGAATATATAAGTAAACATATAGGAGCAAATTCACTAAAGTGCGAAGCGCCTAACGCTAGCGCAAATTCGCCAGCATGACGTAATTTAGTTACTTCGCCGATTTACTAATGGGTGCTGGTGTAAATTCGCTAGTGAAGTGTACCTACTCTAGCGCTATTTCGCACCCTTACGCCAGGCAAAGTTGCACTATGACGAAGGGACGTAACTACGGTAATTCACTAACTTGCGCATTTTACTGAACGTTACCTCTTGCGCCAGACTTGCCTTCGCCACCTCAGACCAGGCGAAGTGCAATAGAGTAGATAGGGATTGCTTCAAAAAAAGTTGTCATTTTTTCTAAGTCCCAAAAAACTCTGGCGTCTTTTTAAAGGGTGTTAGGCTGAAAAAGATCGTACATTTTTTGGGGTACCCTCCTTCCCCCCTACATTTCCTAACATATGGCACCTAAACTATACAGTGGCCACATGTGTACACATGCGAAGTGCGGCGAAGTGTGGCGAAGCCTGCGCTGGCGCAACTCCGCAGGTTAGTGAATTTGCCCATAAGAAGTAATGTACAATTCTTACTAGCATATTCAAAATTTTGGATCTTTTTTGTAAGTAGTTCAATTGTTCTATGATAATGTTACCCTCCACAGGCCTGGGGCATCAACAGTTTCGTTTTTACAAACATCGGACCAGATTTATTCAGTGAGAAAAAGTTATTTCATGGTTTATCACGAGAAAATTCAGAAACGAGATTCAATTGAAGGAGAAATAACTTTACTCCAAATTCAGTTCCAGTTTTTCCCCAGAGGAGCAGATTTATTAAAATGTGGCATTTATCAAAAACTCACCAACATTTTATTCATCCCTACAGGATTTTTAGAAGTGCATTTATCATATGGTAAAGGGGGTATTTTCTAAAACTCACTCACAATTTTTTTATTAAAACAAAGTCTACCTAACTCCCATCCATGGATTCAACTAATTCATCAATAATTCTTCTCGGAAAAGTCTGAGTTTTTCTAATTGAAAAAAAGGAAAGTTTGTGGGAGCACTCCATGGCTAAAAAAATGTACTAAAATACAATGGAAGTGCTGATCTGGCCAAATTAACTGCAGACATAGAGAAAAAGAAGAGAAATTGATCAATGCACATTCTCTGGTCCCCTGTCATATAAGTAATCTATGCAGATACATGTATTTACAAAGACAGGGTTTTTTTTAGTTACAAAGTTATGATCATAAGATTGATAAGCCACCATACCATGTCAAGGTAAAACCCATATGGCGGTCCCTAACTATTTGCCTCTGGTCATAATATCAAATGCTAAAGCCTCCCGGCATAAGAGCATTACCTGAAATAAAGGTCTCCCAACCTGGGCATTGGCTTCAATCATAGGGCTTAGTCCTCCCCCGCCATTAGCTTTCAAAGACGAGAGATAACCTAGACCCCAGAATTGGTTCCATGAGATTAATCCTCCTTGCGGCTTTTAAGAGAGAGAAACTGCCCAGACCAACACCCATATAGTTAGGGACCGCCATATGGGTTTTACCTTGACATGGTATGGTTATCATTCTTATGATCATAACTTTGTAACTAAAAAACCTCTGTCTTTGTAAATACATGCATCTGCATAGATTACTTATATGGACCAAGGAATGTGCATTGATCAATTTCTCTTTTTTTTCTCTTTTTCTAATTGACCCTCCAAAAACTCAAATTTATCAGATTATCGGACGAAAACCAGCACAGAACACAATGCCAAGACACATTTTCAGTGACATCTGCCCTTGACTTCTACATGACCTCAGAGTTTTAGCAGCAAATTTTAGTTTCCCCCATTAAAAACTCGACCTGAAAAATTTGTTGTTTAATAAATAGGCCTTAGACACCTATGGGGTCAAATAAAATTTAGACGTTTCTCCACGACGAAATTTGTGGTTTTCCTATTATTTCTTAAAAAGCTATAAAAATTTAAGAATTATTAAATGGGGCACATTTACTAAACTTGCCCATCAGTTTTCTAAGGTTTTTTTGATCGAAGGAAAATCCTTTGATTCAAAGGATTTCATTGGTCGATCGAACGATTTTTCCTTTGATCGTTCGATCGTAGGATTTGTGGTAAATCCTTCAAATTCGATATTTAAATTCATAGGATTTTACTTCAAGGGTCGAATTCTAGGGATTTAAAGTAAATCCTTTGAATTTGATATTCAAATTCGTAGGATTTTACTTCGAGGGTCGAATTTGAGGGTTTATTAACCCTCAATATTCGACCCTTAGTAAATGTGCCCCTAAGTGTAAACAACCACAAAAACCGCTAATATACCGCTTATAATTGTCGAGGTTATATAGGAGTCAATTTGGACTTTTCGTGGTTTTGTCATTTTTTTCCATTAGGAATTGTCAGAAAAAAAATGAATTTTTAGAGGTTTTCAAGGTATTTGTATTTTTTAGCATATTATTTTCCATTCTTCCTTTTTTATGCAATTCTTTTAATACATTCACATTCATAATTTTAGCGTTTGTGAGTTTAGTCGTATTTTCAAAAACCTCTAATATCTGACTTTGATAAATAGGTCAGACCTTGGGTCTCTCCTCTATCTTTTTATTTTCAGAGTTCTAGGGGGTTATTTATCAAGGTCCGAATTTATCTCAATATCGGCTGCTACAAACGCCAATCTAACCCAATCGGGTTTTTAACGCTTATTTATTATTACATTTTCCTGAACAGATTTTCACGATTTTATCATGAACTTTGCCAGAAATCTCCAAATTTTTCTGAGTTTTCACCCGAAAGCTCTGAAAACATTGTGAAATTCCCTGAAACTCCCGAGACAACCAAAAATCAATGGGTCTGCTCCTAATGACTTTTATGCAACCTCGGCAGGTTTGAGATGCCGTGTTTTTATATTTGCGCTTTTTAGCCCTCGGGTTTAATAAATTCTGAAAAATTTGTGATTTTTTTTTAATGTCGATGTTGATTTTATAAAAAAAAAAATCACAAATTTTTCAGATTTCTGGGAATTTCGGGTATTCAGAGCTTAGTAAATAGTAAATTCGATGTATTTAGGGATCTGTATTCCTAGAAAAGTTCCTTGTAATAGGTTCATCTATCTATAAAATACTATAATGAATTTGTGATAGGAATTCAGAATGCCACTCCTGTACTTTCACACACTTGTGAAAAGGGCATTTGTATTCTTTTAGGAATAAAGCAAAAACACAATGTTCAAAAGTCTTCATAACTTGAGAGAGGTGATTCAACACTTTGCATACATACAGTAAGATTTATGACTGTACTCTTGAGACATTAATGAAAAATTACTGCTACTGTGATACATTTCTTTTGGCTGGACTTTAATTTGCAAAAAATGCATTTATCCATCAACAAAAGCAAACAGAAGTTGGTCGCTCTGTCGTTCTGTCAGCCAGAGGAAAGAGGCCTGGCGTTACTTGGCACCCTTGCACAAGGACTCCATATTAGGAAAAGTTAAGCATGAGGTCAGCCATTTTGATAATCAACTGACATTCCTTTTTAAACTAAAACACAATTTACATCTTAATGACTTAGAAAATGTTACAATACTTTTTGTGGCTTTGGCAAGATATGCTCTCCTTGAGATTTACACTGCTCAGGTACATTAGTCACAAAGAGAACAGGAGAATAATTGGAAGTTCTGAAGAAGAACACGATCTTGACACAGAAAAATGTTGGCCTTTATTTTTATTTATTTTGTTCTGTATCACAAGTTTTATTTTATCAAGCCTACTATGCAAAATATTACTATTTACAATACTTTGTATGCCAGGGAGACTATTCAGAATATTTGCTTAAAGACATATTTCAGACATAACAGTGGAAAAACTATTTAACATTGTTAAGGTAATAGGTACATTAAATAAATGTGTGTACAGGTTTGTCCATTATCTGGAAACCTGTTATCCAGAAAGCTCAATTATCAGCTCAGTTATCCAGAAAGCTCAATTACAGGATGGCCATCTCCCATAGGGTCCATTATGATCAAGTAATTCACATCTTAAAAAATTATTTCCTTTTTCTGTGTAATAATAAAACAGTAGTTTGTACTTGATCCCAACTAAGATATAATTAATCCTTATTGGAGGCAAAACCAGCCTATTGGGATTATTTAATGTTTACATGATTTTCTAGTTGACTTAAGATATGAAGATCTGTATTTGTATTTTTGTAACTATTGGGCCAGATTCAATTAGAGTAAGAAAAAGATTTATCACGTGAAAAGTCATGGATGAGATTCAATCTGAGATGCAATTCAAATCAGAAAAACTTATCTCACTGTTTATCACGTAAAAACTCTATTGAAGTCTATGGGAAAAATCTGGAACTGAATTTGAAAAAAGTTTGATCATTTTGGGTAAGACACATCTATTTAACCTTATTTTCTAAACCACCCTTTGATCAGCCTTAACTTTTGACTAACTTCTTGTCCATTCCTCACTTCTAATGCTTGGAAGACTTAACCTGTTTTTACTGCCCCTGCCCCTTCCTAACCCAGTCCAGGCTCCTTGGAGCCAGAGTTGCCACCGTTTCTGAAAAAAATATTGTCAAAAACTAGGAATGCACCAAATCCAGGATTCGTTACTGGATTTGGGCAGGATTCAGCGTTTTTCAGCAGGATTTGGTTGAATCCTTGTGCCTGGCCGAACCGAATGCGAATCCAAATTTGTAAATTGTAAATTAGGGGTGGGTAAGCAAATCCCGTGACTTTTCATCACAAAAGAAGAATTTTTCCCACTTTCTTTTTTCCCTGCCCCTAATTTGCATATGCAAATTAGAATTTGGTTTCGGTTTGGTATTCAGCCGAATCTTTCACCAAGGATTCGGAGATTCAGCTGAATCCCAAATAGTGGATTTGGTGCATCCCTATCAAAAACATTGACATACAGTAAAGCAGTGCTGTCCAACTTCTGGGGTACAGAGGGCCAGAATTTTTCTCGCCTACTTGGTAGAAGGCCGATAATGGAAACCAGTGTTGACCACTCCTTATTTTAAACCCACACCCATGTTACTTCAAGCACTTTTATGACCATGTCCACTTGCCACAATGGTGGCAGCACACCAAAAAAACAAATGGTTGGTGCATCACTGCATATGACTCCTCCTCTGTGGATAATACTGTGCCCCCCCCCTCACATGAATTAAAAATTAATTTGCATTCTCCAAAGATTGTGCCCATAGAGGACACTGAGGGGCCGATTCACTAAATTCGGGTGAAGGGTTAGAATAAAAAAAACTTCGAATTTCGAAGTTTTTTTGGGCTACTTCGACCATCGAATGGGCTACTTCGACCTTCGACTACGACCTTCGACTTCGAATCGAACGATTCGAACTAAAAATCGTTCGACTATTCGACCATTCTATAGTCGAAGTACTGTCCCTTTAAAAAAAACTTCGACCCCCTACTTCGGCAGATAAAACCTACCGAAGTCAATGTTAGCCTATGGGGAAGGTCCCCATAGGCTTGCCTGTGATTTTTTGATCTAAGGATTTTCCTTCGATCGTTGGATTAAAATCCTTCGAATCGTTCGATTCGAAGGATTTAATCGTTCGATCGAACGAAAAATCCTTCGATCGTTCGATTGCAGGATTTGTGCTAAATCGTTCGACTTCGATATTCGAAGTCGTACGATTTTAGTTCACAGTCGAATATCGAGGGTTAATTAACCCTCGATATTCGACCCATAGTGAATCGGCCTCTGAGTCTAAGGAAGGGAGAAATTCCTAATTTCCAGGGTTACAGTGTGACCTCAGCTATCCCAGGTTTGACCTCTAGGTGGCACTGTTTAATGCTATAAAAGGACTGCGCTAGGCGGTCTGAGGGCTTTTTTGCCAGAAGTCACTGGCAGGTGAAGTCACTGGTTTGTCTATTCTTAGTCAAGGCTAGTAAGGAATAGTTAGACCCTGCAATAGTCTCTCTAGGAGAGCCAGTCATGCTTAGGGCATGGCTCCATTTAGGAGTGATAGAAGGGATTAGATCCCAAGGAATTGTTGCCTAGTAGGTTCGGGCCAACTTCAGCACACCCATTGTGGGTTGCAGGTGGGTTTGTGTTGAACTCTTCTCCCCACCTCCAACCTTACACTCCTGGCTTTCTGTTTCTGGCACTCTTTTTTATACCTTCATGTTTACTCCACCCCTTTTGTGACATAATTTGCAGGGCAGTGTTGGTCTATATATAGAGGGGAGGAAGTGGGTGCAGGTGGGTTTGGGTTGAGTCGGTTGTGTGTTTTTTCTCAGCCCAAACATCAGTACTGGAGACACTCAGTGTAGATTGATACTCCCTTTTCAAGCACTACTAGAGAGAAGACTTTGTTATTTGTGCTGTTCATCAATCATATGTTAATAAATGGGTTTCATGGTTAAGTTTAAAGAACATAGGGCAGGCTGAGTATAGCACACACAGGGAGCATAGGACAGGCAGAGTATGACACACACAGGGAGCATAGGGCAGGCTGAGTATAGCACACACAGGGAGCATAGGACAGGCAGAGTATGACATACACAGGGAGCATAGGGCAGGCAGAGTATGACACACACACACAGGGAGCATAGGACAGGCAGAGTATGGCACATACAGGGAGCATATCAAGATAAACAGTTGATACTGTGCTACATACAGTGACTCAGTGCTGGTGCCCCTCCGGCAGTTTGTTTGAGGTGTGAACAGGTGAGCAATGTGGGCACTTATAGTCTGGGTCTGAGTTGTGAACAGTACAGGACTTTAGGGGTGTGAATAATAGATGTGTTACAGGTGTGAACAATGCAAGGTAGACAGCACTGGCATAAAGTACTTTTACAGACCAGGTGGAAACCCTAGTTGGAATCCAAATCAAAAAACTAGGATTTTGACCAACATGGGAGAAATGTCTTTGTAATTAGCACCATCTTCCCCCAATCAATCTCTCTGTCCCCTTTTTCAGTTTTTATGCTTTATATTTTTTTTATTTTATCTTTTCTTAGAATATTCTCCATGGGTAAATTGTATTCACACAATATCATTAAACCGAAACTGACAGTAATGTATTTTTTGAGTATTCACACTTGCCTAAACCAGACTTCAATATTTTCCCATAATCTCATTACCGAGTGCGCCGTGATTGTTACTTTTTTCGACATACATATATTTTTTTTTGGGAAAAAAAAGGCAAGCTAGGAATGCAAATGAATGCAGATCCTGAAAGCCGTTATTTTGCTGAGAGAACAAGTAAGTACATAATGAATGAAGAGTCGAGCGAGAAAGATGAAGGCGAAACTTCTTGTATTTTTTTCCCCCATTGTACAAGTGCGTTCATTTTTCTCTTGTGCTTTACCTGTAATAAAAATCTCCAAGGACAGAATGTGACCCAGATTCTCAAAGTGCTCCTGGCTTTCATTATATCACAATGGCATATACTTATCATTAAAGTATACTAATTAAAGACAAGAAGTGACACTTTCTAGTAATGTTCCCTGGTGTTTCCAATAAGCAGTTCTGCCTGATTTATGTTAGGACCTTCCAACTAGTTTTGATATATGTGTTTTAGAAATGTTCTTCTGACCCCACCAAAACTGTCATCCTTTAATTTTTGTCTGTCCTGTTGTAGGGCTGCAGCTGCACCTGTAATATTTATGATGGTTAATAGAGGAAACTTCTGCTAACTGGCTAACACTGAATATTGCGTTTAATGTGTTGTAGTGGATAAAAGCAATACAGGAAAGCAAAGTTACTCTAGTATAATCCTGACAAAAGAGTAATAACTATATACAATATCTATATATAATTTATATACAATAATAGAACAGTTCCAAGAGAAAATCAACTGTCAGAACAGAACTTTTTTTTGTTTTTCTCTGGAGAGCCCTTATTTATTATTTATACAACCTCCATCTATTTTCACAATTTTTTTTTCCCCACAAACAAAATTGTCGGGAAAGTGTATTAATAAATAAGGCAAAAACAACCTGTGTGGATTTGGTTGGAGTATTTTTTTCAGAAAATTTTGAGCTAATTTTGGACTTTGATAAATAACCCCCGAATTGTTTGACGAATTGCTAAATTTTATTTCTTTTTCAATTGTGTTTATTTAAGTTTAAACATAGATATATATATATATATATATATATATATATATATATATATATATATATATATATATATATAGGTTTATCAATACTCATGACTATAATAAGTCACGAGTATTGACTCAGAGTTCCCTGTATAACTCAGCCTGCAGCCTTGTGCCTTTATATGGTCACAGAACAACCCCTCAGTGACTTCTAATATCCTTATCATTTACAGTAGGGGGTACATTATCCCTTATAATACATGAGTGATGCTCAGAGGTCCCTGTATAACTCAGCCTGCAGCCTTGTGCCTTTATATGGTCACAGAACGACCCCTCAGTGACTTCTAATATCCTTATCATTTACAGTAGGGGGTACATTATCCCTTATAATACATGAGTGATACTCAGAGGTCCCTGTATAACTCAGCCTGCAGCCTTGTGCCTTTATATGGTCACAGAACAACCCCTCAGTGACTTCTAATATCCTTATCATTTACAGTAGGGGGTACATTATCCCTTATAATACATGAGTGATACTCAGAGGTCCCTGTATAACTCAGCCTGCAGCCTTGTGTCTTTATATGGTCACAGAACAACCCCTCAGTGACTTCTAATATCCTTATCATTTACAGTAGGGGGTACATTATCCCTTATAATACATGAGTGATACTCAGAGGTCCCTGTATAACTCAGCCTGCAGCCTTGTGTCTTTATATGGTCACAGAACAACCCCTCATAAGATGAAAAAATATGGAAGCACTCAATCTATACACAGTTATAAAGAAAAGGTTAATTCCTGGTACAAAATATCCTCTAATATAGTCACACCACCGATATTTATGTTGTAAATAATTATTTATAAAGAAGGAATACTCTATACATACAGTAAATCCACGAAGGATAAACAGTGCTTATACTTGTGTATTTTCTCATTAAATATTATGCATTTTCTGCCTATTACACACATTTTCCCACGTGCCTTATTACTGTACATTATGAAAATTTAATGCGATCTAGAATCCTATATCAGGATAATAAAATCCTTACTAGTGGCAGCTGTAACCTACGTACAAAGAACTCCTGTGAGACTTGACTTGATAAGGAAAGTGCAACAGACTCCAAGTAGTAGATCTAAGCTGCCGTTGTACACAGCTGGAACCCACAGTGTATAAAAACGTCCGGTGTCCCAGTAGGGCAGTATATGAATACAGAGCGAGATCTCGGGCAGGAAGAAGAGGATAAAAGTATGGAAATTAAATGCTTTGTATTTGTTATCTACTGCCAGGTCAATTCCTTGCATACAAACTCAATATGAATGTATTTGTGTAAGGAAAATACATATTTACAGTTTCCTTCTTATTTCTTTTTAGCCTAGAAATGATGAGAAATCCTGGTTTAAGAATGAAACAGCCCAGTTAAAGGGGAACGCTACCCCTTACGTAATAAAATAAATGTAATGTAATTCTAATCACCTTTCCCATATACATTCATAAAAAAATATGGTTTTGTAGTTATTTTTAATCTGTATTTGCTATTGAAGGCAGCATATGGTGTTTTCTATGACTGCACTGTGGATTCGGACTCCAGAAACAATTTAAAACAGAGCTTGTTTCCAGTGTTTGGTTACATGATATTCTGTCTGAGGCTTTATGGTAGTGATCACCCACCACGAGGACCCACACTGAAATCTTGTACCAGTATGTTCAGCAATCTAGGTTGTTCAGTGATCCCTTCTTGGTGTCCCTATAGGTCCCTGGATGTTACAGTGATTTTCTAGTCCTTCGTAGTAAATATGGCGGTACCTATGGCCACAATGCTGTGGATACATGGTATCATATAGATATTGGAACAAGGAGGTGTTTTTTGGTTGCACTTGACTCAAGGTCATACTCATCTCATTTGCCTTCTATGTCTAATGAAAGCACGGACAGGATTGGTGGGTATCTTTAGTTGTAGTAGGGTTTAGGGTCAATACGGATTTTGGGATCCAACCATAAATTCGACCTTTGAAGGTCTAGTGGCTCTAGTAGGTTAGAGTCAGGACCAAGGAGGAAGCTGCTGTGCAGACTGGCAGAAAGAGTCCAATACACAGTGCACAAGGGGTTCATCAAATCAAGGTCGATGTCCAGGCAAAAAGTCAGGGGCAGGCAGCAATCAGCATAGTCAGGAGTTGAAGCAGAAGGGCCAGGAACCAGAAATCAGCAAAATGGTGATTATAAAGCTAAATATAAAGAAAATCTCAGGTCTTAGAAGTCAAACTCACCAAGTTTAGGAAGAGGACCAGGTGCGCTGCCCAGGAACCTTCAGCAAGGGGAGTGGATCAACCCATATAGTAGTAGAGCAGGCACTCAAAGAGCAATCTTCCAGACATAAGTGTAAAAAGAATTGTAGTTTATTAGGTACACAAGGACACCTAATAAACTACAATCCCTTTTACACGTCTGTCTGGAAGATTGCTCTTTGAGTGCCTGCTCTATTACTATATGGTAATTAGAGAGCACCCAGGAACTCTCAGGAGTAGAACCTACTGTATATCCAGGCATCAAACCCTCATCTCTGAATTTCTTTTAACTTTGGATTTCACTCCAATAATTTATTGTTTATTTTAATTTACATTATTTTATATACAGTACAGTGAGGGACTATTCAACTTCTCTAACAAGTGGGTTACTGTACTTCAGTGTGAATTGTTTAGATAATATATGAGTATATGTATATTTTATTTTATGCAATATTATAATATTTATAGCCAGAGAGTTGGAGACATTGCTAATATAACACAGGGAATCCCAAACCCAGAACAAACCCCAAGGTTCTGGTCTCTGCCCACTCTCCCACCTGTACCAGCTGTCTTTGGCTTTGGGTTGATCCCTCCACTACTCAGATGCCGCTAGGTCTTATTGTGGGACAACCAAGGAGAGAGTTCTGAGCGAGTAAGGGAACCAAGCATGGTGTTGTAGAATGGGAAAAAAGGAATGTAGGCAAAAGCCAGACCAGGTCGATAATAATCAATCAATACGGTACAGATACAGGAGATGTAGGAATGGTCAGAGTCACAGGCTAGGTCAAACACACCACAATCACAGTGCAAAATCAGAATCCAAAAGAGTAGTCAAGGGCAATAATCAGGACAGGCAGCAGACAGGATGAGAACCAGGGACAGGCAGGATCAGTAACAACATGAATACACAGAAGAAACACACCAGGAACTTTAAGAAAAGACCTTTAAGTTGGCCAATGATTTTCCCATTGAAAGCTCCAGTGACGGCACCTTCGGGAAATTCCAGATATAACCGGAAACTGCGTAGCGTGCGAAACCCGGAAAAAGCGAATTCACCCACACAGCACTGAAGAGGACGGACGCGGTGGGCATTCCCACTGCACCCCCACTAGACCACTAGGCAAGTTTCTCACAGCTAAACTACAATTTCCAACATCTCAATATCAGGGAAAAGCAGGTAGAAGAACACAGTTCCAAAATTGTCTATCACATACAAAATCATTTAAGAAACCAGAAATACAAAGTTCTAAGGACACCAATGAGACAGGATAATGCTATACTTGCATTCCATTTTAATAAACTACTTTGATTAAGGTTAAGTGATAAATATGGCATCATAAACAGCATTAATAGCATTTTATAACAGTTGTTAAAATCTGACAGTGACTATAAACAAACTGCAGGAGTCTGGCAACACTGGAAAGCCTTATTTACAGCCACGAGTATATTACACTGTACACAATTCTTCTGTTTCAATGGAATTGAGTGGCTATGATTAGACTATAATAATCTTGACAAAGAAGAAATGAAAAGTATTCATAAGAAATCATGCGGGAATTTAATCAGATACATAAAAAGCCAGATTTTTATCCTTTTTTATCATGTTTCTTTTAGTGTTGAAAGTACACGTATAACAAAAACATTGTGTGGGCATAATAGAAGAGGGGCACGAGAAGGTCAATTTTTTGATTTTAGATGGATTTTCTATTCATAGTCATAATTACAGCAAAAATAAAAATCCAAACAAAATTCCAAAAAACTTGAATCAGGAAACATGTGGCTGCATCAAGTCATGAAAACATAGTCTTGATTACAAAGAAAATCACATTTCTCAATTAATTTTCACAAATCTGACAAAACAGTCCCTTTTTTTATTGATCTAGAATTTTTTCTCTTTGCTAGCAGATTTTCAAAAACATATGAGTAATTAAAACTTGGTTGCATTTAGTCAGGACAAATCTACAGTAGAGGAATTAGGCAGGCATTAAGGGGCAGATTTATCAAGGTTCGAATTTCAAAGTATTGGGAGTTTTTTTGAACTCCTATAACTTCGAAATTCGAATAAAGAAAGACCAACCGAAATTGATTAAAAAATTCAAAGTTTTTTCTGTGGGTGAATAGGCCATTTTCATTCAAATTTGAATAGTTCTAATTGAAGTAACATCGTATTTGATCAAATTCGAATCAAAGTTTTTTTTAAAAAAAAAACTTTGAATTTTCAACTTTCTGATTTTAGATGGAGTTTCTATTCATAGTCATAATTACAGCAAAAATGAAAATCCAAACAAAATTCCAAAAAACTTGAATCAGAAAATATGTGGCTGCATCAAGTCATGAAAACATAGTCTTGATTACAAAGAAAATCTAATTTTTCAATTCATTTTCACAAATCGGACAAAACAGTCCTTTTTTTACTGATCTAGAATTTTTTCCCTTTGCTAGCAGATTTTCAAAAACATATGAATAATTAGAACTTGGTTGCATTTAGTCATGACAGATCTAGAGGTATTAGGCAAGCATTAAGGGGCAGATTTATCAAGGGTAGAATTTCGAAGTAATGGGCGTTTTTTTTTTGAACTCCCATAACTTTGAAATTTAAATAAAGAAAGACCAACCAAAATTGATTAAAAACGTTTTTTTCTGCTGGTGAATAGGCCGTTTTCGGCGAATTGTTCAAATCGAAGTGACATTGTATTCAATCGAATTTTAAAAAAACTTTGAATTTTCAAAGTCCACCAATTGACTCCAAATAGGTTCTAGAAGGTCCCCCATAGGCTAAAACAGAAATTCAACAGGTTTTAGATTGTGAATGGTCGAGGATGAATTTTTAAAGATACAGTACATGATAAATTTTGATATTCAAATTTTCAAAATTTTTTCAAATTCTAATTTGGACTATTCCCTAGTCTAAGTACACAACAAATTGATTGAAATTGTAATTTTTTTTATTGGAATTTTCACTTCGATCCTTGATAAATCCGCTCCTTAGTATAGGGTCCATTGTGATCCACATCCACTCTAGGGAATGAGAAGGGGACACCTATGTGCCTCCTCTCAACCAGTCCTCATAATTCTGAGTGCAGGATAAGCTGTATTTATGGTGTAGACGTAGGTGTCTGTGCTATAAAAAAGAGTGCAGAGACCCACAACATTCCATTTAGGCAGGAAGGTAGAGTGCATAGGAAGATTACTCAGGTGTTTGCATTTTGCCTTCTCAGTCATAGATGAGCTTTAATATTGTATTTATTTCCTGGTATTTATCTAGCACCTAACCATCTGCAGACAGACATGGGGCAAGGTCTGGAACACAGTCTATCAGTGGGGATGTATGAAGAAGATTTCCTTCCTTCTTCGGTGGATTTCAGTTACTAGTTTTGCGACTACTACTTTCCATGCTGTGGTTAATAACTGACTAAAGAGTATTTTGTGGAATCGCTCAGTGGTCAGAATCTAATTTGCTCATGCCACAGCAAAATAACAAAAAAAAAACCTAAAAGAAACTCCATTGGGTTGTCCTCCCCCTTTGATTTTTTTAGCTGAGAACGTTTCAGAACCTTGCAGAAGAACCTTGTACAAGCTGAGTCCTAAGGGTCACATGAGTCCACCAGCCACATTAACCTGACAAATAATATGGGTTCACAGGGGAGGCATCCAGATAGGATCTTGGTATCTGTCTGGCAAAGTGGAATGTCCACAATTGAGTTGGCATCTCTATGGGCAGTAATAGGCTTGTTATTTCATATTGTCATTATTATTTCCATTCACATGAAAGCATTTCTCATTTTTTCATGACTCATTGAGCGCTGGGGCCACAGTGCAGGAAAGCCATATGTCAGCTCAGACATGTATTAATTAATGTAATGAAGCAGATAAGATAAACAGATGCCCATATGGATTACTGAATATACAAAGAAAAATTATTAAGCACAAATCCCACTCATAAACACTTATCAAAAAAAATATCACTAGAAGTAAAGAAAACAATCCATGTAAAGTTATCTTGTTTCCAGAGAGTGCTACAAAATAATAAGGAAAATTATTAGATGTATAATTTTTGTGATAAGTCAGGCAGCTCGAACACTGGGAGGCAAATTGCATTTCGTAGCTGGAAACATGGCCACCCCTTGAGAAGATATGTCAGACTGTAATCTACTTCTGAAATACTCCTGAAGTAAATGTGTATTCCTTAATCCAAAACATTGTTTAGGTTTTAATGGAAGCATTTGTCAGAATCTTAACCATACTTATAATGTCCTACCAGGCCACGGCACTTTAGTATTCATAAATGAGGAGACAGAGGTCATTTGTATTTCTACTTAATGTTGGGGATAATTTATGGGTTACCTTGGCCTTTGCAATAAAAAATAAATCACATATATATATATATATATATATATATATATATATATATATATTTTTTTTTTTTTTTAAATTTTGCAACAACTGGTAAAAATGCAAAAACATGTAAATAAATTCCCTTTGAGTGAGTAAATGTGACACAAAACATTGGGTGCAGCACTGGCATCAGGATTGATCAACAGTCAATATCGGTTCTCCCCAAGCAAATGGAAATAACCATTTAAAAATAATGATGCTTAACATGATGTTTTTACAGAAGGAACCTACATTATTATATTGATATGTAGACACAGCATTCATGATAGTAGGGGGTTATTTATTATCTACAGGGCAGGTGGAAAGTGACAAAATATGGGTGTGATTGGTCATGATTTTTTTCACCCTGCACTTCAGGCAGTGTCGGACTGGCCCACCGGGATACCAGGAAAAGTCCCGGTGCGCCCAGGTATCAGTGGGCCCTTATGCTGCTTAAACATTTGGCCTATTTCATGGCCATTCCCTATTTCTATGAGAACAAAGAGCTAAATAGATGAATTAATAGATTATAGTGTGTAAACAAAAGAGACTAGGGGGCAAATTCACTAAGCGCCAAAGCGCCTAACTCTAGCATCAATTCCCTAGCTTTGGTCATTTCCGTTACTTCACAAATTCACTAACGAACGCTGGCGTAAATTCGCTAGTGTTACTTCGCACCCTTACGCCTGGCGAATTTTGGCAATGGACGTAACTACGCAAATTCACTAACGCGCGCATTGTACTGAACCCTACCTTTTACGCTAGACTTCCTTCACCACCTCAGACCAGGCGAAGCGCAATAGAGTAGATAGGGATTGCTTCAAAAAAAGTTCAACGCTGGCGTTTTTTCTATATTATGGGTGATAGGCTGAAAAAGATCGATTTTTTTTTTGGGGCTCCCCTCCTTCCCCCCTACATTTCCTAACTCATGGCAACTTAACTATACAGTGGGCACATGTGTAGGGCAAAAAAAAAAAAATATTTGATGTTTTGAAGGTTTCCCAGGCATTTGTAGTGATTGTACGTATTCCGCCATTGAAATTTGAATTTGACGCCGTATGCAAATTAACCATCGCTAGCGTAACTTCTCTTCGCTTAGCGAATCAACGCTAGCGCAACTTCGGTTTTAAGTGAATTTGCGGAGCGCTGGCGAAACTACGCCTGGCGAAGTGTGGCGAAGTGCGGCAAAGTGCGGCGAAGTTACGCCTGGCGCAACTACGAATCTTAGTGAATTTGCCCCTAGGAGAACAGAGGTTTAGTGAGGAGAGGAATAATACAGTACTGAGAGTGGCACCCTGGTCTAAGGATTTTTGGTGGGCCCCTGGTCTAAGTTATTTGGTTTGGGCCCTGGTGTTCCAGTCCAACACTGCCTGCAGGTAGAATAGTTGCCAGTTGAATACAGACTCTGACATTATGCTCCAAACCTCAAGTAGAATACATTCTAAGGAGCTATGGTTGCATGATGTTTCCATGCCACCTCTTAAAATTGCAGAAGTTTTTGGATAATAGAGCCCATACATCTATGGTATGTTTATGAAGATTCTCATTTATCCAGGTCATGATGTACAGTATCTAGTAGAATTAAGTCAAAGGCAACTGGACTTTTAGAGTTTTCTTGAAAATGCTTCACCACTCGTCCGAGTGGGTTCTTCAGTTCAGCTGAACTGATACGGAATTCTCTACCAGTTCAGTTGAACTGAAAAAGCAACTTGGATGAGACATTTTTCAAGAAAATTCTAAAAGTCCAGTTGGCTTTGACTTAACTCTACTAGATACTTTAAAAAGAGGGGGTTTACTAGCTTTTAATGTACTGAATCAAAGTTTCATAAGAGTCTTCTATGAAGACTTGCACCTTCTAGGTCACACCCTTCTTTCAATATCCAAGATTTTTGTAGATAGATAGTTACTTTCTTCCCATCCCAAACGTGGGTACGTGTCCATCAATGGACCTACCAGTATGATGAATTTGGTTGCTATACATAAAAGTGTGTGCCAGTAGAAGATGGTTGAATTTAAGAAGCTAGCCAGTGCATTGAACTCCAAATTGAGCTTAAACAATTGTCAGCACGGCTCAGTCCAAAGTCATGCTTCAAGTATCTCTTCCCTGGTAACACTTCATTCAAACATAAATACAACTATTTTGTTTATATAATCCATTGTATCCATTGTATTTTTCTTTATACAACAGGTCTGTGTGATTGGTGAATGTACTCTGGTGTTTGGCCATCAATAGAATCATTAGGTGAGTAGATTTAGCTATATATCAGGACTATACTTTATCACAAAAACCTGAAGGCAAAGTTATACAAGGCCTTTGTGTTTACCGTTTTATGGAAGTTAAAGTTAATTTATGATTTACAAGTATATCGTCTAGGAAAATGTTTGTGCACCCAAACCTCATGTGTAAACTGGTGAGATCCTCTACTTGCATGGCTGGGCACCAAGATTTCTATATCATCCTATAAAATGTGTACCTTTCAGTTGATATTTGCAGGTGTTACTAATATTGAATATTTAACTGGTCTTTAGAAGTGATTATACTGGAGCACCTCCAAGTATAAATTCCTTTGTTTTTTTATCTACAAGGAACACTGTCAGACAAAATATATAAAAATTGTCACTGTATTTGTGGATCAGAGACCATCAAGACCCAAGAGAACATTACCAGTTAAACATTCTACTAATATAGTTCTGTCCATTATTATGACTTCCTATGTTTAATGGAGAATAATACAAAATCCAAGGCTTGTAGAGGTAGAGGACTTGACTGAAAAAGGATAAGGTTGGGGAGATTAAGGTGGGGCAGGATTATGGGATGATCTAGATCAGGGATCCCCAACCTTTTGAACCCGTGAGCAACATTCAGAAGTAAAAGGAGGTGGGGAGCAACATGCATGAAAAATGTTCTTGGGGTGACAAATAAGTGCTGTGATTGGCCATTTAGTAGCCCTTATGTGGATTGTCAACCTACATTGAGGCTCTGTTTGGCAGTACACCTGGTTTTTATACAACCAAAACTTGCCTCCAAGCCTGGAATTCAAAAATAAGCACCTGTTTTGAGGCCACTGGGAGCAACATCCAAGGGGTTGGAGAGCAACATGTTGCTCACGAGCTACTGGTTGGGGACCACTGATCTAGATTTAAAAATAAACATTGGGCTAAATCTATTAGGAATGCTATGGTTGAACCTGTTATGCACAGGAACAGTTAATTTGGACATTGAAGTTATTGTAAAAAAAAACCTTTATCCCATGAGTCACAATGTATGACCATTTTTAAGTTACACAAGTAGAAATAGAGCTTTGTATAATTCTTGCTATTCCATGCTCCTTTAGGTCATATAGACCAAGAATATGTCCTTATCTATAGAACATAAAGGATCATTAAATGTACTGAGTAGTATTGAGTCATTAAGAGAGGTCATGCCTTTAAATGCACCACAACGTGAATACAGGGTAAAACTCAGTTGTGTTCATGCCTTTATTAGACCAACAGTGCAGAAAAAGACAAAGTTTCAAGAAAACACAGGACACTTCAAAAGGTCATTGCTGCTGACCCCCAAGATCCATATCACTGATTTTATTCACCACATACCATACATGATGATAGAAGAGTCAAATCCAGGCTATTACTTTAAACAAGAAATAGAAGTGTTGAGCAGTAGATTGACAAAGGTTAATTGAATCACCCCATCATCCCCCCCTACCCACAGTGCTGCATTTTAAAATCGTTGACTGAGATTTTATTTACAGTATAAGATAGAAAACAATGACAATGCTTCATCCAGTCTTTTATATATTGTGTGCCAATATTACACGAGTAGTGATGGGCGAATGTAGTCACCAGGCGTGAATTTGTGGCGAATTTGCATGTTTTGCCGATGGTGAATAAATTCGTAAATTTGCTGCAGCTTCAACTCCGGCATCAAAATTTTTTCTACGCCGGCAATGGTTCTGATGCTGCCGCCGATTTTCAACTTTGACGCCAGTGCCCATTTTGATGCTGGCGAAACGTCATAAGGCGTCAAAATTGAATCGCCAGTTTTGCAAATTTTATGGGAAATTCATGGCTGAAGCAAAATGGGACAAATTCACCCATCATTATACACAAGTGAATAAAGCATAGTGTTGTCTTTGAGTCCTACACTATAATTATACCCTATCAAGTATTAAACTTCATCTTCATATCAGTGGTCTCAATGCACATTTTTGGACTTACGGCAGAATCCCCCCTATCATTTATCAAACTGTAATGGAGGTTTATCACAACAGTCATACATAGATCATTTCCAATAAACCACAACATATTTGAAATGTAGTGATAAGAGATAAAGGTTAATAGCTATTTTTTCATAATGATTTTTGAAGAAGATTTAGAATTACTTTAAACAATGTTGTATACATGCAAAATACTTTGTAGAGATCACAATGTCATGTGCTGATGTAACAATCATTAATTGTGAGAACCAATGGTCAGCTTGCTTTGAACAATATACAGGGATGTTTAGTTTATGTCATATTTAGTAACATAGGAGTTCATGATTTTCACACAATTTGAGAAATTCAAGGCAAAAAAGATTTGAATTCTAGTTTTATGGCATGAATAATGTATTTATCAGTTGATAACACAAATCAAAATAATCTACCATCTGAAACTTGGCAAGCTTCTAATTTTTTTTAAATTTTTTATTATACAGGGATCTATTATCCAAAATGCTTGGGACCTGAGGTTTTCTGAATAAGAGATTTTTTTTGAAATTTAGGAGGGTTAAAGTCCGAATGACAAAAATAATTTTTTTTAAGTTTTTTTTACTATAAAATCAGCATTTTTAGTGGGAAAAAAACCTTGATTTTTTCAAAATTTATCATAACCTGAAGATGCTAAAAGTCAGAATCCGAAAAAACTACTACCTGTCAAGGTCCTGTAGAAGTCAATGGTAGAGGTCCTATTTGCAATTTAAAGATATTATGGTCTGCTCTGGGTTTCGTATGTTAATACAACATTTTCAGCTTTTCTGTAGATGACTCTGATTTCATGAAAAATTTACGGGCATCAGTTTAGATTTATTTTTTATTTTTCGCACAACAATTCAAAAAAGTCGAAAAGTTTTTGTGTGACAATCCCAAAAAGTATTTTTCCTGGTCTGATTTTTTTCGTGTTTTTTTTAATGATAAATAAGGTTACATCTTGGATTCTAGTTTGGTTGGACTTTTTTGGATTTTGATAAATAACCCCCTAGATGTTCATACCTTAATTCTGTTAAAAAATAATTTAAAATAAAATAAACCCAATAGGCTGGTTTTGTTTCCAATAAGGATTAATTATATCTTAGTTTGAATCAAGTACAAGCTCCTATTTTATTATTACAGGGAAAAGGAAATCATTTGCTAAAATCTGGTTTATTTGGATAATGTGGAGTCTATGGGAAATGGTCTTCTCATAATTCAGAGCTTTCTTGATAACGGTTTCTGGATAACGGATCCCATAACTGTACAGTCCCAGATTTTTAAAGTAAATGTAATTGTGTGATTTTTTGTAATGCATCTAAATTCTTTCTTGATTTTACATGACTACATTTTTGCTATTTAAGTTTTCTCATTTATGAAATAGCGATTGTGATTGTCGACAAATTGCATTTC
The DNA here is from genome assembly GCA_038501925.1 of Xenopus petersii. Taxonomy (NCBI): domain Eukaryota; kingdom Metazoa; phylum Chordata; class Amphibia; order Anura; family Pipidae; genus Xenopus; species Xenopus petersii. The sequence continues at coordinate 152,882,458 of CM076678.1, forward strand.
CACACGTCTTGTGCAATGGACTTAATTTTTAACAAAAGCTAGCTTATTAATGAAGCTTTATGAAGATAATCAAATATGAATTTTAAATTTACAACTTTCTATTTTCTTTTTTCCTAAATTGGTTCATATTCAATTCTTTGAAATTTCTCCATTATAGTGCCCATGTTTCAGGGCAACCCTTTTGAAATAAAAAAAATAACAAAAGTGGTATAAAGGTGATACCTTTATTGGCTAACTAATATAATCATAGCAAGCTTTCCGAACATTTTAGTTCCTTTCTCAAGCCGAATACAATGAAGCTGTGCTGTTCTCCGGTATATGATGAAGTCTGCTTTGAGTGCTTTTAGGTGGTGATTCCTTTCAGCATTGTCCGAACATATATGATTGTATTGTAAAGCCTGGCTGTAGATTATTGAGTGTTTAGTGTGGTCAGGTTGAAAGCCTTCATACATTAGATATGATGGTTTGTCTTTTGGCTTTCGATATATGTTGGTTTGAATAGTATTTTCCCTGATGTGAATGGTTGTGTGGATGTGAGTGGGAGAGTAGCTGATTTTCAAATTGATCGTTGGATGAAAGTCTTGAAACTGTTTGTGAAACTGAATAAGTTCTTGTCCAGTATCTGTCCAGATTATGAATATCTCACCTATATAGCGGAGGTTTGTCAAAGGCTTGATATTGCAGGTGGAGAGTGCCATGTTTGAAACTAATGATATTGACCTTACTCACCTTTTTTTTTTGTGGTCTAGACAGTGCTTACTGAGGTATATTATATCTTGTTCATGCCATACCTGATGTGAGTTCTTTGTGCTCTCCTGTACCATATTTCCCATCATTAAAACTGTGAAAGAAAGAATTTATAAAAAAATTCTCCATAAGCTTTTATGGAAAAATCAAATACATAAGTTTGTGCGAGTTGTCAAATTTACACAAAACAAGTTCATCATTATTTTATCAATTCTTTCCAACTAATAATAAATTGATAATGTTTGGAGATTTAATAGCAATATGTAATTAATTTGATTATGTTCAAGGCAATGTATCATGAATAGTGATGGGCGAATCTGACCCATTTCCCTTCACCAAAAATTTACAAAATGGAGAAAATTCACTGAAATGTTGTAATTTTCACTGCAAAACTTGGTGAAAAAATTCGCTCATCACTAATCATGAAGAAATGGAAGGAGAACTACCATTGGTGTGGTTCATTTCAGGCAAAAGTTTCGGGCAAGGGACAAGCAAAAAATGAAGATTTTTTTTCAGGAAACACAATAAATTAGGAGGCTATCCCGGGACTGTGAAAGTGAGAAGTTACTGCTCTCATGGTAATACTTGTCATTTCAGTGAACCTGCAAGTGTTGCTTATGTAAAGAAGGTTTGGGGGATTTGTACCATTGGTTGTTGCCTTGAAATTCAACCCTTAATAAATCTGCCCCCTAAAACTACATATGTCATAAGGTTTATTAAAAAAAACAGAATAAAAAAATTATGAACAGAAAATTACTCTGAGCATGCGCTTCAAAATAAATGAATACCTCAAAAACCATCTTAAAATTAAAATTGATTTAACGTTGTCCAAGAGGATCAGTGCAGCGCTCATTGATTTCTATAGGACCACCACAACTGTTACCCGATGAAGTTTTGCATTTGAGGTTGTTGTGGTTTTAACAGTTTTTATTAGTGATGGGACGAATAAATTCGCCAGCCATGGACTTTACGTTTTTCACCGCCCACGAGAATGTTTTCTCGAAGCTGCGACAAAATTTAAAAAACGTGACTTCAATGCATTTGGTCAAAATAGTAGCACGTATAAAAATTGTCGCCTGTCAAAACAATTTTGAATCCCATTGACTTCAATTTGTTTCGCAAATATTTCACAATTACGAGAATTTTTTTGCCGTTTTGCAAATTTTTCAGCAAAGCAAAATGGCACAGATTCGCCCATCACTATTGTTTGCATTTGGCTCCTTGCCCGTGTTTAGAGAGTGCTAAGACCTACTTTCATCCCATGAAAACAGTGTTGCCTGCTATTGAAGCACTGTATTCATGGGGAGAAGGCACGTAGGCACTACCTTCCCCTAGGAATTCTAGAAAATTGAACAGGTTAATGCACACTGGAGTAAGTGAGTACTCCCCACTGTGAAGATTATGGGGGTGATTTATCATTGTTCGAATTTAAATCTTTGCCACAATTTGAATTTTTTTGCACAAAAACTCACAAATTCTAATTGTATTTTCAAAACTTCTAATGTTTGGAATTTATTAAGCACAAAAAACTTAAATGTAAAACTTCGGCATCTAATTGCTTGTGAGTTCATGCAAAAGTCAAGGGGAGTTGTCTTAGGCAAATTTCAGGCCATTTTTTAATTCAAGGTTTTCAAGTTTTTTGAGCTTTAAAACTCACACATTCGGTTTATTTGAGTTTGTAAAATCCCAGATTTGAGGTATTTGAGTTTTTTTCAATGACTGGATTCAATCAAGTTTATGTTCCAATTTTTTAATAAATAAGCAAACATTCAAGTTGCTATGGGTTACTGCAAATGGGCAAATTTGCCCAATGTTGATAAATGAGCCCCACTCTGCTGGATACAGCCTTTTCTCAGAAGCCCCCAGATATTGGAATTTATTGAATACAGTAAAAATTGCATAGACTATTCCTTTATAGCCTCTCGCTACAGGCGTAATTTGGTTTGGTGTCGAACCTCTTAAAATGAAAATATGAACATAGAAGTTGCACTAAAATAAATCATAGCGCTTTCTGTAAAAATCCTGCTGAATGATCATCTTTCCCTCCTCTGTTGCACAAACATTAGAGGTTTTTAGAACAAGATTCATGTGGATTATGCTTATAAAATACAACTTTCAAATATAAAAGGCAAGGAAATATAATCCACAATCAATAGCTCCCATAGAAATTGGCCAAGGTCACTGAATCTTCAGCCGGATTGTTTATTAAGATTCATTGGTGGCTGTGATGTTCTGAAGGTGATGCAGATTAGTTTGATGTGCAGGGAAATCTGCAATAAATTCACTAATGCTTTTCGCCGCAGACTTGACATTAGCACATCAAAGCTTTATATGGTTTACAAGTAAATGCTGATTTGGAGAAAAAAAAAGTCTAAATAAGAAAGTTGAATCGATTGGGGGATTATCTGTGGCACATCTTGGACTTTATGATTAATAGGGAATGTTCATAGATGTTATTAAGGTTTTGTATTGTATTGTGAATATTACCTAAAATAAAACATTTAAGGGGTTATTTATCAAAGGTCGAATTTGTGAGGTTTTTTTATACGTTGAATAAACTCACAACTTGAATGTTTAGTTATTTGTGAAAAAACTTGTATGTAAAAAACTCGAATCAGTGCATTTGAGGGGAAAAAGCCAAATACTCGAATTTATCAAGTTTTTGACAAAAAATTCGAATCGCTCTGATTTATTGAGTTTTCGAGCGCAAACCACCAAAAGCCCCCCCCAAACATCATGAAGGCTACAAACATCTTCAAATGGTTGAAGGGACCTCTGCCATTGACTTCTACATGACCTTGACAGGTTTTAGCTGGTGCATATTCTATTTCGAGCTATATCTAGCTTTGGAGTAAAATAAATGTTAAAAAATTGTTTTTTTTCTTAACCAGAAAGAAAATTGTAATACCGGCCCTGAACTTGGCAGGTGTTTTACTAGCTAGGCCTTAAAAATACTGGCCGGGTGGCAACCCTAGTTGGGCAAAGGGTTGCCACCTTTTGAAACGGTGGAGACCGGGCAGGGGGCGGACTGTGACATCAGGCGGCAGGACCATGACATAGATGGGAGTATCCATGACATCAGGGAACGGGCTATGACACGGTGACCAGACACAGTGATTTCGCTGATTCTCTTAGACTCATTTTACCAACAACTCACATTAGGGATCATTTGCAACTGCACCTGTAATGGCGAGGTCACGCGGGACGTTTTTTTAATTGCGTTTTCAAAAATGCGCGGTCAATCATAAATATGCCAATGAAACTACACTCGTATAATATATGTGTTTCTTAGCCTGTAGTTTTCTTTTCCCAACATGCATTTCTGGTTTTTCTCGTTCCGCACAATTCTGCTCGGAAGAATTTTAGTAAACTTTTGTGATAAAAAGCCAAGCAGAAAAGCAATTTACATGAAGAATGTAGCTGGACTGATTGTCAATACGCAGTGTAATTACATCACCAGCATACAAAGCAGCAAATATGTACAGATATGAGACCTGTTATCCAGAATGCTCGGGACCTGGGCATTTCCAGATAAGGGGTCTATCTGTAATTTGGATCTTCATACCTTAAGTCTACTAGAAAATCATATTTGCTACCAATAAGGATTAATTATATCTTAGTTGGGATCAAGTATAAAGTACTATTTTATCATTACACAGAAAAAGGAAATCAATTTGAAAAATTTTAATTATTTGGATAAAATTGAGTCTATGGGGTATATTTATCAAAGAGTGAAGTTAGAGATCACCAAAGTCCACTAGAGTGAAATTCCATCACTCTCCATTCATTTATATTTGATTTTTAAAAGAGTATTTATCAATGGGTGAAAGTTCTTAAAAAATCCCAAAGAACTTAATGGAGAGCGGTAGAATTTCACTCTAGTGGACTGTGGTGATATCTAACCTCACTCTTTGATAAATATACCCCTATGGGAGATGGAATTTCCATAATTCTAAGCTTTGTAGATAATGGGTTTTTGGATAACAGATCCCATACCTTTATGTGCACAATACATTTCTTGAGAGTTTTCACGCTATATTAAAAAATACACAGAGTATTTCGGTGAAGTGTATTTCCAAACTTGGGAATACCATAGAGTCAAATGATATGGAGTTTACTTGGCGTATTGGTGTTTCTGCTGAAAAACGCAAATACTGGCATCGGTTGGCAGATGTTGGCTCACCTTCCTGCAGATGAACAATGGAGTCCCATGTTCAATGCTGCAAAATCCCATAGGCATGCAAGTTCTGAAATGGAAAATATGTAGCTTGCATCTATGTATAGAGAATGTGCCTAACACTTGGCACCCCCAGTGATTTTAACTTTCTTTCTCCTTTAAGTGTCAATATATATATATAATATACTGTATATATACTGTATGTAACGCTAATCTGGGCTATCCAGACCACAAGTAGTTAATATCCAGCTAGTGATATGAGCATGGGTTACACTTCAGGATCCGTGCCATCGCTAATTGGAAGATTCCCATAAAGGTGTAGTGGAACTACAACACTCAGGCTACTGTATAACAAAAATAGGAATGATTGGATGCCAGGAGGTTCTTATGGTGAAACAATAAAGTGTTACATCACATCACAGGCTGGAATAGGTGGGATGACACAGCTGAGGAATGTGACTCCCATAAGGCATTGTGGTCAAGTAGTAATAAGGAATCCCAGGCAGATGTACATTGAAGTGGTCTGAATCCCACCCAGTAGAGTGGTCAGGGAGAAGGAGTCTAAGCCTAACACCCTATGCACTGTGGTCCCTTCCCTGAAGGCAATCAAGAAGCCTTGGGAAGCTACTCCCTACTACAGATCCTTGATGGAGCACAAAGCTGCTCTTTATATCTAAGCTCTCTATCTTACTCTCCTAGAGAGTCTATAACAGATAAAACCTATTCTAGATAACCTCGTTCACGGGGTATCCTGGTCCCCAACTTGATGACTAAAGGTTCAGGTCCCTTTAGGGCAATGGCTTTACTGGGCCTTGCTGTACCCAGGCTCAATGAGCACAACCAGTAGGTAAGGACACCAGCAGCCAAAGAAGACGATCCACCCCTTTCCAAACACTATATAGAAGTGTGGCAGGAAGTGGTCATTACACCTCTTGGCCAATAACACTGGTTATGTAAATATAACTAGATACATGGACAACTAGGGAAAAGGAAGGAAGGGTAGGGATTTAAAGCTATAGGAGCATGCTAATCCTATAGGTCCCTGCATATATACACACACACATTATATATATATATATATATATATATATATATGGCTGGCAGGCAAAGGGTTAAAATATACTACTTCCTATTTAGGCTCATAAATGATAATAATCCTATAAATTAGCTTTGACTTGAGAAAGAGTTGTGGATACAATGAATTTCTAGTTAAGGTTTAGAGGTTAGCGGAATTATCCTTTAAATGCTAATTAGAAACAGCAGCTGCTCGTCGGACTCTCGCTGAACTCTGCGAATGATAGAGATATCCGCCAGTCCATTACTTTCAATGGTCACTACACATGTTACAATCATCTTATAAAAGGTTTAGTAGAGGCAGCAATTTGTGTCATGGGCTGCTTCCTTTTAGTGACTTGTCGTTCTAATGGCCCCATTGAACTCGCTGAGACTCACTGGTAGAAGATGTTGCCTTTCAGCCGGCATAGTATTGAAGATTCCGTGTTTCCATCTGCCTTTTTCATGATGTCTCAGGTCGATGCCTTTATTTTTTGGAGTCGTTAAACTGGAAGCCGCCACCAGGTTGTGGAAGACTTAAATACAAGAGAATTTTATAGATGATTTTAATTCCGGCCATGAAACGAGTAACCTCCTTTAATATATGTATTAATTAACATCTAACCATTCTAGCAGTGAGGACATTTAAAAAAAAACCCTAATTTCCTAACCCAGTATATGGCTACCACCATGTGCAAGGGGTCCCAACTGCCGGTTTGATTTGTCAACAAATCAACAGTTCAGTTATGTAAGAAAAGTGCAATGTTTGCTACAGGTGTACATCCGTTGCTAAGGGTTACTACCTTTTATTACATATAGGGGTGTCTGTTTAGCAGGTTTAGAGTTGGTATGCATGTGGCCAGCTTTTGGTATGAGGCTTTAGGTCATTTACAACTTTCAGGGCCAGATGCAAAAGATAGACGCCATGTTACTTTGGGCTTTGTCTCCTGCTCTACAGGTAAAAGAATTGTCTTCAATTTAGTGCAAGGTGCAGCCACACCCCAGACACAAGTGCTTTTCAAAAGAGCACCAAGGGTGCAGATTCACAACCCTTAGTGCTCTTGCATGTGCGTCATGAATCTCAGTAATTGACCCTAATGATTCACTGTACTGTTGGCTTTCCAAATGGCTACAATGGTTTTGTTCTTCCACTTAGCAAGTTGAAGAATTTAAATTATGGGCATATGTAAATTGAGGGTGCAGGAAAACTAAATTAGAGCAATGGGAGGTAGAGATAGTTGTCATGTTGTGGCACAGAAGAGATAATACGATTGCTGTCAACATTGTGCAACAATACGTGAAATCAGCATTACTCCTAACACCAAATGCTTACTCAAGCACAGCCTCGGACTGGAGCATTGGAGAGCATTATTGGAAGCTACCATGACCCCTCTCCGAATGTCCAAACCCCCTCCCCTCATGCATGCATTTCTCTTTTATCTTGACAGGGGGCAGCCAATTGGGGAGCAGGCCTGGTGGGCCCATGAGAGCAAGGGGTCCACCAGGTTTTTTTTTCCTGGTATGTCACCAGCCTTGTCCGACCCTGCTCCAGCAGCCTAATATTAATAAATAAGATTGAGTGTTTTGATATTAGAACAAAGTGCCCCAGAGGTACATTGTTCTACCAGTTGCTTTTGAACCACAGCCCCTATATTATATGCCATATAATTGGGATATGTTATTTTCCTGACATTTTTCCAGCAGATTTAGATTTATCATATTTACTAACCTTTTCCTAACTTGCCTTCCTATGCATTTCTGCTCATTTATCAAAGAGTTTGTCCATGTTGCCACAGTGGAATTATTCACCGGAACACGTTCTCCAGATTTGAGCTGTCTAATTCTATTCTTTTCAGAAATGGCAAGTGCACCCATTGACGTAGGGGGGGGGGGGCACCTGATGCTTCCACTTCCTTGAAGATGGAGGTAATTACAGGGTTCCTGCTCCAGGCTGTTTTTTTAATAAATGCAGCATGCTTGTGCCTAAAAATTAATGCAAAAACATCAGACTGATGCAATGTCAAAAAAAGATGTCTTGGGGATCACTTTGTCTGTCTGATCTAAGCTGATGTCCCCCACCAAATCACACAGGGCAACAAAGGGTGATTATGCAAACTGGATGGGGCCCTATCTTTATGTATCTAAGTCTGCTCAGATGCTCCACAGACTTTCATTGTGTCGCCTCATTATTTTAATAAAATCCAACCATCGAGCATGCCACTTCATGTAAAAATGTGCACTGCGTTGGGCAAAGGGAGACAGAAATAAATAAAAAAGGGAAAGCAAAATATTAAATCCTTCCCCACTGAATATAAAACAATAAATATGTGCAGTGTCTCCAGAAATCATTCTTTCGGTGGGACTGCAATCTTCTCTTTTTTTTTTTCTCGGAGACTGTCCTTAAGAAATGTAATAGAAAAGAGTATAATCACTTAGAAACCTATTTATACTGAAAAGCTCTCCAAACCTGTGCTATTCTAAGGAGACCTTGTTGAGATAGAAGAGGTTTTAGCAATTTTCAGAAGAGAGAAAAAAAAAAAAGACATTTAGTAGAGTAACCCTTCATGGGGAGGTCCGGGTTAAAGTAAAGGGAAATATGCCTTGTTTTTTCGGTGTAATGCTACTGCAAACGGGGGGCTTCAAAAATCCATTTCAGCCATATAATAGATTGTGCTGCATCAGTCACAACAAGACCAATATCATTACTCACAAATCTCTGTTCTTCTAATCCCATAACTTCCTCTACTAGCGGCTCTACCATGAACTTACACCCAATTATTCGGCTCCCTATCAAACCTGAACTGTCTTGACTTTAACTCAGCATAGGCTTATATTCTGGGAATGACCTAATTCTCAAGGTCTCTCCTGCTACCCAGGTCCTCCTTGCACCACCTTTGGATCCACATCCAACCAATCAAGTCTATTGGAGATAGGCTGCTCTTGACCATTCCATTTCTTATTTATTTGGGTGGAAGTTCACATGCTCTTTCTTTAAAACTCAAGTAGGTCTTAAGGAAACTCCTATACTTTAGGTAGGTTTCTATTCACATTATATCACACCTATTCTGATGGGGAAAACTACAGTATACAACATAACGCCAATATAAGTAATTAAATACACATTGTAGTATGGAGGGTTATTTACTAAAACTCAAATTTATCTCCTATTTTTATTAAGCGAAACTCAAACAAACTTCCGTCCAGGATTTTATCTTATTTATCAATAAAATAACTGGAAAAAGTCAGGGAAAAACTTGATAAAAATTGTGCAAAAACCCAAATCGTATGAATTTTTCAGATTTGAGCGACAAATCATTCGATTTTCGCTCCAAGAAAACCCCACATTTTTTATTGGATGAAACCCAGCACAGACTAGGATATCTTCAAATTATAAAGGTTGTAGCGATTACAGGTATTTGGAATATGGTCTCACTGGGGAATAGACCTTTGTGTACACTTCCAGACACTCCAAAACAGAGGCACCGACGGTTCAGTTGAGCATAACTGGTCTTTGGCCAGTTTATTGGAAGCTTCTGCAGAGAGACAAAATACAGAAAACAAAAAAACCTAAGCCTGTCCAGCTATAACTAATACAAAGATACTTCCTTCACTAATCCAGGATAAGGGCCTTGTGCCCCAATCCCTTACAAAGCAAAATGCACAAAATACGTTTTTCCACACTTACATGGCAGCTAGAACACAGAACAGCAGCCCCTACTTTCTCCAAAGTTCTCTCTCTCTCTCTATGAAAAGCCTAGCTCCTTTTCTTAGGTAGCCAACCCCTGTGCAGCTGCAGCCTAATCACCATGCAGCTACCTATCTGGGAACCCAATTCACCTGGAGCAGCTACAGGACTGGAGTATTCACCCACATTTGTCCATTGACTCCAGCCAGCTTTTACTTAAAGGGCACCTATCACAGCCAAAATCAAACACATATTAACAATCTGACCAGTACAAGCTAAACACGTTTAATCAAACTACATATATAGTTTTTTGAAAAAACTGCAGCTTTTAAAAAAATCCCTTACTTTGTCAAATGGGTTCTTTCACTGAGGGAGGCCATATTGAGACTCTAACAGAGACTCTAATGTGCAAATTTCAGGAGCATGCTCAGATTGTAACACTGCTTTGAGTATTCTACCCAGAATGCCTTGTTTTAGTAAACTCCTCCACTAGAAGTATCCACTAGAAGTGCTGCCACCTGCTAACTTCCAGCAGGGGGCAGCACTACTGTACAGCAGCTAACACACAGGTTTGGCTGATTTGAAAATAGCTTAGAAGGGTTGATAAGCAAACAAGGAATTTGAACTGAGCATGTGCGAGATTTCAGAGCTACAGTTGGCTGGGAAGATATAGGTAGGAGGAGCCAGTGAAATCCAAGATGGCTGCCTCAGCTAGAACTGCAGTGGAGATAGGGGAGATCTTGCAGAAGGAATAGTGAGCTGATCATTTACATTATACAAACAATTCTAACTGTTTTAAAAATCGGATTTCTTGAACTTTCACATAGAGTATTTACTTAGTAAATGATTTTGGTCATGATTGGTGCCCTTTAAGCTGAACAATAGTAAAAGAAAACCTTTTATTTTTCTCCATTGCCAAACTGACATTTGCTGAGGTTACCACACATATGACAGGAATCTATGGGAAACATACACTGCATCAACCTGTTTCCCAGTGCTTCTCTTACAGGGAGTTATTTATTAAAGGTCGAGTTTGTGAGGTTTTATCTACCTCAAATAACGTCACAATTTAAATGTTTGCTTATTTATGAAAAAATCTGAATATAAAAAGCTGGATTGAATGTAAATGGGAAAAAACTTGAATCCCTTGAATTTATCACTTTATAGGCTAAATAACTCAAATTTATTGAGCTCAAACCAGCGTAAAACACCAGAAATTCACGAAGGCAAAAATATCTTCAAATGGCTAAAGGAACCTCTACCATTGACTTTTATGTGAATTCGACAGGTTTTAGCTGGAGTTTTTTTGGATTCTGACTTTTTGCAGCTTTGGGGCATAATAAATCTTGAAAAATTTTAGCTTTTTAGTCAAACTAACCTCGAAAAACATTCATTTTTCAAGAAAACACAACTCATCCTTTAATAAATAACTCATGGATTAGTAAATAACCCCCTCATTGTGTGTACAGGATATTCCTATTTATTATGTTAATACAGATAGAAGGCAGTACCCTCCTTAGGCAGTACACTTTGACTATATACAGTAGGTAACTAAAACCATATGTGAGGAGAAGCATGTGCTCCTAACATCTCAACTGGTAACACTAAAGTTGAATTGTCTTGGTGTAGGGCTTGGTCTTCACTTACCTCTTGTGTAGGTATGTGTGCTGATCATTCTAGAGTAGTGACACCCAACCTGTGGCTTTTGAGTGACATGTTGCTCATCAACCAATTGGCATTTGCTATCAAAGCAGATGCTTATTTTTGAATTCATGGCCTGCAGGCAAATTTAGTGTGCTGCTAAACAGAGCCTCCTGATGCCTTCTAATTCACATTGTAGCTACCAATAGCCAAACATATTTGGCACTCCAGGAACTTTTTTCATGCTTATGTTGATCTCCAACTTTTATTTACAGGTTGGGGGCCCCCAGTTTAGCGTTTTGTACTTGCCATAGATAGTTATATAGTTACATAGTTAAATTGGGTTGAAAAAAGACAAAGTCCATCAAGTTCAACCCCTCCAAATGAAAACCCAGCCCCATACACACACCCCCTCCCTACTTTTAATTAAATTCTTTATACCCATATTTATACTAACTATAGAGTTTAGTATCACAATAGCCTTTGTATTATGTCTGTCCAAAAAATCATCCAAGCCATTCTTAAAGGCATTAACTGAATCAGCATCACAACATCACCCGGCAGTGCATTCCACAACCTCACTGTCCTGATTGTGAAGAACCCCCTACGTTGCTTCAAATGAAAGTTCTTTTCTTCTAGTCTAAAGAGGTGGCCTCTGGTACGGTGATCCACTTTATGGGTAAAAAGGTCCCCTGCTATTTGTCTATAATGTCCTCTAATGTACTTGTAAAGTGTAATCATGTCCCTTCGCAAGCGCCTTTTTTTCAGAGAAAACAACCCCAACCTTGACAGTCCAACCTCATAATTTAAGTCTTCCATCCCTCTAACCAATTTAGTTGCACTTAGTCTCTGTTCTCTCTCCAGCTCATTTATATCCCTCTTAAGGACTGGAGTCCAAAACTGCACTGCATACTCCAGATGAGGCCTCACCAGGGACCTATAAAGAGACATAATTATGTTTCATTCCTTGAGTTAATGCCCTTTTTTATGCAAGACAGAACTTTATTTGCTTTAGTAGCCACAGAATGACACTGCCCAGAATTAGACAACCTGTTATCTTCAAAGATGGCTCTACACTTCTACATTGAGCCACTTGAGGTGAGGTTTTTGGCAGTAGATTTTATCTTACACTACAGCCTCTGTACCTACGTTTAAATGAATTTTGTAACAGTGGCATATGCTCTGCATTCTTGGCTATAAACTATAAACATAGGTGCTAAACTGCACCCGTTACTCATGGCAACAAGTCAGACCTTTGCTATTATTTTCTAATGTGCAGTAGACTGATCAAGACTCATTTTATTGGTTGGCACAAGCAACTGCAGTAATTTAATTGAATGAGCCTTTGGTATTCTTGTTTCTGAACTTTGGATGGTCTCTTGGCTTCCCAGCTTGCCTGGCTCCTGCCTTCTAAGTCTTTATTTTGATTTTGCATGCCTGCTGCCTGTCTTCTGGCCCTGACCTGTTCCTACAGGTAGTTGAACTCAAGTTGTCTTGACCTTGTCTTGAATTTTGACACACTGCACCATAGTGTGTGTAAGGAGTGGCCGCTTCCTCTTTCTCCTATGGATGCTGATCCAACTGGGTGTGCTCAGATGGGCTGAATACAGAAGGCCCAGAAGAAGGCATGTGTCCAAGTCGGGGACCAGGCAACCCCGTGAATGAGGAATAGAAAGTGGCAGGTGTAGCTCCCAGTACTAGTACACTCTAGGAGTGTAATGTAGTCAGGGTTGGGCTAAAAAGAGCAGTTCTGAGCTCCAACATAGGAGTGATAGATTGGAGGTATCTCTCCCAGGCCATATTGCCTGTAGTATAGGGATCCCAGTGGAGAGGGAATCAGGAGAGAGTTATTTCCCTGAGGTTGATCCAGAGACCACTACCAGAATATGTTTGCAGAGGTGAAGTGGGATACTTGCCAAGTCTGTCCTAAGGGAGTGTCAGCCTGTGGAAACTGCATGATGTGTGCCTGCGCACTTTCCTCTGATTCACTGTGATGTGAGTACTAAACCTGTGGTCACTTGCTTCGTGCATAGTAATAAACCTTGTTCCTGTTTTATTAAGAACCTCCTGGCACCCAAGTCTTTTGTTTATTACACAGTAGCTTGTGGGAGTTGTAGTTACACTATACCACACCTTTAATCTTCCATATAGTGAAGGCCCTAACCTGAAGTGTTATAGTCACGTGTAACCCATGCTCTAGTGCACTAGCTGGTGAATTAACCCTGTATGGCCCAATTAGGTGTTACATACTATAAGCTTTATCATACTCTAGCATTTGTGTGGGTGAGCAGTTAGGGAATAGTGATCATAACATGGGATTCTGTTGCAGAAGCAATTCTATAAGGGAGTAACTAAAACACAAAATTACAGATGTGCAAACTTTGACAGTATAAGGGCATCTCTGCAACATATTAAGTGAGAAAAGCGTTTCACAGGGTTAAACAGAGAACAAAAATGGGAAGTCTTTAAAATGCTGCTTGATAAATATACTTGTCAATATATTCCACTTGTAAGCAAGGAACGTTGTTGCAAAGCAAAACCTTTTTGGTTCAATAGAAGCGTTGGTGTTGAGGTAGGTAAGAAAAGACGTGCTTTTAAGGCTTTCAAAATAGCTGAGATAGCAAAATCATTTATAAGGTACAAGGAGGCCAATAAATCATGCAAAGAAGCTATAAGGCAAGCTAAAATTGATATAGAAAAGTATATTGCAGGAAGCAGTAAAAAAAAAAAATCCAAAATTATTTTTTAAATATGTTAATAGTAAAAAAATGAAGCAGGAAGGGGTGGGACCCTTACTATCAGAGGGGGGTCAGCTGGTTGATGAAAACAAAATAAAAGCGCAGATTCTGAACTCATATTTTTCATTTGTCTACACAAATGAGGAACCAATAGGTGAAGGTTTCCTTCTTAATAGTCCTAATTCTAGTAATACAACTAAGGATGCATGGTTCACACATGAAGAAATTCAAAAGAGACTAGAACATGTTAAGATTAACAAAGGTTCGGGGCCAGATGGTATTCATCCCAGGGTAATTAGCGAGCTTAGCTCTGTGATCGCCAAACCTCTTTACTTAATTTTTCAGGATTCATTGAGATCTGGCATAGTGCCGAGAGACTGGCGAATTGCTAATGTGGTGCCTCTATTCAAAAAAGGATCCCGTTCTCAGCCTCAAAACTATAGGCCAGTTAGTCTGACGTCAGTGGTAGGAAAGCTTTTCGAAGGGTTAATAAAGGATAAGATACTGGACTTCATAGCAAATCATAATACTATGAGTTTGTGCCAGCATGGTTTTATGCGTAATAGATCTTGCCAGACTAACTTAGTTTCTTTTTATGAGAAGGTAAGTAGAGACCTCAATTCTAGGATTACTGGTTAAATGAAGGAATGTTGGCCTGGAACATAGTATTTGTACCTGGATAGAGAACTGGCTAAAAGATAGACTACAAAGAGTGGTGGTAAATCGAACATTTTCTAATTGGACCAGTGTTGTTAGTGGAGTACCGCAGGGCTCTGTACTAGGTCCCTTGCTTTTCAACTTGTTTATTAATGACCTGGAGGTGGGCATTGAAAGTACTGTTTCAATTTTTGCAGATTATACTAAATTGTGCAGAACTATAGGTTCCATGCAGGATGCTGCCACTTTGCACAGTGATTTGTCTAAATTGGAAAACTGGGCAGCAAACTGGAAAATGAGGTTCAATGTTGACAAATGCAGGTTATGCACTTTCCTTAAATGAGAAGGATCTTGGGTTTTTTTATAGATATCAAGTTGTCAAATTCTGGGCAGTGTCATTCTGTGGCTACTAAAGCAAATTAAGTTCTGTCTTGCATAAAAAATGGCATTAACTCAAGGGATGAAAACATAATTATGTCTCTTTATAGGTCCCTGGTGAGGCCTCATCTGGAGTATGGGGGCAGTTTTGGACTTCAGTCCTTAAGAGGGATATAAATAAGCTTGAGAGAGTGCAGAGACTAAGTGCAAATAAATTGGTTAGAGGGATGAAAGACTTAAATTATGAGGGTAGACTGTCAAGGTTGGGGTTGTTTTCTCTGGAAAAAAGGCGCTTGCGAGGGGACATGATTAGACTTTACAAGTACATTAGAGGACATTATAGGCAAATAGCAGGGGACCTTTTTACCCATAAAGTGGATCACCGTACCAGAGGCCTCCCCTTTAGACTAGAAAAACTTTCATTTGAAGCAACGTAGGGGGTTCTTCACAGTCAGGACAGTGAGGTTGTGGAATGCACTGCCGGGTAATGTTGGATGATTTTTTGGATAGACATAATATCAAAGGCTATTGTGATACTAAGCTCTATAGTTAGTATAGGTATGGGTATATATAATTTATGTATACGTAGAGAGGGGTGTGTGTATGGATGCTGGGTTTTTATTTGTAGGGGTTGGACTTGATGGACTTTGTCTTTTTTCAACCCAATTTAACTATGTAACTATACTGAAATAAGAAATTTCTATACTATAATGGCAATGCATATTTGGTAATATCACCTTGTACCCTATTCCACAATGTGATGTGATTTACTGTGGCACCTTGTGTTATTTTGCGATATTTCACTGCACTTGGCTAACTTTTTCTGTGACTTTGTTCGTTCTTGTTTTTTTCTTTTCCTTTTTGTTCTTTTTGTTATGACTATTAATTGTGTCAAAAATCAATAAAACAAAGAGTTATAAAAAAAGGAAATAAGACTTTTCTAAATACAATTAATTAAAAACGTTCAACCATTTCTAGAATTTTAAAGTTGCTATTCACTTTCCCCCCCTCAGCATCTGACTCTTTTCACTCAGTTGAGTCTGATTTTGATTGACAGTTAAATCCAAAATATCTTTATGGGGGGCTCCTTGCCTAGAACATGTATTAGAGCTCACTCTATTAAAATCACCAGAAATCCTGTCTCTCTACATGCAGAATTTGTGCTATTTGTGCTGTTAAATTTTCAAATCAGATATTTGATTGATTTAATATATCTGCTAGGAAAGGGTGACCCCCCATAAGATATATTGGATCTGTCAATGATTATCTGACACCCAACTGCTACATGAAGAGAGAATGAAGAGAAACAGATGCTGAGAGAGGAATAGTGAAGCTAAACTTGATTATTTCATGAACGGCACAGAATTGATTGTATTTATAAAGTTTATATTTCAGTATGAAGAAGTGTATATTACATTTTCATTTTCATGATAGTTCCCCTTTAAAGAAGAATATTTAGAACCTAAAGGTGTTTGTAAAGCATAAATTCATACAATGAAATATAATTTTTATTTCGCGTATTTCCCTCAATCAATATAGCATTATATTCCCAGAAGACATAATTTAAATGCGAAATACACTGAGCTATTCCTTATAATATCTCCCAAACCGTGGATTTTGTTCCCTTTCACATTTCCTTCCCTTATCTTATTTGCTCTTAACTGAATTTCTGTTGAATTTAGGATAAGGACAACATGATCATTATTCAGCTATAACCGGCGCATTGTCTGCACAGGATTCGGCCAGTTTATTCTCCCATCAAGCCGAACAATGGGGGACATGAAATGCTAATGATTAGCTATACAAAATGGAACCATGTGCATTATTTATTCTTACACTTGTTTAAAAGAGTAACTATTCCCCACACAATAGGGAAACAACATGTTCAATAAATTGCTACAGGAAGCAGACACTAAATTATTTTAGTCAGATTTTGTTTTTTATTTGTTTGATAAAACTGGGGGAAATATGTAGTGGTGGCACTAGATGTGCCCCTAATATATACTATACATATATATATATATATATATATATATATATATATATATATATATATATATATATATATATATACTGTATATATATTATGAATTGCTCACATTGATCTAGTTTTTGAGCGAAACAACCCTGAAAAAAAACTCAAACATCATGAAGGCAATTGACATCTTCAAATGGTTCAAGGGACCTCTGCCATTGACTTCTACATGAACTCAACGGGTTCTAGATGGGGTATTTTAGGATTAGAGCTATTTCCAGCTCTGGGTATAATAAATCTCGAAAAGTGTGGTATTTTTTTGCGAGTTTTTTCTTTACCCCGAAAATTCAAGTTTTGACTATACCCTCGAAAACTCAAATTTTTAACGGAAAAAACAACTCAACCTTTAATAAATAAACCCCCTTATATTGTGCTGAAGGACATCATTCATTTATATTTATTGTAACCAGCAAGGTCAACTTTTAACTTAGACTTCCATTCCTAAAGCTTTTTGCAATCTTTTAGCAGAAATTAGAATTTCTAAAATGTGAAGCCATTTGGCACCATGAAATGACTTTCCACTTCTCTGATTTTAATGGATCTTTAAATGTTATATGAGCATCTGTACCTCTGATAACTGAACTGTGACCATAGAACAACCATCCTCCTCACCTCAACATACATTGTATCAAGGGCATCCCATTGCCTAGCTCCATACATGTAATGGGTTACAGGAGACATGTTTGTGTATTTAGTTATTTAGTATTGTAATATAAATTGCATAATCATTTTACAATTTTTAATAAGAATCTTATGGCTGCTGGTAGAACAAATTTAAGTTTATTGTCCAATTCCAGGTGGCTTTACTTGCAATGGATTGTCCTTGATGAGTGTACCACAACGTGAGGATTATGGTTATTAGAGTCTCACAATTGGCACATATGCTCATATAACATTTACATCCCATTAAATTTAGAGATGAGTGTACCATGTGTGATAGATACAGGGATACATTCAATTTGGCCTCCTCTTTAAAATCAATGATGCCCATCAGCACATAGTATATTGAGAAATATATTGTGAAGTAATTGTGCATTACATATAAGTAGTGATGGATCAACTTTGACGCTGGAGCCCATTTTGATTCGTTGGAGTCAAAATCGCTGATTCACGAATTTTTCGCCAGTTTCGCGAATTTCGCTGGAAATTTGCAAATTCATGGCGAAGTGAAATGGAACAAATTCGCCCATGACTACTTATAAGAATATCAAAGTACAGTATAGCTTGAAAACATTGCCCATATACTATCCAGAATGCACAAGATCTGGGTCTTTCTGTAATTTGGATCTTCATATCTTAAGTCTACTAGAAAATAGTTGGTTTTGACTCCAATAGGAATTGATTATATCTCAGTTGAGATCAAGTACATGCTACAGTTTTATTATTACAAAGAAAAAGGGAAAAAAAATAGAGTCTAAGTGGGACATTCACTAAGATTCGTTATTGTGCCAGCGTCTGCTTCGCCACGCTTCGCAGCACTACGCAGCACTATTTTCGCCAGCGATACTCAAACTCACTAAAATCAGAATTTGCGCTAGCGTTAATTCGCCAAGCAAAGCAAAGTTACGCTAGCGATGCTTAATTTGCATACGGCGCCAAATTGAAGTTACAATGGAGGTATATGTAGCAGCACTACACAAGCCTGGGAAACCTTCAAAACAGCAAATAAAATTTTTATTTCGCCCTACACATGTGCCCACTGTATAGTTAAGGTGCCATGAGTTAGGAAATGTAGGTGGGAAGGAGGGGAGCCCCAAAAAAATTTCGATCTTTTTCAGCCTATCACCCATAAAAAATGAAAAAACTAGTTTTTTGGGACTTAGAATTTTTTTTTAACTTTTTTTGAAGCAATCCCTATCTACTCTATTGCACTTCGCCTGGTCTGAGGTGGCGAAGGAAGTCTGGCGTAAAAGGTAGCGTTCAGACTAATTTGCGTGTTAGTGAATTTGCGTAGTTACGTCCGTTGCGCAAATTTGCCAGGCGTAAGGTTGCGAAGTAACACTAGCGAATTTACACCAGCGTCCGTTAGTAAATCAGTGAATTAACGAAAATGCACTACACTGGCGCATTCACGCTAGCGTTAGGCGCTTCGTCGTTTAGTGAATTTGCCCCATGGGAGATGGCCTTCCTATAATTTGGAACTTTTCGAATAATGGATTTGGGATACCGGATCTGAACTAATGTAACATTTCCAAATAGAAATATTAGAAAAACATTATTTCAAGAGAATTTTGACAGCAATAGAGTAATGATCAATCCTTCGTAAAATATCATTCAATTATTTTGTCTTTTTTTTTTTTTTTTTTTACAGGACAACTAATTTCAATGTTGTGTCTCCCCACCCCAAAAGTTCTATGTAATTAGAATGAAAGAGAAAAATGTTGCAGTAACATCAAAGTCATATCCTAAATTTTATACATAACTGAAGATACAGAAGAAAATGGTCCAAACTGAAAAGATATTTTCAAAACTGTTTTTATATTTTTAAAATATTTGCAAATTTTGACCACTTTTCCATCATCAATTCCTTATAAATAGGTTCCTTAAAGCAATTATATTGTGTTTATTGTTGCTGCAGAGCTCTTCCCACTGGTGTTGGGAGTCCTTGTGCAAGACCTTGTTTGGGCCTTCTACTTATCCTTAAACCCTGATGCCCCCATGCAGTGTTTGTGGGTCTGATCTCAAGTCTTAGGAGTCTGGTGTTGGTTTCTAATAACTGCAGTGCCTGGCTCTTACATCTGATAAAAACAAAATTGACTTTTGACTCTTGAAACTGATATTTTGAGGCATTCTGTCATCTGAAATAACTCACAAATAACACATCTCAATGTTTATGGGTAGAGGTTAAGAGGTGCGAACCCCCTTTAAATACTTGGAGTGCAAACCTTCCATATTTCTAGGATTTGAGGTTAATAGTACTTGTTCTTTGTCCCTTAGCATCACATTCCGTCATGCTAATAGATACTCTGTCTTCTCTGAACATCTTGTAACTGCCAGTAGCCTAACACTATGTTCTTGTCCTGAGGAAAAGAACTGACATGTAGAAGCCGCCACTCATGAATTCTATCTGTCTGTCTTCTTTGCCTTTTCAACAGCTTTCTGTCCCTTTGTTCTGTATTATCCTTTGCCTTAAAGACACAACAGCATTTTTTTCCCTCTGTTCTTACATTTGATGCCCCCTTGCCCTCCAATCCATACCAGCCTCTAGTCTTACACCTTCCTAATTTATTAAGGTCCTTGTCATTTGTCAGCCATTCATGCAACGTTGTTTGAAGCCCTTTAGAGAAGAAAATAACCACATATGAACAAACGTGTACAGCATTGATTTTTACATATATAATTTAAATTAAATAAGCTGTAAATGAAGTAAGGATATTAAAAGAAACACGCACATATCATAAGGAGATGACAGAGAAAGTAGCAACCATTTTCGATCAATATTTTTGCTCTCTCTCTCCTTTTCTATTCCCCAAAGGAGCACACATATTGTAACTCTGCCTAGCTGAATTAATCTCCCAGAACCTTGATTGAAAGCTCTTATGGGCAGGGAATGGGCCTGCATTATATTTGCTACCGCTTTCAATAGCACTGGTCTATGTAATCATATGATTTCTATTTAGCTATACAATAGCTTTTATACCTAACTGAATGAAGAAACACTCTTTAAAGTGACAAAGATGATTACGTTGATCATACTCTTAATAAATATGCATTGCCAGCGACACTATAATCGTACAATTTCACAGCCCTTACACCTAATTCATGAGACTCAATCTGCATGAGCCTGGGCTGACAAAATAATTGTATAACCATGTTTTTTTAATACAATATAATAACAGCATGGCTACTAAGGCAATTGTTCACTCATAAGATCTGCTAATTTAATCGTATAGATGAAAAGAACAGTCTCTCACAGTTCAGTTGATAATGCTTCTTTATACATAGTTAGTAACTGTATTCTTTGCTTTGGATGAAATGATACACTGACACTGCTTTGTACTCCCCACCTCGTTGGCAGAAATTATAAAAGGTCCGCTGTTCACCTCTGGTCTTTCTTTTTAAAAGGGTGGTTCACCTTTAAGTTAACGTTTAGTATGTTTGGCTAATTCTTTTTTTTTTTTGTAACTTAAATTTTTATTAAGCATAGTAATGTTATCAAACAATCAGCTGTTATAACTGTACGTTAATACAATCCTCAAACATAAAAACAAAAAAAAAATAGCATAAAAAAAAAGAAGTACAATGTTACCTTTAAAGGACAGAAACACCAGCAGGAAAACGGTATAGCGCAGAGGAATTAGTCCTCAAGATCACAGAAAGAAACAAGCATTTCCCATGGTGCCCATGTCTCTTGGGGGCCGATTCACTAAATTCAAGTGAAGGGTTCGAATTAAAAAAAAATTCGAATTTCGAAGTTTTTTTGGGCTTATTCGACCATCGAATGGGCTACTTCGACCTTCGACTACGAAAATCGAACGATTCGA
The DNA here is from genome assembly GCA_038501925.1 of Xenopus petersii. NCBI lineage: Eukaryota > Metazoa > Chordata > Amphibia > Anura > Pipidae > Xenopus > Xenopus petersii. The sequence goes on from CM076678.1 coordinate 152,904,053, forward strand.
ACTAAAAATCGTTCGACTATTCGACCATTCGATAGTCGAAGTACTGTCTCTTTAAGAAAAACTTCGACCCCCTACTTCGGCAGCTAAAAGCTACCGAAGTCAATGTTAGCCTATGGGGAAGGTCCCCATAGGCTTTCCTGGGATTTTTTGATCGAAGGATTTTCCTTCGATTGTTGGATTAAAATCCTTCGAATCCTTCGATTCGAAGGATTTAATGAAAAATCCTTCGATCGATCGCAGGATTTGCGCAAAATCATTCGACTTCGATATTCGAAGTCGAACGATTTTAGTTCCTAGTCGAATATCGAGGGTTAATTAACCCTCGATATTCGACCCTTCGTGAATCGGCCCCTAAGTATCGGGGAATTTTATTATGAAGTTTGGCGATACCATATTCAAACTTCTGATTAGCCTTTACTCTCTGCTTAATTTCATGTAAAGTGGGTATAGTGACACGCTATCGAGATTCTGGTAGCAGTAAGAATCTGATTTATCAAAGTTTGGACTGTTTTATCTACTTTAGAAAATGGCCTGCCCATTAAAAAGGTACACATATCTAGAGGGACAAGGGTCCGCAAGATCCTGCTCAATCAATCTGCAATTTCGGACCATATTATAGTATATAAAAATATATGTGGGAGGGTTCCAACTTCCCCACAGTTCCTCCAACACAATGGAGAATGGTCATTGAAGAGGGTATGAAGTTATGTTTGGCTAATTCTAAGCAACTTTTTATTTGGTCTTCATTGTGCATATTTTTATATTTTTTTTAATTATTTGCCTTCTCTTTCCAGCTTTCAAATGGGGGTCTCGGACCCCATCTAAAAAACAAATGCTCTGTAAGGCTACACATGTATTATTATTGCTACTTTTCATTACTCATCGTTCGATTCCAACTTCTCCTATTCATATTCCTGTCTCTTATTCAAATTAATGAATGTTTGTTAGGGGAATTTGAACCCTAGCAAATTTTTAAAACTTCCCGAGAGGTTGCCCAGCGAGTGAGTTTTCCAGAAAGTACTCTGGTTAATGTAGTTGACATTTCTTGAGCAAAATTTTCCATAATGGGAAGATTTATCAGAATTCAAAATTGCCATTTTTCTGTGATTTGAGACTTTGGAATTACAAAATTTGGTTACTCAAACCAGGCAAGCTTCTATGGTAGTGATGGGAGGTGTATTTTTAACATTCAAGCTATTTTAAATTTTGAATTATTTTTAAACAGTCATATTTGTTAAAATGAATAGAACAATATGATTTTTGTTGCAACTGAGGGTTTTTTTTAGATTTAGTGGGGTTCAAGTTTTTTGAACCCCCACTAAAACTGTTGTGATTGTGAAAAAAATACTCAATTGAGATTCATTTCAATTTTCCTACAACTGAATCTTGAAAAAAGTAGAATTTGTAAATTAATAAATACCCTGATTGGTGGGGCTACTAAAAGCTGAACCAACAACCTAAATCCACAATTTTTATAATATTTCTTTTACTTAGGGGTAGTGATGGGTGAATTTGCGTGATTCGCCGCCAGTGAATAAATTCGCGAAATGCCCGCAAATAAATTCGCAAAATGCCTGAGAAAATTCACCGGCAAAAAATTCGCCCATCACTACTTAGTGGGTCATTTGTACTTTTGAGTCTCCTTGTTAAAGAAAGCTCTTGCTTTACTGACACAGGGCAGTGGAAAATGAGGCAAAAAATTCTGGAAGCAAAACATTCTTTATGCACTGCTTGGGGGTGATTACCCAATTTGTTAATCTGACTTAAAACAAACTTTTATTTATCCAACTATTTTTGATCTGAAAGAAAATCATAAAAAAGAAAAATAAGCAAAATGTCATCACCTAAAGACTATAGAGATGTGGGTCATAGAAAAAAGTACCCTCCCACATAAAAAAAAAAAAATTTTAATAAAAAAAATAATGTTATTTAGAAAAAAACTTTTATACAGATGAGCCACATTCAAATGGAAAATGGGAAGCAACACAAACATGAAAATAAGGGCCAAATAAGGGCTGTGATTGGCTATTTGGTAGCCCCTATGTGGACTGGAAGCCTACAAGATGGTCTGTTTGACAGTACACCTGGTTTTTATGCAACCAAAACTTGCCTCAAAGCCTAGAATTGAAAAAGAAACACCTGCTTTGAGGCCACTGGGAGAAACATGTTAAGGGGGTGGGGAGCAACATATTGCTCAATAGCCACTGGTTGGGGATCACTGATTTACAGAATTCATATAAAAAAATGTATCCCAAAAAATAATAAATCACCCCATTGTCTTGGGGTATAGGTGCAGAAGCACATTCAGTAGTAAAACACCTGCACATAACAAAATCTTTTTTGTTCAACATTAGGCAGGCATTTTGACGCCTATTGACTTTAATGCGTTTTGTGAATTTCTCACAGTTTTGCAAATTTAGTGGGAAATTCGCGAATTTGTTCAGCGAAACGGGACAAAGTCGCCCAAATTCGCATTGATTGGGATGCATTCCATTTGGCTGCTGACTATGTGGAATCTCAGTTAGGTAAATAGATGGGGGATGTATTACAAAATGTTTGTATATCAACCCCAAAAAGTTGGGATTGATATACCCTGAGCCAAGAAGCTAAAGCCTGACCCAAGAAGTTACAAACAATAGAGGTTTTATTACCTTCCTCTGAAATAAATAGAATTAAGGTAGGATTTATTTGAGCAAAAAGCAGAACTAATTATCTTTTTCAGTGTCTTCTACAATATATGTAATAGACAAGACCCAGCCTGAAAAGGTTCTGTCCTTTATTGACAGAAAAGCGGGCATGGCTAGCTTGCAAGACAGGCTTTACACCAATAATATGCCAAAGTCTTTACAGTGCTTTTATTCATAGTGGGAAATGATACAAAGAAATAATAGAAAAATAAGAATAATAGCAAGCTCTTTCTTATAAGTAGGGCCTATTGCCATTTAAGCAATGGAATATGTCTGTTTTTTGTAGTTAGCTGCCTACATTCTTTAACTCTAGTAACAGTTTTTTATTTTATTAGCATTTATGATGAGTGAAGCTGGGAATATACAGCATAATATACGGCACTGCTCTGACTTTAAGCAGCTTTTCATTCTTTCAGACGGGAAACTGGTCAACCGTAGAACTGCCACAACAGTATAAAACATTCATTGTTATGGCAAATGTAATAGAATCTGATGTCTCACATACTTCTTTGCACTTTCTATTACCTATATCACGACCCAGTACATTTTTTTTTAATGTTATCTGGAATTATTCATGGATTTCCAGCAATACCGTCCATCTTCTCCCCTTCCGGGGAAGCAAGGGACTATAGATTTTATTCCTAAACCTCACAACTATGTCTGACTTTACTGATTTTAGATGGAGTCTTATTGGACTGGTAATGACTGTATTACTCTTCTTTCCCTTCTTTTTACTTAGCATAAAAGGAACTGGAGGCAAGAAATGTTACGAACAGGGGGCGATTATCCACTGTACAGTGATTTTCATTGGTTTCATCTACGGAGATGAAGCAGAGGAGCACTTAAGGGTAAACTACAAATAAGCTTTCATAGAATAAGGAAAATTGGAGTGTTACAGTATATTGTATATCAACATGGGGCCAATTTAAAATTCAAGATCATTTAAGAGGTTCAGAGGTGTTAGTTCTGTGATATTTTAGGCTAGTGAATCTGGTTATAACTGCAGTGTTTTATATACAGAACTTAATGTACCAGCCCAGAGGTTCAGTGGTCCTATAGCGGTAATCATGGAGACTTTCCACAGGAGATCACTGTGATAAAACAAACTTTAATCTGCAGGGGAAAATGCCAAATATTATGTTATTACTTAGATGTCTCCCTATACTGCACCAAATGGTATTTCCACCGAAAAACTGTAAATCTGTTTAATGGATGTGTAGCCAGTCCACATTCCAAGGTAATTGACCCACACTGGGGTAAATTTATCAAAGAGTGAAGTTCATTCTATGGGATTTTGAAAGGCGTATTTATCAATGGGTGAAAGTGAAATTTCACTCTTTGATAAATACGTCTTTAAAAACCCCATAGAAATGAATGGGAAGTGGCGGAATTTCACTCTAGTGGCGGAACTTCACGATTAACTTCACTCTTTGATAAATATACCCCTCTGTGTGGGGGTAAATAAAGCCAGAGCCCTCTGTGATACAATACAAATAGTTGGCCTCAGGTCCCCTTGTGGGAGTTGTGCAGAGTCTGGAACCTATGCTTCAACTAAACTGGGCATGCTTACCAAATGGCACCCCATTGGTCCAGCACTATTAGCTGTGATTGGCACTATCATGATTTAGGGCTGGATTGGTCACTATTATGGCCCACCTTCGATGCCATGCAATTGGTCCATTCTGGAAGCTGCCTTTGAGGTTCGCAGAAAGAATCAAAACCTGTTCTGTATTTACAACAGGGGTTGTTCCCTATCTGGCTTACAAAGGTGGCTGTTAAGAATTCCAAATTGTTAGTCTTTTTATAAAAATGAAAGATCAGAGAAATTGTAAAGCTGTAAACCATCACAGCTGTACCCGCATAGTCCAGTGACCAGCAGTAGTGATAGGCGAATTTATTCGCCAGGCGCGAATTCATGGCAAATTTGCGCGATTCACCGCCAGCGAATAAATTCGTGATACGTCCGCGAAAATTCGCGGCAAAAATTCGCCGGCGTCAAAATTTTTTTTTCCCGCAAAGCGGACGTCAAAAACGGGCACCGGCGTCAAAAACGATTTTTCGCCCATCACTAACCAGCAGTAGCAGTGCCCAACCCTGGCATCATGTTGCAGGTAGAACCACTAAATGCCAACTGGCTACCTTAGACACTTTCTAAAACTTGCAACAATGGATCGACAATAAAGAGCTTCATTCTCTAAAGGAATTGTGTGTGTGTGTGAGTCCTACCCTTTGCCCACATCCTCTCACGGATTTTACACTCACCATCTTGGATCTTGTTAAGTCTCTTTGTGTGTCAGTGGCACTGCACATGCTCAGTGTGTTCTGGGTTGCTGGTGAGAAGCTAAGCTTAGGGGTTGTGGGAAACCAACAGAAAGTGAGGTCACATCTGTCATAGAAGCTGATGCTACAGGGCTCATTATAAAACAATATATTGTGAGTGGGTCCCTAAGCTCAGGCAGAAAAGAAGATGAGGAGCTACTGGGGCATCTTCAGATGCACAGATGCCCCTGAAAAAGGGACAGCGGAGGGGGGGGACAAAACCGGAAGGGGGTGAAGAGCAGAGCTGGCCTAGGGGTTGCCGGTTTGTAAATCCGGGCCTGATAAAGGGATATGAGTGCTTTTGGCTTTTACAGATGCCTAAAACATTTCGGTTATTGTTTCTAACATAATGCACCTTTAAGTTTCAGTTCTCCTTTAAAGAGTGAGAAATAGGAACATTATTATATGTGTGTATCATTTGAATTTTCAATCCTGGAACAGAAACAAAAACACAGGATGATATCAGGTTTGGCCGATTTCCTACTTACTAAGGAAAATCTGCTTTATCTTTCCGTTATATTACTGTTGGGAATTAATCAATGACTTTAGTAGTAAATACTGATCCAATTTAGCGTTTGCTTATGATCTATTCAGCTCCCATTATCTGCGACTACATTCAATTCCATTAAAGCAAGAGAACATGATAAATCGCCCCTGAGATCCAACAAATAAGATTTGATAAAGAAATAAAAATGCCTTGAAACAAACTGTATTAGAATTATCTCCCAATGATAAGTCATCTGGGTATGAAAGAATCAGGCAGCACAAATAGAACTTACTGTAGGGCCAGGATACAATTTATCATGGCTAAATCCAATGTCATTTAATTGTGTTTTATTTCAAATTAATAGAGAGATTAGGATCTTTGTTCAAATGGAATCATTTTACAAAAGTAAAGCTGATGAGATATACTTACATTGTCATTGGTTTGTTCTATATAATAAAAGGTTCTGTTTTTTCCTTTAAAAAATAGAAAGAAACAAAATACATTGATATAATCTTCTCTGGCTGCTCCTTAAATAAACGCATTATATGAAGGGAATAGTGATGACAAAATACCCATAGACCCAAACGTATTTTGTGCAAAAAAACGCCCATAGACTTTAATGCACAGAAAAAGTCAAAGGGGAAGGGTAGCTCTACCTGGGGAAAATTAAGGGGTCGATTCACGAAGGGTTGAATATCGAGGGTTAATTAACCCTCGATATTCGACTGGGAATTAAAATCGTACGACTTCGAATATCGAATATCGAATATCGAATACCTCGTGTGGTTAGCACAGGCGTTTTTACATAGGCGCGTTTTTACATAGGCGCCCATACAAAACTGTCGCCTGCACCGGTCGCGGCGCTTTGTCGCCGCGACCGCAAACGCGTCGCTATCTCCCCGTGTGGACTAGCCCTTAAGCCTCCCCTCAATGTTCTTTCTTTACCTATAAATATAAATCACACTTGGTGCTGAAGAGTTGAAAAGTCATGTTCTGGTGGCAAGTGGTCTTCTACCCTTCCACTCAATGCGGATGGGTAGGTCAGTTCACAGATCATCCCTTTCAAGTAAATGTCCCTGAAGATTTTTGTACCCTCAGCCCTTAAAGTTTGAGAGCTCTGTTTCAGCTTTCGAATCTCCCTCATATTTATGTAAAATCCCATAAAGTCACGTACAAAAGTAAAAATATAAGAAAGGCAACCCGTGAATGATTCAGAGGAATGTTTCCATTACTTATTAGATAGTATTGTCCTGATTATGATCAATTTCTAGAATCCCTGCTGTAAAAAGTCATTATATTATTATTAGGGAAAATCAAATTTTCCCAGGAATGATATTATATACAATATCACATATGTTTCATAGAGAGAATAAAGAAAACAACCTTTGTACTCTGAAGACAGCTTTGTTTTCAAGTACAGGTATTGAGCCTATTATCCAGAATGCTTTTACAGATAATGGATCTTTCTGTAATTTGGATCTCCATACCTTAAGTCTACAAGAAAATCTTTTAAGCATTAAATAAACCCAATAGGCTGGCTTTCCCACCTATAAGGATTAATTATATCTTAGTTTGGATGAAGTACAAAGTTCTGTTTTATTATTACTGAGAAAAAGGAAATCATTTTTAAAAAAATTGGATTATATGGATAAAATTTAGTCTATGAGAGACAGTCTTTTTGTAATTCTGAGCTTTCTGGATAATGTTTTTTCCGGATTATGGATCCCATACCTCTATTGGTGGACTTAAAATCTAGAACAAAAGGTGTTCTGGCCGTGGGATAGACTAGGCCAACCAGAACTGGGATTTTGTGCGTCAGACTACAGTCTACCTAATATGATTTTTAGGTGCGGACAAAGCACTGCCTTGGCAACCCACTGACTGTTCAGAAATGTTTTCAGATGAGAACCTCATTTTTCCCCAATGTACTGGTGCTTAGGGTGACTAAGTTATGAGCGACAGTGTACGGGTGGGACAGCACCTACTCACCTCCTCTCTGTTCCACATTGATGGCCACATCACATACTATCACACATGTATTTCCATCTCCATTTTCCAATGTTTAAAGCCTACATATGTTTTGCCTTAAGTGAAGCAACGTAAATGGTTGCTAAGTTCTGACAGCTATTCTCTCTTGCAAATGAAAAAGAAAATGTTTAAAGCAAAGCAATTGCATCAGATCTGGCGGCTCGTCTTTGTAAATGTGAAATGATCTCTAATGAGGGCTATAGGACTTTAGGTCTTGGAAGGTTACAGATGATCCATCAGAAGTGTTGAACGAGTGTATAAAAATCTTCCTGAACTGTGAATTTTCTTTTTTGGTTTTGCTTAATTTCCCTGAACTCATCATGAAAATGGTTTCACATGCTCCCTTTCTTCTCTCCAACTCCTGTCATGCCTACCTCTCAGCTAGCATATTTAAGTCATGTTTTCTTCTACAAAACCCAAGAGATCTTGTCAGTTAAAAATATATTACCATATGATGTTTTTTTTTATTTAAACATGACAACAAGTCTTCATTAAAACACTCTCACAAAGTGGAATATAAGGGGCATATTGTTTAAATTTTTGTCTTAAACAACAACATGAAAACTCAATGGAAATATACAAAATAAGGTCAATTTAGAGTATTTTTATGTTGCCCACTAATATATATCATTATTTTTTATATAGATAAGGGCAGTTGATGAGAAAGTATCCATTGAGACTGGAAGGGAGGAACTGTCAGTATAAGAAGGATTTTCTTTGATTCAGTTCTAAAATTCCCTATGTACAGTAGAGAGATATTCATGTGGTTTGAGGCCTTTCTATAAAAAAACCCTCACTGTATATAATATCTTGAAATACTATTTGATCCATTGAGTAATCTGAATGCTATTTTGAGATCTGGGATTAACGTTCCCATGTTTTATTCTTGTGTTTATCAGACATTGATGTCTTGCTTGGGACATCCAATGATTAGGAGAGAGCAGTAGTATGCCACTCAATGATCTTCTCACATAATGAATAGCATGGCAGTATCAATATTACATTTAAAACATGATTTTATTTGTTGCACTTAAAAACATGTACCGTATATACTCGAGTATAAGCCATCCCGCGTATAAGCCGAGGTACCTAATTTTACCTCCAAAAACTGGGAAAGCTTATTGACTCGAGTATAAGCCTAGGTTGAGAAATGCAGCAGCTTCTGGTTCAAAAAATTGAGGGTTTCCGCTCCCATTGGAGGTGCCGGCGTCTCGTTTTTGGATGCCGGCGACCATTCTTGGACTCCGGCGAATATTCTTGGAGGCTATTCTTGGATGGCGGCGACTATTCTTAGGTGCCAGTGACTATTCTTAGACGCCGGCGACTATTATTAGACGCCGGAGACCGTTTTTGTACTTGACCCAAGTATAAGCCGAGGTAGAGTTTTTCAGCATATTTTGGGGGCTGAAAAACTCAGCTTATACTCGAGTATATACGGTATTTGACACATTGTGGAGAATAATTGTAGGAAGATACGCCTTGCTTGAACTTGATGGCCTATGTCACAGGTGGAGTCAGCATGTTTCAGAAATCAGCCTGATTTTAAAAGCCTCAGAGGTACTGACATACACTGGGGAAAGGACATCATATCTGCTATGTGATAAATATCGTAGCATTTACAACCCCTAGAAGAGCTATTTTAGGCAAAGAAATATATAATTCTGTTTTGAAAATGAAATATCAATCTGATTCTGGGAAACTGTTTCTTCAATGTTCAGTTGCCAAAGCAAAATTTTGGAAAAATACATTTAGAGAACATTAACTCAAGCTGCCATTGAGATTCTTATAGCACAAGGTTTGTGCAGTGACACCTACTTTACATGTTAGTCAGTAGGACTGATGTACCAATCTATAGTCCTTCATAATTAAATACTACACTGAACATTATTAAATAGGTGTAGATTAAGATTACAATAAGGCTTTGAACCTCCAATTTAAGACTCAACTATGGTGGAAATGTAGTTCTATTCTTCCATTTAAAAGGCGTGACATTCTACATCTTAAAAAGTCCTTTACAAGCCCATGATCAATTACTGAGAGGACCATGGGATAACATAGGACCCATGTCAGACAGGTATCCCTGAATTGTTATTATTAGTTAACCCTACATCAGTGTTTCTCTTACATCTGCATTGTCTATAAATTCTACTCCAACAAATGTTACAACATGCTTGATGTTCCTAAAGAGTTGGCATTCTGTAAAATATGTGTGAATCCACAGCTACATTCAGCTCAATGTATTGTGTAATGAAGAACTTCCATGAGCTGTAGAGCTAATTTCTTATTCTTCTAGTTGAACCTAATTAGGATGCAGTTTTGTGGGTTATGTGAGATTTTTAATTGGAAAATGACTGATCATTAATTTATGGTTTCAAGTCTACATGCTGAAGAAAAAACACAATGCAGTTTCATTAACCCTTTTAGGGTATGCAGCTATTGGATCTGGTATGCTGCATATTTCCATGGTAAACATCAAAAACATGGATAAAGAAAAGTCTGGACCTTTACAGCTAGTGCCATAGGGGTGAAGTGGCTAATGCTAGCGAAAATTTGCGAATGTGATGTCATTTCGTTACTTTGCCGATTTTACTAACGGGCGTAAATTCGATAGCGAAGTGGACCTACTCTAGCGCTACTTTGCACCCTTACGCCAGACGAAGTTGCGATATGGCGAAGGGACGTAACTACGCTAATTCACTAACTTGCGCATTTTCCCGAACGTTACCTCTTGCGCCAGACTTGCCTTCACCACCTCAGACCAGGCGAAGTGCAATAGAGTAGATAGGGCTTGCTTCAAACAAAAGTTGAAATTTTTTCTAAGTCCCAAAAAACGCTGGCGTCTTACTTTTTTAAGGGTAAATGGCTGAAAAACATCATAAATTTTTTTTGGGGGTACCCAGTTTGCCCCCTACATTTCCTAACATATGACACCTAAACTATACACTGGGCACATGTATAGGGCAAAATAACACCTCTATTTTATTCTATGAAGCTTTCCCTGGCTTGTGTAGTATAATGTATTTGCAGCTACATATACGTCCATCGTACTTTAATTTGGCGCCGTATGCAAATTAGGCATCGCTAGCGCAACTTCGTTACCTTTTGCCTCCCTGAGCGCAACTTAGGATTTTAGTGAATTAGAGGCGCCATGGCGAAACTTCGCCTGGAGAAGTGCGGCGAAGGCGCCGCTAGCGCATTTTTGTCACTTACTGAATTTGCCCCATAGAATCCATACCATTAAAGAGGCTTGTAACTTTTAATGCTAATACCCCTTTTATACCCCTCTAATATTCATACCCAAAATCAACCAGTTTTGCTCAAAGTTAAATTTTTTACATCAGTATTTATACAGTAACGGCATAATCATTATTTTTATTTTTGATATTTTTGGGCATCAAGGCAAGGAGAATATAACTTTTTTTCTAATAACACTGCATACATCTGAAAGGTATAATACAGCCTTATACATAATGGTTTTTCCTATAGGTTAGAAGGAACAGCTGCATTGCTACTAAACATTTCATCTTTGCACATTAACTGAACTACATTTGACATCACTCCCACTTTGTCAGGCCTTGTGAACACACAATGAACAATGTTTCCAATTACTACAATGCGGCGTCTAAAACCTTCCCTTTTCACGCCCAGCTCAGTCATTATCTGACAAGCTGGGTAGACAAAACTCAGTTTGCTGCTTTTTTTTCATTCCTATAATCCTTTACTTCCCATGAAATGGATTGAATTCTTATTGCTTTCCTCTTACACAAAACATTCCAGTCAAGTCAGTTGCTTTCTTTTGTTACCAACTCTTTTATTCTATTTTCTAGCCTTAACCAAAGAGAGTTTCATGATAGACCTTGAGCTGTGAATCTGCAACAACAGGAGTGGAATTATAGTCCCTGTCTTTTCAAGTAAAGTTGCACCTGTTCCATTACAATGTACCTTCTTCTCAAATGAACATTGGAGAGGGTAACAGAGAGGAACTTAGTGGTTCATGTAGCACTAGCCTAAAAACTCAGTTTATGAGTTCCTGATGTATCAACCAGTCACACTCCACTTTGGTGTATGACAGACCTAGGGAGAAATCAGTTATTTGTTGGCTTCCCTTGGTTGATGGTGGAGGAGTGTGTGGACACCCTATAACATAAAATACACAATAAAGTATTGGGACCAGCTATTCAATGAGCTACCAGTATATAATTGAGAAATAGATCTCAAACAGTTAGGCGGATTAGGGGACTAAGATGTTTTATGGGAGGTGGCCTAGAAGTCTACCCAAGTGACGTTAGAATTCTTGAAATATAAGTAACTCAGAAAATGAGCGATAACATTCTGAAGGAACATGGGGAAGCATATAGAGATGCCAAGTGCTTCTTGACTTTATCAGTGTGACAGTAAAATTAAAAGATCCTTGCTTCTTCTCCTAGATTTCATCATATTACATAACATTATATATGAAACTGTCAAGAGGTCCAAGCCAGCATTATGAACAATTACCTGGCACTGTAATGTTCTTTGCATTGTGTTTTTGTGAATACAACATGGTGCCCAATGGATTCAGATAATATTTGATAGATATTAAGCACGGCAATGTACCTGCCATATATATATATATCTCTGCTCCTCTCTCACCACCAAAGAGTCTACAGCAGGGAAATTCCCACTGTGGCAAGTTTCCCAGTTCACTGTCAGGTTTAATTTCTGTACTTATTTGGAGAGATGAAGGTAATAGTCATGGTTCATCACGCCAAACAATTTGTTAATTAACTGGCTGTGAAGTGTGCAAAGAACATTTAAGGCAAAGGATACAAACACATGGTGGTTTGCGCTAGTTTTTTTGCACTTTGTACCTTACCTTGCACTTTTTAAATAAAGCCTTAAGTATTGGAGGGTTACAGCCTGCTAAGCTTTAATTTCACCTAAATGAATAGGGATTGGTGACTCTAGACAGATACCTAATATATAAGGACAGAAACAAGGTGATGTATTGGTAAGGTGTCTTCCTGCCCAGCTTTATATCCCTTAGTGAAGTAGGGATTGGTAGCTCTAGAGAGGTAGATAATATAGAAAGACAGGGGTAAATGGAAAGTGTTGGGAAGGTCATTATCTGCTCTTTTTTTATATCCCCTATAGAAATCAGAATTAGTTGCACTATAGACAAGGCAATGTGCCAGAAGGGTTGCTACACACTCTGCTTTCATTTTCATTAACATATAACAATCGGTAGCACCAGATAAGTGTCTAATATATCGGCAGAGACCAGAGGAAAATGGGTTAGGCATGTTCTGCTTTATTTATTTTAAAGAAACAATGCTTTGTAGCACTGTATATGTCTTTTAAATATTTGTACCTTGAAAATATATTTATCTTTGTAACTATTGGAGAGGGTTAATTTAAGTATTTTATTAATATTATATGCCTGGTAAGTGTGCTAGATATCAAGGTGCTTCAAGATTTCAAGGTTTTCAGATAATTAAACAAGGAAAAATGATATAATGACAGGTTCATTAGTAAAATTGATATTTCAGTGTTTTTTAAAAAAAATGTCATCAAAACACAGAATTTTCCTTGTTGGATGGATTGTTCTATATAGCAGTCCAAGCCTCTAATGTAAAAAAAAAAACACGAGCTTGATATTTCAATATTTCTGCTTAATCTAAGGGGCAAATGTATTAATTTTGCTGTGATTCGCCAAAAATTAAGGCAACATTTTGATGTATATTTTTTATGCGAGACTGTGTTTTTTCAGGATTGAGTTTTATTTTAAAAAAAAACATATCATGGAAGATTTTAGATGGCAATAGTTTTATTACTTGAAAAAAGAAACATATTGCTAAATAAAGTGATCAAGATTTTGCCTCAAAATACACTACATTATTTAAATTAGATTTGTTAAAATTAACATTTTTGCCCTGTTTTTCCAAACTTGAATTTTTGAGATTTATGAAAAACAAATCTCTTAAACGTTCAGTTGACAAATTTTGACAGCTAAAAACTGGAAAGTTCTATATTAGACAACATGAAGTATATCAGAAGCATTCAAACAATTAAAAAAATATATCTGTCTAATGGTTTGAGATTTACCCGATTCATTCAAATTATGATCAAGTTATTTAATTTTAAAAACATAACGTTATAAAGTATTGTTTTTTCCATCTTCCAGTCTAATATAAGATATAAAAAGATATCCGTTTGTCCTTTATTAAGTTCTATTTTTCATAATTACAAACAAGATTTACGCTGTTTTGTAAATGTTTGTGGCTGTTATATGATGTAAATGTTGGTGGGTGTTATATCCTGCTTGGCTCTGAGGACAGATTTATGTTGTGATACCAATGTGTTCAGAGCTGTTCTTTATACAGACAATCATATTCAAACATTCTATTTAATAATATGCCAGAGAATATCATACTGAATAATCATTAGCCACAGACCAGTTTCTCTAATGGGACAATGGGAAACTGATAGCAGACTCAGCATGAGTGACAGAGTGACACCAAATGCAAAAAGTATTAACAAGTGTGATCATTAGCGAAGAAGACATTAAACCATGGACATGTTTTAATTATCTTCTTTGGGAGATGTTAAAGCAAAGCTAATAAGTCAAACACATTAGAAATATATGCTACAGATACTTGACAGGAAATTTGGGATTTGAAGAAAGAGAAGCTGTTTCCCTAAATAGGTTGGACAGTGAGAAGAGGGCTTCAAGGTTAGGTCAGAATTTTGTTCCAGAACTGTCACTCTTCTCCTTAATCTTGGTTTGACTTCTTCTAAGCAAGGAAAAAAACAAATGTTATATTATTTTAATGCTTCATAAATACAAAATAAAACTCTATAGTCTTGAGGAAAAATGCCTGCACTAAACATTACTAAAATTTCAGACCCTGCAGTGACCTTTAGTACATAAAATCTTGGGTGATCCAAAAAATTCACCCACAATTTAACATAACTTGCAATCCCCTCTGCTTCCCTGGGCCCCCATGCATCAACAAGATCTGCTCCAACACTGATGTTAAAATTCTGTGTCCAGAACTGTTTTAAAACCAGAGACTATGTATGGACAAACAAACAAAAGAATGTGAAGATTTAGCTACTGCTGAATTCTCGTTAATATGCACATGCATGGGCTCATGTTGTCAACTCAGTGCACCATCATGGGTGATGTCAGTGATCATTCTCAGTAAGCTTTGGAAATCAGTAGGCATTTTCTGCCCAAAGTTTAGGACATTCTATGCCTAACTAATGGTAGTACTGTACACTATCAGCAAATCCACAAGCATATAGTTCTTTGGGTGGGGTGGAGGTGGTATGCCTCCAGACTGTACTTGAAGGCTCACTGACATGTTAGTAACTTCATGGGTGTAAGGAAGTCTTACCCTGGTGGCCTAGTGGGCATTGGGGTCCACCGCCGTGTTCTCGGCGTGGACGTCCGCTGCGCTGCTTCCTTCTCCTGTGCCAGCTTCCTCTAAGGCGCAGTCACGCTGACATGATGACGCCAACGCACATTTGGCGCGAAATTCAAATGTATATCAAGCCCATTTAGATTACAGGACGTTGCCCATTGTTAGGTTCAATTTGCCTTGTTCCTGGCTGTGTTATTACTTGTATTCTGATTCATCTACTGTGTTTTGACCCTTGCCTGCCTGTTGGACTACTCTGACCTCTCCAATCCTGACCTTGCCTGTCTGTGACTACGTTGATCTCTCCGATCCTGAACCTTTGCCTGTCGTCTGACTATTCTAACTGCTTGTGCTGGCCCGGCCTGCCTGTTCCTGGCAATGTTCTTCCTTCCAGTATCCTGGTGAGACGATCGTGCCCCTTTGCTAGTCCACAACCGTTAGCTTTGCTCCTCTCTCTGTTAAGACCTGGCGGCATCCAATTAGCCGAGGGCTCCTCCCGAGGTGAAAGGCGGCGATTAAAGGCAGAAGTGAGAGCCGAGACCAAGGAGCTTAGCTTGGGTTCTGGATATAGGGTGCCGAGCGTGACAATGGGGAATCTCTGTAAAAAGCCACATAAATGTGCTAGTGCTATAGACATAAAGAATGATAAAATATTTTCAAATAAACAAATTCTGCCCAGCTTGTTGGATAGGTTTACTGCAATGTTTTGGTCAAGATAGATAAGGTGCATACAAGTGACAGTATATTTGTACTATATTACATGGTTCATTATATACAGCAAAATAGCAATGCATTTTATGAACGATATGGCTTGTTGCTGCTGTAAATACGAAGAATTGTATGATTGACCACAGAGAATGCAATAATAAAGTGGCTGAACTCAAGTACAGGTATGAATGCTGAAATGCTCTTTGCACTCTTTTGTAATAAAATAAATACATGTAGAATAATATTTAAATAGATAATCTAAAAAATTTAAATAAATTCAATACACAAATGTAAATTATTTCAATAAATACATGTATTTAAAAAATTTTAAAACTTAAAACAAAGTAAAAAAAACACTATTTATAAGACCGTTTTTTTGTAATTAATTGTAAAAATACCAAACTGTTACAAGTTTCTCTAAAAGGAACTACACAAGTGGATGTTTGTACTTTATTGCATGACTGATAAAGGTCTGGAGTGGAGGGAATCTAGGGGACCTTATACTTACTGATCAACTCACCCTCTTATCTGCGGCCTTGCCCCCCATAGCCTCTCACCCAATAAAACAGACAACACTAGTTTTGTTGGATGATAATAATGGCCGCAGCATGTTTATTAACTTTTCCATGCCTAAAACATTTAACTGCCAATAAGCTGTAATAATTATAAAGTGTTTACATCACAATTGAAATTTTAACATACATAATATTCCCTATTATATTTTGTAACCCTACTTGTTTCTGAGCTGTCCTGATTCCCCTGGGCAGATGGTCCTGGAATTACTATCCTGTGCATTGTACCCCCATAACGCTGCACCCTTCATTACTTTTTTTTACCCATCAGTTGCAGTACACAGACTCAATGGTATTTTTCAATTTTTTGCCACGAGGGGACCCCATGCCCGAGTTGGCCATTTATACATGTTCCTCCTTTTTACTGGAACCTTCATAGTTCCTCCTCTTAACTCCCTGTTTTCCCAGGACTACGGCCAAAGCTGCGACAAATACTTACACTTTTAATTCACCTCTTCTTCCTGAAAGCACCCCCTGACAAATTTCCCTTATTGCTTAACATTTGGGCTCTGTGTTCTCCTGGAAAGAATGAAAAGTGGAGGGAAGGGTGTTCCAGCTTCTGATCCGTGTGTCTCCACTGCTGGTAGGAAAAACAAATAGGCTTTTCCCCTCACTTTCTTTTATCCCCCCAACCCCCACTCATATGCTAACCTATTGTTGCTTCCAATACTGTGTTTCCTTCCTTTTCCCCTGGCCTTGCAGTCATGCCCTCCTTCCGCCCATACAGGCTCCCTCATTTCTTTACATGGCTCATTATAACAGCAAAGGAGCAACACGAATTACCAACGATATGGCTTGTTGTTACTGTAAATATGGAGAATTGTTTGATTAACCTCAGAGAAGGCAATAGTAATGTGACTGAACTCAGGTGCAAGTATGAATACTTAAATAGAAACAAACAATTCTCTTTGCTCTGTTTTGTAATGAAATGAAAACATATAGAATAAAATGTAAATAAATCTATACAACAAAAAAGATAAATACATACTCAATACACGTATTTAAATAATTTAAATAATTTCATAAAGAAATGTATTTAAATAATTTTAATAAATTCAATAAAGTAAAACAAATCGATCTTACCATTTTTTTTAAATTAATTGTAAAAATACTAAACTGTAACAAGTTTCTCTATAAGGAATTTAATCTGAAATGTTAAGGGAGGCCTGGTACATTTATTCCCATGAGAAAGATGGAGATCCACTTTGAGTTTATATTTCCATCTTCTCTCTCCTGCAACATCTGTTAGGTTCAAATTTTTTTCAACCTTACCAATCTGACTTTGGATCATTTATCATATGTATTGGATATTTAACGTATTTAAACAAATACATTAAATAAATCAATTACATAAATTGTTCAATTTTATTTAGAAGACCACATGTATTTTTTAAAATGTATTATGAAAATATTAGTCACTACCAAATCTATAACAAATTTCTCTAAAATGCTATTGGAGGTCTGGTACATTCACTCCCATGAGAAAGATGGAAGTCCACTTGGTGTTTATATTTTCATGTTCTCGTTACTTCAGCATCTGTTAGTTTTCATTTTTCTGACAGCACCAAGCTGACATTGGATAACTTCTGGAATTAAAAAAAAAAAATCTGAAAAAGTTTGTTTCTTGTTCAGCAAATTCAAGCTCCAGCATGTGTTCTAACATTTCCAAACATTTGCTCTTGATTAATGACAACAGAAAGTTAATCTTTTCATCTCCAGTAAATATCCACATTCCATCCCCAAAATAAATCATGTTGGGCTATGAATGTCTCGACATATGCAGAGTATTACACGTAATCAATCAGTGAGATCCCTTTCATAAAAAGAAAAATTAACTTGTTTTGACAACTTGAATTTCCCCCTAAAAAGAACTGTTTATGGAGAATGTAAATATGAAGTTTCCAATATGGTATTTCAATGCTTCATTGCTGCATTATATTTTAGTGAAATTACGCTGGGTAGAAAATAATGCTTGTTGTTGTACAATCAGAAAAAAAGACTATATTTGGCCAAAAACAAAAAATAAACATTTTTTAAGTGACTGCTATTTTTCTAACTGACTTGTTCCACTTTATCATTCAAAGGTAAGGTGTTCATTGTGTTTCACTGATATATTTATGGTGTATTTTAGTAAATGTTGGAATATTATTAAAAAATACAATTAGAACCAAACTGTGTAGTAAGGATGAGAGAGATTGATAGTAGGGTATATTTAAGTGCAACTTCCTACTTTAAAGTGCCCTGTGGATGCCACAGTTCAGCAGTGCCACGTTCAAATGGATCAAGTGGTGGACGGCATATCTGCTTCCCCTGGAGACCAGATGCATAGTTTAGGCTCTTGCCATAATTATCCTCCAATAATGGATCCCATCCATTGCTTAGGGCCAGTTTAAAGAGAACCTATGATCTAAAGTGTGAGAATAGAATCTTTGTTTAACCAGTACATCACACAAGAAAAGCTTCTCTTCAATAAGTGAAAAACCAAATCAATTTACACAAGTACAAGAGCACTAAGGGTCATAAAATCACACCCCTTATTCTTCATTGTAGCAGTACTTGCTTCTAGGGCATTGCACCTAATGGCCAACTGAAAACCAGGCGTGTGCAGAGCTGTTGGACAACCTTTGAGTGCAACTTCAGCTATGAGTAAAGACTGGTCAAGTTGGGAATGTTCACGCTGGATAAGAGGAACTTAAGGGGGATATGATAACTATGTATAAATATATAAGGGGGTCATACAATAACCACCTAATGCTTTATTTACCAGTAGGTCCTTCCAGCTGACAAGAGGGCATCCATCCCTTTAGAAGAAAGGAGGTCCCATCTAAATATTCAGAAGGTATTTTTTACAGTGAGAGCTGTGAAGATGTAAAATTATCTCTCTGGGTGATTGTAAGATGCGCCGGGAGATTGTTGAAATCCCTTACCTCCCGGCGCGTCTCTCCTAGATTTGTGGTGTGCAGGCGCACACTTCCGGGTTCCCAGTCCTGACCAAAGGGCGTCGGTGAACACCGAAACCCACAAATGTGCATCCAAAGGTACCATTCTCTACACAAGGTTCATAATAAGGAGATCATTACAGTAATACAAAAGATAGCTTTAAGAAGGAGCTTTTAAAAAAGGTTGGCTTTTAAGCAAATGAGCAAATACAGGGTTATGAAAGATAGCTCATAGTACAAGTTGATCCAGGAACTGGTTCAAATGCCATCTTGGCATTAGGAAGATTTTTTTTTCCCTCTGGGGTTTTTTGCCTTCCTCTGGATCAACTAGCAGTTAGGCAGGTTATATATAGACTTAAAATGTTGAATGTAATGGAAGTGTTTTTTTTTCAATCTGAGTTACTATGTTACTATGTTACTTAGAGAACAGAATTGGGGACACCCAAAGCATGCTTCTCATCAATAAAGAACACATTATGGAGTGCATCAACCAGCATCTAGGACACAGGGAAACCATTTATTAAAGGTTGAATTTTAGTGGTATAAGCATTTTTTGAAAGCTATTTTTTTAAGTATAAAAAGTATGAATGGTAAAAAAAAGCTAAACTATGCACTAAAAAATATGAAAAACTCTAAGGGGGTTATTTATCATAGGTTGAATTTTAGAGGTTTTTTTTTTATACCTTCAATGAACTCACAACTCGAATGGTTTCTAATTTAAGAAAAAACTCAAATGGAAACAACTTTTTCCAGGGTTCAGGATATAAAAAATCTCAAAAAATGTGAGTTTTTTAAACCCAAAAATTAGATTTTTGATAAAAAAAACCCCTTGAAAACCCAAATTTTCATCAAAAACACAACTCGATTCTTAATAAATCTGTCCCAGTTTTTTTGGACAAAAAAAAATCCATAATCCTATTAAAGTATGAATTGGATCAGTGCAGTTGCCATTGATTTCTATAGGACCTCGATTGCTTTTACTTGGCAAAGTTTTTATTAGAGTTTTTGTGGTTTTTACACTTAATAGATGTCAAAGAGTTTTAGGAACATTTTTTAAAAACTACAAATTTTTGGAGAAAAAAACTTAATTTGTGAAAAAAAAAAGAAATCTGAATGTTAGGAAATAGGCCCCCAAGAGTAAGGTAGAGTAAAAAACAATGCATACAATTTGTGCTTTTTTTGCACTTTGCACATTCTCATCTCTAACATTGTAGATAGGTGAAATGTGATTGTTTATGATACTTGTACTTCCATTTTTACTTGAGCAAATGTATGTAAAGGATGGAAGGATAGTAGTACTTCTAATCAGGGAACAGCTATTTGCATTGACATATAGTCTAAGAATATTGAGATAAATTGGAGCCAAAGGTTGGTCTTTTGGTATTGTGTCTTTATCTTTACAGCTTGCAATATGCACATGTATTTATTGAATATGATATTCTATATGACTTCTGCTACTTTGTACAGCTGTAAGTGCTGCTATTACATTACAGAATTTATGGATATTTATACGGTTGAGGCTATGGGCCAATAATCGAATCTGTGAAATGTGACCGTCATTAAATATTTGATTATTTTGCTGCAGAATTGTGGAATAAAACGGTTCCATATTGAATTTCTTGTTAGCTACTATCCTCCCCTACATGTATTTGCTGAATATAAAGCACAGGCCATCACAACATTAGATTTGGGTTACATTTTCACTTCCATAATGATCGCAACTACTTTGTGTCAAAAAGGAATGTTATTTTTATGCTTTGTGATAATTTGATATGTACAATTGGAATTGGAGGCTTGAGATGGCTTCACTTAAATCAGTGTATACGACCATTACTGATTATTTTGACCAAAAATTTAAATTCTGTAGTGAATATATATGTATTGTCCAACTGGGTCACACTCATATCAATAAAATGTAGCTTCTCTGCTGCAGCATCTCTTAGCAAACAGTGTCCATTTCAAATCCCGTTAACGAAGAAGGCGGAAGTGACATATCCATTGCCCATAGCAAGTCACAACAGTAGATACTATGGTTAACATCTCACCTCACAAGAACAGATGCAGATCAAAGTCTCTATTCAACACCTTTGGTGCCATTGTATCTAGCCCATGGATCCACTGTACTTCGGCTTTTTAAAGTGTCAATACATGGTCGGACAGTCCCCTCCCCTTTTCAAAGCTGAGACATGTCATTTGACGTGTGTCCCAATTCTAGGCAATGTCTCGGCACTGGGAGGGTTCTATTACCTGTGTTGACAGTTGATTTATATTGTGAGACTCTATCCCTTACTTTTTGGGTGGTCTCCCCCAAATAAATCAAACTACAAGGACAGGTCAACATGTACACTACAAAACTAGTATCACATGTGTTATTAAGGGCCAACAAAGATATATCGACATTGGGCATATCTCTTGCATCTGTACATACCCTGCCTTTTAGATCCCAAAAGGATTTGTTTCTTAGGAGGTGGAGGCACCAATGCCTGTCCTGACCATTGCCCATTTTGACTACTCTCTTGAACTGCCTGGTACTGCAATATTGATGTGTTGTGACCCAGCCTGTGACCTCGACTATTCTATTGCTTGATGAATCTGTACTGCCTATCCTGTTTGGTTTGAACCAACCTGTGACCGCTTCTTGTTCTCCATTCCCGTACAATGAGCAGTTCCCTTGCCTGCCCAGAACTCTCTCCCTGATCCTCTCACACTTAAGACCTGGCAACACCAGAGTAGCAAAGGGCTCCTCCCCAAGCGAAAGGTGGTTGTTATAGGCAGAATACTGAGCCAGGACCTTGGGTTTGTTCTTTGTTTGGGATACCATTCGTAACAGTATTACTATACAAGTTAAACTGAGAAACAAAGGTTACCCTATTTGTACTCTCTAATCGTTGATTATACTATTTAGCTGACTCTCTTTTTTGAACTGTCTGCTTATTTCTTTGGACCACGTTATTTGGATATTTTCTTAACAGCAATTGATTTTCAATTTTCTTAAGATCCTCTTCTAGAGATTCTGAATAATTAGTTATCTTACATACCAGTGGAATTTTGACTAATGGGTATCAATCTTTTAACTGCAGGGGGATGGAAGTTCTCAAAAGCAAGTAACTGATTCTGATCTGTAGGGTTGGTGTAGGCCCCATTAATTGCATTCCAGAAGGCAGCCAGAGATTCCAGGTAGCCCCACCAGAGGAGGAACACGTCATCAATGTACCTCCACCAGGCCAAACAGTGTCCAGGGAAGACAGTGTACAGCCGAATAGACCTGCCCCCCTCAAACCAACAAGTAGTTTTCAACTTGTCATCGGACTGTTTGCAGCTTTTATTGGCCCGTGTATGGGGGCCTTTATATTGTTTTTATTTTTGAACATCGAGAATTAAAGAACATTTTTCCCTAGATAAAGATTATTGGATTTAAAAGAGGATAGAGGGGTTTGATACAGAGAAAATGGGTCTCAAAACAAAAAGTAGGTTTGTAACAGCGAATTTGACACTCCGCATTTGATGCACCTTTTATGTGTGTAACTTGAATAAGAGAATGCATCACAATTGTTGGACTACTATATTGTTTTTTCTCTAAAACATGATTTTTTTTTTATTTCTCTAAAACCCTAAAATTAGATTTATTAGATTTATTAAAATGATCTTACTGGACCATTTTTTTTAGCTGTTCAGACTCTATTTTCAGGTATTTTTTGCTAGCGATAGACAAATTTCTTATTTTAGGGTTATTAGAGCTTTTTGAAACCACAATTAAACTCTATGGGGGGAACATAAGTTTCATTAGCAAAAAAAGCATTTGGAAAAACCATTGGGAACATTAGCGACCAAGATTTTCATGTGTTTGCAGCCTTTTTGATCGATTTCAGACCTCAACAACTTCCTTGCAAAGTTTTCGAACAAATGGCTTTTGCGAACATGCGTAGAATATACAGTGTCAGACTGGCTGGTTGGAGGCCCACTGTGGATTCTGCCTCAGAGGCCCCCCCTCCGGGGCTCCCCTGCCTTCACTGCAAACCCCCCTACAGGCTTCCTGCCTCAGTCAAAACCTCCCCTCTGGGCCCCTGTGTGTAACTTTCTTGTAGTTGCGGGCAGTTGGGGGAAGAGGGGAGTGAGATCAAGTGCGGGTCTGGGTTGGCAGGGCCCATCGGGTTTTCACCTGATGTCCTGCCGGACCAGTCCTACCCTGAATGTTTGTTATAAAATTTCACAATTGCAAAGCATTTTTGTGTGAATGATTTTGCTAACATTCGCAAAAATGCCATTTAAAACAATAATTTTAATTTCATTTTATGATTTTAATTACATTTCCCCTCATTTCTCTAAAATGACGAATGCCATGAAGGTTATTAAAAGATCTAAACATAAAAAGGTATGAATGGAAAAATGTGCTGAACAATCTGAAAAAATACAAATATCTCTAAAATCCCTAAAATTGTTCAGAATATTACAAACGAAAAAACAATTATAAAAAACTTCTAAAAGTTTGAAGGGCTAAAAAAAATTAATCGATTGACTTCAATGGGACCTCAACACCTTTAACTAGCTTTGTATTTGAGTTTTTCGTGGTTTTGACACTTCAGAAATGTTGAATTTTTAGAGAAAAATACGATTTGTAAAATAAAAGGATAATAAAGATATTTTAATAACTGTGGTTTTAAAGAAAATTAGATTAATCGTGGTTTCAAAAAGCTCTAATACAGGTTTGAGATATGTTATCTGGAAACTCATTATCCAGAAAGCTCTGAATTATGGGAAGGCCGTCTCCCATAGACTCAATTTTAATTAAATGATTACAATTTTTCAAAATAATTCCTTCTCTGTGTAATAATAAAACAGTAGCTTGTACTTGAACCCAACTAAGATATAATTAATCCTTATCGGAAGCAAAATAGTCCTGTTGGGTTCAATTCATGTTTAAATCATCAAAAGTACATAAAGACCCCTGAGCATTCTGGATAATAGGTCTCATACATGTACCACTAAAATTTGACCTTAAATGGGCCTCTAAATGTTGGCTTGGAATAAACTAGGGTATTTATCTTGTGGTCCTCTGAGTGTGCTAATTGTGGGAATTTTATATGATTCTTCTTATACAAGGGCACTTGATGCTGTCATAGGGAATGTTCAACAAATCAGCATGTGTCTATATATATGTAATATATATCAGGCCATAGCAAGGCAATGCTCTATTAATCACCATTGCTAATGTGCTAAGGGAATAGGGAATGAACCACCTGTGTCAAACAAATTTTTACATATCAGCCAAGACCAAGGACATCCCAGTCTTGTCACCATTCCGTTAATAAGTTCTTCATGACCTACTATAGGATAACAAGCTTGTTATAAAGAGCATCCTGTTGGCTTGTGCCTGCTGCACCATGGGCAGAAGTAAAGGAACCTGAAGGACGCGTCCCTTTTGATAGATTACACCTTTTCTGCTTGCATCAGTCTAAGATGTAAACAATTTCCTTCATTAAGGGAAAGTGGGTTACACTATGTCAGATCTGGCAGATTTATTTTCTGCTGGCGGAAGAGCAATAAAGGAAGACTACCCAATTCCCCTTCTATTGACTATGTAATTGGAAGATGACACACAGCTGGTGTGATATACTTACACATTTAGGTCTATGAATTCAGCACTTCCAAACAGGTTTCTGTCACTAAAAGGATTCCAGATGATCATTTACAATGCTGTGCATTTCTCTATTAACTGTTCATAGTGCTGATTTCATAGAGAACTGACTCGGTTTCTCTCAGTTAGACTATCCCATTGCACCAGGCTTGTTTGTAGGAAAAATCAATACTTGGTTGTTGGTGCTAATTTAGATAAAGTGAGTAAAAGGGTGTTAACATTGTGGTGGTCCAGGGCTAATCAGGAAGACTTTATTTTCAGCTGTGAAAGACATGGTTTTATGTTTTTGTTAATGTGTTTTTTAGTGAAATTTTTGACATTTTTCATGTCCCTGTCTTTTCTCTGCATAACAACCAAGCTTGCCTACTATTACAAAAGCTAACCTTAACACAATCAGTGGTCAAAGAGAACGGAGATCCTAGAGAATTCTAGAAACACAGTACATAACACAAGCCCACTTAATAGTTAGAGATGGTGCCTATAGTAACAGTGGGATAATAGTCTCTGGGAAGGGAGTGTGACTGTGGGATAGCAGGTATAGTAGGGAGAGATTCTGCCTATAGTAACAGTGGATAATAATCTCTGGGAAGGGAGTGTGACTGTGGGATAGCAGGTATAGTAGGGAGAGATGGTGCCTATAGTAACAGTGGATAATAATCTCTGGGAAGGGAGTGTGACTGTGGGATAGCAGGTATAGTAGGGAGAGATGGTGCCTATAGTAACAGTGGATAATAGTCTCTGGGAAGGGAGTGTGACTGTGGGATAGCAGGTATAGTAGGGAGAGATGGTGCCTATAGTAACAGTGGATAATAGTCTCTGGGAAGGGAGTGTGACTGTGGGATAGCAGGTATAGTAGGGAGAGATGGTGTCTATAGTAACAGTGGATAATAGTCTCTGGGAAGGGAGTGTGACTGTGGGATAGCAGGTATAGTAGGGAGAGATGGTGTCTATAGTAACAGTGGATAATAGTCTCTGGGAAGGGAGTGTGACTGTGAAATTGGAGTGTATATATACAGTATACTGAAAAAGGTCCACACTCGCAGCGTTTAAAAAGTCAAACAGTGATTTATTGACTGGTCACTGATATTTCGCGCTAGCAGTCTAGCCTTTTTCAAAGTGATCCCCAGTGGCAGAGAAGATCATAAGAGAAGTCATAGCACATCACCAGTGAGGGACTACCCAACTACTAAACATGATCGTGAACATTCAAGAGGTAAGGGATAATAAGAGCATTTTAGGTATCAGAGAACAGAGAAACCATGATACAAAGTAACAACTGTAAAGTAAATGTCATTATACAACTAAATCACATGAATTCTATACATAGAACATATGGAGTTACATACGTTACAATCAATACCGGTACAAAAGGTGAGGAAGGCCCTATACAGAAAGAGCTTACACTCTAAAGGGAAGGGAGTAATACACACGGTGTGGGAGTGGGCAAGATTGAATTAAGTGGGTGAGAAATATGGTACTGTGTGTGGTGTTGCATTTGGTAGTTAAGCAGAGGGTAGGCTTCTCAAAAGAAGTGCGTTTTTAGAGATTTCTTGAAAGCAGAAAGGTTGGGAGAAAGTCGGACAGACCGTGGGAGAGAGTTCCAGAGGAGGGGCGCAGCCCTTGCAAAGTCTTGAATGCGAGCATGTGAGGAGGTAATGAGAGAAGAGTTGAGTAGCAGGTCAGTAGAGGAGCGTAGTAAGTGGTTAGGTGAGTATATAGAGATGAGTTCAGAGATGTAGGGTGGGGCAGAGTTATGAAGTGCTTTGAATGTCAAGGTCATTAATTTGAATTTGATTGTGAAAGGTAAAGGAAGCTAGTGCCAGACAGAATGGCGAGGCAGAGGAGGAGCGGTTGCTGAGGTGTATGAGCCTCGCAGCAGTGTTCATTATAGATTGGAGAGGGACAGTCTCTGGAGGGGAAGGCCAATTAAAAGAGATTTACATTAGTCTAGACGGGATATGACAAGAGAGTGAATAAGAATTTTGGCAGCATCTTGGGTGATGAATGATCGTATTTTGGATATGTTCCTTAGGTGGAAGTGACATGATTTAATAAGTGACTGGATATGAGGAGTGAATGACAGGGCAGAATCTAGGATAAACCCAAGGCACCGGGCCTGAGGAGAGGGGGTGATAGTGGAATTGTTAGCTATGATGGATACTACTGGGATGTTACTGGTGTTAGTTGGAGGAAAGAGAACCATTTAGTTTTAGAGAGATTTAATTTAAGGTAGCGTTGCGACATCCAGGTAGAGATTGCGGACAGGCAGGAGGAGAAGCAAGTTAGGAGTTCTGGGTTGAGATCAGGAGATGAGAGATAGATCTGAGTATCATCAGCATAGAGGTGGTATTGGAAACCATATGAGTTAATTAATTTGCCGAGGGAGGAAGTATAGAGGGAGAATAGTAAGGGTCCCAGGACAGAGCCTTGAGGAACCCCAACAGAAAGAGGTAGGGGAGAAGATGCTACTCCGTGGTAGGAGACACTGAAGGAACGATTGGTGATGTAAGAAGAGAACCAGGACAGGGCTGTGTCACGAAGGCCAAGCGAGGGACTGGAGGAGGAGAGGGTGATCTACAGTGTCAAATGCAGCTGAGAGATCAAGCAGTATTAGTAGTGAGAAATGATTGTTGGCTTTAGTGGTTAAAAGGTCATTAGTTAGTCGGGTCAGGGCAGTTTCAGTGAAGTGTTGTGTAAAACCAGATTGTAGGGGGTCCAGCAGGTTATTGTCAGAGAGGAATGAGGTTAGTTGGTTGTAGACTAGGCACTCAAGTAGTTTAGAGATGAAAGGTAGCAGAGAGATAGATCGGAGGTTGTCAAGATTGGAGGAATCAAGAGAGGGCTTTTTCAAAATGGGGGTGACAAGGGCATGTTTTAGTTGAGAAGGAAACAGTCCAGTTGAGAGGGAAAGATTAAATAGGTGAGTTAAGGCTTTGATTAGACAAGGATTGATATTTAGGGATGTAGCGAACCGCCGATAATGTGTTCGCGAACGCCGTTCGCGAACACCGGCAAAATTTGCGAACAGTTCGCGAACAGTTTGCGAACTTCGAACATCCGAAAATCGTTCGATTCGAACGATCGAAGGATTTTAATCGTTCGATCGAACGATTTTCGTTCGAAACGAACGATGGAAGCCATTGGATCGAATGATTTCATTCAATCCAATGGCTTCGATCGTTCGATTCGAACGAAAATCCTTCGATTTTAGCGATCGAATGGTCGAACGATTTTGACGCGAACGCCTATTGCGAACGTCGCGCGACGTTCGCGAACTTGCGGCGGACGCGAACAGCCGATGTTCGCGCGAACAAATTCGCCGGCGAACAGTCCGCGACATCCCTATTGATATTGTTGAGAAGTTTTGAGGGAATTGGATCAAGCGGGCAGGTGGTAAGGTGAGAAGAGGCCAAAAGCTTTGAGACTTCCTCATCAGTGACAGGGGTGAAGGAGCACAGGAGAGACTGGGGAGTGTGGAGGGAGGGTGGTGGAAATCTAGAGGGGTTTAGTAGTGTAATGTCCCTTCTGATAGTGTCAATTTTGTTTTTGAAGTGCTCAGCAATATCAGAGCAGAGACAGATGTGCACGGAGGGGGTGGAGAAGGGGAAAGGAGAGTGATTAATCTATTTGCTATTGCTGTTTCACCACAAAATAATATTTGACTGACAATGCCAGCCCAGAGCAGCGCTCACAACATCAACAAAATTCTTATACTTGTAGATCAGACACTGCTCAGAAGAAAGACTAACTGACCATCTGTTATCGAATACCCCTAAGAAAAGGTAAAGATGCAAGGGTGCCCAAAGATTTAGACAACACCATATGCCATCTCAAATCAATTGACCAAATCTGATGCTTCACCCATTTATCATATGAAAAGGAGGCTTTACAAAGTGACATTAAGGAACTAGAGGGAAAAGAAAAAAAGAAGACAAAAGATGTCAATTTGTACTTTGTGTCCCATGATAGCAGATGTATTGAGCTCTTCTGTGCAGCACACAGCGCATTGAATTTCCTCTAACTGTATCAATGAAGGATGTCATTAGTAGCAATTCCCTCCATCTTTCTTTTAAATGATATCAAAGTAAATATTCCTTGCACAGGATAACAAAGGCCACAGATAACAATCTCAATGAAAAACTCCAGCAGCCTCTTCGTACATTGGCATTGTGGGTAAATCTCAGTAGGGATCAGCTAATGAAGAAGTTTTGTATTATACCCCTACTTGCTACCCAATGTTTCTCCAGGTGCCCTTAGTTAAAAATAAATATATATAGTAATACTATGGGCAGAATAGTTACACTAAATCTAAAGCATTTTTACCTCCAGACTTTAATCTAATGAACCAGTCCTCGAATTCCCAGTACCACAGTCTGGGTGGCCTGATGAGTCCATTGGGTCTAACGTTGCTCTTTAGAAGACTCTTCATTAATTAACGAAATGCAAACTAAAATATTTGCAAACCTTCTTCCACTGTCAGAAGTGGTGGCTAAACAGTTTCTGGGTTCACAAAAGCTATATTAAATTTGCGCAAAGAAACTTTTCACATTGCGAATTTTTTTTCCGTTACAGACTTTTATTACATTCCCCCATAAGGGTAGCAAGATTGCAACACTTAAGACCCATGCATAAAGTACATGGTCTATGCAGGCTGTATTCCGCATCTTGCTCCAGCTTAAACATCTGTAGGGTGTAGGGTGCGTGCAAAATCATGTCTCCATGACATGTGATCTTGGGGGTGTTCCATGGGGCACTGTGCTAAATTCAGATTTAATAGCAACTCTTGGAGCTCCAGCCTAGAAGTGCAAAGAGAAGCATCTCAGGGTACTATTTGATGGGCAAGATACAAAAACCCAATCTTGGATTTACTTTTGAAGCTCTCGGATGAATCTTCCATTACTGGATATCTGCAAAAATGCAATATATTTCATCTTTAAAAGGTTAAAGTTGTAATACAAATTAAAATATTGCAATAATTGCAAAAGAAGATTATACATTCTCCATATGTCTGATCAAGATTGAACTGGGCCATCAAGGGCCCTCTGGCACTGCAAGCAAAGGGCCCTCTTCCAAACACCCAGCATCCAACCTAGCCCCACCACCCATGCACATGCTTACCTCCTTCCCTATGGCCGGGGAAAGGCAAGTTTCTGGGGGGGGGGGAGCAGGCTGGGTCCTACAAAGGGCCGAGCCCAATGGGTTTTTTGCCCAATGTCCTGGCATCCAGGTCCAGTCCGACACTGTGTCTGAAGCCCATGCTGAATGGTATTATGGTTCTATGACAAGCACAATATGAAGTGGGTCGCATCATACATTTCGGTGTGGAGAACATTAACCTTATGTTTTAAATTGCATTGGCTTGTACCATTATGGAGTCTGAAAGGTGTTTGGGAAAATCCTCCATATGGACATCTGTGACCACACAGAAGAAATATGAGAGCTGAGATGAGATGAGATTGACCATGTATAGGAAAATGGGTTGAAGAAACTATCAAAGCCCCAGTTCTTTGTTCATAACAAAAAATTGGGTTGATATGAAGCAAATTAGACAATCTCTTTTTGTAACCTTCCATTTGGCTTATTAATTTATTCTTCTCAATTTGCCCTACTGTTATGGAAAAAACGTCTGAATGAGACCCCCCCCCTTCTCCAACACAGTAGGGAAATGTATACAATATAACTCCTCCATGGAGCTTTCAGAAATGATTTGAAAATCTTTTCTTCTTCTGTCCTTCCTTCCAAATTATGGGATGTCGTACATATATCTTTTGCCACCTGCAATTCATGAATTGCCTGAGATAGAAAATAATTAAATGGCTGAGAGAAAGTCAAGGCAGCCATAGAGGTTGTTAATATTCTTAATGCCCTGACACCTTTAAGATCATAAACAAGGTTTCTCCTTCCTAAATCTCAGGTTCCTAATCATAAATAAACAGCTGTTTTAGCTTATTCTGTATTTACAACATCCCTCGTAACTACGGTGACCCCGCAGGATGTTATAATGATGAGATGGCTGGCAATGATGTTGATGAAGTGTATCAATTTCTGCATTGTGTCCTCATTGCTACTTTCTGTCTCCCTTTTCCATTATTTAAATTGCTGTTCATTACGGCCGTGCCATTAACTGGAAGTGCAAAGGAAGGCAAGGGGATAAAAGCAGGCCAGCGATTACTCACTGAGTGGGATAAAAGACAGTAAACTTATCAGTAACATAGGTGTGGAAAACTGGACGCAAATACAGCCTAATAATTAACTATGATACTTATTCATTTGCACACAAAATGATTTTCTGTCATCTTGGAGGCTACCAGTGTTTTGTCATCAGATGAATTTGACAAAGTAGTGATTTAAACCCTGTTTTTTAATAAACTGATAGGGCACAGCTGCACAGGGCTTTATTTATATGTATATTATTATTTATACAAATGGTCAGAAGTTCTTGTCTCTCTTAGACAGTACAGTATGAGGGTATAGCTTATTGTGTGCCCAGAATATTCCTTCTCTGTATATTTGTATTTATACATATGGGAGGAGGGAGGTGCCATATTGATTCCCTTAGACAGTACAGTATGAGGGTATAGCTTATTGTGTGCCCAGAACATTCCTTCTCTGTATATTTGTATTTATACATATGGGAGGAGGAGGTGCCATATTGATTCCCTTAGACAGTACAGTATGAGGGTATAGCTTATTGTGTGCCCAGAACATTCCTTCTCTGTATATTTGTATTTATACATATGGGAGGAGGGTGGTGCCATATTGACTCCCTTAGACAGTACAGTATGAGGGTATAGCTTATTGTGTGCCCAGAACATTCCTTCTCTGTATATTTGTATTTATACATATGGGAGGAGGGAGGTGCCATATTGATTCCCTTAGACAGTACAGTATGAGGGTATAGCTTATTGTGTGCCCAGAACATTCCTTCTCTGTATATTTGTATTTATACATATGGGAGGAGGAGGTGCCATATTGATTCCCTTAGACAGTACAGTATGAGGGTATAGCTTATTGTGTGCCCAGAACATTCCTTCTCTGTATATTTGTATTTATACATATGGGAGGAGGGTGGTGCCATATTGACTCCCTTAGACAGTACAGTATGAGGGTATAGCTTATTGTGTGCCCAGAACATTCCTTCTCTGTATATTTGTATTTATACATATGAGAGGAGGGAGGTGCCATATTGATTCCCTTAGACAGTACAGTATGAGGGTATAGCTTATTGTGTGCCCAGAACATTCCTTCTCTGTATATTTGTATTTATACATATGGGAGGAGGAGGTGCCATATTGATTCCCTTAGACAGTACAGTATGAGGGTATAGCTTATTGTGTGCCCAGAACATTCCTTCTCTGTATATTTGTATTTATACATATGGGAGGAGGGTGGTGCCATATTGACTCCCTTAGACAGTACAGTATGAGGGTATAGCTTATTGTGTGCCCAGAACATTCCTTCTCTGTATATTTGTATTTATACATATGGGAGGAGGGAGGTGCCATATTGATTCCCTTAGACAGTACAGTATGAGGGTATAGCTTATTGTGTGCCCAGAACATTCCTTCTCTGTATTTATACATATTGGAGGAGGTACCATATTGATTCCTTAGACAGTACAGTATGAGGGTATAGTTATTGTGTGCCCAGAACATTCCTTCTCTGTATATTTGTATTTATACATATGGGAGGAGGGAGGTGCCATATTGATTCCTTAGACAGTACAGTATGAGGGTATAGCTTATTGTGTGCCCAGAACATTCCTTCTCTGTATATTTGTATTTATACATATGGGAGGAGGGA
Organism: Xenopus petersii; assembly: GCA_038501925.1. Taxonomy (NCBI): domain Eukaryota; kingdom Metazoa; phylum Chordata; class Amphibia; order Anura; family Pipidae; genus Xenopus; species Xenopus petersii. The sequence continues at coordinate 152,936,634 of CM076678.1, forward strand.
GGTGCCATATTGATTCCTTAGACAGTACAGTATGAGGGTATAGCTTATTGTGTGCCCAGAACATTCCTTCTCTGTATATTTGTATTTATACATATGGGAGGAGGGAGGTGCCATATTGATTCCCTTAGACAGTACAGTATGAGGGTATAGCTTATTGTGTGCCCAGAACATTCCTTCTCTGTATATTTGTATTTTTATACAAATGGAAGGAGGAGGTGCCATATTGATTCCCTTAGACAGTACAGTATGAGGGTATAGCTTATTGTGTGCCCAGAACATTCCTTCTCTGTATATTTGTATTTATACATATGGGAGGAGGAGGTGCCACATTGATTCCCTTAGACAGTACAGTATAGCTTATTGTGTGCACAGAACGTTCCTTCTCTGTATATTTTTATATATACATAAGGGTAGGAGGTGCCATATTGATTCCCTTACACAGTACGGTATGAGGGTATAGCTTGTTGTGTGCCCAGACATTCCTTCTTTCATTCTGCCATATTGTTTTGGCAAATATCCACCAGAAAAACTAAATTTATTCTGCCATTCTGCCTTCTAGCCTTGGTCATTACAGAACAGTGAGTGATGGGGATGAGGCTTTATTGGACAGAATACTTCATAATTAGAGATAGACAAATGTACCCTGTTTTCATGACAGGGTGAAACACAAAGGATAAGTCAGTAGTTGCCTAAACTGTACAGTTGGAGCAGTGGGGATTGAATCAGCCTGAAGCCTAATCAGGGTAAGATTAAAGGAGAAAAGTCTGTCCAAGATAAACCTGAAACCCCAGCTTGAAGGTCAATTCAACTGAGATTTGACATGAACACTTATTTGTTCTTATGGTTCTTTGGCTGAATGATACACCAATCTTTTTTCTTGCTGATAACTCGGTTGTGAACTAAGTGAACAGTATATTATCTGTTTAACAAGGAAAGTGAAATGTTGGTGCCACAAATACTGATGGGCGAATTTGTCCCATTTCACTTCATCGTAAAATGAGTGAAACAGAGATAAATTTGCGAACTGCATTGAAGTCAAAGGGCGTCAAAATGATTTTTATGTGCGTGACTATTCTGCCGCACGTGCCAGATTTTTCGCCAGCAAGTTTTCGCCACAGTTTCACTAATTAATTTGCCTTATTCGTCCATCACTAGCCACAAACAAACAGGGACAGAACAGACATCACTGATAATTCAAGGGAATTAGGAATGTAAATATAATTTTGTAAAACATATTTAACTCTTCATCACAACTAATAATCGTATCTTCTGGTATCAGAATCACCGAGGAGCCTCTCTAGTCAGGAACAGTCCCGCTCCCAAGAGCAATTCTCACTGCAGAGATATTTCCTCCCTTCACTACTTATCCCAGTGACTTGACAGATGTCTGTCAGGCTGAGAGGTCAAATACTGCAGAGAAATCCGATTAAATCTATTGCAGCCTTTGGATTTTGGCTTGACTCTGCAATCTGACAGGCAGCTGCCAAAATCAGATATAAAAGTCTGTGTCAGACTGAAATATTATTAAATATGTTTTGATTTTCATGTGTGGCAGGGGCTGTCAGAGGCAGATGTCAACTGCAAATGGAAATTTGGTTAAACAGGATTTCTGACTCAGCTTTAAGGGAGAAGAAAAGAGTTTCAGGAAAAGACCTTTATCCCTGACTTTGTACATGATTCACGGGAAACATTATTTGCTTGGTATATATTGGATTGCAGGATTGTTTCCCTCAAAAAGACAGCTGTATCAGCCACAAGTCAGAGATGTTTAACTCTGTGCTCGGAGGTTCTTAGAATAACTTGGATTCAGCAAGAGCTGCATTTAAGTGCCCTAGTCTAGAAGAAGAAAGAATCGGCAAGCACTCTGGATGCCACTCGTGAAGTAAAAAGCAACTTTATTTCAGCATATTAAAATCATTAGTTCCTGGCGCGTTTCGTATCTTGGGATATGTAGTCATGGGCTATTATAGGAATACTAGTCAAGGAATGACTCTATAACTGTGCAAAAACGGTGCAAGAAGTGATGGACATCAGTTGTAAGTGAAAAGACTAGAGGGAATAAGAAAACTTGGAGAAAGTAGGGACATGTGGCAACAGTAGGGACACATGGAGACAATAGGGAAACAATGAATGAAATCATTAGGGCAAGATTGTGGCAGCAGGGTAGGATGGTAACAGCAAACATGGAGAAGGTAGGGAAAGATAGTTGGCAGTAGGAAAATATCATGACAGTAGAGAAGGAGACAATGGGGCATTATGGAGACAGTAGGACAAGATGGAGAAAGACCAAAATAGAAAGGAAAATTTTCAACTAATTTTCAAGCAGGAAGGAAAGTATAGTGCAAGATGTTTTTGACAGCGAAAGACAAATCAAAACACCTTCCATATAAACTTGCCAATGAGGATTACATGACAGATGAGAGTCAGTATCTTCTATGATATTTAGCTATACTTATAGACTTTTTTATAGACATTTCTGATGGGGAGACCCTCTCTTCTTTTGCATGCAGAGCAGAAGGAAACCTGGGTAGAAAACATAGTATCTCTTCTAAAATGTCTTCATTAATTACACAGTAGGGTAAATCTTACCCACAGGGTTTTAAATCACAGCCAAAAGCAGATGTTGATCAGTTCCCAACTAGAGACTAGTTTTATTTTTATAACGGAGGCTCACTAGTTTAGTTTAGAGCTTTTTGATCAGCATATGTAGTCAGGAAAAATAACTCTCTCCTCATTTACATGCAAAACAGAAGGAATTCTGGGGGGAAGGAAACCCAGTAGGTAAAATGATTCTTTTGTATTGACTATAGATTGCTCTAGTTGAAAAAATGGCAAAATTAAACCTAGGTAAACATCTTTAGGGAAATATGGTGTTTTGGGTATCGATGCACCCAAAATAGCAAACTCCAGCAATAAATGCTTAGGTCTGGATGGCTTACTGTTTTTCATTAGTTAAGCTTTAAATAAAAATGTAATTTTTGGGGGTATGAGGAAGGAAAGAGTCTCCTGTGCAAGTCTACAGTTATACTGTAAATACACTTCACCATGTAAGTGGAACAGCTATTCTGCAGCATGTACATCAGCTCCTATGACAAAACTTGTACGGAGATGAAATAATTTTATTTCAAAGTGTAAATAGATCATTCTGTAGTTCAGCCACCAGTTGGTCTGGAGGGGGGTTTTCGTTTGTAGATTTGATACTATTATATTAATAATAATATACCTCAACCCTCTTACTAGGGTTCTGGTTCTTTTGAGCAAGCAGACAATGATTCCACACCAATAAGCGTATATTAAAGTGATATATTGTAAAATAAATCATGGGATTGTTACACTTAAACAATTACATTAAAACTAACACCGTATTTACAGTTATACATTATACAAGTCTACATTGTTGCTACCACCATAGCAATGGAATAGAGGTCAGCTTCATCATGGCTTCCCTTCTGGTCTGCATTCCTCACATGTTGTCTAGCTCCACTGGCTTCTCCAGCTCCCCAGCTGCCTCCTTCTTCCTCCCAGCTGCCAAGCTCCCTTTTCCTCTGTCCATCGTTCATTTATCCTGGGTTCTCTCCTGCTCCCACAGAAACCCTCCCAACTGCCAAGATGCTGTGATAAACCCCCAAGCTGCCTACATCCTGTTGAGCAAGTTTTTTCATATATAGTAAGTTGATTTATGGTCCCCACAGCAGACATACTGTAGGGCTTAGTAGTCACAAGAAACCCTTTGTTATAATAATCAAGGTTTCGTGTAAGTTCCCTGGACAACTACTTTCCTAGTAAGCAACAAAATCAAGATGGCAATCTTACACCTTCAGGAGCCTATATAAGGTAGTGTAGGAGTCACACACTTAGTTTTCAGCCTAACATCATTAGCAGGCAAGACAGATATAGTGAGTTAGATGAGTTGGGCTCCTTGCTGGGGCTAGACAGAGAGGTAGGAGATTGTTACCAGCTCACTATAGAAGTGAGTGGTAGATAGGGTATCCAGCAAGGAGTTCCAATGAGGAGTGAGTATTTGGGGTAGAGCCTCTAGGCAATTGTGCATCAGTTAGGGATTGAGAGTATATAGTGCTTAGTTGACAGCCTAGTGGATCTTTAGTGAGACAGCTCTGGAGAAGCTTGGGTCACTGTATTCTGGACACTGCAGAGAAGTAGGGGGACAGTTTATTAAAAGAGGAGGAAAAATAGAGAGTATCATTGGGAAAAGTATCCTTCTCTGTAGTTATGGAACACACAGGAGATTATAATCAGACCATGGATGTTTGCCTTTGAGGCATAGATCTTGTGCTTGTGCCATTACATTCTACCCTGGGGCTCTTCCTCTTGAATAATGATGGCATAAAAATGACAGTGATTTACATTAACATGGCATAATACAGGGAGCTTAGAGCTGAGATAGAGCCATGCTGGGAAATCTAGTCACCCATTTATGTTTACTGTCAGCTAAACAATAACTTTCTTCCATCTGATAAAAATCCTGAAAAAAGACTTTCTTGCTTGCATAATTCTGTTTATTATATTAAGAGGAAAACAAGAAAATGAATCTGTATTTGGAAGAGATAAGAAAGAAATATTTGGCTGATTAATTCAGCAGTCGATGCTGAAACAAAGACAATTCAAAGCCAGCTAATTACCCGCTGGCGTCCTTACCCAATCAACACACTTATAGCGCCTTAATTTAATTTTCACTTTTTTTTAGTCTAAAGACCCATTTCACTGCAAATAGATAATTGAACATTCCAGACAACCATAAATGTAAAATATTGATTTTTTAAAATATGTTGAAGAGTGGTTGGTCACTTTAGGAAGAAGTAAATTTAATTTGCCTTGAGTTCGTTCAATGAATCTCAGGCCCTTTGGGGTTCAGCTGAAAGCTGTTGTCTGGGTAAGAGGCTGTTTTTTCCCCCTTCAAAGCAAATGTGCTAACAGACTCGTAACAACTAAAATTAATTATTCATTTTAATGGGGGGGGGGAAGATATATTCAAGGTAATAAAATTTCTGCATGGAAAGCAGCACAGAAAAGAATCAGACTATGGGAGATTGGATCAGAAGTACAAATACAAACTGAAAGCAGACAGAGAAAGGAATAAAGCAATAATAATTGGTACACAACATTACTCTATAAGACTTATGGTACATGTTGCAATTCCTGTGTCGGTGGAGAAACACCTGGACCTGAGGGAAATGGAGAGAAATCTATGAGAGCCATTGATACAACAGATTTGGCCATTCCTTATCAATGTCAATATTGCACAATATGAGCCCCATTTATTAAAGGGTACATTTTAGTTGTATCAGAGCTTTTTGAAACCATGGTTAAACTCATTACCTCTAAGACCACGAATGCCATTAAAGTTATTAAAAGATCCGATTATAAACAGTATGAACAGAAAAAAACGCTGAATATTACGCTAAAAATAAGAAAACCTTTAAAGATTTGAGTTTTTAGGACATTTACTAGTGAAAACAAGCCTAAAAGTCTGAATGGCTAAAAAAGAAAAATTCAAATGGCTTCAGTGCAGCTCGAATTGACCTCTACGTGTCCATTTGACCTACTGTCAAAAAGTCTGGACTGGATAATCATTACCCTCATGACAAATAAAGCAAAAGTCACATTTTATGAGAGTGGTATAGTCTTCTAACGTGTTGAATATTTATGTACTTAATAAATGGGGTATTAAGTCAATTACAATTCATGCATTTAATTTTGCCACTGTAATTGGTCTATGTGTATTAATATGAATTTGGTTGTCCTTTTGCTGCTAAACATCTTCAGAGAAGGTTTCTTCTAGGTGTTACTGAAATATGCTTCAATTCAGCTACAATAGCATTATTGAGGTTGAGTATTGAGTATTCCAATTCATGGGTTCAGTTAGAATGAGACCAGGGCTGTGTGAAGTCCAGTGACGTTCTTCCACTTCATCTCAGCAAACCTCACATTGTTTGAAGTTCTCAGCAAACTTCAACCCAAGTCCAAAGGGTTAAGGACATATTCAAGGTGTGTTGCATAGGCAGTGGCCATGGGATAAGTACTGATACCGCCAATGACTAGTAAACTGCCTTCAACAGAAAAAAATATAGCAAGTCCAGTTGATTTGACTTATATACCATGACCTGTATGAATGAGAACTTTCACAGACATAGGAAGCAAAGAACGAATGATGTAGTGGCACCTATGTTGGCAATGATGGGTATGCTTTGAATAACGAATTCCATTAACATGAAAGGGTGTCCACATACTTTTAACCATATAATGTTTGTTCTTGTAAGGAATTTAAAATACATCAGGTGGTGTTATGCTGGGTGTTAAGACTGTCATTAGTTAGTATGGAACGGCAAGCTGAGTAAGTAAGAAACATGACTCAAAGGACAATTTTTGGCACCTTGAGTGTCGTGTTTTTAAGCAGCCCAATAATGTTGTGCCAAAGCACCCAAAATCAAAGGATAGTTGACTAGAAATTCAGACTGTGCTTCCAGGCAAATATCACCAATGAAGTTCTTGCACAAGCAAATGCAGATGAACCCAATACAAGGGAGCATTGACACCATGTTTTTGGGCTGCTTTGAAATGTGATATTTAGGGATGTAGCGAACTGCCGATTTGATGTTCGCGAACGGCGTTCGTGAACACCGGCAAAAAATGCGAACGTTCGCGGACAGTTTGCGAACTTCGAACACCCGCTAAAATCGTTCGATTCGAACGATCGAAGGATTTTAATCATTCGATCGAACGATCAAAAACCATTCGATCGAATGATTTTCATTCGATCGAATGCTTACAATCGTTCGAACGAATGGAAATCGTTCGATTTTTAGCGGTCGAAGGATTTGAATGGTCGAATGGTCGAATGAATCGAACGCGAACCCAAATTGGCGAACGAATGGAAATCGTTCGATTTTTAGCGGTCGAAGGATTCGAATGGTCGAATGGTCGAACAAATCGAACGCGAACCCAAATTGGCGAACGTCGCGCGACGTTCGCGAACATTCGGCGGACGCGAACGGTCGAAGTTCGCCGGCGAACAGTTCGCTACATCCCTAGTGATATTTACAGAGACTGAAGGTGCCCAGTAAAAAGTCCAATTTCCTTTATTACCTACATGTACATCCTATCATTTTTCCAATAAATTCTATTTTTGTGACCTGTTGCCCATATTATTACAATATTTAATAATAGACTCATTTATATTTCAGATTAAAGGCGGGTAACATAAGAAGAGATATTCTGAACAAAGAAAAATGGATAAATAAATCAAAAGTAACCTGCCCTTTTTATATGTAACAATGAAAACCGGAGATCTTATCTGACATAGCGAGGGGTAAAATAGTATTAATAAACCTTGACTTTCTTTTTCTATCTGTTCTATTCAATATCCTCTATTTCCATACACTACTGTCTCTACATCTTCCTTGGTAAATTCTAATCGAGTGACCTGTTGCCCAAAATGATATATAAAGAATATTCAATTTCTTCCATATTAAAAATGCTAAATAAATGCTACTTTTAATCTTTTTCTTGGCTTCACATTGATCTCACAGATGCGACCTTACAGACAATAAATCATTGTCAATGACTATTTCACAATGTACTGAAGTAGAATTTTTGTTAACATATCAAGTGCTGGTTTTGAAGAACTGTCAATGAGAGCAGAAATAACAGGACAATAGGTAATAAGTAATTAAAGGATTGAATTACAACCATATAAATGTGAACTCCTTTAAGTGGAAGTTCTAATAAAATGGTCTAAATGCATCTAGTGTCAATGCAGTAGATGGAGAAAGTTACTCTTGAAGTTCTTAGGCATGTCTACTGTATGTTGTGTTGGCTGAGAAATCCTGATTAACCATCAAATCTCTGGCACTGACATGTAAGCTTGTTGGCATCATGAATTCATGTTTTCATGTTATTACTTAGATCAGTGATCCCCAACTCAAGCTCATGTTCAACATGTTGCTCACCAACTCCTTGGGTGTTGCTCCCAGTGGCCTCAAAACAGGTGATTATTTTTGAATTCCAGGCTTGGAGGCAAGTTTTGGTTGCACGGAAAACCAAAGTCTCCTCTAGACTGCCAGTCTACATAGGGGCTACCAAATGGCCAATCATATTATACATCCCGATCATATGTTATATTTATATTTGAATTGCATGAAATTATTATTAATTAATACTATAACATCTTTACTTTGGACTAACTTTTTATGCAATTGAGTTGTTTGATGAACCAATATGCTATCATTTGGAATGTTTTTATATAATTATATATTTATATACTTATAATTATTTATTATGGGCTGTATCATGTTTCATCTGCTGGCTAAATATTTATGATAATAATTATTATTATCAATTTAATTTAAATGCATGGTGTTTACCAATTATATCAATTATTGGAGATTTCTTCACTTACGTATGGTGACCATTTGATTTTAAACTAATATGCATTTTTAATTGGTGTGGTCTTAAAAGTCTTGTACCCATAGGGGGCGCCTAAGCTTCTTATGAAGTGACTTTGGTCACGAAACGCGTTAAGCTGGTTCCCCTGCCCGCACTTCTATTTTGTGTTTTAACCAGGACTAATAAAGATTCTATGTTTTACATCAAGTTTGGTTTCCCTGGCATCCTGCTTCATTGGCGCCTCCGACACAGCTAAGTTTCCTCCACAAATGGCCAATCATAACCTTTATTTGGCAGCCAGGAATATTTTATGTTGCATTGCTCCCCAACTCTTTTTACATCTGAATGTGGCTCATGGGCAAAAAAGGTTGGGGACCCCCGGATTAGATGTTGAGATGCCACCTGTTTTCAATGTGCAGGATAGGCCATAAATATTACTTGATGAGAGAAACCTGTTAATGAGTGGTTGAAAATCTAAACTAAATGGTTCGATTTAGGAGCTGTAAGCCAATATCCACAAGCCCAAAATTGACTTTGAAATTCTCCAGACCAGAAACATAGAAGGCCTTCAAGGCTATACATATATATATATATATATATATATATATATATATATATATATATATATATATATATATATGTGTTATTAACCCAAAGCTAGTGCACAAGCAAAACCTTTTGTCACAAGTTTTGCATTGCACAAAGCATAGTGCTTAGTGGTAGAACTGGAGCCCTCTACTTAAACACCTACTTTGAGCTAGGGCAGTCCTTAGTATTTGATGTGGTTGGGCAAGCTGCTCAGTATGGCATCATCAAATGAACCTGGGCACTCTCATTACTACTAGAGTGTGGGGCTAACAGTAGCTTTCCCTTATTTACCATCCCTAAGGGTGCCATGAGCTGGCAGCAAGTAGAGGGTTTAGGGTGTAAATTCTATTCGTAGACTCTACTTCTACCCTGAAGTTGCCTTGCCACAACAAGGAAGGGGACAAGGTGCCTTGTGGACAGGAATAAAGTGGATCCTCTCCAGTTTTATAGCACTTTGCACCTTACTTCTCTTCATAAAATCTCTGGTGCTCAAATAGATATCTATGGAAGATTGTTATCTACATGACTGTTTCTCCTACTTGGAGAAACAGTCAAATAAACAGTGCTGTCAAATAAATCAGCAGCATAGTCACTGCGTGTCCTGGTCTGTCTCCACCCACCTTCAATATATGATGTAAAGGCTTTTGCCAGTATGGGCCAATTCAGGGTCACACTGGGATGGCAGGACACCTGGAAAAAACCCAGTGGGGCCTGCTGACCATGACCTGATCCCCACCTGCCATTGCTCCCCAATTGCCATCCCTCCCCAATCTCCAATCTTACCAAAAATAAATTAAGCTGCACACATGCAGGGGATGGGTGAGCAGAGGGGTGTGGGAGCCCCTAGTGTAGCCGTCCCAGTGGCCTCTCACACTCCAGTCTCACCCTGTGCCAATTTACATTTGAATGTCAATAGTCACTATAACATAATGTGGTGCAGTTCCACCGTCAACATATTATGAAACATATTGCAGTGCTATTCAGTAGAGAATTAAAATCTAAAACCAATTATTTCACAGAACCAATTGAAACCTGTGCATATTGGTTGTTGCTAATAAGACTCCTTCTCTTATCATGTTTATGTGCTCCATAAAAAGTCCTTTATGTTGCATTTTTTTTTCATAGTCTGGGGTGGGAGTCAATGTTTATTGATTGGAATAAGATATTTTTTGCACTGTCGTGCAATACGATGACTGCACCCCTGATTAGTGAAATCCACTTGACCTTATTTCTAAAAAGAAAAATCACAGAGTGGCTCCACAGCGAGGGGTTTATCTTATAATGCAAAGTGCCTGTCACCGAAACACCAGTTATGTTTTACAGCATCAATGGCGCATGTAAATCAATGAATATGAGGCAGCGTTAATTGAGAGGAGGAGGTTGAAGTCCAGGAGAAATATATATTTATAGGCAGAGAGTGAGAGCACAATTAGTCAGGAAACTTAGGGGTGAGAATAAAAAAAAATAACAAGAGAGTCTGGAAAATCAGCCACTTGATGAAAGCTGAAGAAGCGGCAACTCATTTCCAAATCGACTCGATTAGCCTGTTCAGACGGACATATTTAGAAAGCACTTGCTGGCTGCATGCTGTGAATGTAGCCTTTAAATAATTTCCAAATTATATTTTGCACAGCTCATTATGCCGTATAATTGCACAGGGATAAAGGAACGGCGCACATCTCCGGTGTTTCTGCACTCCGCTGATTACCTTGACTTTTAGGTCAGCTATTTCTCAGGGGAAATCCTGTGACATTTTCTATTTAATTGATATAGTTTAAGATGGGTTAAATGACAATATTAAAGAACAGGCCATGAATTTCGGTTTGGGCTGCCTCTGGTGAATTTGTAAAAAAAAAAAAAAACACGAGAAAAGTGCAGATATATGTATTTCTTTCTGCTGTGTGTGTTGGGGGTGTGGCATTAGTTTTAGTTTGTTATGATTTCATCTGTGGCTTTGTATGATTCATTGTGGTGTACTGCTCATAATGAGATAATGTTCATCTACATGAAATGATTGCTAAAACTATTATGTTATGCATTATAAAGGATGATGTATCCCCTACTGGAAATGATAAGGATATTAGTCATTGAGAGGTTCTGTCACCATATAAAGGCACAAGGCTGCAGGCTGAGTTATACAGGGAACTCTGAGTATCACTCATGTATTATAAGGGATAATGTACCCCCTACTGTAAATGATAAGGATATTAGAAGTCACTGAGGGGTTGTTCTGTGACCATATAAAGGCACAAGGCTGCAGGCTGAGTTATACAGGGAACTCTGAGTATCACTCATGTATTATAAGGAATGATGTACCCCCTACTGTAAATGATAAGGATATTAGAAGTCACTGAGGGGTTCTGTGACCATATAAAGGCACAAGGCTGCAGGCTGAGTTATACAGGGAACTCTGAGTATCACTCATGTATTATAAGGGATAATGTACCCCCTACTGTAAATGATAAGGATATTAGAAGTCACTGAGGGGTTGTTCTGTGACCATATAAAGGCACAAGGCTGCAGGCTGAGTTATACAGGGAACTCTGAGTATCACTCATGTATTATAAGGGATAATGTACCCCCTACTGTAAATGATAAGGATATTAGAAGTCACTGAGGGGTTGTTCTGTGACCATATAAAGGCACAAGGCTGCAGGCTGAGTTATACAGGGAACACTGAGTATCACTCATGTATTATAAGGGATAATGTACCCCCTACTGTAAATGATAAGGATATTAGAAGTCACTGAGGGGTTGTTCTGTGACCATATAAAGGCACAAGGCTGCAGGCTGAGTTATACAGGGAACTCTGAGTATCACTCATGTATTATAAGGGATAATGTACCCCCTACTGTAAATGATAAGGATATTAGAAGTCACTGACGGGTTGTTCTGTGACCATATAAAGACACAAGGCTGCAGGCTGAGTTATACAGGGAACTCTGAGTATCACTCATGTATTATAAGGGATAATGTACCTCAAACAGTAAATTATAAATATAGTATAGTAGAAATTATTGAATTTACTTCGAAATTCGAACTTTTTTAACTTCGAAAATTCACTCGAGCTTAGTAAATTTGCCCGTTACTGTACTTTAAGAGAATCAGGAATTTTACAAACAGTGTATTTGTCAGTAAATATATATATATATTTTTTTTTTCAAGCCAACCAAAGTATTAAGATTATTTAAATATCTCACCTACATCTAAATAAAAAAATGGAGAGTATGCATTTTAAGTCCAGAATTTATCCAGAATATATATATAAGAATACATCATTTCTCTTTTATTCGTGAAGCTTTTTAATAGAAAAATATTTGTACACACACTGAGCCAAAAAAGCTTAAAAATTGCTCAGCCAGCAGCCAGTGTAAAATTGGCTGAAAGGGTTACAATGTAATTCAGTGGAAGATATAAAATAATTACTAACCCTGATCTAGGACTGTATGAGTGATATTAAGGGGGGCAATTCTAAAACCACACTGTGTCCATTCAGCCTTTATCCGAATGTTTTGTCTTCCAGCCAGAGAACTTCCATCACCCTTGGCATCGCCCCAAAGCTGAGTCAGAATTGAGTTCACAATGTTGCCATTTTTCTGCCTCCAATTCGGACTACGGGGCTGATAAACACAAGATTAAATCTTCAAATCCGTTACAATTTAGAGTGTGTGTGAAAGAAGTTCATATTTGCCTTATGTGTTTTGACCCTTCATCAGTTGAGTTATGAGACGAAGGTGTTGCATTGGTGGTTTCAGAGATATTTAATAGAGTCGTTCCGCCGTATATATATATAAATCAGAAAAAAAATATCCGAGAGCTGTGTCTTTAGACAGGTTGAGAAAACAGAGCTTGTTTTATGGGCCATTCTTCGTAGGGACAACAGTGGAGTTTGCATGTCTGATAGAATCCTGGCTCACAACTCACAAGCAGTAAACATGACACCTGCGTTATGAAAATCTGTATAGACAAATACAAAAGATCCTTTGCACTCAACCTATTAGCAATATATTTAAGACATTGAGACATGTTGTGCCTTAAGCTATCAAAAACAATGCCTTACCCTTTAAACAAAACCGGGATATTTGTTTATATATTGCAATATATTTAAGTTGGCCAACTAAGTCATCCCTGGTATGGCCAGTCCTACACTCAACTTACATCTGATTCATTAAGAATTCAATTGCTTCATTACTAGTGATGGGCGAATTTGTCCCATTTTGCTTCGCCACTAGGGATGTAGCGAACTGTTCGCCGGCGAACTTGTTCGCGTGAACTTCGACCGTTCGCGTCCGCCGAATGTTCGCGAACGTCGCGCGACGTTCGCCAATTTGGGTTCGCGTTCGATTCGTTCGACCATTCGACCATTTGAATTCCTTCGACCGCTAAAAATCGAACGATTTCCATTCGTTCGAACGATTGTAAGCATTCAATCGAATGAAAAGCATTCGATCGAATGGTTTTTGATCGTTCGATTAGAATGAAAATCCTTCGTTCGAACGAAAATCCTTCGATCGAATGATTAAAATCCTTCGATCGTTCGAATCGAACGATTTTAGCGGGTGTTCGAAGTTCGCATTTTTTGCCGGTGTTCGCGAACGGCGTTCGCGAACATCAAATTGGCAGTTCGCTACATCCCTATTCGCCACAAAGTTTGCGAATTTTCCACGAAATTCGCGAAACTGGTGAAAAATTAGCGAAACTGCGATTGGCACCGGCGACGGCATCGGAAAAAAATTGACGCCAGTGGACACCAGTGAATTTTTGCAGCAATTTTATTCACCGGCGGCAACACGTGCAAATTTGTCGCAATTTTGTGCCTGCTGAATAAATTCGCCCATCACTATTCATTATACATTTTACACAGGGACTACGTTTTACCTGCAACTTACTTGCTGCTTTCAAAGTAAAACTCCCAAACTTGGCTGCCCTTTTATTAGACACCAGTGGGATCACCTGACTATAGCTGGGAAGGGTGGGAGCTACAACATGGAGCTAGTCACTGCTCCTGTAGAACTATAACAAACAAGGGAAATTAATACTCACCGCTAAGTTTTAAAATATTAAGCGGGGGTGCAATGAGGCTGTGACCACAAAATACATATAGTCAAATACAAGAGTCCTCTGCACTCAACCCATTATCAATATATTTAAGACAGAGACATTTTGTGCATACTGCTACTGAAGAATGCCTTACCCTTTAAACAAAACAGGGATTGTTTGTCCATATATTGCAATATATTTAAGCTGAACAACTACGTCAAAGTCATCCTATATCTGGCCAGTCCTATACTTTAATTTGAGGCTTTAGGAATACTATTAAAATCTATGATTCTAAATCTAAAATTCAATGAAAATCTGGGCAACAAACTGCACTGTTTCTTAAGGAGTATAGCCTTAACCAAACCTCCCACCATTCCCATACCTTAAAGGGCACCTGTGAGTCCCAAATTGTTTCCCCCCATTGAAAGTGCAGGTTAATAGAGGCTGCACTCTAGTTGGGAAAAACCATAGTTTAAAAAAAAATGGCAAGCGCTAGGCTGCCTGCACTGGGCGGCCATTTGTGGCACTTAGAATTAGACTGACCTCCTGTGGGGGAAAACAATTTGGGGGTGACAGGTGCCATCTAATCCATAAAACAAACCCAACATAGTTTTCTCGGAAAATAGCACAGCTTGGTTATTATATCATTTAAAACAACACTTAAGCATCACATACATACTATACGCATGGGGCCTGTTATTCAGAGTACTTGGGACCTGGGTTTTTTTCTGAATACCGGATCTTTCCGTAATTGGAATCTTCAAACCTTAAAGTCTACTCATTTAAACTTAATTAAACCCAATAAGCTTTCCAATAAGGATTAATAATTGATTATATATAGTTACTGTTTTGCTATTACAAGAAAAAAGGAAATCATTTTTAAACGTTTGAATTATTTGATTATAATGGGGTCTATGTGAGTGTCTACCTTTCTGTAATTCAGAGCTTTCTGGATAATGTGTTTCAGGATAACGAATTCTATACCTGTATCAACATCTTAAAATGGCAACAGCCAAAGAAACCACATGTTATGAATTAAATCCCACATAAACTTGTACAGTAGCTGCTAAAGATTGCAAACAGATAAAACCAGTGCAGAATATGGAGGTGGTCCGCCTGCTGTCACTTCTAGGCCAGATTCTCTTCCGCAAGTCATGCCACTTTCTCAGGGTCCCTCCCTTCACTTTGGTCCAAGGCCTGACCCTTGTGATGCAACATCCTTTGTCCCTTTCTCACTGGCAATCTCACAAAGGAGCTCATTACAGCAGGGTTCCCCAACCTTTTGAACCCATGAGCAGCATTCGGAAGTAAAAGGAGTTGGGGAACAACACTAGCATAAAAAATGTTCTATGGGTGCCAAATATGTGCTGTGATTGGCCATTTGGCAGCCCATATGTGGATTGTCAACCTACATTGAGGTTCTGTTTGGCAGTACATCTGGTTTTTATACAACCAAAACTTGCCCCAAGCCTGGAATTCAAAAAAAATAAGCTCCTGCTTTGAGGCCACTGGGAGCAACATCCAAGGGGTTGGTCAGCAACATGTTGCTCGCGAGCTACTGGTTGGGGAACACTGCATTACAGCCTCCATGACACTTTTTATCTAGCAAACCCTTAAAGCCAATCATTTAGACCCAAAAATGGTCTCTGCCACCATTTGATGGTGAGTAGGCAGCCCTTGTTTTTGCCCATATGTTCTCTTTCTTTCCATTTTATTCTTTATCAACTACTTGTCTCCACTGCATTCCTCATCAAATCACATCCCACATAATCCTTAAATTCAAACCAATCAGGTTCCCTACTCGTTAAGGTTCTGACAATTTTTGAGCCAGACACCTACTGGCTGATGGTTGATCTACTTTAACTACTGGGCCAGGAGAACAGCCAGCAGTTTCCTGGTGATTCTCATAACTCCAAATGCCTCTCCTACGTCATTCCTGCAGCAGTCAAATATACGTACCTGTCAACCTTTAGGTGTGGTGGTGACAAACAGTATATATGCATTGGTGACACCTTTGTTTCATCTGGAATAAATTGTGTCAGAGTATACAATATATCAATTTCAACACAAGGATTGTTGGATATTTAGTCACCTGTTCAAAGTTCAATGAACAGTATGTGGGGCAGACTTCACGAATATTTAAAGTAAGAATCTGTGAGCACCTGTCTGATATTAATATAAATGAAGAGACAAATGTTTCCAGACATTTCCTTTCATGTGCATGAGGAAATCTGAAATATTTTAGACTGCAGGGTACAGGTATGGGATCTGGGAACTCATTATCCCGAAAGCTCAGAATTACGGAAAGGTTATCTCCCATAGACTCCATTTTATCCAATTAATCCAAATGTTTAAAAATGATTTCCTTTTTCTGTGTAATAATAAAACAGTCGCTTGTACTTGATCCCAACTAAGATCTAATTAATCCCTATTGGAAGCAAAACCAGCCTATTGGGTTTATTTAATGATTACATGATAGTCTAGTAGACTTAAAGGGGACCCATCACCCAAAAAAATGATTCAAAATCCTATTTTATCACATTAGTCGTTCAAAATGAACTTTAATTACACTATATAAATTATTTGAATCTTGTTTCCATCAGTCTGGGAATTCATAATTATAACAAGCAGGCAGAAGCCATTTTGTGGACACTGTTATTAAGACAAGTCTTGTATCATCTCAGAATCTTGTTTGTGCACCAGAATGGGGGACCCGGTGTCCATCCCCATGTCCTGGTTACACAATTAAATGGTAAAGAGAACGGGGAAATATGTGGAGAGCAGTGACATCTAGGAAGTGCTGAATGGAAAATGAAAGTAATTGTCTACCCCGCCTCTATTCCCATGGCATAGAGGAGTGGCAGACAATATTTGATTGACAGCTGAGAATTTTAAATGAGATTTCAACAGCTATGAATGCTTAAATAAAAATAGAAATTAGATTTCATGTTTAATTTGAAAAGTACTTTTATTGTACAGATTTTTGTGTCTGGATGACAGGTCCACTTTTAGGTATGACGATCCAAATTATGGCATTCTCACCCCAAAAACAAGATGAGGTATGAATTCAGAGTTTGATATGTCATACTGTTACTTATCAGATGTGTGGGTTTGACTCAAGGTTGGTTGGAGGAAAGAGCAAAATACAATTTGATTCTGCTTTAAAGTAAACTGAACTTCTGTACCCTATAGCTATTTCAACACACATGCTGTATACTCATATTTTAGATTATATTATTTTGTTGTATAGATGGCTACAATTAAATGATTAAGAATGATTCATGAAATACGATTATGAGGAGTTTTGTTCAAACATTTTTTTCATTTGGAATTTTTTAATAATTGAGGCAACATTCATGTTTTAAAAAATTCAAAGGTTATTCAAAGAAGAAAAAACATTAAAAAATTAAATTAAAAATTGTGAATTTTGATAAATAGGTTCTGTGGAATTAAAAAAAAGTGTTTTTTTTTAATATAACATAAATATGACAGTCAATAGGTGACTGGACAGTCTACCCATTCATACACTTTCAATTCCACACAATGTATTTATATTTTCTTTGTTGAATTTGTGTTTGGCTGGAGCCACCAACTTGTGGAATTAAAACTATTATTTAACACTGTTCTTAACACTGTTCCTGACCTAACTTGGTCCTGCTTCTTTGCCGGCTCCACTCTCTCCTGCTTGTCCCCTACTCCATCCAGTACCATTCCTGATTTCCATTCCTGCCCCTTGTTTATTTCCTTATTGCTCCAGAACAGCTCCCTGTCTAAAGGACTCATCAGCCTCCTAACAGAGTATGACTGTTTCCCCTTAAATCCCTGATTTCTAACTCTGTCATGGATCAGTACCTGGCTCATTCAATTGGAGCTTTCTTTATTGACCAGGGGTGGGGCAATTCCACCTTCAGTATATTGTTGTTGACAATATACTGTCAGTACCGCGCAGGATCCAAAATGGCGGCACCCATGCGGTCCGCGTGTGCCGAAGTTTGAATAAAAGGGTGCCTCGGACGCTGTAACCCTGCCCAATTATAGGTTCCCTTTGCTGGTGCTCCTGGGTGCTGTTATTATTCTCTCCTGATCTTGACCCCTGCCTGAAACTCTGATTGTGAACCTGCACAGCCTGTCTCCTGAAATCTTGCCTGGACATTGACTTCTCTCCTGTTTAACCCCTTTGTTACCACATACTTGAACTTTGACCCAGCTTCCTCGTTGGTCCCTACTTCTCCCGGATGGGAGCCGATAGGCCCCCTGACATATTCATTGTGAAATTAAATATGATTCCTTTTAGCAACAGAGCACTTTAAGCATTTCAATGTTCTGGATATCCCTCAATGGCACCAAAGAGTTAATTTTAGAGGAAAAAAACCACAGTGTGAAAATCTTAGATGTACTTAGCATTCAACATTATTAAGCATCAATAGGCTCAATTTCATTCTTGCATTAGCACTTGTATCCTAGTGATAATTTATCTGACAGCTCTCGCTAGTATCTGCCTTTATTAAGTCTGTCTACAGTAGGTTGGTTTACATGGCATTAATTAATAATGTAGTCTCAATAAGTGTGTTATGGAAGATGATTATACTGTCTCGGAAAGTGTTGAAGATGCTATGTAACAGCTCAAGACAAAATACATAATAGGTGGTATGTGCCGGGTTGGGATTTATATGTATATATATCTATATATACTGTATATATATTTATATATTACTATTTCTAATTACATTACAAATATACTGTATATATATACAGTAAAATGTACAATTAAGCAATTGAATTCTTAATGAATCAGATGAAAATTGAGCGTAGGACTGGCCAGATATGGGATGACTGTGACGTAGTTGTTCAGCTTAAATATATTGCAATATATGGACAAACAATCCCTGTTTTGTTTAAAGGGTAAGGCATTTTTCAGTAGCAGTATGCACAAAATGTCTCTGTCTTAAATATATTGATAATGGGTTGAGTGCAGAGGACTCTTGTATATATATACTGTATATATATATATATGTCACGTTCAGCACCCTATATCCAGAACCCAAGCTAAGCTCCCTGGTCTCGTCTCTCACTTCTGCCTCTAACCGCTGACTTTCACCTCGGGAGGAGCCCTCGGCTAATCGGATGCAGCCAGGTCTTATTTGAGAGAGGAGCAAAGCTAACGGTTCTGGACAAGCAAAGGGGCACGATCGTCTCACCAGGATACTGGAAGAAAAAACACCACCAGGCACAGGCAGGCCGGGCCAGCACAAGCAGAGAATCGCCAGATGGGCTGGAATCAGGATAGGAGAACATAGAATAGTCAGTGGACAGGGCAAGGTCGTATTGGAGAGGTCAGAGTAGTTACACGCAGGCAGGATCAGGATTGGAAAGGTCAGAGTAGTCAAGTAGGAAGGAAAGGGTCAACACACAGACGATCAATAGGATTACACAAAGAATCACACACTAGGGATGTAGCGAACTGTTCACCGGCGAACTAGTTCGCGCGAACTTCAACCGTTCACGTCCGCCGAATGTTCGCGAACGTTTGGGAACGTTCGCATTTTGAGTTCGCGTTCGATTCGAATAAAAATCGTTCGACGATTCGACCATTCGAATTCCTTCGACCGCTAAAAATCGAACGATTTCCATTCGTTCGAACGATTGTAAGCATTCGATCGAATGATTTTCATTCAATCGAACGATTTTAAAACATTCGATCGTTCGTTTTGAATGAAAATCCTTAGATCGAACGATTAAAATCCTGCGATCGTTCGAATCGAACGATTTTAGCGAGGGTTCGAAGTTCGCGAACTGTCCGCGAACGTTCGCATTTTTTGCCGGTGTTCGCAAACGGCGTTCGCGAACAGCAAATCGGCAGTTCGCTACATCCCTATCACACACCCAGGAACAAGCTAATTGAACCTAACAACGGCCACTGAGTAAACTACAAGGCTCCTTTAAATAGTTTAAATTTAGCGTCGTTGCGCAATGACGTCATCACACCGGCACATAACCAAGGAGCGTACGGCTGCATACGCCATAGAGAAACCGGGACTGGAGGGGAATAGACGTATGCGGCGGGAATGTCGGGCACCCCCGCATACCAATGGTTAAACCACTGGACCACCAGGGTAAATCCTTACAATATATAAATGTGTGCCTGTATATATTATATAGGCTGAGTACCTGAAGTAGAGCACAATTTTCCTGATTTAGCATTCTCATTAACTAGCCATGTTTCCTTTGTAGCCCAAGTCCAAGAATAAGAGGAAACACATAAATAATTAGATGATAAAATATTACAAAAACTAACAAAATCACAAAAACCTTGTCATAACAGGACAACAAAACCCACTAAACAACAGTTTGTCAATTTAGAGACAGTCATTTTTTTCTTTTGAGAAATTGAGAAACTAGAGCTTGACTGATCACGGAAAAACATTAAATCAGATATTGATACGTTTGTCACAGAATGGCATCCTTACCCCATGAAAATATATTATATAATTATAAATCCAGTTCAGATCAAGGTTCCTTGACCATATGATTTGCATTCAAAACATTCTAAAGACCTATAGGGCAAGGGCAGACGTTGCATTTTTGCGGCGTCTTTAAAGGAGAAGGAAAGCTACAGAGGCATTTTATTGCCAATAGATTAGCTGCAATAGTGCAAGCTAGAATGCTATATTTATTCTGTAGAATGTTTTACCATACCTGAGTAAAAAGCTCTAGAAACTCTCTGTTTGTTTAGGATAGGCCCTGCAGTATTAATGTGGTGTGACATCACTTCCTGCCTGAGTCTCTCCCTGCTCTGGGCTCAGATTACAGTAGAAAAGGGAGGGGGTGGGGAAGAGGAGCAAACTGAGCATGCTCTTGCCCAGGGCAATGAGGTTTAAGCTGAAGGCAGGAAGTCTGATACAGAAGCCCATGAGTACACAATAGAAGGAAAGAAATGCAGAGTTTCTTTTGACAGGGGACTCAGAGCAACATTACTTGGAGGGTTTACTGGTATATTTAGATGGACCTTTCTGATAAGGCTTACTTAGTTTTAACCTTTCCTGCCCATAAGGTTATATACTAAAAGATAGTATGTTTGCCCCACTGCATTAACTCATAACAAACAATTAGCAGGTGCCTTTTTACTTATACAGGTATGGGACCTGTTATTCAGAATGCTCGGGACCTGGGGTTTTCCGGATAACAGATCTTTCTGTAATATGGATCTTCATGCCTTAAGTCTACTAGAAATTCATTTAAACATTAAATAAACCCAATAGGCTGGTTTTGCTTCCAATAAGGATTAATTATATCTTAGTTGGGATCAAGTACAAGCTACTGTTTTATTATTACAGAGAAAAAGGAAATAATTTTTAAAATGGATTCGATGGGAGACAGCCATTCTGTCATTCGGAACTCTCTGGATATTGGGTTTCCGGATAAGGGATCCTATACCTGTACTGTATATACTCAGGTTTCCGGATAATATATCCCATACCTGTATTTTTTTTGGAGAACATTTAGGGGCCCATTTACTTAGCTCGAGTGAAGGAATAGAATAAAAAAACTTCGAATTTCGAATGATTTTTTGGCTACTTCGACCATCAAATTGGCTACTTCGACTTTCGACTACGACTTCGAATCGAACGATTCGAACTAAAAATCGTTCGACTATTCGACCATTCGATAGTCGAAGTACTGTCTCTTTAAAAAAAACTGTGACCCCTGCCACCTAAAACCTACCGAACCTCAATGTTAGCCTATAGGGAAAGTCCCCATAGGCTTTCTAATTTTTTTTGGTCGAACAAAAATCGTTCGATCGATGGATTAAAATCCTTCAAATCGAAGGATTCGAAGGATTTAATCGTTCGATCAAACGATTTTCTGTTCGATCATTCGATCTAACTACTTGCGGTAAATCCTTCGACTTCGATATTCGAAGTCGAAGCATTTACATTCGGCAGTCGAATATCGAGGGTTATTTAACCCATGATATTCGACCCTAGGTAAATTTGCCCCTTAGTATTTCCACATATTGTAATTTCTTAGTAGATTTATTTCCATACCCACATCATGCCAAACTAGTACAAATTATTTATGGGTGAATCTGACCTATTTTGCTTCACCAAAAAGTCTTCAAACAAAATCACCAAACACATTGAATGGGTGTTTTTTTGGACAATTTTTTTACTATCCATGATGGGTCTATGGGTGTCTTTTTATTGGTGAAGGACAGTGAACATTGTAAGATATTTTAAATATCTCCAAAATGGAGCTGGTTTAATGTGAAACTCCTGTTATAGTACAGTGAAAAAAACAAACATTGACTTCTATTGTCTTCTATCTGGCTTTACTGTTCACAGGAGTATTACATGAAACCACCTCCTCTTTGGAGATAATTAAAATACCTTACAATTTTCAGACCCATAATGGATAGTAAAAAAAACGTTGCCCAAAAAAAAACACTCATTCAATGTGTTTGGTGATTTGTTTGCAGATTTTTTGGTGAAACAAATTGGGTTAGACTAACCCATCACTAATTTGTACTAGTTTGGCATGGTGTGTGTATGGAAATGAATCTACTAAGAAATTACAGAAAATAGAAATAGAAATACAAATATTCTAAATGTTCTTAGAGATAATAAACTCCAGAAAAAAAATACAGGTATGGGATATATTATCTGGAAACCCATTAACCAGAAAGCTCCAAAGGAAAGGCCATCTCCCATAGATTCCATTTTATCCAAATAATCCAAAAATGTTAAAAAAGTATTTCCTTTTTCTGTGTAATAATAAAACAATAGCTTGTACTTGAGCCCAACTAAGATATAATTAAGCCTTATTAATTATTTCATTATTTAATTTTTACATGATTTTCTAGAAGACTTATGGTGTGATGATCCAAATTATGGAAAGATTCATTATTTGTAAAACATTCTGAACATTCTGAAAAACAGGTCCCATACCTGTACAAGAAAAGGGCCATTTGATCAATTTATACAGTATCTTAAACATATGTCAGTTGTGTTCCATATTGCGTAACCTGGTCTATGACAAATAACCAATCTCTAAAAATCATGTTTTATTCTATTTACTCTTAATGCGAAGGCTTCATTTAATGGCAGCTCAGTGTAGTCCCTGCTGTATAAAAAGGCTGTTACTCTTTAGAGTCAATTCATCCTTCCACAGCAGGAAATTTGCCTGAGCCATAAAGGATCAAATTAGCCTACATGAGATAGGACAGAGCAGGTCAAGATGTCTACTGAGAATTACTGGTGTGACCTTACAAAGTTCTAGAGAGTTGGAAAAAGCAATCACTACTGAGTTATCCTTTTGCAAGTTTCATTGTTCATCTTTAATATCTTGTGCTCTGAGAGATCCAGTTTTGCTGATTTTGGAAGCTCATACAATATTATTCCTGTACTTTCTTTGGTTCCAATTCTTGTTTGATGAAATGATTCTCATGCATTGTTGTAATGCAATTCTAATCTATTACTTTCTAACCAAGTCAGCTCTTCATTCGTATTCTTTGTTTTATTCATTAAATAAGAAGACAAATCTTCACTAACAAGTGTTTTGCTCATCCCAGAACAATGGCATTTCCATTTCAAACAACAGTATTAAGAATTCAACCCAGAGCTAGGAATTAGAGCTTTGAGGTTTCTTTGGATTGCTGAATATGGCATCTATGGTTACTGTATAATGGCTGGCTTAGTAAATATACAGGTGAAGCTACTGAGACACAATTAAAGCCTTCATACATAGAGTTTGACATTTTTTAGATTTTATCACAATAAAACTTAGAATTGAAATCCCTATCTATCTATCTATCTATCTATCTATCTATCTATCTATCTATCTATTATCTATCTATCTATCTATCTATCTATCTATCATCTATCTATCTATCTATCTATCTATCTATCTATCTATCTATCTATCATCTATCTATCATCTATCTATCTATCTATCTATCTATCTATCTATCTATCTATCTATCTATCTATCTATCTATCATCTATCTATCTATCTATCCATCTATCTATCATCATCAATCAGGTTGTTCCTGATCAAACTGATACATTATTGGTCAAATGTTATTGACATAGACTTGAACATGTTAGTCTATTCTCTAATATACCACACACACTAAGGTCCCTAGCATATTATCACCTTAATAAGGTGATAAGTACAGAGCTCGCACTGGATTTTGCATCCACAGACTCTACTTCTACCCCTTATGAATTAAGGAGTTAGTAAAGAGTTTTCTACTGACCACCCACATGTGGGCTTATTTTTATGGTGGGCAAAGATTTAAGCCTGACATCAGTGAGTACAAATACTAAATGGCAAGGTACAATATAAACTATAACCACAACTCTATTTACTACATTTGGATTTCTATTTTTTTTTCACAAAGCATATTTTTTTTCTCTAAAATTCATGTTTTTTATTTCTTTAAAAAAGTGTAACAACCATGAAAAACTCTAATACAAAACAGTTGAGGTCCTATAAAAGCAGTCCGATAGAAGTCCTTGGGAGCTATGCTGATCCTATTGGACTTTTTTTAGCCATTCAGACTTTTAGACCTTTTTTGGGGGGGGTTGCTAGTAATTGATATTAAGATATTAGACATATCTAATTATGGTTTCAATGAGCTCTGATAGCACTAAAATGCAACCTTTAATAAATGGTCCTCCCCATGTCTGTTTTATGAAATTTGCACCTGGACCCCTTTAGTAAATGATCCCTTTTGTGCTCAGCTTAATGAAGCATAAACTGAAAGAGGCCTTTTTAAATACATTTTCTTCATTCTTAATCAAGAAAAATCAAGCAGTCATTCCCCTTATCACAATATTCTCTTTTTGAAATCTAAAACAAACCTTAAAGCCAACAATGATTCTCATGATGTTGGTTGTTAAAAATAAAATAGATATTTAAAAAAAGCCAAAATGGTACTAAAACTGTGTCCCAATGCAGCATTCCATGCCTAAACCAAGAATGTTGAGCTTCAGTTGAACCAACAGCAACTGAATACTAGGGGGCTGATTTACTAAAACTCTAATTTACCTCATTTTCTCTGAAAACAAAGTCAACCTAAATCCCTTCCACAAATTGAACTCATTTATCAATAATTTTTCTCAAAAGAATCTGAGCAACAAAAGTACACAACAAATTCAAGCGTCAATTTGTATCATACAACTGATGCTCCAAAAATTTTAAATTATCGAGTTTCAGCTACGAGAATTAAACTTTTTCTGATCATCGTATGAAGACCCCAACTTTTTCAGATTATCTAGCATAGATCACAATTTCAAGAAACAACTTCAGAGACATCTGTCATTGACTTCTAGATCACCTTGATTTGAGATGGTGTACTTTCAGATTTGGCTTTTTAGCAGCTTTGGGGTATAATACATCTCTAAAAAAGTTTTTTTCATCAAAAAATGTGAGCCCCCCCCAAAAAAAACCATGACCAGAAGAAATTTAGGTTTACTAAATGGGCCCCAAAGAAAAAAACTAAGAGAGCACATTTAGATTTCTTGGTGCCAGTCCTTTGTTTGTCAACAAATCATTCTGCTTGGGCTTCATATGAAGTATGAAAATTGTCTTTCTCTTCCCAAACAAAGCTAAGGCTGGGAATATATAAACAATTTATTGGATAAGGGGTCTTTGAAATATATTTACATGAAAAACAGTAGGGGTATCTAATATCCTATTTAGAAAAAAAAACATTTTAAGTTTTAGGTCTTAAAAACCATAATACAAGGCTGGTGGGTTCCATGCTGTTATGATCAACTTATTACACAAGTTGTTGCTGGATTGTTAGTGCCACTTAGGAGATAATTTGTGTTCTGTAACACGCTGTGTCACACCAGGACACGTTCTTTTGAATTGAGCTAAATGATGGGCATGCATAGAGAGGTACTCTGTATCGATGAGGAGGTGGTTTTTAGCAAATTTCTGTCACTACATTAGCATGAATAGTTTTGAATTCTCAGGTAATTAACTTTGGTTCATGGTGAACTCGATGTAATGATGGCAGACAATATTCTCTCCAATGTCATTTCACTGTACACATGTCAGCCAATGCAAATTGGCCAATTTCCTCTCTTAATGACATTTGAAAACAGCAGGTGCGCATGGAAGTAAATTCAAATTCGATTTCCCATGTACGCGCCCATCAGAACCAAACAAATAAACGTTATTCCTTAATCATCCATTTAACTGCATTGTTTAGTTGCGCATTTCCAAATTATTAGTTAGTCTGTGTAGTGTAAGGTTTATGGAAAGATGAAGTTTAAACCATAAGTTCTTCTTATTTAACTAAGTAGGGGAAGACAATGTCATGTCTTGAGGGAGATGCATCTATTCTCACATTTCTTCTGTCTGCCTAAAGGCTGAGCCCAGTAGAACATTGTAGGTGTTATATATACAGCAGTCTCGCTTCATTATATGACCAGTAACTCAATTAAATTAGGGGTTTGGTCATGATTTCTATGGTGTATTTTTTGGTCTGTATTTCTGGTGTATTTCTTTTAGTTGTAATACTGGCATGTAGGCACCATCTCAGGTCATTTTGCCTGGTCATGTGCTTTCAGAAAGAGCCAGCACCTCATGATGAAACTGCTTTCAGATAAGCTATTGTTTCTTCTACTCATGTAGGCACCATCTCAGGTCATTTTGCCTGGTCATGTGCTTTCAGAAAGAGCCAGCACCTCATGATGAAACTGCTTTCAGATAAGCTATTGTTTCTCCTACTCAATGTAACTGAATGAGTCGCAGTGGGACTTGGATTTTTAATATTTAGTGCTATTCTCATATCTACCAGGAGCTGTTATTTTGTGTCAATACGCAATATGGCTACATTTCTACAACAATTAACAAATTAGCTCTGTAAAATAAAATTGTTAAAGTAGATAAACAGGGGTCAAATATAAAAAAATGATCACTATAGAACTAGTGAGAGAATGCTAGGACTAAAATACTGAAGGGAAGAAGATGGCTTAGAGCCTTATGCTGTACAGGGTAAAATCTTTTTCTTCACTTGTGATTCATTTCCTGGTACATATGCTTGCAGGAGAGGAGAAAATAATTGAACTCACATATTAATATTAACATGAAACCTAATTTCTTCAATTCTAAAGAGAACTTTAATTTTATTGACCATAGTACTATATATTGATGCATAATGATGAAATCTGATCACTGCTTCTGTAATGTGAGTTTTTATTTAACGTGTCTTGAAAACTCCCTTCTCTGGATGTTCTCTAGTTTCATAATCTCTTTTCTTCTGGACTGAAGACCAACATTGTTCTGATTTTCTGTTCAAGCCTTTAAGAAGCACTGGTATTATTTTACCCTGCCTTTTTCTTGCAGGTCTCTAACAAACCTTCATATTAATGCTTTAAGTTATATAAGTGGAACAAGCAAGTGGAACAAACAAATACAAAGTGAAATGTTGTGTGGAACGATTATAAATGAAGCCTGCTTCAAATGGGATTAGCTGAAGACAAAACTGAAGGTTAGCTAAATGGATAAGTCAATGTCCTTTCCTAGGAATCATCCATTGGCCTGTAAGGGAACCTGTACGGTCATTGCTAATCTCTATTGAATTCTTTTTTCAGAAAATCAATATAAATATGTTTAGTACCAAGGGATTGTGCGGGTCACACAGTTCATCACATAAAAATGGACTACACCTCAGTCACACGGTTACGAACATGTTCCTTTGATTTATTTGGCAGGAGACTTACTGGATCGATCATTTTATTAGAAGAATGGAGGCTAAATGCATGGCTAGGATAATTCTGTTTCATGATCCAACTAGAACATGTTACTCTACATTGGTCACAGTAATAGCTTATTTATGCAATGATTTGATTTTGTGTATTTTCAGGGAGACTTTCATATTAGAAGATTAGAGGGTCTGCAGAGGTTAGAGCTGACTCATTGGGTTCATCTTTGTAAAATTCACAAATAACTTCTCAAAATGCCTTTTCAATTGTATTTTTTGTCACTGAATATTGTAATACATGCATCACTGTTATTTTGCAAAGTAAACATTTTAAAGGAGAAGTAAAGCTTGACTAAAGAAGAAGGGTAGAAATGTTGTGCATTATGTTTTGTGCTTCTGTACCAGCCCAAGGCAACCACAGCCCTTTAGAAGTAAAGATCTGTGTCTCCAAAGATGCCCCAGTAGCTCCCCATCTTCTTTTCTGCTGATTCACTGCACATGCTCTGTGCTGCTGTCACTTACTGAGCTTAGGGACCCACTCACAATATAGAATAGAAATGTCACAATATAAGGCTGATTAGTAATTAATACACATAATTACTACATGGCAGCACAGAAACCAGTGCAATTATCTTCAGAATTTAATAATCAGCAAACCTGTAGCATTAGCTTATATTACAGCCAGGGAAGCTCATTTTCTGATGGATAATTAGTGACGAGCCCTAAGCTTACCTTCTCAACAGCTGCTCAGAGCCCACTGAGCATGTGAGTGTCACAGACACTTTCCAAGATGGTGACCCCCTGTGACAAGTTTAAAGTCCTGGATCATTGCTGCTATTGACAAGCTGAAACTTTAGGCTAGTGTAATAAGTTTAGTATATAAAATATGTCATTTTTAGCCATATTCATTTTTAGGGTTTAGTTGTCCTTTAAAATGAACAGGACAAACATTTACTAAGCAAAATAGTTAAAAGATGCCTCACTGGAGGTTGGATAGGAAGCTATAGGGCAATATTTTCCAGGCCCACCCCTTTCAGGTCATGATCAGCCCCACCTTAGCATATCACCAGGTTATATGAAGTAGATATGAAAACACTGCTGAATCATTTCGCCATAAATTCAACAATATCTGTTCAACAATAACCATTCTTGATCTAACTTTTAATTGCCCCTGAGTATGGGTCTCCCTGAGTATTGAGAAGAGCAAATTACCATTTTCCCCTAAGCTTACACTAATTGGCCTTTAGGCTAGACCCCTCCCTCCCAAGCAGGGACACCATCGGGGGGGGACAAGTTTCCTGGGCCCGGGCATGAAGGGGGGCCCGGCAGTGTTGCACTTTTGAAAGAGCCAGGCCCCCTCTTGACAAACTGGCAATCTGGGCGGCTAAGTGGCAAATGAGATTCAATGTTGATAAATGTAAAGTCATGCACCTGGGATGTAAAAATATCCACTTATACCCTTAATGGGACTGCACTAGGCAAATCCATTATGGAAAAGGACCTTGGAGTCCTTGTAGATAATAAACTTGGCTGTAGCAAGCAATGCCAGTCAGCAGCATAATAAGGTCTTGAGCTGTATTAAAGGGGCATAGAGGAGGGGGTCATTCTTCCACTGTATAGAGCACTGGTAAGACCCCCATCTAGAATATGCCGCATAGTTTTGGTCTCCATCACTCAAACAGGACATTATTGTATTAGAGAGGGTACAGAGAAGGGCAACTAAGCTGGTAAAGGGAAAATCTTAGCTATGAGGAAAGACTGGCCAAATTGGGGATGTTCACACTGAAGAAGAGGCGCTTAAGGGGAGATATGATAACTATGTATAAATATATAAGGGGATCATATAATAATCTCTCTAATGATTTATTTACCAGTAGGCCTTTCCAGCTGACACAAGGTCACCCATTCCGATTAGAAGAAAAGAGGCTCCGCCTAAATATTGGGAAGGGGTTTGTTACAGTGAGAGCTGT
This sequence comes from Xenopus petersii, assembly GCA_038501925.1. Taxonomy (NCBI): domain Eukaryota; kingdom Metazoa; phylum Chordata; class Amphibia; order Anura; family Pipidae; genus Xenopus; species Xenopus petersii. The sequence continues at coordinate 152,966,352 of CM076678.1, forward strand.
GAAGATGTGAAATTGTCTCCCTGAATCAGTGGTACAGGCTGATACATTAGATAGGTATAAGGAAGGGTCGGATGCTTTATTCACCAGTAGCTCCTCCCAGTAGACAGGAGGGAACCAATGAGATTAGAGGAGGGAAAGGGGTGTTACAGAGAGAGCTGGGAAGTGAATCAGTGGTACAGGCTGATACATTAGATAGGTATAAGAAGGGGTTGGATGGTGTTTAGCAAGTGAGGGAATACAGGGATATGGGAAATAGCTCATAGTACAAGTTGATCCAGGGACTGGTCCCATTGCCATTTTGGAATCAGGAAGAAATTTTTCAAAAAAGGCAAATAGGAGAGGCTTCAGATGGGTTTTTTGCCTTCCTCTGGATCAACTGGCAGTTAGGCAGGTTAAAAAAAGTTAAAAGATTAAACTTGATGGATGTGTGTCTTTTTTCAACCTAACTTACTGTGTTACTATGTTACTATGTATTTGTGGAAAGGCCACCAAGGCCCAGGCATAGGGTGGCAGGATTTTAGGGGGCGGCATGCTGCCCAACCACACCCACATTGGTTCAGAAACACTGGGGATGCGCAGGAAAAAAAATATTTTTTTTAAATTTCCCATGCACCAATCCCCATTGCACCGGTCTCGATGATGAAAATTTGTGCAAATAAAAGGATGGGAATGGGGGCCTAGGGGTGCCCACTATGTAAATCCGGCCCTGGTCATACTCCCACCTCCAACACTCCCTTCTCCAATGCCAATATGGGTCCCTGGTTCATGTGCAAGAAGACAGTTATGCTTCTACTCACATCTCTTTATTTTTCAGCATTTTCTTTACCAAGTACATTTCCATGAAAAAAAAGAATTTTTTATTCATAAATGTTATTTTCTCCCTTGCTCAGCTTGAAATTAAAGTACAAAAACTGTCAGGCTCTCACAAGTCTTAGCAAAGCCTTCGGGTCAGACAAGTCACTTCAAAGTCAGAGCAGGTCAGAGGATTCATAATGTTTCCACTTATAGAAGTATGAAGAGTGTACAGCAGCTATAACAAGTGTCTAAATCATATTCTGTACATAGGCAGACATCCCAACATGGCAAGAACTGCTTTGTTTATCCCTTTGTTTCAGAGGAACAGACAGATGTTTGTTAGCTTCTTGGAAGATTTGAAGAGTATTAAAGAAAGGACCAATCTGTACTTAAAGCATGGCTAAATGTTACACACTGCCAGAAAAAATCAATGCATCGTCAGCTCCAGCTCTAGTTAGAAAAAATAACTAGAAATGTGTATTTTACAAATGTTGTGCCTAGTAAAATAATTTAAGCATGAAAAAAATACATATTTAAAAATGATTGATGCAGAGGCCTATTGATCAAAATTTGTTTTTGTGTAATTTTAGAGGGTTGTCTACTAACCCATAATTTAGAAAAATTCAAGTGTTTGCTTATTTATCAAAAAGATCATAATATAAAAAAACTAAATTGAAGAAAATCACGAAAAAAACTCAAATACCTGAGATTCAAAAATGTGAATACATTGAAGAAATAACATTAAAAAAATACTTCAAATTTGCCTGAAAACTCTTCTATATGACCTCACAAGTTTTACTTGCACTTACAATTAGGGGCAGATCTATCAATGGTCAAAGTGAATTCGAGGGAATTTTCAAAATAAAAAAATTCGAAATTCGAAGTAATTTTTTGGGTACTTCAACCATCGAAAAGGATATTTCGACTCTGAATTCGACTTCGGATTAATTTAGAAGTAAAATAGTTAGAATATTCGACCATTCAATAATCGAAGTACTGTCTCTTTAAAAAAACTAGACTTCAATACTTCGCCAAATTAAACCTGCCGAAGTGCTATGTTAGCCTATGGGGACCTTCTAGAGCATTTTTGGAAGTCGAAGTAAAATCGTTCGATCGTTCGCTGAAATCCTTTGAATTGTTCGATCGAAGGATTTTACTTCGACCGCAGGATACCCAGATTCGATGAAAAAAACTTCGATATTCAAAGTCGAAGTATTTCAATTCAATGGTCGAATTTCTAAGTATTTTTAACTTCAAAATTTGACCCTTGATAAATCTGCCCCTTAAGTGTTTTTAAAAGCATAATTAAAATTCCTAATTTTTTTAAAAAAAATATTGAATTGTGGTTAAAAAAATTTAATTGCAGTAAAAAATAAAATTGAGCATTAATAAGTCTGCTACCAAGTTTTGTTGTGTGTGTGTCTAGAGCACTAAACAGGGTATGCAGATTTCTCAGTAAATACATTTATAGGGCTTGGTTCGGCCCACTAAGAGCAATCAATGTGCTTCCTTCCTTTTTCTGCTATGATGAGCTTCAATTTGGAGAGGCTTTTGACTTTGTTGAGCGTCAATTGTTCATAGTAAATAATGTTAGTGTCAAGAAAATATTTTATAGTGTAAATACATAGCTAAGGTCTTTCAATTGAATTTTTCCAATTGTTGTTACAGTATCTCGTTGACATCATTTATATTTTGTGACATTTACATGAAGCAGCTACGCTGGAAACTTTGTGTAAGATATAACAATATTTTAAGTAGATTTAGTACATACACCTATTATGACGTACAATTAAAGGGCGTTTCTCATGACTTAAGAATGCCCTGAGATATTAAAGGTACAGGTATCAAAAAACACCTTTGGGAACAGGGCAGAAAGGAAACTTTAATAGGACTGGCAAACTTATACTTGTCTTCTGATGTTGTTTAACTATTCATCATAATCCCAAAATGAATAACATTTTACACCTATTGGTTCTCCATAACAGCATTAAATATTTTTTTTTAGTGATCCTGAACTATAATGCTCCCCTACTCCCTATGATTGATCTTGTTCATGAAATTACTTTAAAGGTATACTGTCATGGGAAACAATTTTTTTTTTCCAAAATGAATCAGTTAATAGTGCTGCTCCAGCAGAATTCTGCACTGAAATCCATTTCTCAAACAGATTTCTGACATGGGGCTAGACATATTGTCAATTTCCCAGCTGTCCCAAGTCATGTGACTTGTGCTCTGATCTGAGTGACTTCAATCACTCTTTACTGCTGTACTGCAAGTTGGAGTGAAATCACCCCCTCCCTTTTCCCCCCCAGGAGCCAAACAAAAGAACAATGGGAAGGTAACCAGATAGCAGCTCCCTAACACAAGATAACAGCTGCCTGGTAGATCTAAGAACAACACTCAATAGTAAAAACCCATGTCTCACTGAGACACTTTACATTGAGAAGGAAAAACAGCAGCCTGCCAGAAAGCATTTCTCTCTTAAAGTGCAGGCACAAGTCACATGACTGGGGCAGCTGGGAAATTGACAAAATGTCTAGCCCCATGTCAGATTTCAAAATTGAATATAAAAAAGATCTGTTTGCTCTTTTGAGAAATGGATTTCAGTGCAGAATGCTGCTGGAGTAGCACTATTAATTGATGCGTTTTGAAAAAACATGTTTTCCGATGACAGGATCCCTTTAAGGACCACTCAGTGGTGCTCCTCTCCTCTTCTGCACCATAGCTGTCACATGGAATGCGGTGCTATGACATCATCATGTAGACACGTGGTGTCATTGCATTGCATTTGGCACCAAAACTCAAATAAACAGACGTCAAAGACCTGGGTTCAATGCCCCAATATAGGTCTTACTTCTGTCAGTTCTTGGGTGTGAATAAATTGCTTTTTCTAACTAATTTCTGGTTTCTGCATTGATTCTGACTACGCTGATCACTGCCTGCCCTGACTTCTGCCTTGATTTTAAATTTGTGCTTCTTAACCCTTATGGGCTTATTTATCAAAAATCAAATTTGTGAGGTTTTACAGCTTTTTTCTTACTTCAAATGAGTGTTTGTTTAGTTATTAAAAATGTCAAATTTCAAATGCTAGATTAAATACAATCATGGAAAAAACGTGACTACCTCAAATTTCTAAATTCAAAAAACTTGAATTTGTGAGTTTACAAACTCAAAACTTGAATTAAAAAATGGCTTGAACGCCCATTGACGTCTATATGAACTCACAAGCTTTTAGATACCTACGATTTACATTCGAGTTTTTTGTGTTTAATGAATACCAAATATTCTAATATATTTGTAAGTTTTTGTTCAGAAAAAAATTAAATTGTGGCAAAAAATTTGATTTGAACCCCTTAGGGTACTGTGTATTTTTTTGCCTGCCTGTACTACAGCTTTCTCCTTGATGTTAACTTCCACCTCGGGAAGGCTGCTGAGCCCTTAGCCATACATGTCCTAATGTATAGGGCATTCAGTTGCTGCTCTAAATTTACATTCACCACAGCCAAACATGCCTAAATGACTCATCTGTACATATGCATAGGAAGAATATCTAGAAAACATGTCTTAATATTAAGTGCATGGTACATTATAGCTGGAGTATTGCATAGATTCCCAGTAATATGCAGCTTTTAGGCTTGTGTTTGGGGCCCTCAGATGGGCCTACCAGATTGATATCTGGCTGAAAAAACCCCATCGGGATGAGGACAGCATTAGCTCATTGATCATCTGCCATTATAGTTATCCCCAGGGTCAAATGATTGATTAACCTGATATGGCCCACCTCATATACTTTGGCAACCTCTCCAATCAAATTCTTAGTTCAGTTGGACTTCCTAAGTTGTGCATATGACTGACATGCAGGCTTGGGGATGGGTAGGGGACGTGGTGCCTCCTGCATCCCTCAGCTGCCCCTCATGAATACAGTTTTGCTGAATACAGGCAGCACTGTATTCATGGTTTAAATGCAGATCAATGCACTTTGTTTTGGAGCACAATTCATATCCAGGCAGGGTGCAAAATACAAAAACATGGCAGATTGTATACTTTTTTGCTTTACACCATGCCTTGCATGTAGTAAATGACCACTGATATGTCTATTGCAAGTATTCCTCTTTAGAAAGATAATATTATTAATAATCCAGAACATTTTTGATTGAATAGCAATGGAAAATTTACGTGGGCGAATATGTCTGGCTGTCAGATATGCATCACAGGTTGGCCGAAACAGATGTGATAACATCACAGAGATGGGACAAAGGGACCCATATCTGTCTAACTGACGGCAAAAATAATCTCATCTCAGTTGCTACATTTCATATGCTTATCAGCTGAGGGGTTTTGGCAGAGATCATCCAAGACATTTGTGGACGAGGATCAACGCAGATAAATATTCTCTGATACAATAAGAAGTTCTTGCAGCCGCTCCACAAAATAAATTGAAATGGGTGAATTGGCTGGGGGAAAAAATGAAAGGGATCATCAGATCAAAGTTATACGCAAGCTGTGCAAAATACTATGCCATAGCTGCCATGGCCAGGGTCCGTTTAAAGCAGTTGAAAGATTAGGGATAAAGTCGTAAACATTTGTCCACACAACCGTGTAGAACAAAATAATCTGGGAGCTTTTAAACTCCAGAGAACTGGAGGGTTCTTATGATGCAAAAAGATTTTAAAAGTGCATTTATGTGGAAAAAAGAGGTTCAGTGGACACTACCTCAAAAAAAGGAAGAATTTATCCAAATGAATATAATACAAAGGTATTTCCATTCTCCCAACAATGATAGCAAAGATAATGTCAAGGTAAATCCACAATATGTCAAAATAATGAAGGCTTAGTTTAATTGTAATGTGCTTAACTATGACTTTATGTTGCATGTTATTGCTCTGCATATACCCTAAAATAATCTGGGAGAATGCAATCGTTTTTAATCGGGGTGTATTGCCCCAATATTGCCTGTATTAAATGTTTTTAATTGAGAACATACGCATCAGAGAGATATGCATTTTGTAAATAAAATGTTATAAAGCAATGGAAGAATAAATCATTCCATTCGGCTGGTTTACAAACATTGATCCACTTGGATTATTTGCTAGTATTAGGCTAATCTGCATATAGTAGCATTCTATTAGAGATGATACTATGGGTTACTGAACTTTTTAGAAATGCACCCAGTGTTATTAAATTAGTTAGAATGTGCTTCTTATGTTGGTTATAATTGAGCTCGTTTGTAGGATAGCTGATTTATCTTCCCATGATGACATCAGATGGGCATTTATCCATGCTAACGAATTAATAGACAAGGCCACATGCTTTTTCTTGCTTTAAGACATTTCTACAGGGTGGAGTCAAAGCAACATAAGACCAGAGGGGAAGCAAAGAACTGGAGGGGATGAAGCTGTAGGACAACGTGGAAAGACTGGAAATGGATTTCAAGAGAGTGCTGTAAGCTCAGAAAGACCACAGAAAAGAGACGTTTTGCAGTAATAAACTGATATGGGTGTTTGGATGGTCATGTTAAACAAAGCAATGTTTATATCCAATAGGATGCATCTGTATGTGACTGCAAATCAAACCACCATATTTATTATACAAATGGTTTACCATACAAAATTTTTTCTCATGTACATTAAACAGTTCTACGTATGTCACTTTTGCCACTTTTGCCACTTCTTGCACATTCTACATTTTATCCAAATAATACAATTTTTTTTAAATGATTTCCTTTTTCAATGTAAAAAGTAGCTCTTACTTGATCCCAACTTCATTAATCCTTATTGAAAGCAAAACAATCCTGCTAGGTTTAATACATGCTCAAATCTTATTTTAGTAGACTACTGGGGCCCATTTATTAAACCTCAATTTTTCTGGTCAAGGTTTTGAGGGGTAAAACTTGAATTTTTCTTGGAAAAAAACTTGAATTTTTAGAGATTTATTATTTCCCCAAAGCTGCTAAAAATCCAAATACAAAAATACCCCATCTCAAACATGTCAAGATCATGCAGAAGTCAATGTCAGATGCCCCTGAAGTTGTTTCTTGACATTGTAATCTGCACTGGGTAATCCAAATATCTGTGGTTTTCATCTCATAATCAGAAAAAGAGCAGTTTTCTCAGCAAAAACTCAAAATCAATTAAAAAGCAATAACATTTAGTTTGTACTGTACCATTTGAAACTTGATTGAAGCACATTTTGTCGTGACTTTTTTAGAGAAAAATGATTGATAAATTAGTTAAAATGGTGGAAGGGCGTTTGGTCGGATTTGTTTTCATAAATAAATGAGATTAATTGGAGTTTTAGTAAATAAGCCCCTTAAAGAATGAAGATCCACATTTTCAAAAAGATCCATTATCCGGAAAACCCCAGGTCCCCAGCATTCTGGATAACAGGTCCCCATACCATTTATTTGGTCCTCTTTTAAAAAAGGGTACATTTGTAGTTTCTTATTTTTCATGCAACACTCAAGTTGTCCTTTGTCTGAACAGGGCATATTTGTTATTACCCATTCTATATGTAGATGTAAGGGATAACATAGGGGGCGCTGTGGAGGCAGATGGAAAAAAGGTAATTCTTTCAGGCAGGGACTGGCTGTGCACACAAGGAACTAAAGGGCAGGACAGGAACAGGGAGAAGAGGACATAGAATCAAAACAGAATGAGGAGTAGATTGGACAGGAACAAGGACAGTGCGGGTGTAGTTCAGATCAGGAGGCAGGAGCAGACTGGTAGGATAGAGCAGGGTGGTGCGGGCATAGATCGGGAGCAGACTGAAAGGATAGGACAGGGTGGTGTGGGTGTAGATTAGATCAGACTGGGGACTGAATAACAGAAGGACTGGATAGCAGGAGGACTGGATAGCAAGAAAGAGAAAGATAAGGGTCAGGCTTGGTAGACGAGATTCAGACAGTATTGGAGGGAGGAGCAGAGCAAGACTCAGAATAGCGAGAAAGACAAGGCAGGGCAAGGTCAAGGAAAGGTTAAAGCAAAGCAAGATAAAGGTCAAAACAGGACTGGAACCGGAGTAGGAACAGGCAGGGCAAGGTTTTAAGCAAGACAGGATAAGAGCAAGGCAAGGTAACAAGGCAAGGTTCAGGGTAAAGGCAGGACAAGGCAGAAAAAGGTCCAGGCAAGACAAGACAGAAAAGGAAACTGGCTAGAACAGGAACCTTAGCTAGGGACAATGCCACAGTGGTATTTTAGGTAATGCTCAGGCAAGGAGTGTGAGGTGGGCTAGCCTTAAATAGGGCAGAGTCAGACCTGGATGGCTGACTCCAAACCACCAATCAGGCTGCTGCTGGGCTAGGGCTGCAAAGGCCAGGTAATAGATAGTGAGCAACCCTGAAACCTGCTCACCTGGCCCAATGGTTAAGGCACAGAGCCAGAAACCCAAAGGTCCCTGGCTTGAATCCCAGCAAAGCCTGACATTAGATTTCTATACTGTACCATCATTGATCAATAATGTTTACAATAATTATTAATACATTTTACAGAATAGAACCAGGACAAATGGACTACATATTCCAAAAATATGTACAGTCCTGGGGAAGTAAGATTACAGTAAAATTTGTGTTAAATCTGGCAACGCTGATTTACAGTTGTGCATAAAAGTTTGTGAACCCTTTTAAATGTTCTGTATTTTTATATGAATGCGACCTAAAATATCATCTGGTTATTTATTGGTTATAATTACAGTAGGGATCTGCAAATTTGACCCATTTCGTTTCGCCAAAAATTCACCGCGGGCGAAATGTCGCTGAAGCCCATTAAAGTCTATGGGCGTCAAAAAAATTTTGTCGCATGACAACATTTTTTTGACACGTGTCTTTTAATTTTGACACACAACACCATACAAGTTTATGTGAGTCATTTCTTCGCGAAACAAGGCAAAAAATTCACCTATCCCTAGTTATAAGAATGGGGTTCCAGTAAAGCCTGATCACACATAGGAGATGTCTGAGTAGGGATGTAGCGAACTGTTCGCCGGCGAACTAGTTCGCGCGAACCTCGACTGTTCGCATCCGCCACAAGTTCGCAAACGTCGCGCGACGTTCGCCAATAGGCGTTCGCGTCAAAATCGTTCGACCATTCGATCATTCGATCGCTAAAATCGAACGATTTTCGTTCGAATCGAACGATCAAAGCCATTGGATTGAATGAAATCATTCGATCCAATGGCTTCAATCGTTCGATTCGAACGAAAATAGTTCGATCGAACGATTAAAATCCTTCGATCGTTCGAATCTAACGATTTTCGGATGTTCGAAGTTCGCGAACTGTTCGCGAACTGTTCGCGAACTGTTCGCATTTTTTGCCGGTGTTCGCGAACGGCGTTCGCGAACACATTGTCGGCGGTTCGCTACATCCCTATGTCTGAGGACCTCATAGAAAGAACTGTTGACGCCCATAAAGCTGGAAATGGTTACAAGACTAGAGTTTGGACACCACCAACCAACAGATTGGGTAAAATTTAAAAACCATAGTTATCCAGAATTGGTTGACCATCAAAGATAACTGTAACTGCAAGTCGTCTAACAGTCTAGACTCTAGAGAGGTAACAAAGGAGCCCAGAGTGACTTACTGTATAAACAACTGAATGGCCTGTCTCACGTTGCGAATGTTGATGTTCATGAGTCAAACTTCAGGAAAACACTGAACAGCAGTGGTATGTATGACAGGGTAGCAAGGAGAAAGTCACTGCTCCCCCCAAAATATTGCCACAGTTTGCTAAAGATCATGTGGACAAACCATAAGGATACTGTAAGAATGTTTTGTGGACAGATGAAGGCAAAATAGAACTTTTTAGCTTAAATGAGGAGCATTATATTTTAAGACAGAAAAACACTGCATCCCATCTGTTAAACATGTTGGTGTGAGTGTTCTAGTTTGGGCCTATTTTGCTGCATCTAGGCCTGGACAGGTTGCCATCATTGATGGAACAATACATTTTCAACTACACCAGATAATTCTAAAGGAAAATGGGAAGTCATTTGTCTGTGAAAAAAAAAAAATCAGCCGCATCAGAAAAATTTTGGCCCGAGTTGCACAAATAAAAATTGTTGACTTTAAACGCATTTGGAGAAAATAGGCGTGCATATAAAATTTTCACCCATTGTCATTAATGAATTTCACAAATATTTTGCCGTTTTTTGAATTTCGTGGGAAATTCACAAATTTTTTGGCGAAGCGAAATGGGACAAATTCGTCCCATCACTACTGATCAACAGTTACCGAAAACATTTAGTTGCAGATATTGTGGCACAAGGCGGTCTGAGAGCACAATTCACTTACTTTCGCCAGACGCAGATATGTTATTGGATCTTTTTTTTTTATTAACTTTGAAACTCAACCACTGAAAAAAAATTCTTGATCAAACTCAATAAAAATGACTGCAATTTATTTCTCTTTTTTTCTCACTGGCGTATTTACAATAAAACTTCAATCAGAAAATGTTAACGTCTTAAGACATGGGATAAAAAAACTCATTGTTCCATATATTTTTAGGAATTTGACTGTTTAGGACACTAATAAATAAAATAGTTTGAATGTTGATACACCTCTATTTGTCTTTTATAGCAGCATGCCATATTTTAAGTGCCACATTGTTTCATTAAAATTTTTGAGACTTTTTTCAATTGATTAATGTTGAAAAGTCGAGATTGCATTTTGTATCTAAGAATAAAACATGGATTTAAATAAAGCTGTCCCTTAGAGTTAAAGAGTATAATATCTAATAAAGAAACTGGGCTTTGATAGTTTTAAAGTAATGTTTCTAAAACTCATTTTATTTAGGGAATTCCTGTGCATCGACAGAAAATGCTTACACTGAAATCCTGTCCATTTGTACTGTAAATGAAATCACTTTTTGACAGCTGACCACCTAGTCTGACTGCTCCAGACCAATTTGTCTATTAGACAGGACTACATGGGAATTGGTCCTTATCTCAGAACATCAGACTTTCTCTAGTTTTTTTCTTACAAATATGCTTTAACAGACATCCTAATTTTTGAAAATGCATTTTTTTCTCTATTGACATTCCTATTCCGTATTGAAGTTGGGAGGTGTTGAAAAGCAAGGTTTTAGCTTGATTAATGCAGCCTCTGAGAGTCTAAACTTCATCTTGGCAGACTGTCCCTAAAGATATTTCATGTCTTTTTCTCAGCTCCAGAGGAGTAAACAGGTAAACCTGCCAGAAAACAGTTTGAGTGAACATAGAAGTATTTTGCTGACATAAAAAAAGAACATCATTATAGCTTCTCCTTGTTAATAAAAAGATGAACATTTTCACATAGATTTTTGTACATTTATCAAGAGCCTAGCATTAATGTAATAAGGATGTCACCTTGCAAGATCCTTCATCAGACAAACTGTGAAAAGATGCTCTACGGATCTACTTAATAAACTGTTATCAAAATGTTAGCTCCAACAGTTAAGACACAGTCGTTTTCTCACTTAGATGCTGCCGTCATTTGTCATTGATGTCTGCCATCATTTATTTATACATTTCGTAGAATAGAATTTCCAGCAAATACAAAATAACATCTGTTGACTTTATTCAGGAGACATTGGTGTGGCTGGTTTGAAGAATATGGCTTTTCCTAAGGTTGTCATTAGGCACCTTTCCTGGAGATCACAAAGGAAGACGTGTGAACAAGCAAAAGGTTGGAATTATGGCCTTCACTGTGAGTAAGATCTTTATAAAATGCCTATTAAGAAAGTAGGTCAGGAATATAGTTTCTAATGGTGAAGAAAAAAGGGTACCCAACAATTACTTCCAACAATTTCTAGATACCACTGGAAAAAGTGCAGAGATGTACAACTAGACTGGTGAAATAAATGTAAGAATTACTTCTTACATTTACTTATCACGACTAAAAAAGACTGCATAAAGACTACCAAGGTTGGGGTTGTTTTCTATTTAGAAAAAGAGCTTATGAGAGGACATGATTTCTCTTTACAAGTACATTTGAAGATATTGTTGACCAGTGATCCACAACCAGTGGCTTGTGAGCAATATGTTGCTCTCCGTTCCTTGGATGTTGCTGCCAGTGGTCTCCAAGCAGGTGCTTCTTTTGGAAATCCTGGCTTCAAGGCAAGCTTTAGTTGCATAAAAACCAGATGTACTGCCAAACAGAGCCCCGTGTACCGTAGGCTGCCAGTCCACACAGTGGCTACCAATTGCTAATCAAATCCCATATTTTGCACCCCCTGGGAACTTTTTGCATGATTATGTTGCTCTCCAACTTTGTTTTACATTTACATTAAAAAAAGGTTGGGGACCCCTCCAGTAGCTTGGAAACCTTTGTCTCACAGAAAAGGTCAATGAACCATTTGAAGCAGACCAAATTGGTAACTTACGAAACCACAGTTGGGAAATCCATAAATTGTTTCACACCAAATACTCCTGGAATGTATATTTTGTACCTCTGACTTTGTAGGTTAGTTATATTAAGGGAATTACTTCACTGACTAATTGGATCCAGCATTCCTCGCTTGCTAATAATGACCTCTCCCCGTGCTGAGTCAACTCTTTTTCATATTTAAAATGTTATATAGCATTTTTCAGCATTGTTCTCCAGGACCAAGCAAACTGGATAATAGATCCCCTCCCTGTAATATAATTTTATGACCAGGCTATTAATGCCAATTACTTGATCTAATATCCCACAGCACTTTTCTATCTCAGGGTTTGTGTTTTAAGTAACAGCAAAAGACACCTGGTTTTTCATTAGGTAATGGCATCTCCTATAACAATTTTTTTCCCTGCGTGGCTTTTCCTTTATATCTTTCTCAGTGTGATTCATATTTGTGCAAATACAATGTGTTACCCTTTCTAATTGACATTTACACACACTGCCCTCTCTCCTTTCTAAATTGTATCTTGGTAGTGGCAGACTCCAAACGCACGTTGTATATTTCTTCTGATGTTTTCTTCTAAGAGATGTAACATCAAATACTACTAATCTTTTGCACTGTTCCGAACCCCCATAGCAAAATAAAACATACATTATTTTATTTTTTTCTCCATGAACTGTCAAAGGGTTTTGTATAAATGAAGATAATTTATAACTGGCTGCAAATCTCCGTATGTAGAAGGAGGTATAAAAATAATGAAACATTATTCTGGATGGAGATCAAAAGTGTAATTTTGTGTCAGTAGCATTAGTGATCATATTTTATTCTTGCTCGGTCAATACAGATATTAGGAATTACATTTAAAATCGCTGACCCTTGCTGTTTGGGCTGACATGTTCTAGTAAACAACCACGGTTGTCTTAGCAAAACTTCAATCATTAAATTGCTAATGGCTTAGGGGACAGGACATGAATTTGTTTCCTAGTAAGTGAGATGGAAAGCATGTTAGATTGTATGCAGGACACACATGTAATATTTGATTCAAATCAGACCAAAGGTTCATCTTGATATAGGTAAAATTGTTCTTATTCGCTTATTATTGGCAATGTGAATTTATATCCATGATAACAACCAGTAGATTGGCTGCTATGTGCTTATGGACTAAAATGTTTCATGTTGTCACATAACATCAGATACAGTATAACTCAATTCATCTGAAGAAAGGATCAAAACATTATTTTTAAAGTCTCTTAAAGGAAGTATAGACCTGATATGTTGGTATGGCAACATTTTAGTGCACATTATCCTCATTGTTTCGTATTCACATATTGCGGTTAGGCTACCTTTATGTCAGGAACTGGTGGTCTAGTGGTGACGCCCGCCACTCCTCTTGCTGGCTTGTGCGTGTGCCGCGTGCATTCTTGTTATTTAAAGGCACAGGCGCGATGACGTATGACGTCAGCGCGCAATGGCGCCAAATTCAAATATATTTAAAGGGGCATTGGTTACTATGTGGTTGCCCATGATAGGTTTGTTCCTGGTGCCTTGTACCTTGCTGTTAAGCTTCTAGTCTGTCTTGATTCCTGTGTTTGACCCTGCCTGGCTATTTTGACTACTCTGATCTCTGAAACCTGACCCTTGCCTGAAAACGACCTTGATTCTGCTTAACCCTCCTGATTTGACCCTTTGCTTACCTGACGACTCTTGCTTTCTGCCTGCCTCGACCCGGCCTGTCTGACCGCGAATTGCCTACTCCTGTCTGTACCATGACCTTTGGCCTTTAAGACTTATACAGTTGTGCCCCATTGCTGGCCAGAACTCCTGCCCTGCACCTCTCGTTTAAGTCCAGATGGCATCTGAGTAAGCTGAGGGCTCCTCCCGACGCCAAAGGCGGTCAAACTACTGGTGAAGCATGAGCCGAGACCAGGGTATCTGGTATTGGGTGCCGACCGTTACACTTTATTTGCTCATCAGAGGTCGGGCAGCAAGGACATATTCCTTGGGTTCCTTGAAGATAATTATGATAAAATTATCATTACCACCTGGCAAAAAAAAATTTCAAAATGGGAAAACTGGGCAGGATTCTCCAAGATTGAGGTGGCTATTGTCCAATCGCTGATCGCCACATCATAACCCCACCTCCATGATGTAATGGTCCCACTCCATAACATCATTATTCCACTCAGTGATGGCAGCACCCACAGACAGAAATGTGGCAACATATTAGAGTGCCTATTTGTATTTATGTGTGCACCTACACAATGGCGGTCATTTTATAAGTGCAGGGCAGGGTGCAAAGTACATAGAATGGACACAATGCACCATGTATTTTTTTACTTTGCACCCTCTGAGTAGAAGAATTGTGGCAGGTCGCTCAAACCCCTAATATGACCCCTAATATTTCTTCTGCATTGAATGAATTGTGTGCCCCACCCCATTGGTGATATGATGTGCATACAATTAGTGCAACATTTACAGACTTTTAATGTTCAGAATGTAGCACAGGTGCAGCCTATTTGGGCCTTTACAAGTTCATGAGGACAAACCAATAAAATGCTCTCTTCTCCTTCTACAGTCACAGCATAAGGGACCTTCTGCCAGACTCTTCACCGTTACTGTTCATTGACTGCCCTGACTTTTGCTTGTGATCTAATTTTACCTGATCTGTTAATAACCCCTCATTTCATCACCTTTCACTACTTCTCTTCAGATCTATACATATTTGGTGCTCTTATTAGACTCCCCAGAAAAAAAGGCAGGAGGCTAATTTTATTCGCATATGATTCAGCAATACTCCATATGAAATGAAAGTGAAAATGTATTATGTGCCAGAGGCAAAGTTTTGGGCTCTCACATGCCCTTTACCATGCCTTTGGCTGGAGAATTTGCAGTGTGCATTCTATATTACAAGAAGTTGTATTTCTGTTGCATAGCATTTGAATATATACATATGAGGTTGACCTCCAGTAGCTCAAAGTGGCTATAATAGGGAGAATATATCTCTGAAATGTCCTCTCTGAATACTGGATATCATACATAACACTGTGTTACAAGAAATGGAATACATATTAAAGTAGTAAACTCTACCCCATAGGATCTTAACAAAACTAACAAACAGTTTTGCACTGTTTTTGTATAGTATGTACTCAGCTTCTGATTGGGGGACAGGGCCCACCAGACTTCCGCATCAGGGTCAACCACACCTCAGTGGCACCCCCAGCCATAATCCCCCTCTGACAATTAGCATAACATTTTCCATGATAAATAGCATTTTATTTATAGGGCAGACATGAGTTGGAGTTTGGAAGAATAAACAGGTTAATGGGGAGCAGTGCATTTCTCATATGCACATTGAAATATACAAATAGAGAACAAATAGACCAAATAAAATCATATTATGTTACACTATAGTTGAAGTGGTGGTTTCTTGTTGACTAATGGCCCCGTCATGTGTATATGTAGGTGCACCCGGACAGAGAGTAGGAACAAGGAAGAACGTTCCTTACTATTGCACATTCATAGTTGCTATCTGCAACAAAGTCTACACAGTCTATCTTGATAAATGAGCATCTGGGAATCTGTATAATAAATGTGCCACAGCCTGAGAACACTTATTGAACAGATGCTCACCTTTGTGTAGATGGCTACTTAGATACAGAAGTAGCATCGGAGAAGATGCTTTGTGGGTGAAAAAAAAGGTTAATGGGGTCACTGCGAATGTCATGTATCCTATTTTATTTCTGCTCAGAAAAACTTGTACTGTGGAAAACTATATATTCACTTAGGATCCTGTGCACAAGCATACTCAAACCTTCAATGACTTGACCTTCTCAGTTGGTTATAGTAGAACATCAAAGAAGCAAAAAAACTACAAATTAATATCCCCAATGTGTCTATTTCCTGGGTGTGTAACATAAAACCAGGTTCCCCTGCTCCTGTAAACAGCAGCAATTTTGGTAACAGACCATGGGGTAAATTTATCAAAGAGTGAAGTTCCGTCCACTTGAGTGCAATTCCACAGCTCTCAATTCATTTCTATGGGATTTTGAAAGGTGTATTTATCAATGGGTGAAAGTGAAAGTTCTCCCTTTGATAAATATGCCTATAAAAATCCCATAGAAATGAATGGAGAGTGGCGGAACTTCACTATTAACTTCACTCTTTGATAAATATACCCCTATATCTTAAGCCATTGAGGCTCAATGTATTGAAATTCTCAACAGACAAGTAGCAAGTTTAATATCAGTGCTTTCTGTCATAAGAAAACTACAAAGGTATATTGTGAGATATCTGTAAGCAGACAAAAGCACCTTGGGTGGGGTACAGGGCAGCTGGATGGGAATCGGTAGAAGAATGGTTTGGAGTAGGGATGAGCGTTTTTTTTTGCCGTTTCACTGTGGAAATTACTCCTATAGACTCCAGTG
Source organism: Xenopus petersii (assembly GCA_038501925.1). NCBI lineage: Eukaryota > Metazoa > Chordata > Amphibia > Anura > Pipidae > Xenopus > Xenopus petersii. Next base: position 152,982,920 of record CM076678.1, read on the forward strand.
GGAGAAAAAAAAATGACATGCATCAAAACAAATTTGCCACACCTCAAAAAAAAATTGCCGCCCATAGACTTTCAGCATTTTGGTGCATGGATCAAATTCCCAAATACAGTCTATAACAGTAGGGATGTCGCGGACTGTTCGCCGGCGAACTTGTTCGCGCGAACATCGGCTGTTCGCGTCCGCCGCAAGTTCGCGAACGTCGCGCGGCGTTCGCCATTTTGGGTTCGCCTTACCTGGCGCTTTTTTTGACCTCTCACCCCAGACCAGCAGATACATGGCAGCCAATCAGGAAGATCTCCCTCCTGGACCACCCCCACACCCCCTGGACCACTCCCCTTCCATATATAAACTGAAGCCCTGCAGCGTTTTTTCATTCTGCCTGTGTGTGCTTGCAAGAGCTAGTGTAGGGAGAGAGCTGTTACTGATTTCACTGATTTCTTTGAGGGACAGTTGATAGTAAGTTTGCTGGCTAGTAATCTACTTGATACTGCTCTGTATTGGAGGGACAGAAGTCTGCAGGGATTTGAGGGACATTTTAGGTTAGGTAGCTTTGCTGGCTAGTAATCTACCTTCTACTGCAGTGCTCTGTATGTAGCTGCCTGCTGTGGGCACTGATCTCTTCTGATCTCATCTGCTGACTGCTGTAATAACCCAATAGTCCTTGTAAGGACTGCTTTTATTTTCTTTTTTGTTTTTTTACTTTGCTAGTTGCTACTATAAGCCCAGTGCTATTAGTCTAGCAGTGTTGGGGAGTGGGACTGGTGTGCTACTGTGCTGCTCCTAGTAGTTCAGCAGCACCAACCCGAGAAAAATATTTTTTTTAATATACATATATTTTTTTTTTCTTTTACTTATCTTACTGTTCTTTAACGTGTACAGTGCTGTTGCTGTTCTTCATAGTAGTGCACCAATAGTAGTGCACTTGCAGGCATTATTTGCTCAGTGTGTCCTTCATTTTCAAACAACAACCATCTAGCTGTGTGAGCTTGTTCACATTCTGTCTAAATATCAATAATAATACCGTCTCTAGAAACACCACCCGAGTGACGTTTTTCAGGCAGCAAAGACAGTGGCAAAATCGCATCTTTTATGGTCACCGCAGGTGATCAATAAAGTAGACCAAAACTGGGCCCACACTGCAGAATCAGTGTTTTTTGGTTCACTTCACTGTACATTGAATTACCTCTGCCTGACCGTGCACGTGCGCACAAGCACGGTGACTGCTAAACACACCACTACAGAAATATTGCCACCAACAGGACGAACATCCTGGAGGTGACAAGCGCAACTAGTAATTAAAAACTATTATTTGCTCACTTGACGGTATCATTCATTAAAGCTCTTTGCGTCTTTTTGCGTTGCAGTAAGCACCGCGTTTCGTCTTTGCGTGTGAACAGGCTGTAACCTTTACACGACTTGATTGGCATGTAGACGCCGGACGTTTTAAAGCATTTTATTACACAGGTTTAGAAATGTAGTGTGATTTCTGCCCTTTACAGCACAAAACGCAGCGCTGTGTCAACAATGGATTTTTTAGAAACATTTTTGCCCTTGATCCCCCTCTGGCATGCCACTGTCCAGGTCGTTGCACCCTTTAAACAACTTTAAAATCATTTTTCTAGCCAGAAATGTCTTTTCTAGCTTTTAAAATTCGCCTTCCCATTGAAGTCTATGGGGTTCGCGACGTTCGCGAACCGTTCACATTTTTGACGCAAGTTCGCGAATATGTTCGCGAACTTTTTTTCCGACGTTCGCTACATCCCTATATAACAGTTCACAATAAAAATGTAGATGGCTAAAGCATTGAGTCATTTACAAACTCAGTGCAGTGTTCTAAGTGCAATTTTTGGACACAGAGCACCATATTTTTAACCCACAACGTGGCATTCTTTCCCAAGAAATCATAATTCTGGCCATGTGTAGAAATTGTGTCGACCACAGTTGTCTCCAATGCATAAAGATGAGTTCAAATTGGGTGCAAGTTGCAGTTAACATCTTTGTAAATGGTAATGGTCACTTGCAGCATGCGGTGCTAAAAGGGCTTCTGTCTGTGATTACTTTAGTCTGCTAGCACTGTAAGAACTCTGGAATGACCACCATGTTTAAGATGGTGGTAGCCCCAGGGTTCCCCCATATTTAGTTTGTGCTCTTGCATTTGATTTAGCAGAAGAGGCATAACAGAGACAATGGCCCTTTGCTCAACTACATGGCAGTGTAAGAATTGCTATCTAGTGAATAGTCTGCTAATTTATCTCTCTTCTCCTTATTGCTGTCTCTTTTCAACATACCTTCTGTTACCCTATTCCCTGCCTCAAGCCTAGCTCCCTGTTTAACATAAAAGAATATATTAAAACTGTCAGCTTTAATTTGTTATTTTATGAAAGCTAATGACAATATCCTTGCATTGCCCTACATGCCCTCTTGCCATGATCCAGACATGATTTGAGATATAACAGGTGCATATTCAATGTCACTGATAACCACCAAAAAAAGACAGAAAATCATAATAACTATTTTGACGACAAAACCCATCAATCTAGCAGGGTTTCTTGATGTTCCTGGAGTTGGTGAAGCAGATTTGAAAGAAGATTAATACTGAGAAGTGAGAATAGGACAGAGACAGATATGATGACTAGTCACAGCATGGAAATGTCTTCGGTAGATCCATTTAAATGTCTCTCCAGGTCATTGCCTGCTCCTGATTCTACTAAGTATTGTTATGACCCTCGCTTCCAAATATATTTATCAGAATATTTTTATGCTTTTGAAGCAACAATGAGAACTGCTTCACTGTATTTCTCAACCTGAGTTTTTAATGTACCCATCTTCTCATGGACATAAGCTACACTGTTGTAGTTTTTATGTTGATGGAGACAAGGATATCATGCAGCACAGTGCTACCTTTTTTGTTGTGTGACCCCTAATTTTCATGGAGCAAGGGGAAAATAAGACTACACCCCAACTTTGCCATTTAATGTTTATAGTGTAGTGTTTTACAAAAACTATTGCCTGCATTTTAATTTACCAGATGGTAATAGAGGAAGTGGAGCTTGCTTTCGCTTGGAGAATATACCATGAAAGCCTTGAAATAATTTTAATTGAATACAATATATAAAAAATGTTGATGGTTCCTTTGATGTACCTACTAGAATGGTGCCCCTAGATATTAGCAGGAGAATATCTATATGAAGGATGTTTCTTTTGGGTAGAATAGTTTAGGGTAGTTGAGGTGGGAGTTCTTGTGCATGAACATAAGTCACTCCATATCAGTGCATATGCTCAGTGCTAGATCAATATCACGAGTTCATGAAAGAGTAATGGGATTTAAAAAAAATAGGCAACTGTAGGCTCTTAACTTCACAGATGGAGCTAATACCTTGGTTGAAGAGATCCCAGTTTCAAGACCCAAAGTGTTTGGAAATACTGTAGGAGGTAGATATTATTCCCCCTGAAGGAGTTCCCCAGATAGTAATACCCTGCCTATACATTATATTAGGGTTGTTATGTTTGTAATGTTGTACTCAGAGGTGATTCTGGCCCCTAAACTGCCATGAGGTGCTTGAGGTGTCATGTGATCCTGCCCACCTTATCTTTCCTATCTCACACCAGAGGGGGTCCAGGAGGGAACTGCATCACTAGTGCAAAGAGTGAAATTGCAGTCTCCAGCTAGAAGAACCAAATTTCTGGTTTATTATATGAGAATTTGGCTTTTTGCCATCCTTGGTAACGAGTTAGAGAAAGAAAGAAAGAAAGAAAGAAAGAAAGAAAGAAAGAAAGAAAGAAAGAAAGAAAGAAAGAAAGAAAGAAAGAAAGAAAGAAAGAAAGAGGAAAGATACAAATAAGAAATAGGGAAAACCATTAAGATAGAATTTAATTAAATTTGAACTTAAACTTGGCAAAAATTCTATAGCCACTCCTTAAAGAAAGCTCCTGCTAAATATATTCAATTATGATTGATGTGGACTGAGCCCTTGAACAATACTTAAAAATAGTTCTGAATATTTGCACTTAGCGAAGTGTAACCAGGGATAACAACTCTCCAACTGTTGGTTTTCATTGGAATTAAGCATAGAAGTGGTGGAAATCTATCAATTACAGCCTGGTTCAAATCTATCCAATTTGATGATTCGAGGCATTAGGATGAATGTCAGTGAGCACTAACCATGTAAATGATTGCAAGAAAATATATCACAGGGAATAAAGTTAAACTAAATTTATTACCATTTGATTTTAATGAAAGGGAGCATTTAGACTCGGGAACAATAATAGAAACAGGCAGAGCACGAAGTATTTCTTGTTTGTTTAGACTGAAACATGAGCAAAGGAAAAAGAGGAAACAAAGGGTAAGAAAAAAAGAAGTACAGATATGGGACCTATTATTCAGAATGCTCGGTACCTGGGGTTTTCCGGATAATGGATCTTTCCATAATTTGGGTCTTCATCCCTTAAGTCTACTAGAAATTCATTTAAACATTAAATAAACCAGAGACCAGAGACGCACGGGGGGCCCCGGAGTATAGTTGCCCCCCCATGTCCAGTCCGACCCTGGGCATCTGAATAATTCTGATGCACCACAATTTTTTTTTGTCATGGAAAATTTTCCCGCTGGTGAATTTTCACCACAGTTTCGCAAAAACATAGGTGGGTGGCAAAACTCGAAAATTTGCTGCGAATCACTGCTTGACAAATAAATTCACCAATCGCTAGTTCTAAAGTGCTAAAGAATAGTTGGAATGTCAAATTGGGCAGCCAAAGAGTGGTCATGAGCTTATTGTAGTCATTTTGAAACTGTGGGTCTTTTCATCCAAGGGGGGTACAAGAAAGGTAGGGTCATTATGAAGGTTTGATTTGGAGTGATGCTGATTTCTGTAAGGGCTTATCCTGGTGGTCTAGCAGCCCTAGTCCTTCCAGTTCTGCGCCGGCTTCATTATGACACAATTCCTAGTTATACGTGGCGGCCATGTGACGTCATCACACCTGCGGCATGAAATTCAAATATTTAAAGGGGCCTCTGACCTAAACTCACTGTCCGTTATAGGATCATTATTGTGAATTCCTGGTGCTTCTGAGCTAGTTATCTGTCTGTTTCCTGATACCTGTTGTGACCTCTGCCTGCCTTTAACAATTCTGACTTCTGTAATCCTGACCCTGCCTGGTAACCGACTCTCCTGTATCCAAATCTCTTCTGATTGATCTTCTAGTTTGACCCTTGCCTGTCTGACTCTGCTTGTACTCTGCCTGCCCAGAGCTGGCCTGATTTGACTACACTTTCCGTCTACATCTTGTACTGTGACCTTCTGCCCAAAAGACTTTTTGCTTTACCATGGTGTCCCCTTTGCTCGCCCAGAACTTGCCACCTCTCTTAATAAGACCTGGCGGCATCCAATTAGCCGAGGGCTCCTCCCGAGGTGAAAGACGGCTGTTAAAGGCAGAAGCAAGAGCCAAAAACAGGGTGCTTAGCATAGGTTCTGGATTTAGGATGCCAACCGTGACAATTTCCTTGCGGATATACCTGTAACTGTATATGGGTGAACAGTTTGACCATATTTTCATATATCTATAATCCTGGAGATAAGGCCCAGTTGAAACTCAAAAATCTTGGTTGTAGTTTGTGATTGACCTGGATTAATTTGTAGTGCTGTCCATGCTTCTCCTTCTAAATGTGATGGTGTGTCTCAGTAAGGGGCTTTCAACCCTATATTCAAGAACCAGCAGAGTGCTAACTTCTTGCTGCTTGCTTTATATCTATAACCATGGCCCAACTGACCAAACTTCACACAACTGAGCATACCCTAACTGAAACAGAATCTATGGCTCAGTAGATAGATAAAATAGACTTAGAACTTTTAGTACAGAAATGCAACATTTTAGGAGCCGATTAAGTCACTTTTTAGAAATGTTACTGTCCTGCAGTTCCCTGGACTTTGTATGTATGACAAACACCGGACAGGAGGAGTCTGTAGTTCAGCACCTGATAATTAAAAGGGATTCGAAAAGTTTGAGAACTTCAACGTTGTGTCTGTGAGCACAGAGTCATCATTTGTATGAAAATCTTTTAATTGGCCTTGCTGTTTGTTGATATTTGCCTATAACAAAATCTTAAGTGTATGTGGTCTAAAATCTAACCCATGTTCCAAGAAGGGTAAGCTACACTGAGTTTTTATGCTGATAGAAATGGGGCTTTTATGGAGCACAGAACTTCCACTGCTTATTTTGTAAATTACCAGCTGCTGCACAGTGAAAAATGGAATGAGCAATGACTTGAAAAATATGCTAAGAGATCCTTAAAATAATCTGACTTGGAAACAGTATTGCACTGACCTTATAACTTCAAGTTATGCTTATGATTTTGGTAAATCTCACTTGAAGCTTATAATAATCTTTGGATAACTTTTCAAAATCAAGTATTGTTTGTAAAGATTAATTGATGACCTTCAAAAAGCCAAAGCAATATTTCTTTTGGAGAAGGAAAACCATGACCTTTTATATCTACGTTCTACTGCCTGTTTTCTATCTTGGTTCAAAGCGGATCTTCCAAGAATTGAACATTCATTTTAATCCAGCCCACAAATCCAAATCATTTTCATTAACCTTTGTAAATAATATTCAAACAGTAAATAAAAATGAAATTGTTCTTCGTAGCGTACATTAAAAAAAATAATATATACACAATCCATGAGATTTTTACTGTAATTATCCACCTCATTACCAGATGTAACTATATAAAAATATTTTGCCTGAAGCAAAAAAAAAATACAATTTAAAACAGAAATAAGAAAAAAAGAGCAACAATTCACAACTCTGACCTTTTCCATATATATGTTTTCATATACAGTATGTATTTTAAAAATGTTTTTATATTTTTAAACATTATGTAATATTGCTTTTCATTGCTAGTTATGTCATAGGAATCAGAATCCCATTTTAAATGTTTTATCTATTAGTAGTGATGAGCTAAACTGTCCCCTTTTGGCTTCTCAGAAAACTTGCAAAAAATATATTGGAGTCAATGAGCATTTTTTACTGTGCCAAATGCATGGTCGTTATTTGACATATTTTTTCATTTTTTTTGTGTCAAATGCACTAGATTACATGGGTGTTTTTCCTCACATTTTTATCACGGTTGTTTTTTTACCCAGTGAAACAAATTGCATGGTGAAATCTAAGCACAGATTTTGTGATTATTTTTGCAACTTGTGAAAATTCTAATTTTTTCTGTGAACCTGCACCAGATAAAAAAAAATAAAAAACAGAGATTACTCTAATAATGGATTGAGACAAAAAATCTAACAAATTTAACAAAATCTAACAACTATCTAGTGAAGTGGTCCACAACCAGTGGCTCATGAGCAACATGTTGCTCTTTGACCCCTTGGATGTTGCTCCCATTGGCCTCAAAGCAGGTGCATAATTTTTGGGGGCACGTTTTGATTTCATAAAAACCAGGTGTACTACCAAATAGAGCCTCCTGTATGCTGCCAGTCCACATAGTGGCTACCAATAGTCAATCACAGCCCATAATCGGCAGCCCAGGAACTTTTTGCATACTTGTGTTGCTCTCCAACTTTTTTTACATTTGAATGTGGCTCATGGGTAAAAATGTTGAGGATCCCTGCTCTAGTACATCCTCCAGGCCAAAGGAGACCCCCACAAAGGTTATGATAGACCTAACTGTCTTTCAAAATCAGACTACCATCTCTTGCATGAAGAAAGAATGAAGAGAGAATGGGAGAGTAATTTGATAATTTCAGACAATTTCAGAATTTTTTAATTGATTTTATTTAAATATATTTTAATATATATTTTTCGGAATAATAAAGATTTTATTAATGTTTCAATGTTGCAATAGCTTAGCAACTCACCCTATTAAAAATTTAAATAAATACAATTAAAGTATGGCGAAAAAAAAAGAAAAACAATCCCTAAAATAGACAGTGCTGCCTTTCCATAATCCATTTACATTCTAAACAATTTAGCAAATTATATTAAAGTGTATGTAATATTGCTTGTGCTTACTTGATATGTTATGCACATAGAATTCCCAATGCCAAAATATCAAATGGAAGGAATACATTTCAGTATTTGCTCTGCTAGCTTCCGCATGTTAGCTGTCCAAGTGTCATTGTTTACGGATACAAAGGTCTTAATGGAAATGACAGCTCCTTGATGCATATAAAGTTTTATTCTGTTTTCTTCCACAAAGTTATCCTGTCATTGTCACACATTTTCTGGTCCATGAAAATATGCTTTTTTTATGTTTCACCTATTCATTACTTACAGTCATGAGTATGATATACTCCTGTGCTTAGCGATTTATTGCATTTGACAGATAAAACAAGAATATGCTCCAGTTGACAATGCTAAATTCAGCTGCAAGATAAGAGGAAATTAAATTCAAAGTTACTAAATGTTAGCCACTGTTTTGATTCAAGAGTTTTGCAATTCTTGTATTTAAATTTAAAGACAAAAACAATAAAATGTGAGGCATGTAGTAGCTAAAGTAGAATCAACTTTTAACGAGTACAGGGGGAGGCCAATTTATTAAAGAGTAATTTTAGTGGTTTTAGAGCTTTTTGAAACTACTACTTTAACTCATTTGCTCTAAAAAAGTTTCAGATTGAAAAAGTATGGACAGAAAACAAAAACTCTGAACGTTGCACCAAAAAATGTGAAAAGCTCTAAAAATGTGAGTTTTTCAGACAATTTTGGGTGAAAGAAATATGAAAACCTCTAAAAGTCTGAATGGGACAAAAAGGTAAAAAAGGAGCAGCGCAGCTCCCATTGTCTTGACCTTGACTGCTTTTATTTGGCAAAGTTTTTCCTGGTTTTTACAATTAATTCATTAAAAAAATTGCATTTTAGAGATTAAAAAAACACGAATTTTAAGAGAAAAAATACCTGATAGAAAACTATTAATGTTTGAGTTTATTTTCATGTTGAATTTTTTTGTGATTTTTGCATTTGGAGTTTAGTAAATAACCCCTAAGTCTCAATACATAACAATTCCTTGGTCCTAATCCAGAATTTTTATTACAGGAAAACTAAAACCTTTTTAAATTCCTACACCCCTTTCAGTGGCCTCTCCCCCTCCTGATCTGCATCACTGTAGATCCCTGATAGTTATCACTCTGATGTGTCTGGCCTTAAAACGCCAGGTGTTATAATGCTTCACTTGATGTTCTCCAGCAATCTTGTGCCAGGAGCATGAGTAGCTAAAGCTGATCTGTAACTGCACATAGTACTGGTCAGCAAACAACTGAGAAGTGGACATCAAGGGGCCCATTTACTTAGTTCGAGTGAAGGAATAGAATAAAAAAAACTTTGAATTTCGAATGTCTTTTTTGGCTACTTCGACCATCAAATTGGCTACTTCGACCTTCGACTACGACTTTGAATCGAACGTTTTGAATCGTTCGAATATTCGACCATTCGATAATCGAAGTAGTGTCTCTTTAAAAAAAACTTCGACCCCCTACTTTGCCACTTAAAACCTACCGAGGTGCAATGTTAGCCTATGGGGAAGGTCCCCATAGGGGACCTTCTCTGGGCCTGAGTCTTGAAATTTAATAGTCAGCTCTTTTAGCATAGGGGGGCTATTCATTAAAATGTAGGTTTGCACTAGTGATCGAGAAAAATACTGTATCTTTCAAATTTCATAAGTTTTTTTGGGGATCACATATTGAAATCTTTTTTGAATCTTGAATCTGAGAATTAATTAATCTGTGTCTAGGTGTTTTAATTAGCTTTAATCAATTGGCTTGCAACAGTGTTTTACAGGGGAACTAAAATAGAATAAGGCTAGAAATGCTGTATTTTGTATACTAAACATAAACATGAACTTACTGCACCTCAAGCCTAGTAAAACAAATGATTTATGCTTTCAAAGTTGGCCACAGGGGGTCACTGTCTTGTAACTTTGTTAAATATCTTTGCAATACCAAGACTTTGCACATGCTCATTGTGGTCTGAGCTGCTTTTGGGAGGCTAAGGTTAGGGATTGTCATAAATTATCAAAACAGCACAAGTCAAATAAGATCTTCCATAGAAGCCAATACAGAAATATTGCACTGGGTCCTGTGTTGTCATGTAATCGAATGTGGCTTTTATAGTTTTTGTATTGTTTAATACATACTTTCTCCAACTCTCCAGAACCAGCGGCTGCAGTAAAATTAGGGATGCACCGAATCCACTTTTTTGGATTCGCCCGAACCCCCGAATCTTTGGTGAAAGATTCGGCCGAATACCAAACCGAATTCACAGAGGTACTTCCTATTAGACCTGATTGCACTTGTACTGAAGCAAAATTATTTCAGGTTTAACCAAGACCACTATATACAAACGCAAGGGACGGCTATGGGAAGTAATTTGGCCCCTAGCTATGCCAACATCTTTATGGATGCCATTGAGCATAAATTAATCCTTGATAATCCCATATACAAAGCTAAGATAGCATGCTATTATCGCTTTGTGGATGATATTTTCTTAATATGGGAATCCACAAAGGCAGAGCTAGAACAGTTTGTGGCCACCCTTAATACACTACATCCAACCATAAAATTTACTGCAGAATACAGTGAATACAAAATCCATTTCCTTGATGTACAAATAAATAATCAAAAAGGATTACTTACTACTGAATTGTATACTAAACCACTTGAAAGGAACAACACATTAAGACATGATAGTTTTCACACACCTGGCACAATTAGAGGGATACCGAAAGGACAATTCATGCGTATCAGAAGGATTTCAGGTGATGATGAAAAATATATGGAAGCCTCTGATACCTTGATTAAAAAATTCTCTGAAAGGGGATATGACAGTCGTCAATTGCATCTAACAAGAGATGAGGTACTTAGGATACCACTTAATACCCTACTAAAGGCCAAAAAGAAAGACAATGTATGTGAAAAAATTCCATTTGTTATGGAACATGGACCACTAAACAAGAAAGTGGAACAGATTGTGAAAAAACACTGGTCTCTATTGGGACAAGACTTTACATATGGAAAAGCCTTTAAAGAGACCCCCCTGTTTTCATATAAACGAGGGAAAAACATAGCAAATGCGGTAGTAAGAGCAGAATTAACAAAAAGTGGTAATGCTAACAAAAAAACTCGATTCTTAGCCAAACCAAAAAATGGCACCTTCCCATGCCTTAACTGTGGAAATTGTAACTCGATCATAAAAGGGGATAACATTACTCATCCACATAAAGGATATAAGATCCCCATTAAAGATTACTATACATGCAATACAGAATATGTAATCTATGCCCTGAAATGCCCGTGTGGAAACTGTACATAGGACAAACATCACGTACAGTGAAAACCAGAATTGGGGAACACAAAAGATCCATTACAAATTTCGACCCCACAAAAACAAAAACACACACACCAGTTGGCAGGCACTTTTTTAATGAAAAACATAATGCGGCAAGCCTATGGTGGATGGTCTTGCAACATATTGAGTTACCAAGCAGAGGGGGAGACAGAAAAACATTGCTTCTAAGACTGGAGGCAAAATGGATAGAAAAATTACAAACCATTGAACCAAAAGGGATGAATGAGGCATGGAGCCTAAAATGCTTTTTATAATATGTTTATTAGTACTAACGTAAAAAACTTTTTTCACAGGTTTTTCCACCATCTGAATTATCATATAAGGACATTTACTATGGACTGAATACTAACAGATGGTAGGATTACATACAATATTGTTACATATTGAAATGTTGAACACTATTTGTTACCATGTGTGTTGGTTATCAGATAGACCAGTGGTAGTTTCTTAAATGTATATATATGCACCTGGCCAGTAGATGGAGCTGGTGTACCCAGTATGGTTCACATGTATGTTGATATCACTTTTTATTGGACACCTGTAATTGGTCACACGATGAAGTGTGGGGGGGTGAAGGCCTTTAAAAGGGCTCAATGTGCCTTAATTTCTTCAACTGCACCAGAGGAAGGACCTTTGAGGTCCGAAACATGTAGTGCTTATGCATCTTCAATAAAAACACAACACTGCATTGTAACCAGCTCTCCAGTGGAATCATTATTTGTATCCTGAAGTTTGTGTGGACCTGGCGAACCCCACCACTGTGTGATTGAGCATTTGACCTTATTACACCAAGGGGATATCATTTATCTTTGAATCCTATCACAAGTTAAACCATGAATAGGATTGTAATTCTAGCTGTGCTTGACAGACATTGTTGTGCAATTTTAAATCAATGCCAAAATAAAAAATCTTTGACATTGATTTAAAATAAACTAAGGATTTGTCTAGTACTACCAGTCACAATTTTTGTAGGAGAAATGAAAGCAGAGAAGAAAGTGTACCCCTTTTAGAGATTGTTGGCTCTATGCTAATTTATTAAGTAGGTATCTGGTTCTACAAACCTCTTTTTCTAATTTTTTTTTTGACTGTTGCCCAAAATTTAGTACATAATTAATTATCTATCAAAATGTAATTACAATAATATTTGAAGAAAGAAATGACTACATTCTAAAAAGCATGGGGACAACACATATGTCAAAGGCAATGGCAACAAGAGTGATCTGATGCATTTGTTGACCTAGTGGTTTCAGCTCTGATTGGGTAGCAAAATGCTTGGAATCACTCCCCATTAATTGCAATGGAAATGATCAGGCTTCATTTGTGTGCCACCAGATCTGGGTATGCTGTATGTATGCCATCTCAGACCTGTTGAGGTCCTTTATAAGTCACTGGGAGAGGCACCTATCTCAATTTGAAGTTTTCGTGGTCTGCGCTGGGTTTAGCCCAACAATCCTTCTTTTTCAGGGTTTTTGGGCACAAATGCAAAAAATTTGAAGAATTCGGGAAAAAAGCTTGAAAAATTCAAGCAATTTGGAGAAAAGACTGAAATTCGATTTTTTGCTTGATTTTATCAAGTTTCTCTGTGATCCTATTAAATTACGTTTTTTATTAATAAATAAGCTAAAATTGGGCATGGGAGTTTGGTCGTGGTTTTTTTTAAATAAAACATGAGATAAATTCGGATTTTAGAGAATAATCCCTTTTATGTGCAGACTAAATCGAAATCCACGGGCATTTTTTTAAGCAACTTATTTTCAGGTAAAATACATTAGGCTCTATGGGCATTTTTTTGACAATGTTTTTCCAATAATATGCACCAATAGAAAAATGTGGAATTTCACCTTGAATCCATACCTTCATTTTGCAACACTATCTGCATTCTCCATTTCAAAACCAATATTGTCTGATCTTCCAGTCCAGGCAATTGCCATGAAATATAAGGAGTTCTGAATTCTAAGCACTTTGTCCCACCACCCACTAAGCAGGAGATCACCAGAGTGATAACATGTTAGGAACCTCCCCATGTGCTATTGCACTTGCTATTGTCACGACCGGCACCCAAATACCAGAACAAATGCCAAGCACCCTGGTCTTGGCTCGGCCTCACCAGTAGTGTGACCACCGTTAGGCTTCGGGAGGAGCCCTCAGCTTACTTGGGTGCCACCTTGACTTAACGAGGGGTGCAAGGCAAGATGTTCTGGCTGGCGAAGGGGCATGGCTGTTAGCAGAGTCTTTTGGACCGAAGGTCACGGTACAAAAGGAGCAGGCAAGAGAATCGTCAGACAGGCAGAGTCGAGGCAGGTGGATATCAGAATTGTCAGGCAGGCAAGGGTCAAACTGGGTTGTCAATCAAGGGGTTAAGCAGGAAGAGTTGTAGTAGGCAGGCAAGGGTCAGGATACAGAATGCAGAATAGTTAGGAACAGGCTGGGTCAAACACGGGTAATCAAACGGACTAGATACAGAACAGATCAGATGCACAAGGCTCAGGAACCACTAGAAACAAGTTCTATCATGGGCACTGTCTGGGAAACTGAATGGGCCTTAAATAGGTTAAAATTTCGCGCCACACAGGCGTCAGAAACGTGCTGGCGCAAATGCGCCAGCATGCCTGCGCCTTTAAGAGGCGCGCAGGCGCGCGCCCTAGATTCCAAGATGGTGCTGGCGGAGAAGCAAGACCTTAAAACGTATCCCCAAGTTACATCAGTGACCCCAAAGAGCTTCATCCTAACTCAGGAAGAATTTCCGCCATTGTCACCAGGGGTGAGACAACAAGAACCATCACAGAGCCAGAGGCCACAAGAGGATGTTATTCCAGCAATGGAAGTATCGTCCAATCAGTCAGCTGCAAGTGGCATGTCTGGGGTGGTGCATGGAGATGAGTCCGGTGTGAATGCTGGCGTGTCTGTAGCGGTGCTTGGAGAAGCGAGTGCTCACAGTGACCCAGTGGTGATGGGCGCACAAGAGGTGTTGGTGATGGGTAATAAAGAGTCTGGGAATACTGGGCATAAAAAAGTACAGCAGGCACATGGTACTGAGGGCCAAAAATCTACTGAGCAAGCTACATCTTCTGGGGACCCTAGAGCTTCATCTTCTGGGGTGGACCCTAAAGCTTCATCTTCTGGGGTAGACCCTAAAGCTTCATCTTCTGGGGTAGACCCTAAAGCATCAGGAAGGTTTTGGGAGAGAAGGAGATTATTTCCTGGAGGTGAAGGGCCTTCCTTTGGTGGTCAGGCATTCCGTAGGAAAAACTGTTTCAAGCTGATGTGGGAAGGGAACATAGAGAATGCCCCAAAAAGAACCTACATTATTAGGAGACTGCTAGAAGGGTCTGCTAAATTTAAAGCTAGTACTGACCTGGAGGCCTGTATTGTACAATCTGCTACCGAATGGGATGTGAGTTTCAAAATCCCACAGGGGTTAGATGCTTTTTGGCAGCTTTTTGAGACTCTAAAAACACAGCCTGAATGGCAGAATATTGAGGCCATGCCAATATCTAAGCCAGAGATAAAGAACATCACTATCATTGTTAAAAATGAAGGGGTCCCTGTGGATGATGTGCTCACGTGGCTGAAGCGTCAGTGCACAGTCCTCTCCCCTTTAGCCCGTGTCCTTGAAGATGATGTATGGACAGGGAGCTGGAAAACTGAGGTCAAGCTTACGGTGATTAATAACGTCCCCCAACATCTGCCCAACACATTTTTCATAGGCAAAGAAAAGTGCATCTGCTTCTATGCTGGCCAGGCCAAAAGATGCTTTAAATGTGGATCACTCAATCACCTGGCCAGTTCCTGTGCTGTAGAGAAGTGTATCCTCTGTGGGAAAATCGGCCATACAAAGAGATTCTGTAAGGACATAAAGTGTAACCTGTGTGGTAATATGGGACATCCTCACCGCTTGTGCCCTATGGCCTCTCATAATAAAAATAGGAATAGTCTTGTAGTGGAAAATCAGGAAGTGCAGGAAGAAGACCAACTGTTGATAGAGGCTGTTCATGAGATAGAAAACCAGCAGAGAGAGGAACAACAGCAAAGGCACGAGGGCACAAAACCTAACCAACTCCAACAGAGAGAGAGACGAGAGGATCAGGATGGCACAGGAAGGAAGGTACAACATCAGAGAGGGCAGACTCCTACTCACAGGGAGGTAGATCAGAGATCATCACCACAGCCATGCCCATCAGGAGCCACAAAAGGCCTCTCACAAACCGTGATTGGCCCCATAATCACCCCAGATCCAGACCCACAGACACACCCTCCAGGTACAGCAAGTCCTGAGCCCATGCAATGTATCAGTGAGACTCCTGTATCTGTGTCAGAGGAATCCCCCTACAAAAAGAAGAAAAAGAAAAAGAAAGGTAAACGTACTCTGCAAGAATCACAATCCCCAAGTGAAGAAAACTGGCAAGTAGTTACAGGCTCTAGCAAAGCAAAAAAGACCCCTGGAGCCATGTGCTTTAGTCCAGAGACATCCAATCGCTATTCCCAACTACAAAACGATGATTCGGATGAGGATGACTCTTGGGGGTCAAAGATGGAGAGGGAGGAATTTCAGAGAATAGATTGTGAGATCTCTCTGGAGCAGATGGAGGTACAGCAGTCAGCCACTAGGGACCAGGAGATAACCCCCAAAGGTAGTGGAGGCATCTCTGTGGTTGAGCCCATTTCAGCCTCTTTGGCTGACAAACCAGATAGGGCTGGGCTTGTTCCTAGTGTAGACCTGACAATAGATGAAGAGACAGTCCACCTTGGAGATGAGGATCCTATACCTGCAGGGGTCCAAGTTAAAAGATTTGGAGAAGGGATATGTGATGGTGAAAGAGAAGGGAAGAAGGCCAAAAAGAAAACAACATAATGGCTACACAATCAATTAGAATTTACACATCTAATGTGTGCAGCATCCGTTCACCAAAGGCCAGGTTTTTAACTTTTTCTAGTCTCTCATCATCTGATGGAGACATATTTTTCCTTCAGGCGACTCGACTGACTACAAGGGCTGACCTTCAGAGGGCAGCTTCAGAATGGCACCATGGGCCTTCATTCTGGTCAATAGCAGCTGAGCCATGTGGTGGTGTGGGGGTGCTGTTTAGATCTGAATTGAATGTTGTTGTACATCGACTTGTGGAAATCCAGGTAGGCAGGTGTCTCCTTCTTGACATCACAGCCAGAGGCAGGAAGATGCGCCTTATTAATATCTATGGGCCACAATCTTGCCAAGAAAGAAGTGAACTGCTGTCTGAGATGAGACAGTATCTCCACACTTCCCTTCCAGTGTTTCTGGCTGGAGATTTCAACCTGGTATTAAGGCCACAAGATAGGACGGGAACTAGAGTAAATAACTCTGAAGGCTTCCTTAATCGTATCATCCAGCAGGCATACCTAGTGGATGTTGCTATCTGCAATGGTCCTGTTGGCAGGCACACTTACCATTGTGCAGGGAGGTCCAGTCACCTTGATATGGCCTTTGTTAAGAAGGGGGAGTCATTCACTGATGTGCGTGAGCAGCCTGTGGAATACTCTGACCACTTTGCAGTTTCTTTCCTGTGCGGGGCTTCTTCCATCCCAAGTAGGGGGAGAGGGCTGTGGAGGCGTAGCACCAGTATCCTGGCAGAGGCGTCTTCAGAGCGATATTGAGAGGGTTGACTTTTATGACTCTGTGTTATCGTGGTGGGAGGATGCCAAGGAGTCATTCCGAACTCTCTTCAGAAAGCTATCTGTACGTAGGGAGGGAGAGAAATACAAAAGATACCTGTCCCTACGAAAGAAGTTGGAGGCCTGTATTTTGGACGGGGTGGATGGGTCAAAGCTGAACCAGCTGAAGGCCGAGATCAGGCAGGATCAGTACAGCCGGTACAGATCTTTGGTTCTGGAGAGGGATTATGGGAGTTTTCACTCGCCGGACCCTTTTCAGAATTATCGAGAATCTGTGGCCAGGAAGTTAGTGACCAACCTCATGGACACCCAGGTTAAGTTGCAGACTACCAGGGAGGGCATCCTGGGTGTTGTGAGGTCTCACTATGCCGACCTTTTCCGGAACAAGGCTTGGGATGGGGAAAGGCTGACTGACTTTTTTGAGGCGACCCCAAGGCCTGATACGTCTAATTTGGACTTTTCCCTTTTGGAAGCAGAAATCACAGAGGCCGAGGTAAGAACAGCTATTGACAGCCTTCATAAAAAGAAGGCGCCAGGCCCAGACGGCTTAACAGCCGAGTTTTATAAGACCTTTAAAGATGAGTTGGCCCCGGTCCTTGTGGAGGTCTTTAAAGAAGCCTGGCGGAGGGCATCTTGCCCCACTCCATGAGGGTTTCTTCTTTGATCCTGCTTTCAAAAGGTAAGGACCCGGAGCATATTGAGAACTGGAGGCCTATTGCCCTTCTCAATAACGATAGGAAGATTCTCGCAAGGGTACTTTTTGATAGACTTATTCAGTTCTCAGGCACATTATTGTCAGGCTTTCAATTCGGCACGGTGAAAGGGCGGAGCATCTTTGGGGCTCTTCTTCCTATCAGGGAGACCTTAGAAGTATGTAAATCTCAGAGCAAGGGCTGCTACATTGTCTCTTTGGATCAGGCCAAGGCTTTTGACTGGGTGAATGATCAGTACCTGTGGTCTAATTTGGCAAAATATGGCATCCCGGGCAAATTTATCCAATGGCTGGCAGTTTTGTATGAAGGGGCCGTAAGCTTCCAACTTGTCAATGGTTGGAGGGGAGATGATTTCAATGTGGAGTCTGGAGTGCGACAGGGTTGCCCCTTAAGCCCACTCTTGTACGTATTTGCCCTAGACCCATTCCTGCGCAGTCTAGAGAGTTGTGGCTTGAGGGCTATATCGGTCCCCAGATGCCAGACATTGACATTCCTTGCCTACGCGGACGATGTGACAGTTGTGGTATCCAGTCGGAAGGAGAGGAGGCTGCTTAACGAAACCATCAAAAGTTACTCTGAGGCCTCTGGGTCAGTGATTAACTGTGACAAGTCGGAGGCTTTTTGGATGTTGAACGGTGAGCCTGACTTCCAGCTCTCTGAATTTTCAACTGCCCCATCCCACATAAAGATCCTGGGGATAAAGTTTGGGAGGGAAGACAATTGCAGGCTAAATTGGGATGAGAAACTGGATGCCGGAACAGCAAAGGTCCAGCGATGGAAGGGATGGAGGCTGGCCTACAGGGAAAAGGTGAAGCTTATCAAGGCCTATCTGGTCCCTCTGTTTTTGTATGTAGCGTACGTGTATCCATTGCCAGAATCTCTCTACGCCAGGGTCCACAGTCTGTTTTTCCAGTTGCTCTGGGGACACAGGCTGAATCCAGTCAAAAGGGGGATAACGTACCTGCAGCGGAAGGAGGGTGGTCTGGGCATGTTGTGCCCAGTGGCTTTCTTTGGGTCACTTTTCCTGAAGTTTAACTTTGGGGGTTTGGCCCAAGGAAATGATTACCTGTGGGAAGTCTGTATCAGGAACTGGGTATCGCCTTTTGTAGGGACATGGTTTCAAGGCGGTAGAATGAAGAGATTTCGGATAGTACAGGGATCCCTCCCATCACACCTAGTTCTCACTCTGAAGATTCTGAAGAGGTGGGATGTCAGGGTGGGTGAGCTGGCCACATCTTCCCAAAGGCAGTTGTACCACAGGGTGATCACACACTATTTTGCTGTTCCTCTGAGAGACTGTGTGGGTGACATCCTTCAGGAAAGCCTTCGCTATCTTAATGGCAACTGTTGGCTTTCACTCCAAGGGAAACTTTATGTCCGGGGCAACTTAAATTATCTTAGTATTGGCAGCAAAAATTGCCCCTGGGAATGTGGAGGACGAGACCCAGGATCACTTTCTGGTCAGTTGCCCTGTGACTAGAGACGTGTATGGTCAGTTAGCCACAGCTCTTAAAGTTCCCGCCCTGAGAAACTTGTCCTATACAGAGTCAGCCTATGGGGTTTCTGTCAGGCAACATCTACTGGACCGTGAGACCCTTTACATTATCATTGCCCGCACACGATACCAGATCTGGCAGCATAGGTGCAGGAGATCCTTTGGCTTTGCTGGTGCTACTCCTGGTAACATTGTTATGGCAACTCTGGCTCGGTTGAGTTTCCTGAAGGAAAATGAGATTAGAAGGTCAGAGGCTAATGAAAAGTGATGGCGATGGGTGCACATTCCTCCGTAAACTTGCATCTTGTTATACGCTGTATGGAAACTGTTGTATTGGTATTGTCTCCCACACTCTGATACTGCTCTTCTTTTATCCTCAGGGTGATGGCAGAGATATTGCACAGCACAATGTACGAGCAGAGAAATGTCCTGAGATTGTTCTTCATGCATTTCTGGAAGGGTGGGGGAGTTAAGTTATTGTTTTTGTGTTGGGGTGGTACAAAGGCCATATGGACAAAAACAAGTTTGGCCTTGTGAATTGGTGGTTTGGACTATTGCCTATGGACAGAGGGATGGACTCTGCGGGCAGGAGGGTGTATGGGTGGGTTTGTTGCTTTTTTGATTTTCTGATATGTTAACGTTTTGAATTAATGTAAGTGTATTTTTTATAATAAAAATCCTATGTATTAGTTATCTATCAAGTACTACCAATCCTTATTTCTGTAGGGAAATGAGAGCAGAGAGTAGTTTTTAGTTGTATATTTGGATAACATAATTTTTTCAGCATTAATGGTGAGGTTATTTAAAAGGACTTAGGGAAGATTTATTTTACAATATACTGACCAGTTTCTTGATCTAATGATTACATGAGAAATAGTACCACCCAAACTGCATTCTCTCTCCCCACACACAGAACTGGCATATAATGTTCCTCTCTAATTCCATCTAATTTCCTACCTATATGATTCCTCTCCAAGGCTATGGATTTGTTTTTCTTTCAAGAAAATTGAGGCTGCAAAGCTGTATCAGCGTGTGATATACTGTATAAAACTGCTCTTTACAAAGTCTGTGGTTGATGTAAAGCTTATTTTAGGCAACAATAGCACCTTATTTTTATGGCTTTTAAAGTTCATGTTGCACTGCTGACTATTGTATAGTAAAAAAAATATTCTCTCTCAAAATAACCTCATGGCTAAACGTTTTATACGAACGAAATACAATAGCTGCAGAAAACCCCCACATTCTTGTTTTGATCAATTTTATATATTTACTGAGAGACAAATAACACAAGGTCAGGAAACAAGGAAATGTAATGTTAATCAGCTGTGTTTCCTATAGGGAAGGTGAATAGTTCTCATTTTGAATCGAGATTTCATAAGAAATTCTACTCTCAGAGGGGCCTATATACTAGCATTCCATTTTTTTCACAAATCGTATTTTTTCTCTAAGGGGCCGATTCACAAAGGGTCGAATATCGAGGGTTAATTAACCCTCGATATTCAACTGGAAATTAAAATCCTCCGACTTCGAATATCGAAGTCGAAGGATTTTAGCGCCCATAGGCTTTCCTAAGTTTTTTTGATCGAAGTATTATTCCTTCGATCGAACGATAAAATCCTTCGAATCGAACGATTCGAAGGATTTTAATCCAACGATCAAAGGAATATCCTTCGATCAAAAAAACTTAGGAAAGCCTATGGGGACCTTCCCCATAGGCTAACATTGAGTTCGGTAGCTTTTAGATGGCGAACTAGGGGGTCGAAGTTTTTTCTTAAAGAGACAGTACTTAGACTATCGAATGGTCGAACAATTTTTAGTTCAAATAGTTCAATTTGAAGTCCTAGCCATAGTCGAAGGTCGTAGTAGCCCATTCGATGGTCGAAGTAGCCCAAAAAACACTTCGAAATTTGATGTTTTTTTTACTTCGAATCCTACACTCGAAGTTAGTGAATCTGCCCCTAAATGTTCCTGTTTTTTAATTTCTTTCAAAATGTGAGATGTAAGTGTAAAAAACACAAAAAAACTCTAAAACAAAAGCTCTCCAAGTAAAAGCAGAAGTAAAAGCAGTCAAGGTTCTATGGAAATGGGTGCCTTTTTTAACAATTCAGACTTTGAAAGTCCGAATTTATCTCAATTAGGCTTATTTATTAATACACTTTCTCTAAATTTTTGGTTGAGGGTAAAAATCAGTTTTTTGCCGAAAACTTCGGATTATTGCACAAAACCCAGACAGATCCTCTTTGGCACGTCTCCCATTGACTTATATACAACCTCGGTAGGTCTGTGATGCCAGATTTTCAGATCCTGACTTTTTCTATCCTCTGGTATAATAAACTGTGATTAATTTTTTCCACTAAAAATTCGGATTTTATGCGCCATCTTGCCTTCCTTAGGGTGTGCGCCAGCGCGTTTTGGTGCGGATGTGCACGTTTTTTGTGCGAATTCCTTCCCCTATAAAAGGCCCATCCTGACTGCAGACAGATGCCCATGATAGAACTTGGTTTCTAGTGGTTTCCTGAGCCTTGTGCATCTGATCCTGTATCTGTTTGTCCTGATTATGCGGTTTTGACTCCTGCCTGTTCCCTGACTACTCTGCATTCTGTATCCTGACCCTTGCCTGCCTACGACAACTCTTCCAGCTTAACTCCTTGATTGACAACCCGGTTTTGACCCTTGCCTGCCTGACGATTCTGATATCCACCTGCCTCGACCCAGCCTGTCTGACCATCCTTCTACCTAATCTCTTTGTACCGTGACCTTCGGCCCAAAAGAGGGCTAACAGCCGTGCCCCTTTGCCAGCCAGAACATCTCGCCTTGTACCCCTCGTTAAGTCCAGGTGGCACCCAAGTAAGCTGAGGGCTCCTCCCAAAGCCCAAAGGTGGTCACACTACTGGTGAAGCTGAGCCGAGACCAGTGTGCTTGGCACTTGTTCTGGTAATGGGTGCTGGTTGTGACAGGGGAGCAGTGATAAAGTAGCATGTGCTCCAACTTGTGTGTGTTTGTATTTTCATTGGTAAATTGTGTGCAGGTTGCAGCTGAATTTGGATAGTGTGAGTGTCTGTGCAGATTGTTACACTTCTATTATAGCGATGCTGACAACACAGGAAAGGGCATTTGCACAGAATTCCTTAGGTGCAAGTCATTTGCAGGCAAAGATCTAACACCCTAAATTAAGCATAGTAACACCTTATCAACAACAGCCTTGTGTTGATACTCCCAGAAGTTTGCACTTAGCACCTCATACAAAAAGTGGGCACCATCAGCATTAATTATAAAGTGCAAGTTTCTTTGTGAATAGCATTTCAATGGAAAAAAAAAAATGCATCATTTCACTTATTACATTACATGAATCCTTCCAATCATAAATTAGCCTTTGCATGGACTAACCAAATATCTGCTACAAAGATTTGTGAAATCTCTATTTTTCCATTCTAATTTTATTGACATCAGATATGTCTAGAACAATTTCAGTTGTTTATCACAAAAACAACTACTGGGCATTATTTCTGGCAGGGGCAGTCTGGCAAGGAGAGGTGTAAAACCTACAAAGAATGTTATTTGCTAAAATCTGAATTTATCACATTTTGTGAATAAAAAAAAAACATGACCAAACTCTAATACCCAATTTGACCTTATGTAACAAAAACGTTCATTTAAAAACTCTGTAAAAACCTGTTTTTTCAGAGTTTTTCCCGAATCACTTGATTTTTCCTAAAAAGCGCAAACTTTTCAGATTTTTGGTTGAATTGGATTTTCAGGCTAATTCCAGCGCAAACCACAAAAACGTCAACATAGGATAGGGACCTCTGCCATTGACTTATACACAACCTCAGCAGGTCTGAGATGGCAAATTTTTGGATTCTAGCTTTTTGCTGCATGGGGCTTTAATAAATCTTGAAAAATTTGAGTTTTTTTAAAAAAAATGAAAATTGTAAATTTTGCTCAAGTAAACCTGACCGGAGTTTAGTAAATAATCTCCACAGGCTTCCACCAATCGGCAGCTGGGGGAAACTTATTAGAGACTCTGCCTCTGTTTGCTTGTTGTCAGAGCAAACAGGCTTTGTGTTTTGAAGTGAAAAGTTTATTTCAATCAGTCAGTTATTTCAAGCTTTCAATTCGTTTTTTTACCTTGGCCTGTCTGATTTTGATTTGTGTCGATCCTTGGGTACTGCATTGTCTATCTTTTCTGTTTAATTCCAGGTACTCTGCTATCAGTCCCCCCTTGTGTAAGATCTGGCTAGTGATGGGCGAATTTGCGCCGTTACGCTTTGCCAAAAAATTCGCGAATTTCCCATGAAATTTGCGAAACAACGTAAAATTTGCGAAAGGGCGACAGCTTCCCATTTTTGACGACGGTGTCCCGTTTTTTCGATGCCGGCATCCGTTTTTGATGGGCATTTCGCGAATTTATTCACCGTCGGCGAATCACGCAAATTCGCGCCTGGCGAATAAATTCACCCATCACTAGATCTGGCTTGTCCCGTGATTACACTCCTGTCTCACCCCATAGTACCATGCCTTCCCCCTTGTGTATGAACCAGCCTGTCTGACCATTCCTCAGTTCCTAGTGTTCAATAATGCCTCTTGCTCCCTGCCTTTCTGTTTTAGTTCAGCATCCAGCTATACTCGGAGGCAAGCAGTTGGGGTTTGCTAATATGATTCCTGGCATTATTGTGAGTTATAGTTCTGCATCTAGCTCACTATCAAGGAGCTGGGGCTGGTTAATATAATTCCTGACTTTGTTGTGGAATACAGTTATAATAAGCACCTTGGGCCCCTAGGGTCTCACATTTTATACTTGTGTTACAGGCTCAGCCACTGGGATCCAGCACTTAGCACTTTGATGAATATGGCGGAATTCATCCAGTTTTGCCAAAAAGTTTGCGAAACTCCGAAAAAAGTCGCATTGAAGTCAAAAGCATTGAAGTCAATGGGCATCCAAACTATTAAAAAATTTTACACATACGACTTTTTTGTCGCAGTGAATTTTTTCACCAGACATGAGAATTCGTGCCTGGCGAAAAAATTCATGTATTTTATAATTTCTCTTAAATTCTTAAGATTTGAGATTTAGGGGCTGATTTACTAAAATTCATATTTCTTTTTTTCCCCACAAATCTTTTTTTCTTCCTAAAAATTGTTTTGTAAATGTCTCTAAAGTGCTAAAAATTTGAGATTTATGAAGTGTAAAAACCACCAAAAATTATAATATAAAACTTTGCCAAGTAAAAGCAGTTAAGGTCCCATAGAAGTTAATTGGAGCTGCACTGATCCCGTTGGACATTTTTTTTTTTTACCAATCAGACTTTAAGAGGTTTTCAATTTTTTTTTTCATTTGTAATTGCACAAAAACAATTTTTAGCGGTTTAGAGATATTGGGGTTTTTTCTGAAACGTTCAGCATTTTTTTTATTTGCGGTTTTCATATTTTTATCTTTTCATAACTTTCATGGCATTTGTGGTTTTAGAGAAAATTCGTTTTTAATACTACTACAATTTGACCTTTAATAAATGTGTCTCCTGTGTCCCAAACTCTAACATCTTCATTTTTTAACTGATGGTGAAAAGTGGCAAGGTACTTAATCCTGAAACATATCTATTTTATGTGACAAGTCAGGCAGCAGCAGCCATTGTTTAAGCTCTATAATATGGTTTATAATGTTTCATGACACATTGGGGCCCATTTACTTAGTTCGAGTGAAGGAATAGAGGAAAAATAGTTCGAATTTCGAATGGTCAAATATGGCTAGTTCGACCATCGAATGGGCTACTTTGACCTTCGACTACGACCTTCGACTTCGAATTGAACGATTCGAACTAAAAATCGTTCAACTATTCGACCATTCGATAGTCGAAGTACTGTCTCTTTAAAAATTTCTTCGACCCCCTAGTTCGCCACCTAAAACCTACCAAGGCCAATGTTAGCCTATGGGGAAGGTCCCCATAGGCTTCCTAACAATTTTCTGATCGAAGGAATATCCTTCGATCGATGGATTAAAATCCTTCAAATTGTTATTATTAACCCTCGATATTCGACCCTAGGTAAATGTGCCCCATTGTGTCCCCCTTGTGTTGATGGATTAAAATCCTTTGAATCGTTATTATTAACCCTCGATATTCGACCCTAGGTAAATGTGCCCCATTGTGTCCCCCTAAGCATTTCATAACATGTGGCCCCTAAGCATTTCATGACAGACACAGTGATTGTCCCCCAAACCCAGCAAAAGGGCTCTCTTATGCAGATGGCAGTAGATTTATATAATGTAAAGACTGAAGTCAATATCTCCACTTTGAGACTGAGTAAATTTACTAAGCGGTGAAAATTCGCCATTGACGGCTTTGCATCCATCGCAACACTTCACAGACAAAAATTCCGTTAGACAACGATAATTTACTAAAATGTGAAGTTTCGTCCTGGCTGTTGGACGCTGATGAAGCGAATCAAAGCGAAGTTGCACTAGCGTTTAATTCTGCCTAGCACAAACTAGTTAAAGGTCTTGCACTCAGGCTAATTTGCATACGGCAGGAAATTTAAAGTTGAATAGACTTCTTTTAGTTACACATTGCATCTAATACATTACATTGACACTGATAACTAGACATGTCCAGGGAACCTTAATAAAGTCAATAGAGTTGTTTTAATGCCCTACACATGAGCCCACTGTATAGTTTATGTTCCATATGTATGTATGGGAAAACCGGTACACAAAAATATTTTTTTAGGACTTTTGCAGCCTATCACCCTGAAAAAAAGAAAAGACGCCTGTGTTTTTGGAACTTAAAAGTTTTTCCACTCACAAAATATGATATAAATAACTGGGGATTGAGGAAGTTCCATTGCACTTCGCCTGGTCTGAGCTGGTCAAAGCAAGTCTGGCGAATGAGATTACGTTCAGTAAAATCCGCATTTTAGTCAATTTGGCGAGTAATGCCTATTCGCCAGAGCGAACAGTCACCTGGCGATGGAGTGCAAAACACTGTTAGCGTCTATCTCCTTCGCTAGCAAAGTGATGCCTGTGCCCGTTAGTAAATAAGCGTCGTCCCTGCAGGTGGTAATGCTGGCAAATCGTCCCCAGCATTAGTCACTTCTCACTTTTGCACAGTAAATCTGCCCATTCAATGATGGACACTCTGGAGGGTGAAAATGATGTTGATGGGGTATGCCAATATTTGGGGGCCTCCTGGGCTCATAGGTTCGCCAGAGACTGTAGTGTAGTTGCAGGGGAGAGCATGAGTGTAGAGGGCCTAGTTGGGCTCTAATTAATGAGCAAGTTTAATATATATTGATAATAGGTCAACTTACCAATATTTTGGGCCCAAAATTGAATTTGCTATGGAGCCCAGTAACATCTAATTATGCCACTGGCCAGAGGGTCAGACTAAGTAGAGTTCTTATGCACAGTAGAACTGAGAACTGTAGCAGGAAAAAGTTTGGAGTTTGGTGATCACACTTGTTAATTACAACTATGTATTTTCATATAATACATAGGGGGTTATTTATTATGCTCCGAATATCCAAAATTTGAATAGCGTGTGGTTTTCAGACTAAAAAAAAATACAAATTTTTCGGAAATTATTAAAGCCTGATGGTCTTAAAATTCAGATTCCGAAACCCCTGCATCTAAAAAGCTCTCAAGGTCCTGTATAAGTCAATGGGGAAGGTCCCAGTGTCTGTGCTGATATCCAATGCGTTTGTGGTTTCTGCACAAAGAGCTTCAAAAACGACGAAAAAATCGTAGTTTTTATGAAAACTCCGAACAACGCTAAACAATTTGGGGTCTTGGGGAAAGCTCCAAAGTTTGCCCGACCCTATTTGTTCGGGCTTTTTTCTTAATAAATTGGGTCCATTTGGGCAGTCGGAGTTAATTCTGACCTTGATAAATAAGCCCCATAGTGTTGAATAACAGAGCCCTTGGAGTACCAAACCTAAGAGAAAAGAAAACATATGAATAACACATATGTACCTTTGCCCCAACTGATCAATATCAGATCAACACCTCAGAACTGGATTTTCAATGTACAGCACAATATACATCAGATATTTTCTTTCCCGCTGTTTACGTGACCTTTCCCCATACAGAATTATATTGCTCTGCCTCGTCACACGCACACACAGAAACCAATTTTTGTTACTTGACATTACCGCTTCAATTGTAGCTTCAGCGGAACATTTGTAATTAGAATAATGGGGAAATCTTGCAAATGGAAATTATCCTTTATTTTTCCAGCCAATGCACTTTTTTCAGGTTTTGTTCCACCTAAAATGAATAGTCTTGTCATGCTCCTTTTTGTATCTGGTTGGCTTGTGCAACTCACCTCTGTACCCCTGTGTGACATTGGAAACCTCTCATGAGATGATGAAAATCATCCTGAAAAAAGGTGGACTAAGGTCATTAAATTGAGAGTTAAAATTCTAGTTCTGCACTTTTTACTTTACCCTAATTAAATGTCAGGAAACTTGATGCAGAATTTTCATTTAATGTTCCATTAACCCCTCTGTCACTAGGCGGTGTGTATATGCACTGGATGAATTGGATTCTTTGGAAATATACAGAGTATATATATCAAAGAAAACAGTGGAGATTTCCTGATGTGAAAGCTGTCATGTAAATATTATATTTTTATGGCAGATACAACAGTTCTTTTAATCAAAAGCTAAGGGTGGATTTATAGTTATTTTAAATCCTGAGTTTTCCTTAGAGTAAAATATTGGCTGGTTACTCCTGTCATTGTAACAGCCGATAGAGATGGAATGAAAGACATCTCCATTGTGCACAACAGAAAAAATATCTACATCTCTACGAAAAAAACCATGTGCACTGGAAATGTCAGATGTTGGGTGAAGGTATCAGCTAGTTATGGAATAAGATGTGTTTATTGATGCAGGGGGACATCAATTCTTATCATTCTGCACTACAGCTACAGCAGATATAAAGGACTAAAGATGCACGAACATCTCCATTTATCTTCCTCTAACCACAGATGCCACCAATCTATCCAGCAATATCCATTAGCCTCACCCAGGCTCGCCTTCAGGGGGGCTCAGGGTGTACTCCTGTATAGAGATGGCGCAAACTGTTCGCCGGCGAACTTGTTCGCGCGAACATCGGGTGTTCGTGCTCGCCGGAAGTTCACGAACGTCGCGCGACGTTCGCCATTTTGGGTTCGCCATTGTTGGCGCTTTTTTTTGCCCTCTCACCCCAGACCAGCAGGTACATGGCAGCCAATCAGGAAGCTCTCCCCTGGACCACTCCCCTTCCCTATAAAAACCGAAGCCCTGCAGCTTTTTTTCACTCTGCCTGTGTGTGCTGAAGAGATAGTGTAGGGAGAGAGCTGCTGCCTGTTAGTGATTTCAGGGACAGTTGAAAGTTTGCTGGCTAGTAATCGTTTTGATACTGCTCTGTTATTGGAGGGACAGAAGTCTGCAGGGGTTTGAGGGACATTTAAGCTTAGGTAGCTTTGCTGGCTAGTAATCTACCTTCTACTGCAGTGCTCTGTATGTAGCTGCAGTGGGCAGCTGTCCTGCTTCTGATCTCATCTGCTGACTGCTGCAATAGCAATAGTCCTTGTAAGGACTGCTTTTATTTATTTTTTTGTTGTTTTACTACTACTACTACTACTACTACTACTACTATAAGAGCCCAGTGCTATTAGTCTAGCAGTGTTGGGGAGTGGGACTGGTGTGCTAATCTGCTGCTCCTAGTAGTTCAGCAGCACCAACTTTAATTTTTTTTTTTTTAATATTCATTCTTTTTTTATTTAACTTTTTTTTATTTTACTACCGCTGTAGTAGTGTATAAGTTGACCTTTTAGGCATTATTTGCCCTGTAGGCATTTTTTGCCCAGTGTGTTATTCAACCAACTGCTATCTAGCTGTGTGACCGTGTTCACATTCTGTCTAAATATCCATAATATTACCGTCTCCAGAAAAAACACCGGAGTGACTTTTTTCAAGCAGCCATAATAAATTTTACGTAATCCGTATCCATTGCTGTAGTAGTGTATAAGTTGACCTTTTAGGCATTATTTGCCCTGAAGGCATTTTTTGCCCAGTGTGTTATTCAACCAACTGCTATCTAGCTGTGTGCCCGTGTTCACATTCTGTCTAAATATCCATAATATTACCGTCTCCAGAAAAAACACCGGAGTGACTTTTTTTCAAGCAGCATTCTTATATTTTACGTAATCCGTATCCACCGCTGTGTATACGTTGACCTTGTAGGCATTATTTGCCCTGTAGGCATTTTTTGCCCAGTGTGTTATTCAACCAACTGCTATCTAGCTGTGTGCCCGTGTTCACATTCTGTCTAAATATCCATAATATTACCGTCTCCAGAAAAAACACCGGAGTGACTTTTTTTCAAGCAGCATTCTTATATTTTACGTAATCCGTATCCACCGCTGTGTATACGTTGACCTTGTAGGCATTATTTGCCCTGTAGGCATTTTTTGCCCAGTGTGTTATTCAACCAACTGCTATCTAGCTGTGTGACCGTGTTCACATTCTGTCTAAATATCCATAATATTACCGTCTCCAGAAAAAACACCGGAGTGACTTTTTTCAAGCAGCCATAATAAATTTTACGTAATCCGTATCCATCGCTGTAGTAGTGTATAAGTTGACCTTTTAGGCATTATTTGCCCTGTAGGCATTTTTTGCCCAGTGTGTTATTCAACCAACTGCTATCTAGCTGTGTGCCCGTGTTCACATTCTGTCTAAATATCCATAATATTACCGTCTCCAGAAAAAACACCGGAGTGACTTTTTTTCAAGCAGCATTCTTATATTTTACGTAATCCGTATCCACCGCTGTGTATACGTTGACCTTGTAGGCATTATTTGCCCTGTAGGCATTTTTTGCCCAGTGTGTTATTCAACCAACTGCTATCTAGCTGTGTGCCCGTGTTCACATTCTGTCTAAATATCCATAATATTACCGTCTCCAGAAAAAACACCGGAGTGACTTTTTTTCAAGCAGCATTCTTATATTTTACGTAATCCGTATCCATCGCTGTGTATACGTTGACCTTGTAGGCATTATTTGCCCTGTAGGCATTTTTTGCCCAGTGTGTTATTCAACCAACTGCTATCTAGCTGTGTGACCGTGTTCACATTCTGTCTAAATATCCATAATATTACCGTCTCCAGAAAAAACACCGGAGTGACTTTTTTTCAAGCAGCATTCTTATATTTTACGTAATCCGTATCCACCGCTGTGTATACGTTGACCTTGTAGGCATTATTTGCACAGTGTTTTCTTCAAACCGCCATCTAGCTGTGTGAGCTTGTTCACATTTTGTCTAAATATTGATAATATTATCGTCTCTAGAAAAACCACTTGAGTTACTTTTTTTCAAGCAGCATTCATATATTTTACGTAATCCGTATCCACCGCTGTAGTAGTGTATACGTTGATCTTGTAGGCATTATTTGCACACTGTTTTCTTCAAACTGCCATCTAGCTGTGTGTATTATCGTTTCCAGAAAAACCAACTGAGTTTTTGTTGTTGTTGTTTTTTTAAAAATAATGCCAGGCAAAGGCAGGCCGCCACGCAGAGGCCGTGCTAGGGGCCGTGCTGCTATGCAATCCTGTGGCCCTAGCAAATTGCCCAGTTTTAAAAAGCCAATGACCCTGAACTCCCAAAATGCTGAAGAGGTAGTTGACTGGCTTACACAGCACACCCCATCCTCTACCGTTTCTAACTTTACCACAACATCCTCCTCATCCTCCACTGCTATGGCCACCCCACGTAACACTTCCTCCACCACCGGTGCCCCTTCTTCACTGGAGTCAGAGGAGTTATTTTCCCATGAGTTTCTTGAACTGAGTAATGCGCAACCATTATTGGCAGAAGAAGATGAAGGAGATGAGGACGTTACACCAGATTTAATTCTGGCAGAGAACACGACAGAGATGGACATAATGATGAGTGATGAGGAGGAGGAGGAGGTCCCCGCTGCTGCTTCCTTCTGTGATGTGTCAGAAGAAATTGATGCATCTGAGGAGAATGATGATGAGGAGATTGATGTTTTGTGGGTGCCTAGTAGAAGAGAGCAAGAGGAGGGTAGTTCAGATGGAGAGACGGAGAGTCAGAGAGGCAGTAGGAGAATAAGACTTAGAAGAAGCAGGGAGGCCAGCCCGCAGGGATCAGTAGGGCAACAACATGTATCGGCACCTGTGTTCAGCCGGCCAACGCACCCGCCATTGCCGCCAATGCCGCCAACTTCTACTGTTACCGCCAGATCGCAGACTTCCAAAAAGTCAGCAGTGTGGCATTTTTTTAATGTGTGTGCCTCTGACAAAAGCATTGTAATTTGCAATGAGTGCAGTCAGAAACTGAGCCTTGGTAAGCCCAACAGCCACATAGGTACAACTTCTATGCGAAGGCACATGAGCGGCAAGCACTTGTAGGCATTGTTTGCCCAGTTTTTTTGGCCGCAGCCACTGAAGCACAGAGGCCAGAAAAAATATGCCACATAAATGCTGAAAATAGTCATTTTTTGCCATACGTTGACTCAACGTATATGGCAAAAAATGACTATTTTCAGCATTTATATGGCATATTTTTTCTGGCAACTGTGCTTCAGTGGCTGCGTCCAAAAAAACTGGGCAAACAATGTCTACAAGGTCAACGTATGGCGAAAAATTACTATTTTCAGCATTTATATGGCATATTTTTTCTGGCAACTGTGCTTCAGTGGCTGCGTCCAAAAAAAACTGGGCAAACAATGTCTACAAGGTCAACGTATGGCGAAAAATGACTATTTTCAGCATTTATATGGCATATTTTTTCTGGCAACTGTGCTTCAGTGGCTGCGTCCAAAAAAACTGGGCAAACAATGCCTACAAGGGCAACGTATGGCAGTTGTTTAAAGAGAATAGTAGATTACTAGCCAGCAAAGCTACCTAAGCTAAAATGTCCCTCAAATCCCTGCAGACTTCTGTCCCTCCAATACAGAGCAGTATCAAGCAGATTACTAGCCAGCAAACTTACTATCATCTGTCCCTGAAATCACTAACAGCTCTCCCCCTACACTATCTCTTCCAAGCACACACAGGCAGATTTTTCAGATACATTTTTGCCCTTGATCCCCCTCTGGCATGCCACTGTCCAGGTCGTTGCACCCTTTAAACAACTTTAAAATCATTTTTCTGGCCAGAAATGTCTTTTTTAGATGTTAAAGTTCGCCTTCCCATTGAAGTCTATGGGGTTCGCGAACCGTTCGCGAACCGCTCGCATTTTTGCGCAAGTTCGCGAATATGTTTGCGAACTTTTTTTCCGACGTTCGCTACATCCCTACTCCTGTACTGGGCCTGGGCCTGGAAGGGGCCCGGCTGTGCTGCACTTTTCAAATAGCTGGGCCCCCCTTGACAGCGCCGAAGCCATGACGCCTCTCCTGGTCCCATACAGCCGAACAGTGAAGTCCTGTAGCAGCGAAAAGACCCGAAGTAACAAAAGGAGCTGAAGTTGACACCACAGACTTGGCACCACTGTTTTTTTTAACTTATAAGGGGGCCCTGAACATCAATAGCTTTTTCTAACTTGCGTGTGTGTGGGGGGTTTACTGTTTTTAGTGCTGATGTCTGTCTGGTCTTTTAACTGTGGTGTGGACGGGATCTGGGTTGAGGCTTGGAAGCTGGGGTGGGTGGGGCTTGGAGGTTGGGGGGCCTGGGCACAGGGGGGTGAAAATTTTGTTTTAAAGGGCTCTGTAATTTCTTATTGCGGCCCTGGCCGCACACTAGGGATTCCTTTAAGACCTACACACATTGTTTGTCCCATTTTTTTGCTAAACATAAGTATTTTGCCCATGGCGGATTAATGACATGTGGGGTCCCTAGGCTACATCCACACAGACGCTCCTTTTAGGCTACTGTTGGGTCATGATGCTTACAGATCCAGGTATGTGTGCACTTGAGCTCTATATGCCCAGTCAGGTTTGGCGCGCACAAGTTACATAACTGGATCTGCACACATACAGGCGCCTGCACGCTCCTCACCTGCCTTCTTCTCCCAGCAGGTTCACCTGACCAGACCCAGCAATGCAAATACAAATAATTAAAGCTAGGGGAGCTTGTGCATTAATTCACCCATGCTTTTGCCCATGGGTGCCAGTAAAGTCACAACCTCTGTACCCCATGTAATGGGACACAACTGCAACCACACCTAAGTAAATGGGAGCTGCATTGTTTCAATGGCAGGTTTCAGAATTTTGCCGAGGATATATGACCGCCAATAAAATCTCCTCTCTACAAGTTAAGCAGAATGGTTTGATTTAAAAAAAAAATTCGGAAAACAACTGAAAAAACTTCAAGTGGGATGGATTTGGGTTCAAGTGCAAAATAAAGCAAGGCTCATAAATAAATAAATAATTTGTATGTAGAAAATGTCTGTACTGAAAGTCTTAGCATTTACACTTCCCCAACCAACTGTCCATCTTTAAAAATTATAATGTTGCATTAAATAAGAAATTGCACACCCTTCTGCTCAACACCCTTTTGCTCAAATATGTGACAAAATGTTGCTATGATATTTTTGTATGCTTAAAAGCTAAAATAAAGTGACACTATGAGGCAGATTTATCAAAGGTCGAAGTAAAAATTTTAATTAAAAAAATTCAAATTTCTGGCTATTTTTTGTGTACTAGGGAATAAGTCCAAATTCAATTTGAATTTGAAAAAAAAAATCTAAAATTTGAATATTGAAATTTATCATGTACTGTCTCTTTGAAAATTCGGCTTCGTCCATTTGTCATCTAAAACCTGTCAATTGCTGTTTTGGCCTATAGGGGACCTCCTAGAACCTATTTGGAGTCATTTGGTATACTTTGAAAAATCTAAGTTTTTTTGAGGCGAAAACTTTGAATCAAATTCGATCGTTTTGCCATGTTACCTTATATACCCTCGTATAAGCCAAGTTTTTCAGCATCCAAAATGTGCTGAAAAAATCTACCTCAGCTTATACGCGGGTCAGCGGTTCCCCGACTGGAGTAGCTGAGATTGCAGTCACTTTTAATCATTCCTATACCAACAGTTCACTTGGGGAGAGACTGCAATATCCCACAATGCCCTCTGTTGGTTATATGAAAGAATAACAGTGCGCCCTCTGTTGGTTATATGAAAGATTAACAGTGACTGCAATATCACACAGTGCCATCTGTTGGTTGTATGAAAGAATAACAGGGACTGCAATATCACACAGCGCCATCTGTTGGTTGTATGAAAGAATAACAGAGACTGCAATATCACACAGCGCCATCTGTTGGTTGTATGAAAGAATAACAGAGACTGCAATATCACACAGCGCCATCTGTTGGTTGAATGAAAGAATAACAGGGACTGCAATATCACACAGCGCCATCTGTTGGTTGTATGAAAGAATAACAGAGACTGCAATATCACACAGCGCCATCTGTTGGTTGTATGAAAGAATAACAGAGACTGCAATATCACACAGCGCCATCTGTTGGTTGAATGAAAGAATAACAGGGACTGCAATATCACACAGCGCCATCTGTTGGTTGTATAAAAGAATAACCGGGACTGCAATATCACACAGCGCCCTCTGTTGGTTATATGAAAGATTAACAGTGACTGCAATATCACACAGCGCCATCTGTTGGTTGTATGAAAGAATAACAGTGACTGCAATATCACACAGCGCCCTCTGTTGGTTGTATGAAAGATTAACAGTGACTGCAATATCACACAGTGCCCTCTGTTGGTTATATGAAAGAATAACAGTGACTGCAATATCACACAGCGCCCTCTGTTGGTTATACAAAAGATTAACAGTGATGGCAATATCAAACAGCACCCTCTGCACATGGTAGTGGGACAGTGGGACAATGCACACAGTAATCCGTTTGGCAATTCTCTGTCACCATCAGCTTTGCAAAGAAGTCCGGTTGATCGCTGGGGGGGTCGCTTTGGCAGAATGTGCACTGCTGGGAGACAGGGCTGTAGTTGTGTCTAGGCTTATACGCGAGTCAATAAGTTTTCCCAGTTTTTGTAGGTAAAATTAGGTACCTCGGCTTATACACGGGTCGGCTTATACACGAGTATATACGGTACTTCGATTCCTAAGATTCAAAATCAAACAAAAACAGCTTATTCGCCGGAAAAAAACTTAAATTTTTTTTAAAATAGATTTTGGTTGGACTTTTAATTCGAAATTCAACCTTTGATAAATCTGCTCCTACATGTTGACTAGTTCTCACATGATCCACCAAAGATATGGGAGCAAGGTAAAATGTTAGATGCAGGACCTGCACCCCAAAATCCACTAACAGTGTGACTCTAAACTTTAAATACAGTATAAGGTTAGTTTACTTCCCTGTTGGGATTCTCTAAGTTACATTAAGATAAAAAATATAAAAAAAGGAAACCCATGTAACTGGGCTTCTTGATTTAGGTAAATACTATCCAATTGGAGTGCCTCTTTGTACAATTTTTGATAATAGCAACCCCACGTGAAACAGCAGATAATTTGCTCACAGAATGGAAAAACCAAAAGAAATCTAAATAAGACCTGATGGGGAAAAATAGTTGTCTGGGAGGTTCAAAACTCATTTCACTTGATATTAACTGATTGAATTATTCTACTTCCTCTCCTAATGTTTGGTCAGTGATGCCAGGAGATCACACGAAAGGGTTGAACTTGATGGACAATTGTCTTTCTTTAAACCAAATTAAATAGGTAATTATATAGTATTTAACATTCAGATGACTCATTTAATGAGTGATGAGTGAATCAATTTATATTAATGTAGACTTGCACTTAATTATGCCAATTCTGATTTCCAGAAGATATAATGCTGAGGAATTCAGAAAATGAGTAGTTTGTGACAAATCTACAGTATTTGCAGTGAATCATAATTTGCACATCACAAGGTTTAAGTTTTTACCAGCAATTTGCTGCCTAGGCATGGACTGGTTTGCTACAGTATGTGCCCCATTAGTGATTGAAACCAGGCATCTGTGTATTTTAAAATATTTTTAATTTATACAATAATAATAAAACAACAATGAAACCATCTTATCCTATCATATTTTTGATTAAGGGGGTTATTTAAGGTTGAATTTTAGAACTGTGTAAACTTTTCTAGACCTCGAATGAACACAACTTGAATGGTTTCCAATTTAAGAAAAAAAAAATTATGTAAAAATCTGGAATCAGTGTAGTCAGGGTGAAAAACTTGAATGACCATCATCATAATCATTTTTAAAAAAAAAAACCTCTTACCAATCGAATTGGGTTTTCAAGCAAAACCCACCAAAAAAATATTTGAACATCATGAAGGCTATTAACATCTTCAAATAGTTCAAGGGACCCCTGCCTTTGACTTCTACATGACCTTGACAGATTTTAGATGGTGTGTTTTTAGATTTGAGCTATTTCCAGCTTCAGGTATATTAAGTCTTGAAAAATGTTGAATTTGAGGGTTGTTTTTAAAAACAACTCGACCCTTAATAAATCTGCCCCTAAGGGGCATATTTATCAAAGGTCGAAGTTAGAAAAACGTCGAACTTCGAATTCAAAAAGACCAATCGAATGGAGGTCGAAGTATTTTTGGGGTCGAAGTGGGCTGAATTCGGCCTACTTCGAATCGTACGATCGTACTTCGAATCGTACGATCTTACTTCGGTTCAACCTTAGATCTCCCAAAGTTCCCCCAATTGCCTCCATACAGGTTCTAGGAGGTCCCCCATAGGCTAAAACAGCACTTCAGCAGCTTTTAGGTGGCGAATGGTCAAAGTCGAAGTTTTAAAGAGACAGTACTTTAAAAAAAAATCCAACCTTCGAATTTCAACGTTTTTTCAAATTTGAATCGAAGTTGGACTATTCTCTAGTCAGTACACAACAAATAGCTTGAAATTCTAAGTTTTTCAATTCGAAACTTCACCTCCACCTTTGATAAATCTGCCCCTAAATGTCTAGATAACAGTAAAATGAAAGAAACATTTTGAACAACCCAAACCAATTACCATAGTAGAATCCCCTTAATTTAAGTGTGTCAAGATTTTTTGCCAAGAACCTATTTATATGATCCAAAAGACAAGTCTGATACATTTGCCTGTGCTTTGCCCAAACTAGAGACCTCTCCAACATTCCCAAATGTGAATGTATGAATAACAGCTGGTATGGAGTGTATAGGGGGACTGCATACATATAAAATATAGTAAACAAATGTTAATGCATATAGTTTTCTGTGTGTAGATGCATCATACAGTACATTTGGGACAGTAAAAGTACTTCCAAACATGACTAGTCACTGGGGCAGAAGAATATGTATGTTGTAGGTTTGACTGGTCAATCTGTTTTCATGATGCAGTTTAAATTTAGGGTTGCCTTTTAAATTATCAAGACATTTAATAAAGATGACCTTAGATTGCTGGGATTGCTTGAACTCTCCAGAAAAGGCTTGACCCGAAACCAGCGGTGAATCATGTGTTTGGCTTGAAATTTGATCAATCCTTGTGGGTTAGGATTGGTTGCGGTATAGACTGGGGAAGTACACTAATTTGCAGTTCCCAAAGATTCCCTGTATTGAAACCAGAGACCTGCACAGAAATAGCACAGAGAGAAAACTAGGGTACAGGTTGGGTGCAGGTTAAGATTTTGCAGGTTAGGTTCAGGTGAAGGTTGAGGTTTTCCTGAACCGCACATCACTATAAGACTGGAGAGCCAGGTCTACTGGGAGACAAGAAGAAAAGGGACATATAAGTAGGTGTTTTTTGACTCCTTATGCATGTGTACTGGTTGTAATAGGCATAGTAAAAATTGGGTAAATTAGGTAAAGTGCATAGTGGGGACATTTAGTAGGTTTCATGATGACCAACCTCTAACTGCAAACTGACTTAGGTATTGTTTGCAGTCAATGTTGGCATAAGTATTTTTCTAATATATGCAGTCTACATGAAATACAAGAGACTCGAAGTGTTGTTGTCCCTTATATTGGGTGTTATCCCCAACATTGACCTGATATTGCTATCAAAAAATTTACATTAAGGGGCAGATTTATCAATTTTCAAATTTGAATTTTTGAGGTTTTTTATGGCCAAAACTGTCAAATTCGCCTAGAGAATTGTTAAAATTCGATTCCAGTTTTTTAAAATAATTTAATTAGCTTTTTGAAATCTATCATACACTAGCCCTTTAAGAACTCAAATTTGACTATTCACCTCCTTAAACCTGCCAAATTGCTGTTTTAGCCTATTGGGAAGTCCTGGGATCAATTTGGAGCTATTTGCAGCCTTCCTGAAAATCACGTTTTTTTCAGAGAAAAAACTCGAATCAAATTTGATTAGAATGTGATTCGAGTTTGTGGGTCAATCCTATTCACCCGAGTACAAACAATTTGAATTTTTTTGTGTAAATTGCAGTTGGTCGAATTTCAAGTTCATGACAGCTCATGGGAGTTTTTAATGCACTAATGACTCCACCAAACATATTACAACTAGAGATATTGGTTTGGGTTCTGTCCTTTTTTTTTTTTGATAAATGCCTGACTAGGGAGTCCATGATTCACCATGAGTGGTCTATTTTAATGTTTGTGTGTTTCTGGCTTCTTTGCATTGAGATTTAATGAAGGTTTTTGTAATATTCTCTGCCTTGTCCAGGGGTAGCTCCATTAGTGCAGGGGATTCTTTTTTTTAATTTTTTTATTCATCTATGAGTACTGCCATCTTTGTGAACATTTGCCTGACCGTGACCATGTATTTGCCACATCTAGCTGTCACCCAGGGATCTCAATAAATAAACTGCAATTGCTCCTCTTCTACCTATTAGCAAGTATACATTGCATTTATGTAGGAAGGACCATAATGCAAAATAAAGTGTAATTCCTATATCCTTATAACTCATGAGGAGACACTATTCCATGATAGTTTTTTTGAAGATACCCTTGGGTGATAAAAGCATTTTGGGTCTCAAATGAAAATGTGCAAATACATTTAGAACAACCCAAATTTTAGGGTTTGCTTTTTAATCCTGATGATCATTTATTCCATATCGTTTTCCTGTTTAGAAGAGTTTAATTTGTTTTCAGTGAAAACAAGGTAATTGTTTGAATAATTAGAGAAATTGTTCTCATTTATTGAATACTACTTAGTATTGTTTCAGATGCTCAGATTGTATCACATATTCTTTAGCAGTACAATTAAGAAATTGATGAATTTGTCTATTCAAACATTATTACTGTGTTTAATTCTGCACAAATTGACCAGAGCCCGTTAAGGACTCTTTAAATAATGCCACACTCCTCATTGCATTATCCCTAATGATTAAGTACTTTGCCTTCTGTATTATCAGCTCCAGATGAGAAAGGGAAATAAATTGGGTCTTAGGAATTTGGCTATTGATTAAATAAAAAGAAAGGGTATCATGCAATTAAACCCTTTTTGTGCACTCTAGCTGTGAGATCCAGGATACTTCATTTAAGGATGTTATAGGTCAGCATTCATTCTCTATTCATTACTGTCACCATTTGTCATGACTTTTCTGAAGAAATATTTGAGGCATTGTCATTTTATAGAAACTTACGAGATATAAATCGATAATTTAATTTAGTCTTGACCCTGAAATACTTCTGAAGTAAGGGTTATAATTTGAAAATTAATGACCTGTCGTAGTTTGCAATACTGAACGCTGTTCAGCAGAAATATAGGAATGTTTGGTGATTTTCTGCAATGTTTTATGCTCTGGTGCTGTGACCGATATGTTTTGAGTACAACATATTTGTTAGTCTTAATCTTATTGGTGTCACGTTGATGTTAAATATGTCAAAAGGAATTTCTTGGGAAATGGTGACTAGTGATGGGCGAATTTATTCGCCAGGCGCGAATTCGCGGCGAATTTGCGCGATTCGCGAAACGGCCGCGAAAATTTGTGCAAAAAATTCGCCGGCGTCAAAATTTTTTTTTCGAAAAATGA
The DNA here is from genome assembly GCA_038501925.1 of Xenopus petersii. Taxonomy (NCBI): domain Eukaryota; kingdom Metazoa; phylum Chordata; class Amphibia; order Anura; family Pipidae; genus Xenopus; species Xenopus petersii. Next base: position 153,023,053 of record CM076678.1, read on the forward strand.
GACGCCGGCGCCGTTTCGCAAATTTTTCACCGTTTCGCAAATTTCTCGCGAAATTCGCGAATTTTTCGGCGAAGCGAAACTGCACAAATTCGCCCATCACTAATGGTGACAGACTTAACTGATATAATGGGTTACTTTTAATAAGCTAAAAATCTTTTTAAAAGGGAAGAAAATGCTATAATTTTTTTTCATTTCTTAGCAAGAAAATTAAAAATCAAATTATATTATATATTTTTTTTTAAAACCTTCCAATCCATGTGAGAATTTCAACTCTTGCCTTATCTTTATACCATATATTCTATGTCTTTTTTGTAATATGTATTATCATATGCAGTATTTTATCATGAGGCAAACATTTTACTTTTTCACATTTATTTTTCAATTGTTTTATTCTATCTTCTTCTTTCACCTCCCTTTTTTTCCCTTACTTCTTTTTTATGGATTATTTTGAAGCTTTTTGGTTCTTTTTTGTCATCTATGCTGTTTAAAATTAAAATGCAATGCACAATAAAACAAAAATTAAGACTTATTAATTAATTCTACAATAAAAATGCTAATGGTAATCTTTTCCAAAGTAATTTCTGGGGGAAAGGGGACAGAAATGACTTTTGTTTGCACTGATATATATTGGGTAACTTTCAATTAAAAAAAACCTCATTTCAATAGCAAAAGACAATCAAGTGCTAATTAAACAGAAAACTATATTTTTTTATCATTTCTGGGCAAAATGAAATGGCTCAAATCTCTTTAAATGCTTAAATGTATAAATCTCCTTTTCCTTATTTAATTTATAAAATTTGCTAATTAATACTTAAATAATCATTATCTTAAAGCATGATGTGCAAGAGTGGATTCATTTGGGTTTGTTGGACACAAGCAAGTTGAAAAAGATTATTGAAGTCATTCCAGTTCTCCTCAGTTGAGTTAGAAAATATCCCTCCGATTCCAAGTTGGCAATCACGCTGTACCCTGGAAGAACATTCCAGTAGAAAATAATTATAATTATCCTGCACCGTGTATTCTCCTTCACAAAAAGTGTATACAAGTTATTTTTGAAGTTATCTACTCAGTTGTTTTTACCATTTGAGGAAATAGTAGAAGCCTGGCATGTAAAAAGGGGTTTGCTAAGTACAGTAGATGAAAGTTACATTTTTCATCTAATTTGTTTTAGAGACATAATATATTATATGTATATAAGGCTATAGTAAAATGGAGTGGCACCTTTTCTCCTGAGTCTTAAGACACTCAGATGAGGGCTCTCACAACAGTGTGGACGAAGGTTGTTGTGCAACTGAAACCTTTAGTATTTCTACAAAAATGGGCATGAGTGATTCTTATAACTTAACCATAGAACATTTTTACTGAAGAACTCAATTCACATAGGAGTTCAATGAGAAATAAAGCAGGAACACAGAACATGGATAGGTATATACACACAGCATAAATGGTCAGTAATATATCCCCGCTGGGTAAGAGAGAGAATACACAGAGTAAACAGAGGCACTCCCAGCTTTCAGCCTGTACCCTAAGCAGAACTTCTCCATACAGAACTTCTCCTGGCTCAACACTTAGACCCTACTTCTGGGCAAGTAGCACCCGGGATCCTTCCACTCAGCACTCCTCGGTGGAGCCTGTGCTACTCAGCTATATAGCCCTGACTATCTATCACTCCAACAGTGACTTATAAAAGTGAGTAGCCTATCACTAGCTAGTCCTGACCTGTCTAGGTTCCACTGAAAACCCTTCCTGCCTGCTCAGGTAAGGGTACTGGCAAAATGGACCCTGAGCACATGTGTGCTCAGCTTATATATTATACCATATTGCCACCTTGTGGGTAAACTAGGGAAAGCTTGTGGTCATGCTTGACCCAGGAACAGGAACATTACTCCTTCCATAAACTAAGGGGCCCTTCAGTGGCCAAACTTTAGGGGATTGCACAATAAATGAGGAAACAATTTATCAGTCCCCTGCAAGAGTATGGAATAATAAAAGACATTCATTCAGATTGAGACATGAACTTATAATGCCAATGCCAACAAACCATTGCATTCTGAGTACTGTTTGCTCAAATTAATTAATGTTATTGATTTTACATGTGAGAATCTAGAGTCATTGGAGCATATTTACTTCATATAGGAGTATACAGGTATGGGACCTGTTATCCAGAATGTTCTGGGCCTGGGGTTTTCTGGATAATGGATCTTTCCATAATTTGGATCTTTATACCTTAAGTGTACTAGAAACTCTTATAAACATTAAATAAATCCAATAGGCTGATTTTGCTTCCAATAAAGATTAATAATAGCTTAGTTTGGATCAAGTACTAGTTACTGTTTTATTATTACAGAGAAAAATGAATTCATTTTTAAATATCTGGATTATTTGATTATAATGGAGTCTATGGGAGATGTTAATTCCGTAATTCTGAACTTTCTGGATAACAGGTTTCCGAATAATGGATCTCAGACCTGTACACCATAAAGATGTGTAGTATATGCAGGATAGAGCAGGGGGTGACAAAACTCCAGCTTACAGTGCAGCAGTAAAGAGTGACTAAAGCACAAGCAATTTGGCTGAGGGCACCTAGGAAACTAACAACATGTCTAGTCATAGTCCAATTTCAAATTGAAATATACAAAGAGCCTGCTCTTTTGAAAACCCGAATTTCAATGCAGGATTCTGTTGGAGCAGCGCATTGACTGATGCATCTTAGTAAATATGCCCTCATATTTCTCATTTACAAAGAGTGAACTCTAGACACAAAAATGGCACCTAGAAGGTTCTTGTGCCTTGTCACAGTTGTGTCTAGAGTCAATACTGTATTTTTAACTGTCAATTGGAACTTAATAGCAGGGTTGAGTGCATGAAATTGTTAGTTAAGGGAACTAGTTTTGATATTAAGCTCATAGCACACTTTGCTAATTTTAGTGCCATCTGAATTAAATTAAAGTTGGGGGCATATAAAAAATGCTCCTGCTCAAACCATATAACTCCCTTAATTCAACTTTAGTAAAGTTGCTAAAAATAGGCCTATAAAGTAGTTGCACCCATTGTTGAGCGCATCATGAATATAACTGTGCAGGAATTCTGGATATAAAGACATGCATTATAAAGAGTGAAAGGACCAAGGGACATATATAATATAACTTTATGGACAGTAGGATCAATTTGATGGTTATTAGTTTGACAGTATAGGGGCTCTTGAGCAATTCATCAGAAAGCCCAGGGGCCTCTAGTTTGATAGTTTGCACTTCATATTGATGCTCCATTAAGCAATGGTTTATACTTTCATATACAATATGCTGATTTCCCCAAAGCAAAAAAAATCCTTAGTACAATTGTTTCTGTGAACCAGCCTGTGAAGTGAACTGCAGAGTCTGCATATTCTTAATTAGGTTTCTTACTATTGTTTTATTTCATACTTCCCTGGACTTGGTCACTTCTTCAATATCTTTACTAACAATTGAACTACTTCTCCGACGTTCCTTTTAACAATTTTCTTCGGTCATCTTTCAGTCACCTCTGATGCACTTGGCATTCCAATGATGCAAGCGATTATTCTGATACGAAGCTGATACTTGTATCATTCTGTTTCACAGAGGGCTGAGGATCGATACGCCATGAATACACATTGTGCTGTCGGCATGCTTGTCTCATTTCTACATGATTCTATCAGCCAGCAGACTTTATCTTTTATAAAAATTAAACCCACATAAGCAGCAAGAGGACAAGCGGAATGGAAATATATTCCGTCTTCAAATTGTTTCATTTTTATGTAAATGAATGTAGTGTTTGCATTCTGCGAAGGTTGATTTTTTTTTCCATATATCATTAATAGGTTTGTTGTAAGGAGTGGATACGGTGAGCAACATTAAAAATGAAAATTAATTCAACTGTGTTTATGTATTATCGATTTTTCTCTAACTTCATCATAGTTCACACTAATTCTCTCAAAAATTTTCGCCATGAAAAATAAATGATGGAGAATTAGCTTGGAAGGGGTGATATAGTGGTTGCTTTGTCTTTAAATTGGTAGTTTGCCAGCCTGAACCTGGAGTAATTTCTCTTGGAGAAAATGTCTTCTTGTGCTCATATAGACAAATACAAGAGTCTTCTGCACATAACCCATTATCAATATATTTAAGACAGAGACATTTTGCGCATACTGCTACTGAAAAATGCCTTACCCTTTAAACAACACAGGGATTGTTTGTCCATATATTGCAATATATTTAAGCTGAACAACTACGTCAAAGTCATCCCATATCTGGCCAGTCCTACGCTCAATTTTATCTGATTCATTAAGAATTCTATTGCTTCATTATACATTTTACAAAGGGACTAAGTTTTACCTGCAACTTACTTGCTGCTTTCAAAGTAAAACTCCCAAACTTGGCTGCCCTTTTATTAGACACCAGTGGGATCACCTGACTATAGCTAGGAAGGGTGGGAGCTACAACATGGAGCTGGTCACTGCTCCTGTATAACTATAAGAAACAAGGGAAAGTTGTGCTCACCACTAATTTTTAAAACCATTAGGCGGGGGTGCAATGAGGCTGTGACCACAAAATACATATAGACAAATACAAGAGTCCTCTGCACTCAACCCATTATCCCAACCCATTGTTTGTTATAGTTTATACAGGAGCAGTGACCAGCTCCATGTTGTAGCCTTCCCAACTATAGTCAGGTGATCCCACTGGTGTCTAATAAAAGGGCAGCCAAGTTTGGGAGTTTTACTTTGAAAGCAGCAAGTAAGTTGCAGGTAAAACTTAGTCCCTTTGTAAAATGTATAATTAAGCAATTGAATTGGATTGAATCAGATAAAATTGAGCGTAGGACTGGCCAGATATGGGATGACTTTGACGTAGTTGGCCAGCTTAAATATATTGCAATATATGGACAAACAATGCCTGTTTTGTTTAAAGGGTAAGTCATTTTTCAGTAGCAGTATGCACAAAATGTCTCTGTCTTAAATATATTGATAATGGGTTATGTGCAGACGACTCTTGTATTTGTCTATATGTTTTTTGTGGTCACAGCCTCATTGCACCCCGCCTAATGGTTTTAAAAATTAGTGGTGAGCACAACTTTCCCTTGTTTGTTCTTGTGCTCATAGTAAATCGAATAATATTCACTAGAGAATTTTCACTTGGAGAAGAGTTGTGAATTTACGCCAATGCAAAGAAAATTTATACTACATTATTAATTAGCGATGTTGAGTGTAATATTCATTTTTGTTGAAAATACTCCAAATCTTCACTTTCACCCTATAGTAAATATGCCCCATAGTGCAGGGTTGTTGATCACCAGGCAATTCTGCTTAGTGTGTTGAGTGGAGGGAGATCCAGGCCAGTGTTCTTATCACTGAAGGGCATCCACTAAGAATATCCAGCACATTAAACTATCATAACAGCTTATGAGACCAAAACACTACTTTACCCCTATGGACTAAAGCTGCAAATCAAAAATGAACATTTGTCTGTCCAGATTTGGATGCTGGATAAGCTTCTAGAACTGTTTTGTTATGATCCTTCCAGGTGCTCCTGCTACACAAGTCATTTTATTTATATTATGTATAAATACTATGAACACAAAATAGTTAATGATCCAACTGAAAAGGAAAAACAAAAAGAGCACAATTAACCCATTGTAAAACAACTGGCAACATTCCATTCCAAAACATGAACAAGGAATAACAAGGTAAGTCATTAAGTAGACTACATAGACTTTAAGGTTTCTATTTAGCAGATAATTTACTAGCATTGGTGTTAAATTGCCATAGCCAATAATAACCAATAAGCAATTCATTTTTATCAGTTGATTACAAGTTAAAAAATAAAAGCAAAACTGGACTTGTGCAACATGTTTGGACTTCTATCATTATTTCTTGTGTTATAATTGGGCACTTTCAAACCCTGTTTGCTTTTCAGAGAAGAGATCCCTTGTGGTGGCATAATTCTGTATGCAATATGTACATTTTTTTTCTCTCTCCCCCTTCCTCCATAGCCTTTGGATCTGTTTTTTTTTGTGTTTTAATGCTATTTGTTGACTTAATGAAGGTGTAGATTGTCCAGAGGTTTTTCTATCATTTTGGTGCAAAAATATCGTAATGAATTCTCTCTAGCATTACTGCCTTTCTAGCAAAACTTTGTTAACTTACTTATGGTTACATCAATTTAAATTGAGTGGTTAAATAAAGGTCATATGTATGTATCTATTAGTGATGTTGGTGAAATTGCTGGAAGTTGCCACTTTTTATTGAAAATTTCCAAGGAAGCAAAAAGAATACAGAGATCCGCTATTGTCCTAGACAATGAACCTACCCTAATGTGGCATGAGCTTCAAAAAAAGTATAAAAAATATATTTTTAACAGTTGCAACCTGTAAACATAATCCCACTTTAAATATTAAAAAACACCAGCATTTTGACTATTCCTTATGAGTTTTTTGGAATACAGGATATGATGTCAATGACATAATAATGTTGAGGACGTAGCTTAATCGCCAAAATCTGGCAAAAAAGATGTTGGTGAAAAGGGCAACAAATTGATACACTTTGATAAACAAGATGATTTATGATTGTTCGTCTGAGCAAAACATCCATCTGGTGAAACACAGCAAAAGTTCTCCAGCGACAAGGTATTTTGCTAGAGAAGAGTGTTACTTGACTTTTAGAAATTTTCAATGTTGTTTGGAATTGTTTTTTAGCAAAAAATCATCAAAAAAATTAACTCTTTAGTAAAAGTGCCCCAATGAATCTGCTTTGTAAAAAAAAAAAAAAAAAAAAAAGATTAAGGTACAATGCCACTATGGACTTTTTGCTAGGCCAATCATTTTTATATATTTTTAAAAAATATTCCATACAGATAATATATATCTGTACACATTACTTCAATCTTCAAGGTAATCTTCAGGATAATTCCTTAAATTTATCCTTCGTGCTGCCACAAGCTGATGAAGCATGAAGCTCCTTTCAGAAAATTGCACTGATTATGTCAAATATATACTCAATTACTGTTCAAAACTATAAATGCCCTTACTGTATATTCAGTTTTTTTTTTTTTTCACTAAGCCCAGACATCATTTGTAGCTTTTGTAAGGATGCATGTGTGAAGCAAATGAGAAACAGGTGTCTCCAAAAAGTTTTGGATGGTATTTTGACAAAATGTAAATTCAAAAAACTGCTGAAACAAATGCTTAAATGAAATCACCCACAAGTTGTTATCTCGCTCCTGTTACATAACATTAGTGTCTCATAGACTTCTGGTTAAAGGTTTTCAGATGTCACACACTTAAAGGGGCAGTATTCCCCATTGTTCAACACAAGTTCAATGAACAGTGCTGGACATACTTTTTAATTTATTATGTTACTTAATATAGAAGAAGGTGTCTAGTAGAGTTAAGTCTAAAGCAGCTTTTTTTTTCCTGTGAGCAAAATTCAGATAAACAAATAGTTGGGGAGCAATGCATGAATGACAAAGTCCCTGGGGGTGCTATGCTTGGCTATTTGGTAGCACCTATGTGAACTAGCAGCTTACAGGAGGCTCCTTAAACTGTTTTTTATGTGACCAAAACTTGCCTCCAGGCAACACCTGCTTTGAGGCCACTGGGAGCAACATACAAGGGGTTGGAAACCATTGTATTGCTCACAATCCACTGGTTGGGGAACACTGGACTAAAGCAACTGGATTTACTGAGTTTTTTTGAGAACATTTCACTACTTATCTGAGTGGCTTCTTCAGAAGCCGCTCATATGAGTGTTGAAATATTTTCAAGAAAACTCGGAAAGTCCAGTTGCTTTAGTCCACTTAACTCTACTAGATACTGTTTATCATGACCTGGATAAATGAGAATCACCATAGAGAATAAGGTGGTTAAGCAAAAAACAACCCAAAGATTAGTCCTTCGTATAATGATCTAATCCTTATGTTGAAGGACACAGTGATACTTACAACAGCTGAACAGGTAGGCGTTTTTAATCATAGCTTATTATCTCTATTTAAAGGGAAAGTATAACTCCCCTTTTCAGCATTATTTATTGGGCTTGTGCTGAACATAGTTTTTCTGTATTGTTTTATCTATGGTGGTGAGTGTATGGAAAACCTTTCCTTAAATATACTAAAGAAGTTAGACCTAGAAGAAATTCCAGTTTGAAGGCCAGAAAAGTAAACCAGCTTCTGATTACCTCTGCTAAAGCAGATACTTCAAACCTTTCCACTTCATCCAGGTATATTTTGTTTGTTGTGTTGTGTCTCAATGATGAATTCATCCAACCAAAATGTCACCAACACAACACCAAAAACAGAAAGTCCTATGAATGAAAGTGAATGTAATATATTCTAAAATCTTTATAAAATTCTTAATCATGGGAATAAAAAACAAATGGGAAAACCTACTTTTTGATATATGTCTTATGAGGACCTCTGAGGGTTATTTGCAATTGGTTAGGATAAAAAAAACATGTACAGAGGGCTTATTCTGCCGACTCAAGCTGTCTTCATATCTTAAGCCTGGATTTAACTCTACTCAATTAAACCTGTGTTAACATCAACTCCTTTGACAATGCATTTAATTCTCTTGCAGAATATACAATACTCCTGGTTCCTATTTGCAGTTTTGTCTGTAAATTATCCTTCTCTCTACTTCCTGACATTTCTGTAATTGTTATAATGTGATTTGGTTGTCCAATAGTCCAGTGTTTACATGCTTTCTCTCTTTTTCCTGCATGACAGAGGTAAATTCAATCAAACAGGCTGTTTCTGTGCACTTGTTTCTTCTATAAATATGGTAATTACTTGGTTTAGCTGCTGAGAACATTTTTTTTCTTTCTCCGCCATTGCACTTATTTTCAACTTGCTTTATGATTTAGGCTTTCTTTGAATGTACACATCTTATTTAATTCCTGAGTTCCAAGTATATTTAAATATAGTTTTTCAATGTACCACTACTTTACTCATGGCAAACAGGTAATATTTTATAAGCCTTAAAATTTGTTCTCTTTTCTGTTAATTGAATTGGACTTGTTTTTGTCAGTTATGTCTGAAATCCATCTGACCAAATATGTTTTCTGTAAATATACCGAAATGATTTTATAAATGTCTTAAAAGACATTTTCTCTAATAAAAGAAAAAGTAAAAACAACCCCATACACTTAGGGGTCTATTTATCAAAGGTCATATTTTAGGGGTTTTTGAAACCATGACTAAACTCACAAACTACGGTATATAACTATGAATTAATGATGGGTGAATTTGTCCCGTTTCACTTTGCCGAAAAATAACCGGAGTTTGACACCCGCATCAATTCTGAGGCTCGAGCAAATTTTGGCACCAGTGTTAAAGTCAATGGGTGTCCGAATAATGTTGACACGCAACAGATTTCTCGTGAGTGACTTTTCCGGTGCGCGTACAAACATTTTTAAAGCTGGCGAATTTTCACCGCAATTATGCAAATTTATTCAACAGCGGCGAACTGAGGAAATTTGCTGCAAATTCGTACCTGAATTTATTCACCCATCACTACTATGAATGTCATGACATTTTAAAAAAATCAGAACAAAAAAAGTATGAACAGATTACTCTGAACCATGTGCTAAATGCGAAATTACTCTGAACCATGTGCTAAAAAATACGACTATCTCTAAAACCTCTTAGGGTCAGGACACACAGGCAAATTTGGGGAGATTAGTCAATCAGTGACAATCTCCTCTTCTTCGGGGCGAATAATCTCCTCAAACTGCTTTCCCACTGGTTAAAATGTAAATCGCCGGTAGGATGGCACTCGGAGTGATTCGTTATCCAAAGTCACCTGAAGTTGCCAAACAAGGAAACTTTGGGCGACTTCAGAAAACGAATCGCTCTGAGTGCCATCCTACCAGCGATTTACATTTTAGCCAGTGGGAAGGCAGTTTGGGGAGATTAGTTGCCCCGAAAGAAGAGGAGAATTGTCGCCGGGCGACTAATCTCCCCAATTCTGCCTGTGTGCCCTGACCCTTAAAATTCAAATTTTTCAAACAATTCCTAGTAAAAAAAAAAACTTGAAAACTTCTAAAAGTCTGAATTGATTTAAAATAGTCCAATAGGATCAGCACAGCTCCCACTGACTTCTATAGGACCTCAACAACTTTTATATGGCAAAGTTTTGTATTAGTGGTTTTTGTGGTTTTTATACTTAAGAAATCTCAAATTTTTAGTGCTTTTAAAAAAATAGGAAAACCACAAATTTTTAGCGATTCATGGAAAAAAGAAGTTAGTAAATGGTCCCCTTAAGTTGGCCATAGATGCAAAGATCCGATCGTATGAATCATCGTAATCAAAAATCCGAAAACCTTTATAATTCTGAATTGATTTACCAACCAAAATTAAATCAAAGGTTTTTTGGCCGAATAGGTCCGTTTTCGATTGAATAGGTCCATATTCAGCCGAATTAGAATTATAGCGTATTCGATAGAATTCGAATCAAAGTTTTTCCCAAAAAAAACTTTGGTTTTTCAAAGTCCACAAATTGACTCCAAATAGGTTCTATGAGGTCCCCCATAGGCTAAAACAAAATTCGGCAGGTTTAAGATGCGAATGGTCGAAGTCAAATTTTTAAAGAGACAGTACATGCTAAATTTCGATATTTGAATTTTCACATTTTTTTTATCGAATTTGGACTATTCCCTAGTTGAAGTACACAAAAAATAGCTCAAAATTTGAATTTTTGGAATTTGAAAATTCACCTCGACCCCTTAGTAAACCTGAAATTTTTAACTGTTGAAGAAATTGAAATACCATAAATTTTTGGAGATTTGTGGAAAAAAACTAAATGCAATTGTTCCTAAATCAGCCCCTATAATATTTTCATTAAAACCTGTCATGACATAGCATTACAGTAGTATAACCTGCAGTAGGGATGTAGCGAACTGTTCGCCTGCGAACTAGTTCGCGCGAACTTCGACCGTTCGCGTCCGCCGAATGTTCGCGAACGTTTGGGAACGTTTGCATTTTGAGTTCGCGTTCAATTCGAATAAAAATCGTTCGACCATTCGACCATTCGAATTCCTTCGACCGCTAAAAATCGAACGATTTCCATTCGTTCGAACGATTGTAAGCATTCGATCTAATGATTTTCATTCAATCGAACGATTTTAAACCGTTCGATCGTTCGATTCGAATGAAAATCCTTCGATCGAACGATTAAAATCCTTCGATCGTTCGAATCGAACGATTTTAGCGAGCGTTCGAAGTTCGCAAACTGTCCGCGAACGTTCGCATTTTTTGCCGGTGTTCGCGAACGGCGTTCGCGAACACCAAATCGCCAGTTCGCTACATCCCTAACCTGCAGAGATCATCTAGCTTATTGTACCATTATATTTGTGGATATAATGTTACAGTAAAGAATCCCAGCAGAAAGTGAGCTTCATACTTTATCATGGTATATGATGAATACTATTTAAAGGGATACTGTCATGGAAAAAAATGAATCAGTTAATAGTGCTGCTCCAGCAGAATTCTGCACTGAAATCCATTTCTCAAAAGAGCAAACAGATTTTTTTATATTCAATTTTGAAATTTTTAACTGATGCGTTTTGAAAAAACATGTTTTCTGATGACAGTATCCCTTTAAGGATATATCTATTTGTTTAGTTAAATAGTAGATAAAACATTGAAGAAGATGGATGATCTCTTAAGAAGGCTTGACACATAGGCTTGGACATCAATATCCATGAATAACTACATTACAGGAGCCTTTGGAAGGATATAAATGAATTATCCTAACTTTGATGGGTCAGACTAAAAAAATTATTTGGATAGTAATAATATTACCATAGGTTTATGGATGTATCAGCTGAAACTAATTCATTCAGAAATTGCACTCCACTTTATAATCAGTGGAGTGATCTCCATTAGTATTAAATCTGGCTCATGCCCCCCAGTATCCACCATTTCCTTAACTAAGAACCCCAAATTCTTTATTACACTCTAATAAATGATCTGCAGGAAACTAACCTGAAAATAATAACATAATAAAACAAGGGATTTTAGATTGTGGTTGCCTTGATATTACTCATTGATTACTATGATACAGGTATGGGATCTGTTATCCGGAAACCCATTATCCAGAAGGTTCCGTATTACGCCGTCTCCCATAGACTAAATTAATCCAAATTGTTAAAAATTATTTCCTTTTCTCTGTAATAACAATAAAACAGTACCTTGTACTTGATCCTAACTAAGATATAGGACCAGATTCAATTCAGTGAGAATCTAGCCCATAACTGGCAAAACAATCCTATTGCGTTTAATTTGTGTTTAAATGATTTTTAGTAGACAAAGTATAACGATCAAAATTATGGAAAGACCATTTATCTGGGAAACCCATGTGCTGAGCATTCTGGATTACAGGTCCCATACCTGTATTGCATTAGTTTTACTATTTCCATTTGATAGATATGTTATTATAATTTGGCCTGTATTAAGTTTAATTCTATGGAAGTGCGTTTATGGACTGCTGTATATTTGGGAACTGTAATCGTCAATGAGAGTATAGCTTCTGTGGGGTTTTTCACCCAGAAATTTTGCCCAGGTAATGTGCTGACTATCTTGTATCACCCATCTGATCAGCTATTTGTCCTACCAACAATCCATGTTAGGGATATACACCTAGAGGTGATGCTGGTTGACCCATCAGTGCTCCTCAAACCCTGTCTGAGATATCTCAATCTTGTGCATATTATAAGCCATATCAAAACATTCTAAAGCTTTATTTTGGAAAATAAGAAAAATATCTAATCAGAATTTTAATAAATCTGGTGTTTTGCATACTAAGGGGTTATTTACTATACTCTGATTTTTTTTTATTAAACCCCAAGGATGGAAAAGTCATTTTTTACTTCGCCGATTTACTAACGGGTGCTGGCATAAATTCGCTAGCGAAGTGGACCTACTCTAGCGCTACTTCGCACCCTTATGCCAGGCTAAACTAAATAGTGGGCACATGTGTAGGGCAATATAACACCTCTATTTTATTTTATGAAGTTTTCCCAGGATTGAGTAGTGTAATGTATTTGCTGCTACATATATGTCTATTGTACTTTACAACTTCGCTACCGTTCGCCTCCCTGAGCACAACTTCGGATTTTAGTGAATTAGCAGCGCCCTGGTGAAACTTTGCCTGGCGAAGTGTGGCGAAGTGTGGCGAAGCCTGCGCTAGCGCAACTCCACTGGTTAGTGAATTTGCCCCTATGGGCGTCATTTCTGCGGCGAAAGAAGGCGAAAAAATTTGCTCATCCCTAGTCCCAATGATTTTTTGATGTGCGTCGGGTTTTGTGCAATACCCCAGAGTTTTCAGGCAAAAAGCATAAGAAATTGGATGAAAAATCAGAAAAAATTGTGGAAATCTGATTTTTTCCAGCAAAAAAATTTTCAGAAAAATATAATAATAAATACGCATAAAAAACCGAGCGGAGTTTATTGAGATAAATTCAGACTTTGATAAAAAAAAAACCTAAGATACAAATAAATGAATATCTAATGTACCTGTATATAGAAACATCAGTCCTCCATGAAATGTGTTCTTAGTTAAAGTGCTTTTGCAAAGGACTTGCAGCCTTGGTCCACATTTTCTGTTCTTAATAACTAGAAAAACACAGAACAGATGGTTCTTCCTGCTTGTCTGGCTTTAAAACAAAAATTGGGGGAATTGAAAAGCAGAAACTTTAATAATTCCATAATTCAACCATTATTATACTAGAGGGAAGATGGTGTACCGGAAAGAATTTGGTACACATGTAAATAGTATAACATTTTAAATGGCAATTTTATTAGTCCCATCTATTCTTAGGTTAAATAACCCATACCATAACCAACCAGGCAAGTATTTTAAAATGATACGTCCTAGTCTTAATATGGAAGTGTGTAATACAGGTAAGGGACCTGTTATTCAAAATGCACATGACCTGGGGTTTTTCTGATAATGGATATTTCTGTAATTTGGATCTTCATTCCGCAAATCTGCTATAAAATCTTGTAAACATTAAATAAACCCAATAGACTGGTTTTGCTTCCAATAAGGATTAATTATATCTTAGTTGGGATCAAGTACAAAGTACAGGTATGGGACCTGCTATTCAGTTTTCTTGGGACCTGGGGTTTTCTAGATAATGGATCTTCCCGTAATTTGGATCTTCATGCCTTAAGTCTACTAGAAAATCATGTAAACATTAAATAAAGCCAATAGGCTGGTTTTACTTCCAATAAGGATTAATTATATCTTAGTTGGGATCAAGTACAAGGTAATGTTTTATTACTACAGAGAAGAATAAAATCGTTTTTAAAAATGTGGATTATTTGAATACATGGAGTCTATGGAAGATGGCCTTTCCAAAATTCAGAGTTTTCTGCACAACAGGTTTCCAGATAATGGATCTTATACCTGTACTTCAAACAATGCTGTTATATTCATGAACAAGCTTGATTTAAAAAGTGGTATGAACCATTTATCTGTCTTGGCTTGTGATTTATTAAGATGACTAGATCTGAAATACTGTACTGGTATGGGATCAGTCATCCAAAACATATTATTCAGAAATTTCCAAATTACAGGAAGGCCATTACCCATAGACTCCCTTTTAATCAAATACAGGTATGGGATTGATTATTTGGAAAACCCATTATCCAGAAAGCTCCGAATTATTGGAAGTTCATTTCCCACAGACTCCATTTGAATGAAATAATTTGAAAAATAATTCCCTTTTTTCTGTAATAATAAAACAGTACTTTGCACTTAGTCCCAACAAAGATATAATTAATCTTTATGGGAGGCAAAACAATTCTGTTGGGTCTATTTAATATTTCAATTATTTTTTATCAGACTTAAAGGAATAAAGATCCAAATTACGGAAAGACCACAGATCCCGAGCATCTGGATAACAGGTCCCATACCTGTAATTCAATTTTTTTAATTATTTCCCATCCTATTGGGTTTAATTCATGTTTAAATGAATTTTTAGTAAATTTAAGGAATGGAGATCCAAATTACTGAAAGACCTCTCATCCCGAAAACCCCCAAGTCCTGAGAATGACAAGGGGACTCCTCAATTTGACCCTTCATCTTTAGCCATCCCATTGAAGCCCATTATTACATACATTATTATAACCAAGAGACAGAGATGGATGTAAAATTGCCACCGCATTTATTCACATTTTATCAAATAAATAGGACCTTGCCAGCTTAACCCAAAAGCAATATTCTAAAGTCAGAATTTAACAAGAGATTGCTACTATGCTCTGCTGCCAACATTAGAGAGGTTCAGCAGCCCTGCTTCCGGACCTGCATCTGCAGTGTCTCGATGATACAAAATCCAAGCAGGCTGCCCAATAGCACAAGCAGTAGCATCTGCATCAATCAATCCACCATGCAGTCACAGGAGAGAACCTTCTTTCTTCCTCTTCTTGTGGGAAGGTCATACCACCACAATGAGCCCAACTGAAAACCTTCAGTTGGGCTCATCCCCACCATACCTTTATGCTAATTTCTTCATAAATAATAACATAGTAAATTAATTTAAAATGCAAATAGTCATAAAATATACAAACAAACCATACCACAGGATGGAATAAAATTGGCCAATATCCTTATGATATACATATTTGTAACATTCTATTTGTACAAAACAAAAATAGATTCCTTTTTTAAATATTTTATTTTGAAATAATAAATACTCGTGTGTGATTGCTTGCAAAGCCAGCTACCTTCCTCTGGATGTATATTGCTTGGGCAAGTTAAAGCAATGCTCCGGAGGCCCTAACCTGCACCTGCCCAGCTCAGAGGGTAAAGTCACCAAACCACCTTGCTGTGTTGTTTCCCTAGACGCCTCTCCACTCTGTAGTGACCATCCTCCAGCCACACTGGCTGGAGGATGGGCCCAGCATAGAGCATAAAGCCAACCAAGCCCTTTCCTATGCTGCTTCCTTAACAACCCATCATCACTATAAAGAACTCCCTCCAGCCACAAGTGCCCAGTTTAGAGGGCCCGGCATAGAAGGCAAGACCGACCAATTTGTCCAAAGTCTTAATATTATGGTTACTGTAGTGACAACAATAAAAAATATCTGATAAGCCTGTCATGAGAATGGGGGCTATTAATTTCTCACTTGCTTATACCCTCATTTGTCCCCAATATAACCTGAGCTTTCCCAGTACCCTATGACCTAACCTATCTAGTGATTCCGAGGTAGTAACCCTAAGTGCAAAAGTACTACTGGTACATTAGTTATATGCTTGTTGTAACAAATTTCCAACTATGAATTAACCTTACCATAGATGCTCTCTCTGAATGTGTTAGCTGCCGTACTATGTTACCTTATTCCACCCAGGGTAACATAACATTTGCAGGACGCTGGTCTATAAAAGGAACCCGGAAGTCAGTCTCAGACGGGCAAGGCTGGAGGGAGGGGGTGGGTTCTACCGACCTACCCATCACTACTCATGATATTATAACAGGGACGCTGGAATCTCATGAAATTTCTCTCTATCTCTCTCTCTCTCTCTCTCTCTCTCCAGACAAGCAGGAAGAACCATCTGTTCTGTGTTTTTCTAGTTATTAAGAACAGAAAATAGGCAGCCTTAATAAGGCAAAGCCCAAGAAAATTACTGTATTCATGCTTCGCACCTATTCCTGATTAAGCCCCACAGCTCTCTTTATAAACTCCACTTTTAATTCTCTGTATACTCTAATTCCTGCTCTCTGTATCCTCTAAAGAGTTGCAGTGGCAGCCACCCATTGTCACAGCCTGGATTTCTCTCTAATATGGAGGATGCTTTAGGGTCCAGGCTGACTTCAATGCTGCCTGAGTGATTATAGTGCGATTAACTGCTGTTAAACAACAAGGAAAGGGCATTAGTAATTTAGTATATATGAAAGTGCATGTATTTACAAAAACAGGGTTTTTAGTTACAAAGTCATGATCGTAAAATAGGTAAACCACCATACCACGTCAAGGTAAACCTAATATGGCGGTCCCTAACTATGTACCTCCAGTCATAGTATTGAAAGGCTGGCACATTGGTGGCTTACCAACTTTAGTTATACATTTTCTATCTTTTTCTGGCTGTTCAGTGCAGAGAAAGTCTGGACTTTTCAGTACAAATGTGGGACTGTAGGTTTAGCTGTCAAAAGCTGGACTGTCCTGCTGAAAATTGGACAGTTTGGAGGTATTTTTTATAGCTCCAGAGCTTTCCTTTCTGGTCCCATACCTGTATTTGTATTTTAAGTAACTTTGAATTGGACTGTGGATAAAATGCTGTTTACAAACATTTCAATACAGCATACTTTTGTAGTAAGCTAGAAATATGAAACAACCAGAATGCAATTTACCAATGCAAGCTCAAATAATAGCTCATATTGGCAAATTCCACCCAAGTTGTGTTTCATGTTTTGCTGGGGTCAGTATGGGGCAGATTTATTAAGGTTCAATTTGTAAATTCAAATTTGAATTTTCGAATTGGATTTTTGGTCAAAACTCAAATTTGAGATTTAGCATACTGTATCTTGTCCATGGGAACAGCTTAAAATTTGCCTATGCGCCACCTAAATCCTGCCGAGTTCATGTAGAAGTCAATTGCAGAAGTCCAGTGACCCATTTGAAGATGGTAATAGTCTTCCTGATATTCAAGGTTTTTTTTGGAGAGAAAAAAATCCAAATAAATTTGGATTTTTTTTTTAAATAAAATCGTGCTTTTTAATATTAATATTTCGGAATTTATTAAACCCCGAGGTGGGAAGAGTCCAGATCAGAAAATCTTTCATCTAAGACCTGTCGAGGTTGCATATACAGTCAATGGGAGAAGTCCCAATGATTGTTTGATGTGTGCTGGGTTTCGTGCAATACCCCAAAGTTTTCAGTGAAAAATCGTGAAATTCTGATGAAAAATCTGAAAAAAACTTGAAAATCAGATTTTGTTTCCCGCAAAGTAAATTTTAGGGAAAATGTAATAATAAATAAGCGCAAAAAGCATGAGCGGATTTGATTGGAATTTGCAGTAGCAAATATTGAGATAAATTTGGTCTTTGATGAATAACCCCCCTACATTTGACACTTAATAAATCAGCCCCTATGTGTTTGAATTGCTTAATTTATAGCGTGGAAATGTTAATGAATGATAATTCCAGGCTTTGGTCTATTCGCTTCATACTTTGCATCTTGACTGGATTCAGAAAAGCACAAATAATCAAATTCTGTGCTTGTGTTCATCAATGAGCCTTACGTTGGAAAGTTTGAAAGCTCCTAGGTAAAGGGTCATGATTTTATGAGGACATAAAAGATTATCTTTTCTACACAAAAGGTCACTCCGTTCTCTGATCAAATCAAAGTAAAAAATGTTCATTTCACTTTCATCCTGCAGTTACTGAAATAAATGCATTTGTACTCTAAATATTGATGCGAAGTGTGGTTGTAAGTGCTTGAAATATGCATTTCAGTCTATGATTATTTGTGAATAATGGTGGGTCCTGTCAGAACACAAATTAACTTTTTTTTAAAAATATATATATATTTGCTACAATACAGTCTCACATTAAAATGGAACCAAAGCAAATTTTACTTTCAATCTTTGGCAGATGATATTTCACACTGTCGGAGATTAAAGGCCGTTCCATTACTTCACTGTGTCACCCTGTTCTAACAGCACTATAATTCTATCTGGTCAAAAAAGATCTTTAATTTGAAAATGACTGCAGAATACTAATTGCGTGCATTCTGTGGATATCCGCAAGACGTAATAAGCCAGTGAATATTTTGTTAGCTGCATATTTTTACATAACAAGTGATGGGGCTTCTTAACTGTGAAAAGCTTTTCAGTTCCTCAAGACTCGAGCTTGTTAAGATCTGCAGTTTAGTTAACCATTTTGTCTCTGATAGTAATAGTATGGTGGGGAAACATGGTCTTGAAAACTTAATTGTTTCATAATTTTGCAATAAATGAAATTTCTCAAAAATGCAAATTGGATTCCCATAAATAGTTTACAGACACGGACAAGTATATCTGAAAATGAGAAATGTATTTGAAATAAAATCAGAAAGGTTGGATGATGCAACCAATGCACTTTCCTTTTTTCATTCTGTGAAGTGAGAGATAAATATGAGATTTGGCATCAGCTTCACTCTTTAAAATTCCTTGTCAATTTAAATACATTTACCATCTAAACTTGCATTTTTATTACTCCTTGAATTAAATATGGATATGGAAATATGGATGGATACATTTATGATTATTTTTCTGATGCTTTCTATACCTTTAGAAGTGTGTTACTACAGGTATGGGATCCATTATCTGGAAACCTATTATCTAAAAAGCTCAGAACTACAGAAAGGTAAGCTCTCATAGACTCCATTTTATACAAATAATCCAATTTTTTTTTAATTACTTCCTTTTTCTGTGTAATAAAATAGCTTGTACTTGATCCCAACTAAGAGTTATTGGAGGCAAAACCAGCTTATTGGGTTTATTTAATGTTTACAAGATTTTCTAGTAGACTTGGAGATCCAAATTATGGAAAGATCTGTTATCTGGAAAACCCCATGTCCCAAGCACGCGTCAAAATTTTTTGGATGCCCATTGACTCAAATGTTTTGAGATTTTTAAGCCGGATACAGCAAAAATCCAGGATCTGAAAATCCACCAATTTAGACCTGCTGGGTTGTCATAAGTCAATGGCAGAGGCCCCTATTCTATTTTGAAGCTTCTGTGGTCTGTGCTGGAATTAGCCCCGAAAATCTGACCATTTTGGACTTTTCAGGCAAAAAGAAAAATTCAGGCTTTTCGTGAAAAAGACTGAAAAAATCGATTGATTTGGGAAAAAACTCAAATCAAAGATGTTATTGAGTCAATTAAATTGAGCTATTTAAATAATAAATAAGGTAAAATCGGGTATGGGAGTTTGGTCGTGGGATTTTTTCATTGAAATAATGTTATTAATTTGGATTTTAGTAAATAACCCTCTAAATCTCTAAAAAATTACCTTTTTGTCCCTCGAAAAATGTGTTTGCCTCTTTAAAAACTGAACCAGATAAGTCTGAGGTTTAATAAATGGGCCTCACAGTGTATTCACATGTAATTCGTGAAAAGAAACTCAAATTATTTAACTACTACACTATAAGTATAAGAATATACAGATGAAGCCACTTGGATTTGTGAGTTAAATGCGTCATGACTCGTGGTTAATTGAAGAAACTGTGTTATCTAAAGTTATCTTAACTCATTTAATGCATTTAACCTTTTCATTAGCATACCAAAGCACCATTGTTCACAATGATGAATGCTTTAATTAGATGGGATGTTGTGACACAGTTTTGTGTGTTAAATGAGATAAATGGGATATCTGTGTTTAGTTATTCTGTGTCAAACAGACAAACCAAAGTGGCTGCATCTGTAGTATAAGAATTAAGACTCTGTACAAATCTAGCTGATGCTGGAAAGCACAACACAATTGTACCATTGCCCTGATCTCCAGAACATTTGATGGCATCTCTGGGGATGGATAGGGCCATTCGCCCTGTGCCAACTGACTCTTGAATTCTGCGCCCCATCCGATTCTGGAAGCATCGGTCATAAGTACCTGTCACCTCCCGGGAAACAGACTGATTCTTTTCCCCAGGGTTTGTGTAGACCTCCACCACTGCAGGTATTGGATCAACTTTTGTGAGATAAACATGGTCTGAGTTCTGTATGAGCTATCCCACTGCTGAAGGAAGCATTGTCGTGGTACACTCATCCTCTATTGGGCCCATGGAATCAGGCCAATTGCAGATGACATCATTCCTATCATACTCATTATCAGACTCAAAAGGTACCTTTTATTTGTTAACACCTCTTTTATCACCTGCTGAATCAGCCTCTGTCTTTGATCTGACAGGAACACTTGACCCCCCTGTGTCCAGAGCTGCCCTCAGATACACAGTTTTCTGTGTTGAGTTCAATTGGCTCCTCTGCCAGTTGAAAATCCATCCATGAGACTGGAGAAACAAAACCATATGGATATGGAGTATCACTTGCCTTCTGGAAGAAGCCATCATGATCAGGTCATCCAAGAAATGAAAAATGTGAATTCTTCTCCATCTCAACTGAGCCATCAACGCTACCATGACGTTTGAGAATATTCTGTAATCTGTCAAAAGACCAAATGGAAGCACCCAAAACTGTCAGTACCGGTCTCCTACTGCAAATCTCAAGTATTTCTGATCTTTGGAAGCTATCGGGGTGTGTTGTGGATGTGTGGTGTGGATATCTAAGGTGCACATCCAATTGCCTGACGAAATTGCACCCCTGATTCCCTTTAGCGACTCCATGTGAAAATGATGCACCCTCAAGTTCCTGTTCACCTCTTTTAGGTTCAGCACTTGGTGCCATGACCCTGATGTCTTCTGGACCAGAACACAATTGGAATATACTCTCCTATTGAGGTACCACTTGCTGACCCTGAGTCAGGCACTCTTCGAGAGCATTTCTGTTACAATTGGCATCCCGAACCTAGAACAAACCCCTAGGTCCCATTCTCGGCTCAGTCTTCTGCCTGTAGCAGCTTTTGGCTTCGAGAGGAGCCCCTCCGCTATTCGGGAGGGCCCAGGGAAGAGTTCTAGGCGAGCAAGAGAACTGCACGTTAAACTGACTGGGAGAACCAGGAACAAAGTCGGGGTCACAGGCCGGGTCAATACACCAGATGAGCTGAACAGAACAATAACAGTAGACGGGAGTGTAATTAGGGTCAAAAGTTGGGTCAATATACCAAATGGGCAGCGCAGTAGAAAACAGAAGTCAGAAGCATAATCCGGTCACAGGCCGGAATATCAGTTTTCAGAATCCAAGAGAATGGTCAAAATATAGGGGGTCCAAGACAGGCAGCAGACAGGACTTGGTCAAAAACATGCAGGGTCAAACACTAATAGAAATACAGAGAATCGCACCCCAGAGCTAATGAATTCATTGGACACAGAGAACCCTTTAAATATTTGAATTTCACAACGGCCGATGACGACACGTTTGGCACTTTTCAGACATAGCCGGAAACAGTCTGAACCCGGAAGAATGCTCATTCAACGTACCGGCGCTAACGAAGACTGACATGGCAGGCATCCCAGCCGAGGGTGCAACGGGCATCCCCATCGCACCCCTACTAGACCACCAGGGTCCTTACAATTTCTCTTTATAGTGTCCTTTGGCACTGAAGAAAGACGAAAAGATGGTAGATGGGGATTGTTTTGAAATTCCAGTGAGTAGCCCTGACTGATGATCTGCTGAATCTACCTGTCATCTGTGGATCTTTCCCAGGAGCATTGAAAGAGAAGAAGCCTTCCTCCCACTGCTGGCCCCTGGGGACCACCACCTTCCTCCTGGAATGGATACAGCTTACTGAATTTCTGGAGTGGGGGACCTCTTGGACAGAACTTCCCACTCTGCTTTAACTGCCTCTAATACCTCTTCATGGAATTGAAAGACATGGCCTTTCTTCTTAATCCCCTACAGGAAGGAAGATGAAGCAGCTCCCTCCTTTCTTTCCTCCAGTCCCAGAGCTGATCTAACAGCTCGGATGAGGGGAGCTACCAGAGAAAAATCAAACAAGGCGTCATCATGCTTTGAGTCATCCTCTGATGATGACACTATGCCCTGCTGTTCAGCTAATCCCCCGTCCTCATGTGACAAGAACTCAAAGGTCGGTTTGGGTCTAGAGGGTGCCATCTCTTAAAACACTGCTTCCTTAATCCAGGCTCTTATATCAAGGGCCGACACTTCTGAAGTTCCTGCTGCTTAGGACAGCATGTATGGCATAGGTTTTTGTTTGGAAGCGCAAGTTCTGAGCAGCCTCCAAGAAAGAAACTGGATGGTCTTGAAGGCTGATCCATCTCTACAGCCATCTCCTTATGCTTTGGGGCAGTCATATTTGAGACACTGCAAAACAACAATATTTCTTTAGATATTAATCCATGAAAGGCAGCTACTAACGACATCTACCCATGTCTCCCACCCAATCCCATATCTCTGAAACCTAGAGATAGGTATTAATTTTTTTTACCTCAAAAAACCGGGGAAATAGACTTGGGTGGGGGTGCAGCCAAGACCACCAGGATCTTTACAACCTGCAAAAAATATCCATCCATCAAGGATAACATAATAGCAGGCAACCCTGAGTCCCACTAAAAACAAAGAAATTCCAACAAAACAAAAGAATTCTTCCAGCTCACCAGAACGAAAGCGCAGTCCTCCTTCATGCAGTCCTACAGACACACATGTGTCTGGTGTGCTCATAGAACACGCTATATAAGGCCTCGCTGCCTCTGATGCCATTTCTGCCCACCAACAACATCCTGGTGCCCACCTAAGACCACACCTCCTCTGCACATCATAGGCGTCACTGTTCCTCTGCGATCATGACCTTCCACACCCACCATCTGCTTCTGAATAGAAGGACTGAATGCTGGGATTATTAGCCAAGCCGCCGGAGGCCAGTGAGGCAACAGAACCAAGGAATGCCATGGCTTGCGATTGCAACCTGAGGTATCGGCTTAGGTAAAAACCCCCACCAGTTGCAGTCCGCATGGAAAAACTTCCTGGATGTCTCTTAGGCAGGCCCTCGCTATTCCATCTTTAAAATTTAAAAAATCCAGTAAGAGGGTGAATGAGAAGAACCAAAAAGACGCCGGGTGTAAATGCTGGAGAGGTATTTGTGCTCTTGAAAATTATGTGGGCAGGTTCTTCTGACGGAGGTTAATGGGAGGGGTTATTCCAGGTAGTACTGAGTTGGAGAGGACCATGGAAACTGTAAAACAAACCCTCAGATTTTCTCACCAGGTTCCCTTCGCTAATAGATGTGTAGTAAAGATTTATTACATATATGAGTGCAAACTTTAATCATATTAGGTAGTGCTCACAGAAAGTGCCTATATATACATATATCAATGGAATGGAGACTTCTAGCAACAATAAAAGGCATTATAATGCATATATTAATGATGTTTATACACATTCTCTGTTTGTCTTATAGGATAAAATCATAATAACAATGAAACACGCTGAATAGTAACACACATTTATCTGCATACTGTAAGAAAAGTAAAGCTGCTGGGAGTAGCAAAAGGAGTAGTTTTGCATATATTAATTAAAGGCTGATGGATTAAGTAGAAGGGGTTGTTATGAATATATTAATCAAATAAAAGCCATTACCACTACTAGTTTGTCATAATAAAACAATAGGTTAGGGCCAATGCATCATTTATAATATTGTGGATGTTGCAATCAGCTGAAGGCTGCTAAGTCAAGTTCTGCTTTAGGGGCCAAAATGTACAGTGTGTATATTGTATAGCCAGGAGGTAAGAGCATAACTAGTGATGGGCAAATTTGTCCAGGTTCTTTTCGCCAAAAAATTAGCGAAATTGGTGAAATGCCGAAAAATTATCGAACTCGATTTTTGATGCCCGCGTCAATTCTGACGCTCGCATTGATGCCGACATTAAAGTCGATGGGTGTCCGAAAAATGTTGATTATTTATTGCAAAATGGTTCATGCTTAGTGATCTGTTAGGACTGATAAACCCAAATTATAAATAGGATTACACACCATACAATTTCATTAGTAACAACACTGTGTTAATGTAGTGCTGTTTTTTGCTTGTTACCATTGTGCTTTCCTTAGACACAGGCACTGGTGGTCCATAACTCCCTGCAACCCCCAGTAGAGCATACGTTATACAGAAAAGGTTATCCACATTGATATCACACAACCCACATACAGATTTTGTATTTGTATGTGGTTCTTAGAACACTTGACAGGGGAAAGGGTCAATCTAATGGTCCCGTCTTAACAGCATGAAGCTCCTCCCCCTTCCTTAAGATAACATACCAGACCACATGAGTTATTTCGGTGAAAAAGGCCGCAACTTGGTTATTAACATATTTATCAATGCAAAGAAAGTAGACTTGTCCTATTAATTTGATGTAGTATAGGGTGCTTCTGGATAGGCTGCAACTCCCGTGTGTTGCCTATCATTCAAGTATAGAGAAAAAACATGTCCAGCACTAGTCGGGTGAGGTGCACCTGACGAAGGCTATTGGGCCGAAACATGTAGTGCTGGACATTCCTGCAATACATTACATGATGATACCATAAGATGTTTTGTGCTCTCCGGGTACTCTTTTCTCAATATTACATTTACATAAATAACATTTTATAATATTTATTATATTATGTACTATTAACTTTCTTGCAACCTCTGATAGCCTCTAAAGACTGCAAACAATGAGCGAGGGACCCATCTGTTGTCCCTCCTAGGTGCGGCTTCTGTAGATACAAATAATGTAGAGGTATCAGAATATATTCTGGATACATAAGATACAGATGAAATACAATAAAACATATATAAACATCTGATACATGTTACACAGTCCTAATGAGGCCTAACACAGGTTACTGCTGAGAGGGAAACATTGGGTTAAACGATGCTTGGATA
The DNA here is from genome assembly GCA_038501925.1 of Xenopus petersii. Taxonomy (NCBI): domain Eukaryota; kingdom Metazoa; phylum Chordata; class Amphibia; order Anura; family Pipidae; genus Xenopus; species Xenopus petersii. Next base: position 153,048,536 of record CM076678.1, read on the forward strand.
GGCCTGCTTGGAAACAAGGATGGGTGAGGATTTTACAGAGTGTAGTGAAGTGTGGCTGTTACTACAGAAATGACTGCTTCCTCTCTGCACCAGGAAGTGATATCATCAAATGTGACAGGGAGAATTGCAGAATGGTTAATATACATCTGCCAGGCCGCAGTGCTAGAAACAACCAGCAGGGGGGGGACCCTAGATGCTCAATACACATACTTATAAGAAATCATTATATATGAAGAATTTGACAGCACTTAAAGAATAATTATACATGGAATACAGACAGAACTACTGCTGTGGCAGCACAAAGATGATGCAGTACAATCAGCCAGTAAATAGCTCATAGGTAAACTCTCTCAATGGTATTTGATTGTGCAGGGTATTAAAACTAGAGGAAAGTACTCATTCAGAAGTGTTTAGTCCCCAAATACAAGTCCCTCACTTTTGAACTTCTGTGGGATATCTCTTTATATCTACGTCTGTGCACTTTAGTCCCTGCACAGGTGGGTGATAGCCAGGGTTCTAACCATTGTTCTTAGAGCCTATGGCTTCTTAAATAATTAACTAACACAAACTGAGAATCTATTCTAACACTAGCTACTCCTAGCACCCTACATACCATCTATCCTCTCCAGCAAATGGGATCCAAAGAGACCAAACAGAATTTCCTTATAAAGATTAAAAACTTCTGACACCCTTGGCCAATACCAGGTCTAGGATGTGACCTCCCATCTACACCACCCTGATTATTCTTACCACGCCCCTCAAACCCTGATCTCCCCCCCCAAGCTACAGTGTCTGCTCCCATTATAGTTACACAACTGGTAACAGACTCCATTTGAATACTCTTTTTTCTGTTGATATAACAGTGTACTTAGAAGTAATGCACATTAATGATGTGAATTACTATCAGTGAATAATCACAGTGGTGTATTCTTCAATTACAAATAGCATTACAAGATTTCTTGCTGTTTGACAATGCTGCTAAAATTACATTTAATTCATCTGGTATAGACCCAAATTCAAATTTTCACTAAGCTATCCAATTTACACATTTTATCCACTATGCTGTGTTTATATATATCATTTTATTTCCAGGTTCTTGTTTTGGCAAACTGAGAAGGTTTTTATTGTTGCAAACAAGGTTTACAATGAGGCACATTTTAATGAAATATTTAAAGCTATTTAGATTGTTATAGATATAGTACTGATCATTTATGCAGAATTTCAGTCCTTTCTCATGACTGACAATGCAATCTGCTATCTGAGACTAAACATCTACTGTAATTAAGAAGGAAGGGAAATTTGGGGGTAACTAAACATTAAACCCCCCACCACCCTAACCTGAGGACACCAACTCTACTACACAGCACTAGATGTTAAATCAGGGAAGGTGGGACTGGGGATAGAGGTCATCATGGGTTCTTCCAGGGACCCCTTTGACTCTGTGGCCTTTGTGGTCTGCTCTCCACTAGGCCTTCAAGAGGACCTAATAAAATATAAGAGTCAATGGCCTAAATATTTGATATGTAGACTTAGTAGGAACGGGTATTGAAGACACAAAACAAGGAGGTCCTTTCAACTGCTGGTACAAGATGAGCACAAGGGAAAGCTTAGGCATCCTTAGTTGTATGTGAGCACCTTTGTTCTTCAGATATTTTTGGAAAGTAGGAATTTTTTAATACATGGACCAATACACAATGTTTAAAGGCAGGGATCAACTGAGATGCAGTGTAAGTAAAGACAATTGCAGCTATTACCCTGACTTTTATCTGAAACCCTAGTTATAATTGTGCCCACCAATTACAAGCCTAGATTAAACCACCTCTGCTCTTCAGCTGATACGGCCACAGGAGACCTCCTCTTCTGGATTTTTTTTTTAGCATTTTCTGTTCAAGGGCCAAATTGAAACTTGAAGGCTTAAAGGGACTTCCCTATTGGACTGGATAACATGGACATGTTCATTATGATTAAGGTAACTTTATGTGATTTCACTTAAATAAATGCTCATATGGGGAAAATGTAAAAGACATTCGGTAGCAAATCTTTTTTATCAAGACATTGTGCAGATCTACAAAAATTGAATTTATTCTGAAAAGAAAGTTCAGTAAAAGAATAATCCTTAATGGGATGATGGGAGACATTAGCGTAATACTGATTTGTGAGAACTGGCATTTTCCAGGGAGGTTAAGTCACCCTAGCCTTTTGTTATTCATGTTATTTGCTCTTCTCTTCAATCAGCATAAACAGTAAAAAAAAATAGAACTCAAGCTTTCATATTCCAGAGAATAAAATGACAAAAAGAATAAATATCGTTATTTTCTTGAACATCATTGTATGACTTAAAAAACACTTGGAAACAATATGCTCCAAAGGCTATTCCACTCTCTGGTTTAATATTTAGGAGCAAGTTCCCAAGACAGACATTTCTATGGTACAGTAACTTTAAGCAGCTTTATTTAACACTACATTATTTCTATGACATTGCATAAAACGCACCTGTCCATGTCCTACAGGGAGAGATTGACTTTATTTGTACAGGCCACATTCAAATTAAAGAAAACTTCAAGCAAAATGTACTCTTTGCTAATTGTAGCTCAGGTTTATTTCTACTATAAATACAAAAATGTACTTGCTGTAGAGACCAGAACAACCCCTGGTGGTCTCTTTCACCATTGTGGAACACAGAGCAATAACTCTCTTTTAGTTTCCCAGGTTTTGATTCTGCTTTCATATATTCCCAGCAGTATTCTTAGGTTTTTTTCTCAAAATTCTTGGAGAATGGAGCAAATCATTTGTGGATTTTGCATTTCTTAAAAAAGAAACATATGATTCAAGATGCCTGAGGGAAGGCAAATCATGAAACAAAACCATGAGGGAAAGCCTGGGAAGGGTTTATTATGTGATGGGGTCAGAGAAAAGACACATGCAACATTTATTGACACAGATAAGAAGGAGAATCCAGCAAGGCTCCTAAGGTTAATTATATTGAGCTGGAATCTGGAAAAATGTGCATAGTGTAAATGGGTGGGCAAGAACAAATGCATTAGGAATGACTTAGAGAGACATTGATTCAAAACAACCATACTGTAAGGATACTTACCGACTGCGCATCATCATTCCCGACAGTATCTAGTCTTGTGCAGGTATCCAAGGCTCACATCCCATTTGGCACAGTTACTTGCAGGTGTGCGCTCGCCAGCTGAATACACGTGCATTGCCTATTTATGGATGCCAGCTCAACCCTGCGAGTTGTTAAGTGATTTTTTGCTTATGCTGACAACAAGCCTTCTGTTTCTTCTGATTTGTCTCATAGTGTGATTTTGGTTTCTCTTGTGGTTTCTCCACTGCCTGTCCTGACTCCGGCCCATCCTCCTGACCATGAACCTATGACCATGAACCTATGCCTGACCTGACCTCAGCTTGCTTCTTGATATCAGGTTATCTGGTGGATCTTGGTGTCCCAGAATAATACTTGGTTTTGCTATATTTTTGGGGTCATTTAACCTGGATGGAAACACCTCCTTATGGACAATGTCAGAGATGCACTCCTTTGAATTCCTCTTGATTTATATCTCATTTTATATTTTATTTCTCACATATTATTCAAAAATCTTCACTTGAATGCTGTTTATGGTATGATGCCACAATGGACCTAGTTGTCCTCTTAGTGGTGCAACTAGAAGTTACTGATCTCCATAACTAAACTCTCTACCACCCATGCAAACCTTGTGCAAGAATACTTTAAAATTACACATTAGTCAGGATCATCAAGGTCTTAGTGATCTATCTAGAAGTTACTGAACCTTATAACTAAATTCTCTAGCACCCATAAAAACCTTGTATAAGAATGTTTTGAAATAACACAGTCAGGATCATCAGTGATTCACTTATAACCCAGCTCCAGCTTTCTCTATTATGACCCTACGGTATGCCAATGCATATGAATGGTTCAGTAAGGGAAAATATTAGGTTTACATTTCAGTGAAAAAGGATGGGTTAATGGTATAAGAAAACTGATAAGGTAGGACATACAGTAGTGAGCCAAATAACTTGATAAGGCTTGAACTTATAGAGTTTCCTGTATTACTGTATAATTGTGAGCTTCTTCTAGTTCACTCTGAAAAGTGCAATGAATTGTATTTTGTTTGCCATAACCCTTCCTTCTATCTACTGTATATATTGGGACTAATATGCCTCTCCAATACAGAATGATTGTTCAAACTTTTCTTTATGATAAATCTATGCTTTTTATTGTAGATTCCTATCCTAAAAATCTTGTATACCAGTAGTGTTTTATTACTGAATATACCACAGTGAATGAGCACCATTTGCAATCTGTGTTTCGCTTTCACTCCAAAATAGTCTTAAAGTGATTTAAGATCCTGCTTGGAGTACAAATGGAGGTTATGCCCTTTTATATATAGCGGTTACAGCAGTCTCTCCATATATCATTGTAATCATTTAATGGAGAATCAAATGTCTTTTGGAATAACCATGAAGGTTTTCACCTTAGACCTAATTTCATATCCACAATGAATTTTGTTTTTTCCCTGCAGGCAAAAGGTGAAGAATTGAAAAGCATCGCTTTCATGAAATCCCCCTATTTAAAGAAGTCCATTGCATTGTAACACTACTTTAACCCCCTGTACAACTAAAGAGCACTAAGATAAATTTCTACTATTTAATTAGATTGAAAGCAAACCATGTCAGGTGAAGCTTATGTGTATTAACACCCTGATGCTTTGCATTAAAGCTAGTTTGATGGGGTCAGGATAATTCTATGTAAGAATCAATGGCTTTGAGCTCTGTTCTTTTGAGAAAGCAGAGACTAGAATTTTGTCCGCACTTTTCACTGGGGTTTACCTATTGTCATTGGTTCACAAGCCAATTTTATATAATAACTTATATAATAAAAAAAAACAACGAAAAATCTGTCCTGAAAAAGTTGCGGTTTAGTAAATCGCCCCCTAGTCTGCATAAACTAAGAGAGAAAGAAGAGAGAAGAAGAGAAAATAAAATAATTGAACAGAGGAGAAAACTCTCAATATGAGAAGACAATTTTATTTTATTGAGTCAAGACTACAGAGAATTCATCTGTCATGTTCCAGAATTCATAGGGTGCATTCTTTAATCAGGTCTGGAAATACCCAACCTTGCTAAAATACTGGACCAAGGTGCTTAAATAATCTGAGTACTGGATATCAGCAGATTGGACACATCTAACATGCAGCATTAATACAGAGCTTTTCTCACATCTAAGTAAACACCCGCGGGAGATACTATTTACAGCATGTACTGGAGAAATCCAATATGTATGCTGCTTACAATAAGGCAATATTCCCTGCCTGGTCTATGCTGCTTCTCATATCTCTCTCTCTTCAACCACTTGGGAAAGAAAAGACTTGTTGTAGGACACTGCCCAACAAAAACCTAAAGCGTTATTACTCTTGTAATTATGTGCTCTCTGTGGAAGTGATACAGGGTGTGGTTTCAAAAGTTACAAAAGGAACTGTGAAAATATATCTGAAAACTCAGCTGAGAATGATAAGGTAGATTTAGATGCTTGATACTGTATAAAGCCCAATTTAAACTACTCCATATATACTGTAGATGCACCAATAAAGCCTTTACCATCTTTAAAGAAAGAATGGGAACAGATGGAGACGCATGCTGGGAATGTGCAATGACAAGATAGATAATTAGCTTATTGTATCTCCCTAGATCTGGTGTTTGGCTTAACTGAAGAGAAACCTCTTGTTAAAAGCAACTTCAGAAACTGTAGAAATTGTGGAGGTAGAAATAAAAGATGATGGAAGGAAAGAAGGTTGGGTTAACCTATTGAAAAGTGACATGAATATATGAGATATATATATATATATATATATATATATATATATATATATATATATATATATATATATATATATATATATATATATATATATAGGCTTGTGTTGCTCCCCAACACTTTTTACATTTGAATGTGGCTCATGGGTAAAAAGGTTGGGGAATCCCATTCTAATTGATTCATGTTGACTCTCTTGATTGTTTTTATAACTACAGGGGAAGCAGACTCCAGATTCCTAGGCTCATAATTGTAGGGGACAAGTGTAAGTCCTGCCATGAGACTTTTTACAGTGGGAAACCTAGGCAAAGGGGATGGTCAAGTTAGTAGACTGCAAATGGGGCAGTTATTGTGGGGCAGATGTAGTGGGTAGGCACTAGGCAGTGCACTTATTATTAGGGCCCATGGTGGTGGGACTGTGCTTGTCTAGGGTGCCACAATTTCTGATAGTGTCCATGACACATTTCAATTTTCATTGAGCTATTCTGTAGGAAATTAAATAAACCTTCATTATATTAATGGAGACTTACAACAAGGTCTTAAAAGCAACTGGGTATACAGATAATTGATAAGAAAACATGTTCTTCAAAGCTGCAAAATGTATTTATTAAAAATTAAAATGCGCCCTTAATTAAATAAGCTGAGAGTTATAGCAAGATGTTAAAATCAACCAGGACACGAGGAAACTAATCATGAGAGTTGAATTGGAAAAGTTGATTTCACAAAAGTGATATGAATATAATGATGCCTAGACACCTAACTGCTAGATAATGGCTAATTATATCTTGCATCATCTACTGATAGTTTCATTTTCACCTTCAGTTAAAAACTAATTGAGTACTATACATTGGAAGCAACCAAAGATGAATCACTGAACACTTAAACACTTGAATCTGAGGGCTAATTTACTAATTTACATTTACGTATGATTACAATTATGAAAATATGTCTGATTGGTTGATAAGGGTTACTTTACTGCATTTACAGCTATGACCAGTTTTAAAAAAAATCCCATATAAAAAAATGGGTTCAATGATGGAAAATTAGGAATCTGGAAATATATGCTGCCTTACAGAATTTGGCATTGTTAGACTTTTTGGACAAAGTGTTTCCGATATTTCCGAATGTGGCATAAAGTGCAGTTTAAATGACCTTTCATTGATATGATGACTATCGAGGAAAAAGAGCCCCATTGTGGAAAAAAATTGCCCGAGTTTTGTCACAATTTTTTTTTATTGGACACGAAAGATGATACATCACCTCCCCATGTCAGTATTTCTGGATCTCCATATTCCTTTGAATCCCATCGAGGAAGCTTTATTTGTTTTACCAATGATAAAATAAGAAGCACAGAGGATTTCATAAATCACAGCTAACATTTTATTCACTCCTTCACATATGCAGTAAGATTTCCTTCTTCTGTGTCATTGCCCCCTTAGGCTACGAGAAAGAATAATTGGGAAGGGAAGGGGAAAAGCAATATCTAAACTCTAAATAAGTTAGAGAACTCACCTCAAGCCTGGTGAAAATTATGAAACCGGGGAACTGGGGATTAGAGACAAACCTTGGAGGCAGATTCATGCTTACCAGTTCTGGAGCAATTTTAGTGTATGAGAAAAGTGCTCTTAAATTGACCTCCATATCCTACAAAATAAATGTTTTTTAGGTTAGGTTAAGTGGGGTTAGGTTAGGTTCCATGGATATAAATTCTTTATGTTGGAATATTGACATAGAAAAAGAGAATAGTTAAAGTGAGAGCATTGGGGGTTGGATATAAAAAATAAACATATGCTAAACAATATATTTTAATTTGTACCCTAGCATGTGTTTTCCACTTATTTTCTTGTACCTACAATCCTTCATTTAAGAATGACAAGAAACAAGACTTTGGGAGTTGAAGATTGTTTGGCTGCTGGATATCTAATTTAAACACAGAATGTTTTGTTCTGGGAGATGTGTAATACCGAACTGCAGGTGGAAGAGAATGAAATGACATAATGGAAAGCTATCACCATTCTGCAGTGTCTATCAGCTATAGGAAGAAGTTTTGGCACCTAGGATACAGCGTGGATGAGGCATACTGATATCTAAAGAAGCTTAACAGATTTAGGGGCCCATTTACTTAGCTCTAGTGACGGAATAGAGGAAAAAATAGTTTGAATTTCGAATGTTTTTATTGGCTACTTTGACCTTCGACTACGACCTTCGACTTTGAATCGAACGATTCAAACTAAAAATCGTTTGACTATTCGACCATTCGATAGGCGAAGTACTGTCTCTTTAAAATGTTCTTCGACCCCCTAGTTCACCACCTAAAACCTACCGAGGCCAATGTTAGCCTATGGGAAAGGTCCCCATAGGCTTCCTAACAATTTTCTGATCGAAGGAATATCCTACGATTCGTTCGATTCAAAGGATTTAATCGTTTGATCGAACGATTATTCCTTCAATCGTTCCATCGTAGGAATATCGCTAAATCCTTCGACTTCGATATTCGAAGTCGAAGGATTTCAATTCGGCAGTCGCATATCGAGGGTTAATTAACCCTCGATATTCGACCCTAGGTAAATCTGCCCCTCACTGTTATATTACAAACAAAGACAGTGTTTCAATATTAACTAGACTTGCTATATTCCCAAACCCCACAAATGAAGTCCAGATTGTACATTCTGCAATGGACCTTCTGTGATCTACACCTTTTGCTAGTACAGGTATGGGATCCGTTAGCCAGAAACCTGCTATCCAGAAAGCTCTGAATTATGGAATGGCTGTCTTCCATAGACAAATTTCCAGAACCCACCAGCACACCCTGGCCTCTCCAGCATAAGTTGGCCTGGTGCACAGTCAGAAGGGATCGGCCACCCCAATTGTAGTCAGCGTAATAAAAGAAAAACTGGCACTCAGAGCTCGATGCATGCAGGCAAAGCCCTGCGTGTTTATTCCAATGTAACGTTTCGGGGCCCGCCCCCGAAAAGTTACATTGGAATAAACACGCAGGGCTTTGCCTGCATGCATCGAGCGCTGAGTGCCAGTTTTTCTTTGATTACGCTGTCTTCCACAGACTCCATTTATTCGAAATAATCCAAATTTTTAAAAATGACTGCTTTTTTCTCTGTAATAATAAAACTGTAGCTTGTACTTGATCCAAACTAAGATATAATTCATTCTTATTGGAAGCAAAATCAGCCTATTGGGTTTATTTAGGGGCAGATTCACTAACTTCGAGTGAAGGATTCGAATGAAAAAAACTTAAAATTTCGAAGTTTTTTTGGGCTACTTCGACCATCGAATGGGCTACTTCGACCTTCGACTACGACCTTCGACTTCGATTCGAACGATTCGAACTAAAAATCGTTCGACTATTCGACCATTCGATAGTCTAAGTACTTTCCCTTTAAAAAAAACTTCGACCCCCTACTTCGGCAGATAAAACCTACCGAAGTCAATGTTAGCCTATGGGGAAGGTCCCCATAGGCTTGCTAAGCTTTTTTTGATCGAAGGATTTTCCTTCGATCGTTGGATTAAAATCCTTCGAATCGTTCGATTCGAAGGATTTAATCGTGCGATCGAACGAAAAATCCTTCGATCGTTCGATCGAACGTTTAGCGCTAAATCCTTCAATTTCGATATTCGAAGTCGAAGGATTTCAATTCGAGGGTCGAATTTCGAAGTATTTTTAACTTCGAAATTCGACCCTTAGTGAATCTGCCCCTTAATGTTTATATGATTTTCTAGTAGATTTAGGGGCCAATTCACCAAGCTCAAGTGAAAGATTCAAAGTAAAAAAACTTCGAATTTCGAAGTGTTTTTTGGGCTACTTCAACCATCGAATGGGCTACTTCGACCTTCGACTACGACTTCGACTTCAAATCGAAGGATTCAAACTAAAAATCGTTCGACTATTCGACCATTCGATAGTCAAAGTACTGTCTCTTTAAGAAAAAACTTCGACCCCCTAGTTCGCCACCTAAAAGCTACCGAACCCAATGTTAGCCTATGGGGAAGGTCCCCATAGGCTTGGCTAAGGTTTTTTTGTCGAAGGATAATCCTCCGATCGTTGGATTAAAATCCTTCAAATTGTTTGATTCGAAGGATTTAATTGTTCGATCGATCGAACTTTCGATATTCGAAGTAGAAGGATTTTCATTCCCCAGTCGAATATCAAGGGTTAATTAACCCTCGATATTCGACCCTTGATGCATTGGCCCCTTAAAGTATGAAGATCCACATTACGGAAAGATCCGTTATCCGGAAAACCCTAAGTCCTGAGCATTCTGGATAACAGGTCCCATAATTATATTGGCAATTAGAACTGAATATAGATAAGGAAACACAAATCAAACCCTCAGTCAAAAGTAACCAATTTCTTCTGTTGATTAAACTGGGCCAGTAGCAGTTCATACCTATTAGCAAGTATGGCGACGTCGAAGTTCTGAAGTCCTTTAGGCTGATAGCATTTTTCATTCCTGCCATTTCCTTTCAGTTTTTCTTGCCTGATGATTGACACTTCACTTTAAAACTTTGGATGCTAAAATTGGTTGCTTATTAATCACAGGCATTGGTGCTTGAGTCTGGAAAGCTAGATTTTTGTTCGTAAGTGAGAAAGATGAACTAATAATAGACAAACTCCTGTCAAAAAATTAAGTGCGGTTGGGAAGTCTCCAAATATGATAAGCAATTATCTAAACTTAGCAAATATTGTGTTTTCTATGTGCATAAAAAACTTGCCAATATTATGGGGGTTATTTTCTAAACCTCAATTTTTTTTCTGGTCAGGTTTTTTTGGGCAAAAACTCGCATTTTTAGAGGGATTGAATTTTTCAAGAATTATTACACCACAAAGCTGCAAAGATTCCAAATCCAAACATCCACCATCTCAACCCAATCAAGGTGATGTAGAAGTCAATGGCAGTTGTCTCTTTTACAATTCGAAGATATCTTGATCTACGATCAGTTTTGTCTGATAATCTAAAAATTCTGGGTTTTTCGGGTGATTACCTGAAAAAATCGAGCAGTTCGGGCCTCAGATCTAAAAAATTGATACGATTTTTTAATTTGATTTTATCGCGTTTTTTCCCAACCCTGACTTTTTCTTATTATTTTAATGATAAATAAGATACAATCGTAGATGGGAGTTTGGTTGAACATGGTTTAATACAAATTTGAGATGAATTCAAGTTTTAGTAAATAACCCAGTATATGTATGTTTCTAATACTGTAAATATCCCATATATTTACATCTACAAATATGGGTTATCCTAAATGCTCAGGACCTCGCGTTTCCAATATAAGGGACCTTTCATAATTTGGATCTTCATACCTTCATCAGTGTACTGAAAATAATTTAAAATGAATTAAACCAAATAGGATTGTTTTGCCTTCAATAAGGATTAATTGTATCTTAGTTGGGATCAAGTACAAGGTACTGTTTTATTAATACAGAGTGAAAGTAAATCATTTTTAAAAACTGGAATTACTTGATAAAAATTGAGTCTTACAATTAGTGCAGCAATAATTGTACCTTTTGTATATACATGGAAATCTTGCCTTGATTGCTTTGAGGATTGGAGTTGTTTTGAACACTCACCTACAAAATCTAAACAGTTTGAGATAAGGGAAACCCAACCAAAAATAATGCATAGTTTAAATATGAAAGACATTGGGACAATCCTCTCTAGGAACACTATGGGGCACATTTACCTAGGGTCGAATATTGAGGGTCAATTAACCCTCGATATTCGACCATCGAAGTAAAATCCTTCGACTTTGAATATTGAAGTAGAAGGATTTACCGTTATTCCTACGATTGAAGGAATAATCGTTTGATCAAACGATTAAATCCTTCTAATCAAATGATTCGAAGGATTTTAATCCATCGATTGAACGAAATTCCTTCGATCAAAAAAACCTTGGAAAGCCTATGGGGACCTTCCCGATAGGCTAACATTGGCCTCGGTAGGTTCTAGGTGGCAAACTAGGGGGTCGAAGAATTTTTTAAAGAGACAGTACTTCGACTATCGAATAGTCGAATAGTCGAACGATTTTTAGTTCGAATCGTTCGATTTGAAGTCGAAGGTTGTAGTCAAAGGATGAAGTAGCCCATTCGATGGTCGAAGTAGCCAAAAAAACATTCGAAATTCGAACTATTTTTCTCTTTTCCTTCACTCGAGCGAAGTTAATGGACCCCTATGTCATAGAGTAGATTTGCTCCACGTGTACAGGAAGCTCCAGCTAATATGTTGACACCTACTGGGATTGAACTAAAGTTGATATCACCATCAGCATGGGGGGGAAGCCCATTTATCAACATTCTGATTTTAGTGGTTTTAGAGGTTTTAGAAACCACAAAAAAATGAATTTTCTCTAAAACTCCAAATGCTAAGGCATTTATTAAAACAGCCTAATATATAAAGCATGAACGAATAAAAATGCAGAGCTAATCTGCATACTAATATTAAGATCTTAAATCAACCACAAACTGTTTATTTAGGGGCCAATTATTCAACCTTTTATTTTATCTGGCTGAGGTTTTCAAGGGGGAAACTAATTTTCGTGGAACTCAAATTTTTAGAGATTTATTATACCTCAATGCTGTTAAAAATGTGAATCGAAAAATACTCCATCTCAAACTTGTCAAGGTAATGTAGAAGTCAAAGGCAGAGGTCCCTGAATTTGTTTCTTGACACCATTATCTGAAAAAGTCAAGTTTTCACAGAGACAATATGGGGCCGATTCACTAACTTCGAGTGAAGGATTCGAAATAAAAAAACTTCGAATTTCGAAGTTTTTTTTGGGCTACTTCGACCATCGAATGGGCTACTTCGACCTTCGACTACGACTTCGAATCGAACTATTCGAAGTAAAAATCGTTAGACTATTCGACCATTCGATAGTCGAAGTACTGTCTCTTTAAAAAAAACTTTGACCCCCTAGTTCGCCATCTAAAAGCTACTGAACTCAATGTTAGCCTATGGGCAAGGTCCCTTCGATCGTTGGATTAAAATCCTTCGAATCGCTCGATTCGAAGGATTTAATCGTTCGATCGAAGGAATAATACTTCGATCGTTTGATCGTACTATCTGCGCTAAATCCTTCGACTTCGATATTCGAAGTCGAAGGATTTCAATTCCCAGTCGAATATCGAGGGTTAATTAACCCTTGATATTAGACCCTTAGTGAATCGGCCCCTATGAGTTTTTGGTGCATTGATATCACAATACAAAATTCTCGATTTTGTTGCTATCTATTTCACTCTAACTTTTTCAAGAAAAAATACTGATACATGAGGTTAATTCATGGAATAGAGTTTGGGCGACTTTGTTTTAATAAAAAAAATGAATCGATTTGAGTTTTAGTAAATAGCTCCCTTACTGTCAGGATAGGACAGTCATTCCATATCAAGAGTAATGATCATGAGTGATTTAAGACAGTTCAATAAAGGGGTTCAATAACAGATTTCATAGCAGACTGATTTATTTATTTACCAATTTGATTCTTCATTTTCAGAGCCATCATACCATGGCTACAAAATGTGGCATCCCTGTGGGTGAATTCTTACGACTGCGCCGTAACTGCTCAGATCTCCAGACTTTCAATAAAAGAGCGTGTGAGCTAACAGAAAGATTGATCGCAAAGGGTTATTCACGAAATGTGATTAATAAGGCCCATTCAAGAGTCTTAAATCTCGCAGACGCCCATTAAAGTCTATGGGTGTCAAAAAAAATTGTCGCACGGCGAAATTATTTTGTCGCGCGGCTTTTTTTTTGACGCACGTCTCCATACAAGTCTATGGGTGTAATTTTTTCGGCGAAACGAGGCGAAAAAATTCGCCCATCCCTAACACTCATATGACAAAGAACAACTGATCAGATATATAGGTACTTTCTGCAAACAATGGCCTACCATCAATACAATTCTGTCTAAACATTGGCACATTTTACAAACAGATTCAGTACTATCTACAATGCTGGGACCACGACCACTAACCTGTTGTAGAAGGGCACCTAACCTTAGGGATAGGCTTGTATAGCCATCTGCCCAAATTAGAAAATCGGTCAGTACTTACAGGTACTTTTACATGTGGTAAATGCAAAGCATGCAAATATATGCAAAACCGAAATACAGTAATAGACAGATTTGGGAAAACTCGCAGAATCACACATAGGGGCCGATTCACTAACTTCGAGTGAAGGATTCGAAGTAAAAAAACGTTGAATTTCGAAGTTTTTTTTGGGCTACTTCGACCATCGTTTAATTCGAAGGATTTAATCATTCGATCAAAGGAATAATCCTTCGATCGTTCGATCATACTATCTGCCCTAAATCCTTCGACTTCGATATTCGAAGTCGAAGGATTTTAGTTCCTAGTCCAATATCGAGGGTTAATTAACCCTTGATATTCGACCCTTAGTGAATCGGCCCCATAGTTTTACGTGCAATCTGCCCTTGTGACAAAATCTATATTGGGAAGACCAACCAGGCATTTAAGAAGAGACTGCTAGAGAATGTTGCAAGCATTGATAATGCCCCAGATCTAGTTAAGGCTAATAAGAATCTGCCACCGGTCAGCCGCCACTTTTTTGGAATATCATAACCATTCCAGTAGTGGCCTTAAAGCCATGGGGCTCTCTAAAATATCTCTGGGTATACAAGGGGGGGATCTTGAGAAAGCACTCCTTTCCAAAGAAAGTGAATGGATTTTCACTATGAATGCACTCAACTTTGAATGAAAGTATAATGATGAATGTATTCATATGATTCACCTTCCCTGACTATGGGTATATTCCCATACATACCAGCTGGGGTACAATAGGCTATATGGGCTTAAATTCCTCATAATGAGAACGTGGTGTATTCCCGTGATGTTAACGTGTTAGCATAATAACAATGACAGAATGTTAATGAGGAAACATAATAATAACTACAATCAAGATCTAAACTATATAATCCTGGCCACAACATGATTTTCACTGTATGGCGCCTCATTAGCATTTTACTTTATGCGATTGTTTCAAATAATCCGCAACATTGTGTTTATAATCCTCTTGCCCTGAAACATGATGCACAAATGTGGCCACTCTAATACAATATTTAAGGTAGAGGGACTCCGCTCGAAATACGATGCAGGACGCATGAATGTGGCCACTTTAATACAATATTTTGGGTAGAGAGATTCTGCTCTGTTTGCCTCTGGCCCCACCCCTTATGATGTGGCATGGAGTCATTGGTGAATTCAAATCACAACTGTTGGATCCGTGTCTATAAGTAGATGTGCACTGTCGGCAGGTTTGTAGCCTTTGACAAAGTTCACATGCTGTGAATGAAACGCGCACCAGGCGCGTACTCTTTCGCAATTTTAATTTCGTTAGGCAGGGCATCGCAAGATACCTGAAAGAAATGGGATAATTATCACCACTGGGAGGTTGTTACGCTGTGGGTGAAGGGGTTGGTGTGGCTGTGGTGCTGGGACCGGCTTCTTTTATATCCTACAACACAATTAGGGGGCGATTCACTAACTTCGAGTGAAGTATTCGAATGTAAAAAAAAAGTTTTTTTTGGGCTACTTCGACTATAATGGGCTACTTGACCTTCGACTACGACTTCGAATCAAAGGATTCGAAGTAAAAATCGTTCGACTATTCGAACATTCGATAGTCAAAGTACTGTCTCTTTTAAAAAAACTTCGACCCCCTAGTTCGCCATCTAAAACCTACCGAAGTCAATGTTAGCCTATGGGGAAGGTCCCCATAGGCTTGGCTAACTTTTTTTGATCGAAGGATATTCCTTCGATCATTGAATTAAAATCCTTTGAATCGTTCGATTTGAAGGATTTTATCATTCGATCGAACTAGCTGCGCTAAATCCTTCGACTTCGATATTCGAAGTCAAAGGATTTTGATTCCTAGTCGAATATCGAGGTTTAATTAACCGTCGATATTCGACCCATAGTGAATCGGCCCCTAAATGTTTTTACCATCGAGTACATTTTTTGCTCCTGTTTAACGACCGGGAGGGTGTTCACTGCGGGAGAAGGGGTTGGCTTGGCAACAATGGGTAAATGGAATTATAAGTTCATCGCTGCAGCAAGCTTAGAGCTGCACTTACTTATTACCTCTTTCAGTACCTGGGAGGGTTTATACTGTAGGTGAAGGGGTTGGTTCGGAATGGTTGGGAAACGGAACCTACTTCTGCTACCGCCACAATAAATCTAAGAGTCACACCTAGATAGTGCCTCTTTCGGTCTAAACACAGCAGTCTGCTATGATATTAATATTTTAGAAGTTATATGCTGCGGTTATATCAAATTATGGGGCCGATTCACTAACTTCGAGTGAAGGAATCGAAGTAAAAAAACTTCGAATTTCGAAGTGTTTTTTGGGCTACTTCGACCATCGAATGGGCTACTACGACCTTCGACTACGACTACGAATCGAATGATTCGAACTAAAAATTGTTCGACTATTCGACCATTCGACCATTCGATAATCGAAGTACTGTCTCTTTAAAAAAAAACTTCGACCCCCTAGTTCGCCATCTAAAACCTACCGAACTCAATGTTAGCCTATGGGGAAGGTCCCCATAGGCTTTCCTAAGTTTTTTTGATCGTAGGATATTCCTTCGATCGTTGGATTAAAATCCTTTGAATCGAACGATTCGAAGGATTTAATCGTTCGATCGAAGGAATAATCCTTAGATTGTTCGATCGTACTATCTGCGCTAAATCCTTCGACTTTGAATTCCCAGTCGAACCCTCGATATTCGACCCTTAGTGAATCGGGCCCTAAATGTATAAGATGCTATGCATGGTGGATTACCATTGTCTATGTATATAAGGCTGATACCAGTACACAACAACACGCCACCATATTATTTTGTGGGATTGTTCGGCATATATATTGCCGCAGAGATTTGTTTTAAACCCACTATCCTGTGGCATCTCGCCTCCCTGTACCTAACGTATTTTTAATGGTGTTAATCTGGACTTCTTTCTCTTTCTTAATGATATTTATTAAAAGTTATGTTTTAACACATGTTGTGGGGTAGACATATGACTGTGGTTTTGGACTAAGAGGGATGGGAATGTGCAAAGCAATAGGTCAATTGTTTTTCTTTTCTATATTGGTTTAATGATTTGACCTTTCACACCATCGGTTGTTTTCTATTTGACAGGAGGTGCTCCCCAATACTCCTGGAGAACCAAAACTTGCTGGATAGCAAGTCCCATACCTGTATTACTTATATAGCTGATTACTATGTTTGAAGTAAAGAATGAATTATTCCCCTCGAACCTGAATCTGCAACTGTTCCATATTTTGATTGCCTTCCTCAACTTGTAGAGAGTTTTGGAAGGGGTAGGCTTATTCCATTATTACTGCCAAAACCTGGGTCTAACCCTTTTTAATGGAAGATGCAGATATGAGATCTATTATCCAGAATGTTCAGGACCTGGGGTTTTTTGGATAAGGGGTGTTTTTATTTTTTTTTTTTTTAATTTGGTTCTCCATACCTTAAAACCCATCAATACTTGGTGGTATATTTATCAAAGAGTGAAGTTAGAGATCACCACAGTCCACTAGGATGAAATACCGCCTCTCTCCATTCATTGGTATGGGATTTTGAAAGGCTTATTTATCAAAGGAAGAACTTTCACTTTCACACATTGATAAATAGGGATGTAGCGAACTGTTCGCCGGCGAACTAGTTCGCGCGAACTTCGACTGTTCGCGTCCGCCGCAAGTTCGCGAACGTCGCGCGACGTTCGCCAATAGGCGTTCGCGTCAAAATCGTTCGACCATTCGACCATTCGATCGCTAAAATCGAACGATTTTCGTTCGAATCGAACGATCGAAGCCATTGGATTGAATGAAATCATTCGATCCAATGGCTTCGATCGTTCGATTCTAACGGAAATCGTTCGATCGAACGATTAAAATCCTTCGATCGTTTGAATCGAACGATTTTCGGATGTTCGAAGTTTGCGAACTGTTCGCAAACTGTTCGCATTTTTTGCCGGTGTTCGCGAACGGCGTTCGCGAACACATTGTCGGCGGTTCGCTACATCCCTATTGATAAATACTCTTTTAAAAATCTGATAGAAATGACTGGAGAGAGGTGGTATTTCACTCTAGCAAACTGTGGCGATCTCTAACTTCACTCCGATAAATATACCCCATAAAATTAACTAAATGTGATTGTTTTTTCACCAATATGGATTCATTTTATCATAGCTGAGATCAAGTACAAGGTACTGTTGTATTACAGAGAAAAAGGAAATATGTTTTAAAAGTTTGCATTATTTGATTAAAATAGAGTCTATGGGAAAATAGCCTTTCCGTAATTATTAATTCAAGGATAACAGGTTTCCAGGATAACAGCTTTACCTGTACCACAGTTGCAGTTCCAGATATAAGACCTTTTTCACTTTGCCTCCAGATAATACAACGTTGCATGAACTGTTTCTGTTGAGACATGTGTAAGAAAATCTTTTGGACTTACCATTCTAATATACAAATCTTAAGACTGGAGTCATTTCAGGACAGTAGAATAAGAGATTTATTGTGTAGGAAAGAAAAAGACCAGTAGAGCTTTGAGAAACACTTCTTTAGACAGGGGGTCATGATGTTGCCTCCCTTGGTTATGTTCAAAACTGATAAAGTAGACTTCCAAGGTGCAACATTGTCTGACTGAACCTTTGGTACAAAATATAGGGCCATGGGCAGATGCTTATTTTTGAATTCTTGGCTTGGAGGCCAGTTTTAGTTGCATAAAAACCAGGTGTACTGGCAAACAGATCCTCCTGTAGGCTGCCAGTCCACATAGGGGCTTCCAAATAGTCATTATAAACCCATAATTTGTACCCTTAGAAACTTTTTGCATGTTTTGTGTTGCTTGCCAATTTTTTTTTTTACATTTGAATGTGGCTCACGGGTAAAAAAGTTTGGGGATCCCTGCGATTAGATGTTAAGAGATACAGTGGAACATCAATTTTACGTAATTTTTAAGTAAGCTTTCCCTCATTTTACATTGTTGTTTTGTGGTCCCACCTATATATTGTGCATAATACATTTCCCTGATTTTACATTTTCCTTGATTTTACACCAGGTCTCCTGAAAAACGTAAAATGTTCTAAAATGACTTCACTGTGAAGAAAAGCTTAGAATTCATGTGAACTGAAACCAAACCCTTACATGACTTTAAGGATTATGACACACACAGCAATGATTGCTGGTACTTGAGGTGGTGATCATTTATGTCCTCTTGAAATCCTTTATTTGGTTTAAAATTGGAAATAAATTATAAATTAAAAATAAATTGGAAATAAATACAATACATTTCTCCTTCTGTAGAAATTGATGGTGATGTACTTCACACTATCAAGACCTCCAAGTTGAAGCCTTTGATAATGATCATAATGTAAGAAAGAATCCAGATTTATCTTTGGTCTCGTTGCTACTGAGCTGTCTGTTTACCACCTCACTGCTCCTCCAACTGCGCCTCCCCTATAATATTATTATTAGTTTTATATTAAATAAACTTTAATTTCATACATTTTTTCAGATGTAAGTTACAGGCTGCATTACTTGGAGTGCATCCCAGTTTTTATTGCTTCCACCATCTGACGGCTGAATAAAATATTCGTACAATTTACTCATTCATTTGTACAAACATTTTATAATTTTTATGAACTGACTTCAATTTAACGTTGGAAGTTTATAATAGGGAAGCTGGGTTACTAAATCAGGATGTTTATTTGCCTTGTAATTCACAAAAGTGCATCTCTATTTCCTGTTTAATGTAACCGCGCTACGTACAACTCCAATCTACAATCAACTAAACTGGCTTTGTGTACATTGAGTGTAGCGTAGGAGTGATTTCACAGCATCTGCTTTTTCTTAGCTCTGAATATTCTCCCCCACTATGGAATCAAACTATTTTCCAACACAAAGGGGGTTATTTATTAAAGTCTGAATGCCAAAAACTCTTTGCTATATGAGATTTATTTTACCCCGAGGATGGAAAATATCAGAGTCCAAAAATCTGGCATCTCAGACCTACCGATGATGTACTGTATACATTGTACTGTATATATGTCAATGGGAAAGGTCCATATCCTATTTGGAATTTTCTGTGGTCTGCTCTGGAATAATAATTTGGGCTTTTTCGGGAAAAGGCCAGAAAAAATCGTGTAGATTTTCACTAAATTTTTGCAAGTTTGTAGCCGATCTGACTAAGCTGTCATTTTTTTATTAATAAATAAGGTCCAATCGTGGATTTTAGTTTGGTCAGACTTTTTTGATTAAGATAATCATAAAAACAAATAAGGCCCCACCAATGTCATTATTGAAGTATGTTACTGGGGAAACTGTTTTTTTTTTTTTCTTTTGTGTTGGTGTGTCCCTTTCCTCCTAGATTATTAAATATATATTAATATGAATCAAATATTTTGATTGTTGGCTCTACAGGATAGGAATCTCCATCATCGTGTCTCCTTGACCCTAAACCCCATATGTATTAAAAAGAACTCATTTTGCCCAGTAGCATAAACACATAGCAACCATAGCAAAAAGTGGTTGCTTTTAACAGGTGTCCTGTAAATGTTACCTGCTGATTGGTTGCTGTTGGTTACTGCACCTGGGCAAACTTTTATTACATAAAATAAAGCTCTTCTTAAAGCTTCTTAAAGTAAATCTTACTTAATACTTATTTATTAATGATGGGTGAATCTGACCTACTGTATTCTGCTTCACTGAAAATTCACTAAAACTGCAAAAAATTTAGCAATCGGATTGAAGTCAACAGGTGTTTTTCCATGCCACATTTTCAAACGGTCAACTTATTTTAACTTTACATTAGAGCATATGGGGCATATTTACATACATGTGAATTTTCACTTCAGATGGCTCTGTACTTCACCTTTTAGTAAATTGACAATATGCCTGCAAATTGTTATTTTAGTAAATTTTCACACAAAAAAAAACATGCTTTGCTCTTTAGTAAATTTTCTGATATGGGCGGTTTTTCACGGGAAAACACAGCAATATATTTCGATCTCCCTAGTATTTATTTTAGTATTTTGTATTATTTGAATGACTATTGTAATGACCCCTCCCTGATTGTTCAGTTCAGTTCATTTATTGTTCTGTTGTACAGTGCTGTGTACATAAGTATAGCTATATAAATAAAAATATACTTACCCCTTTTACTAAGATTCTTGAGAAAGCAGACAATGAATCCACACTTTTAAGTGCATATTAAAGGGAGTATATATTGAATAATAGATCATGTGAATGATTAAAGGATTAAACTAAAACAATATGTACAATAATTACAGTAACTGACTTATTATTAGGGATGGGCGAATTTGACCCGTTTTGTTTCCCAAAAAATTCACCGCCTGCGAAATGTTGCAGATGCCCATTAAAGTCTATGGGCGTCAAAATAATTTTTTTGACGCACGCTGCCATACAAGTCTATGAGCGTCATCCCTACTTATTATGCATGATCTACATCAGTGATCCCCAATCAGTGGCAACATGTTGTTCACCAACCCTTGGCTGTTGCTCCCAGTGGCCTCAAAACTGATGCTTATTTTTGAATTCCAGGCTTGGAGGCAAGTTGGGCAAAAAAAACCATGATGATCATCCAATGTGTCCCGTTTCCTTCCTTCCTCGCGATATGCTGGTCACTTCTTGCCAACTACAACATCACCTAGATCGATTCGGAGCAATGATCAAAGACATCTAGGAGTCCGGTATATTTAATTACAACGGTGGGTGTAGGGCTTTGTTGTTGATGGGGGATATGATGATTTGAAATGCACTAGCGTATGGCTTTGTTGTGGCCCATGAGCTTACACATAAGGGTTGTACCAATAATTTATTTTACCATTTAGAACAAATAAAGCAGTAACCTTTGTTGTTATAGATATTTTATTCTAACTATATAGACACACTCACTCACACACACACACACATATATATAAAGCATTTTTAATGCTTTTTTGTTCTTTGATATATTTCTGCCTGATCTAAATTTACATAAGGTTGCTAAACTTTCTGCTGGTTAAACTGCTGTGAAACAAAATGTATTTGAGATATAAATAACCAGAGAACAGCAAAACATTTTTGTTTCCTTTAAAAATGTTTTCAAGCAATAAACTGTCAGAAAATACACATGTTGTCATGGTGACTAATGTTGCATAAATGATCCCTCATCATTCCACCCCCCCACACCTGTTTTTCATACTCTCTTGAGTGTGCAAATTGCGTTGCAACACCATAAATTAATAACAAACAAAAGAACCTCATGAGAACGCCGTTCAAAAACCATATTGGGCTATATTTTTTCCTTTGACGTTTGTCTTAATCTTTCAACAAACATTTCTGAAATATGATCTATGGTATATATTCCTCAATACATCTTCTTGTTATGCTAACTTGAATGCACAAAGAGAATGGGCTTGGCTGTAATGTGAAATGGTATAGAATGTAATATAGGGGGCGATTCACTATGGGTCGAATATCGAGGGTTAATTAACCCTCGATATTCGACTAGGAATTAAAATCCTTCGACTTTGAATATCGAAGGATTTAGCGCAGATAGTTCGATCGAACGATCGAAGGATAATTCCTTCGATCAAACTATAAAATCCTTCGAATCGAGCGATTCAAAGGATTTTAATCCAACGAGCGAAGGAATATCCTTCGATCAAAAAAAGTTAGCCAAGCCTATGAGGACCTTCCCCATAGGCTAACATTGACTTCGGTAGCTTTTAGATGGCGAACTAGGGGGTCAAAGTTTTTTTTAAATAGACAGTACTTCGACTATCGAATGGTCGAATAGTCGAATGATTTTTACTTCAAATCCTTCAATTCGAAGTCGTAGTCGAAGGTCGAAGTAGCCCATTCGATGGTTGAAGTAGCCCAAAAAAAACTTCGAAATTCAAAGTTTTTTACCTTCGAATCCTTCACATAATGTATTTTAAAGGAATTTATAAAATAACTCAAATTAATTGGATCAGGAAAAAAATTGAATCATACTTTTTTTTGGACTTTTTTTTCCAAATTTTATTGAGTTTTTGCCCGAAAACCCAAAATGTTTAGGATTATCAGGCTAAACCCAGGCCAAACCTCAATATTTTCCACTTGGGATAGGAGCATATTCTGTTGACTTACTGTATACATGACCTCGATAGGTCTGAGATGGTGGATCTTCAGAACAATTTGAGGTTTTGCCCAAAAAACATCAGCCAGAAAAAAATGAGTTTAGTAAATAACCCCCTAATTGCAAAGTGCTTCAGTTTTGTGGATTGATCCCACAAAGCTGTACCACTTGCAGCTACACTTATTGCTACAATCCACATAACTTCCAAATAGAGCAATGGGTTAAATGGTGGGTCAGCCTATGTTGTGTTTGCCAGACTGGTCTTATGTCTTGTTACTGATTATCTTGGTGTGTGAATACTATATTTGGGCCAACCACCAGGTCATAAGGCTCCATATTACTCCAAGTTTGTAACTCATTGGTCACTTGGGACCCTTAGTGGATGAACCTGCCAACAAGTAGAATGAGAGAAAAAGGACCTGCAAATTGCACTCTTCTGCATTCTGTATTTATACCAGTTATCCCTGTCACTCCAATAGCACTGAGGATTTACAGGTTGCCTAACTGCCAGTATTTAATCACCCAGACATAATGGAGTGTAATTCCTCCATAGAATATAATGCCAGAAATGGGTTACCTTACAAATAGAATGAAGGTTAGATTGAGATTGCAATGCTTTGCTAATGGCTTTATTGCAAGGTTAATTTAAGTTTCTTAGGGTTACTTTGACAACAGTACTATGACTGTCAAAATCTGTCTTGCTCTCCTAAACTAAAATATTCTCCAGAAATCATACTATCTACAATCTGCAGTTCACCCGGACAAACATTTTTTGGTTACCTCTATCCTATGCACTCTCCCTTTTTGCTTATCTATTTGGGTGAAAAATTTAAATATTAATGCAACAAATCTTCCCAAAATCCTTTCCCAAAAAGCTGATGGGAAAACATGTGCATTGCTTCATTTCCTGAAGTCACCCAAAGTTAGTGTCAGGGCCCAAGGGCTTTACCCAAGGTTGAAATCATGATCAAGGCCACAATAAAGGCAGTCTGAAATGGCCCCATCGGAAGGGTTATAGAAGCACAAGGTCAAAGTCCAGGCAAAAGTCAGGGCAGGCAGTGATCAAAGGAGCAGCAGTCAGAATCAAAGAAGGAAAGCCAGGAACAGTAATTTAGATGCACCCAGGAACTACAACACACCGGAACATGATGATATCACGTGGCACGCCGGCGTGGAGTTGACGCAATGTGCACCTTCATCTTGTATACAAATCAGAACACTCCTGTAATAAAAAAAGCTCACCCTGGTGGTCTAGGGGTGCGGCGGGGATGCTCCTCCTGAGGCCAAAGGTAGTCACACTACAGGTGAAGCACAAGCCAAGACCAGGGTGCTTGGCATTTGTACTGGTGTTGGGTGCCGACCGTTACAACTCCTAACTAGAGCACTCCTGACAGTTGCTTTGCAATACATTTTCCTATCTCCCAGTGACTTTGAAATTATATTGCTGGGCCTAGGCCTACCAAGAAGCCCAAGATTCACTTAGAGGGTTATGTCCATAGATGCAACTGAGTTTGGCCAAGTAGCAAACATTGACTAATTTGGTAATAAAACATTATAATACAAACTCAGCTCCAAAAAAAAAAAACAATAAAGAAAGCAGTTTTGAGAATTTTAGTGATTAAAGTTTCCCTTCTGTAAGTTTTCGAGCAATAATTGGCTGGCAGGGTGGAGGCACAGAGCATTCCTTTCAGGCAGGGTGACACTGAGGTGCATTTCCTTAGAAGCAAAAATGGATGTAATTAGTATCTGAAGCCTTCAGTTTATGATGCATCTGACAGCCAGTTGTGCAAGTGATATGATCTGCATGTGATTATGTCTGCGAGCTGAAAGAAAGCAGCTGGTATTTGTTGAGAATTTGTTCTAAGAACACCCTCTTGTTAATGGTCCATGGCAGAATGTGGCATCTGGTAATTGAATACACTGTCATCTTTACAATGAAAGTCAATACAAATCACAAATAGTTGGACCAAGCCGGTCTTCTACACTGTCTTCTAAAATGTGACAATTACCATAAAGGTGCGTTTTTTTGGGAATTATTTCATATTATCTACAACTCATGGAGCAGTTTATCTTTTATTTGCGTTTGTTTCCTTGAAGCGATGAAGGTAGTTATTGCTCCTTTTTATCATTTATGAAAGATTATCATGGTAAAGGCTTTTTGTAGCCTTTAATGTCAATCCCTTTATCTACAGACAAATAAAATAAACAGCTTGTATTCTTGCGGCTGTCAGACGATAAAATATACGACCATCTGATAACTTATTTGTAGGCTTTTATTATGTCGAGTTTCCTTACTGGATAAAAAATGTTTTCACTCTTCTTTCTCAACCTAAAATGCAAAAGAAGAATCCAAACATTTCTGTGGTAGTATTTGCCAACATATGTGACCATGCACATAGCTGTAAAACCATACCAAATGAATTTGAAAATGTAATTGGTCTCCTAATGATTTCCACTGATATCTATTGTCATGGTCGGCACCCAACACCGGAACAAATGCCAAGCACCCTGGTCTCGGCTCGTGCTTCACCTGTAGTGTGACCGTCTTTGGCCTCGGGAGGGTTAACCGTCTTTGGCCTCAGAGGGTTAAGCAGAATCGAAGTCAGTAATCAGGCAAGGAGTCAGGATACAGAATGTAGAATCATCAAAAAGCCAGGCAGGGGTCAAAACAAGTAACAGGTTCAAAAAGAATAGCAACAGCTAACAGCACCAGGAAACAAATCCTATAACGGGCAGTGTGAAAAGTAAAAATGTCCCTTTAAGTACATCTGAATTTTTGCTCCAATGCATGCTGACGTCATCACGCCTGCGCCTTAAAATCAGGAAGAGGTGCGCGTGTGCCCTGAGAGAGCGGCGCCTGCGGTGGAGAAGTTCGGCGCGGTGGGTCTCCCCGCCGAGGGGGCAGCAGATGTCCCTGCTGTCCCCCCACTAGACCACCAGGGTGAGTGGAGTTTGTTACATCTATGCACTATTAATACTGGTTGACTCACCAGCTGGACAGGTTACATAGTTAAATAGTTACATAGTTAAATTGGGTTGAAAAAGACAAAGTCCATCAATTTCAACCCCTCCAAATGAAAACCAAGCCCCATACACACACCCCTCCCTACTTTTAATTAAATTCTATATACCCATATCTATACTAACTATAGTGTTTAGTATCACAATAGCCTTTGATATTATGTCCAAGAAATCATCCAAGTCCCTCTTATAGTCATTAACTGAATCAGCATCACAACATTACCCGGCAGTGCATTCCACAACCTCACTGTCCTGACTGTGATGAACCCCCTACGTTGCTTCAAATGAAAGTTCTTTTCTTCTAGTCTGAAGGGGAGGCCTCTGGTACAGTGATCCACTTTATGGGTAAAAAGGTCCCCTGCTATTTATCTATAATGTCCTCTTATGTACTTGTAAAGTCTAATCATGTCCCCTCACAAGCGCCTTTTTTCCAGAGAAAACAACCTCAACCTTGACAGTCTCCCCTCATAATTTAACTCTTCCCTCCCTCTAACCAATTTAGTTGCATTTAATCTCTGCACTCTCTCCAGCTTCAGTTTAAAAACTCCTTTCACTCTTCACTCTTGTTGTTAGGAGGCTTTGGTTTGTTTGCCTGAGTGAAAGGAACAAGATAAAAGTCTCTACCTTCACAGGCCACGGACAAATTAGTTGGATATCTTACAAGCTGGAAAGAAGTTTAAGGAATGTATCCAAACAGCCGATCCTTAAAATCAAAAAAAACTTTATTCAAGGTTACATTTAAAAACAGTGATCAGGGCTCCACAAGAAACATACTTCCTGTTCTATGACAGTGTAGTCACCTAATGCTTTTTATGCCTCGTTCTGGCACTGCATCAGAGGTGATGTCAGAAGTTACTCTAGCTTTAAATAACCGTGTCAATTAAAAACATCAATCAAATATAAAAACAACTTTTTACATATAAACAGGTCATATCAA
Organism: Xenopus petersii; assembly: GCA_038501925.1. Taxonomy (NCBI): domain Eukaryota; kingdom Metazoa; phylum Chordata; class Amphibia; order Anura; family Pipidae; genus Xenopus; species Xenopus petersii. The sequence continues at coordinate 153,075,499 of CM076678.1, forward strand.
TTCAAGCAATATTGCAATCTTTTTCTATCGGCATTTTAAGGCAAAATATATCATTTAAACTTTGTATTGCATTTATTAGAAAAAGCAGGATACCTCCCAATCACTATTCAATCCTAGTGGATATCGTGTTTTAAGGGTAAATATCCAATATACTTCCCTTTGGTCAATAATTCTGTGTATATCTCCTCCCCTTACTGCTAATTTAACATTTTAAAGGAGATAGACACAGAATTATTGACCATTCGCTTGAATATTTGATTCTATTTTTTTCCTGCAGAAAACTCAATAAGAGTTCACCCTGAATTCACTGATTCCTGTTTTTTCCATTCAAGTTTTTTTCTTAAATCAGAAAATATTCGAGTTGTGAGTTCATTTGAGGTATAAAAAAACCCAGTAAAGCTCTGAAATTCAACCTTTCATAAATAACCCCTAAATTTGAGGAGAATTTTTTTTCTCCTAATTCACTTCCAGTAGACTTCCATGGACTTTCTGAATTGAATTACATCTCAAATTCAATCTTGTCCATGAGTTTTCACTGGATAAACCCTTTTCTCAATGAATTGAATCTGGCTCAAAATGTCCCTGTCCACCAAAGTCTTCTGCACTACAGGTATGTGACCTATTATCCAGAATGCTCGGGACCTGGGGCTTTCCAGATAACGAGTCTTTCCATAATTTTTATCTTCCCACCTTAAGTCTACTAGAAAATCATGTAAAGATTAAATACACCCAATAGGCTGGTTTGGCTTCCAATAAGGATTAATTATATCTTAGTTGGGATCAAGTACAAGAGATTGTTTTATTATTACAGAGAAAAAGGAAATCATTTTTTAAAATTTGGATTATTTGATTATAATGGAGTCTATGGGAGACGGGCTTTCCATAATTTGGAGCTTTCTGGATAACGGGTTTCCGGATAACGGATCCCATACCTGTATAACATATTTCACCAAAAATGGCTATTTGTTACAGAATGTGCAAAATGTTTTAGCAATATGGAAATACAGAAGAAATGTTAGTATCAAAATAAATTCTGCATTGCACGATGTGTAGCAAAATTCCATTGATATATTTTGTTGTATATTTTTAATGAGTTTTAAAACATTTCCATTATTCCAATAAAAGCCCATTTTGCACCCAAGTGAAAATAACAGGGAACATCGGCTCTGGGATGGTAAACCAATTTCATTAGAAGGTTGAGAAAGTCATTTTCTGTGCTTTAGAAATGGGCAAAATAGAAATACTCAAAATTGAAAATTTTCCTTGAAAATGATTGAAATAAAATATAAAATAAAAAATAAAAACCTTTGTGTACAGCCTGGTGATTTAATCTGTTAAAGGAAAACTATACCCCCAAACAATGTAGGTCTCTATTAAAAGATACTGAGTAAAACAGCTCATGTGTAAAACCCTGCTTCATGTAAATGAACCATTATCATAATAATATACTTTATTAGTAGTATGTGCCATTGGGTAATCATAAATAGAAAATTGCCATTTTAAAAAATAAGGGCCGCCCCCTGAGATCGTAAGATTCACTGTGCACACATACAAACCACATGTAAGGTCACATGAGCCAATTAACAGACAGAGTTCTGCCTTTTGCTTCCTCACTTCTTCCTGTTACAGTTAGTGTTGTAGTATTTCTGGTCAGGTGATCTCTGAGGCAGCACAGATAGAGTCACGAAATGGTGGTTCAAGGCAAGAGATGTAAAAGGGCAATATTTATGTAAATATATATTCCAGTTTGGTAAGATTCTTTAATATGTCATTCAATTTGATATAAACTATCTGGTGCTTAAGTATTCGTTTTGGGGGTATAGTATTCCTTTAAATAAATGATAACCTGTACAACAGTCAGTTTTGGTGGCACAAATTATAACCTGATCATTGGCGCTTTATTGTGCCTTATAAGCGTATTACTAATCGCTTACAAGATTTAAGGTCATTAAGCTACAAGGCCCCAGTCTAAATGCTTTTAGCATTGAAAATAACCCTGAGCTGGCGGCTAATGTGCTTATTCTGCACATCAGGGAATATTTTGTGCACAGAAAACAATAGGCTAAATAAGCAATACATATTTTTGTTACATTAATACTTAAAGGACCTTTCTAAAACATTTTAGCCTGGCTGACGGGGTGCATCAGCAGATTAAAATGTCAAACCTGCCCAATAGTACATGGATATTGTTTGGGATCAGTGGGTGAGCCATCATTCACAATCACATAAATGTCCACCTGTGATACAAATGTGACATGGCAGGCCATGTATGAATGTGAGTGTGATCAAGTGCATTCAATATGGCTCCTTAGTTGTAAAATGGATGTACTGATATTAGCAGGAGACCAAGGAACAACTGGAGTTGAGTTATTCAGTCATTAGCAGGAGAACAGGGAATAGTAGGAGTTAAGATGATAGACTCTCACATCTTATTCACATAGTTATAATCAACATACACAGCAATTATACACAGCAATTATTTTCATTCACATGGTTATTTCCATTTTCATGGTCATTCTCATGGCCATGTAGTGGGCATGTAGCCATTATTATTATTTTATATGTCTATGTGTAATGATCTATTACTTTGTTATTGTACCAATATAAAAAGGAGCTCAGCTGGGGGGGGGCTTTGGGACTCTATCTACAAGCAGACGTGTTGTGTAGAATAATTGGTATTGTAAGGACCATTGGCCGATTGATGTGCTCTGGGAGTCGCTGTATTTGATTTGGGCCCGGGGTCCCCCAGCTGATGTTCCTCTCAGAAGTCTGCCAAGGGAAGCTCGGCTAGACGTTGCGTTGTCTTCAATCGGTATTGTATTACTTTTCTTACAATATATTATTCTTCTCTAATGATGATCAATGTGTGTGTGTTTTATTTCCACCCCTATATTTGATAAGTCTGCTGGTGGAAGTGCTCAGTTAGACATTTAGTTTGTGATAAGTCTGCCAAGGGAACTTGTAGGAAGACACCACCTTTACTCCATAAAGGCAATTTTACTGTTGTTAACTTGTAGGTACATTATCTTCTCCATAGTACCTTTCCTTGGAAAAAGCAACATAGTAGAAGGATCCACAAAAGGTACTTCTTCTTCTATTTAAGGCAGTTTTTTGAAATACAGGGTGCCCATTTCAACATACAAATCAACAATAAAAATAACTCCTTTCATCTGAGCGCTACCTTATTACACTGAACCTCATGTGGATTACCAGAAAAAACAGGTAGAAATATTTGGGGTTTTCCCTGTAACAACTCCACTTATCAATTCCTTGAGGTGTATCCCTTGGTTACCAGCTGAACATGTTATGGTTTCCTAAAACTACATGAACTTTGACATACTATGGAGGTTATTTATCAAGCTCCGAATATCCAAACCTCGAATAATTCGCAGTTTTCAGAGCAAAAAAAAAACTTCACATTTTTCGAGATTTATTAAAGGCCGATGGTCTAAAAACTCAGAATCTGAAACCTCGGCATCAAAAAGCTCCCGAGTTCTTGTGTAAGTCAAAAACTCAGAGTATTCAGGGAAAGCTCAGAAGTTTTTGGAGTTTTGCCGACCCTGCTTTTTAGGAATTTGGAGTTGCTCGCAGTTCGATATTAGAAATATTGAGATAAATTTGAACCTTGATAAATAACCCCCTGTATGTTGCCCTTAGACTTTACCATACATCTAAGGGCTAGAGGTGCAATATAAGTTCTTTGCCAGTACCCTTGCAGTGGTTTCCACAAACAAAGCATCTCCTCAAACTTGGGTTTCCCTGGAGAAGGCCACATATCAGCATGTATGCTATTAGCCTGATGGAATTGTTTCTGGGGGCTGGGTTACATACAATGGTCATTCAGGTTATAGTACTTAAAACAAAAGAAATCAAATGATCAGTTCTTAAGTTATTTAATTTTTTAAATCCAAAGTCCATTTATTTTTGTTTGCGTGTGATGGAGCCATATCAAATGTTCCCCTAAAATAAGCACTCGGATCTCCAGGCAACTTATAAAATGTGTTGGTATCATTCGGTTGATTTAGAGTCTCCGAAATATAATCAGAGAGAACGAATAACACAATGGGGAATCATTAAAAACTGTGTCAGTAGATTTTCCCTCAGCCCTTGTTAAATATGATTTCTGTCTGAAGCCTCTATAAGGGGAAAAAAAATCATAATTTAGCTTCTGACAGATGTCTTATAGGATGAGGAAGAATCAAGGGATCAAATGATCTGTACGCTTGTATCTAAGCATGCTTGGTACGAGACAAAGGCTTGTGACAAAACGTTCCCTGTAAAATTTAACGTCTCTGGAATTTAAGCAGATCAGCAGTAAGGTCAACTTTCCTGTAGCAGTTATTTTAGGCAGAATAACATTATTAAATTTGGTTTCATCTCAGCTGGTACAAGAGAAATTGTAATATAGTAACACTCACATTCGCTCTTATTATTGCGGTTACTTCTAGCCATGTATATACTTTATATTTCAGTCCAAACTAATGTCCAATAACATACTAATCTTTATTAATAGATTCTGCATTAGTTCTAAGGGCGATGAATGCATTCAAAACTGACTTGAGGGAGTCTATGGACAGTGAAAAATTAAAGGGGGGATTAATTCTCTTTGAACACAGGAACTTGTTTTCTATTGTAATGCAAACTTTTTAGGGCCTATTTACCAGAGGTTGGATTTTAGTGGTTTTAGAAGTTTGTGAAACCACGAACAAACTCAAAAAACTCTAAAACTAATAATGTTGGCAGATTTCTTAAAAAAATCTGAATAAAAAAAGTACGGACTTAAAATTACTGTGAACAATGCACTAAAAATACAAAAACCTCTAAATTCCATTTTTTTTGGACAATTACTAGTGAAAAAAAATACAAAAACCTCTAGTTTGAACTGATTTAGGGCAGTTCAATAGGATTAGTGCAGCTCCCATTGACTTACAGTATATAGGACCTCAACATCTTTTACATGGCAAAGTTTTGTATTAGAGGTTTTTGTGGTTTTTACAGTTCATAAATCTCAAATTTTTAGAGCTTTTTTATTTATTTATTTTTTTAAAAAGAGAAGTTTTTAGAGGTTTGTGAAACAAAATTTAAATTAGATTGTAAATTACACTCTTTGTATCTTCTCATCTTTGCCAGGAAACATCTGTGTACATTGAATATCATGATGTCATAGACTGCCCCCCATACTATCAGCTTCCTCTGATCACAAGTTGGTCCATACCAATTCATATGCCAAAACAGTCATTATTGGAATTTTGCCTTTTGTTTCACCTCAAAAAAACTCCAATGCATTTGAAATCTTTGCAAAAGTTTGCCATTTTGCTAAATTTTTTTGCAGTTTCACATTTTTCAGCAAATCAAAACTGACCAGTTTCTCTCATCACAAGTCAGGGCAGGCAATGATCAGAATAGTCAAAGCATGAAGATCAGGAAGTAGAAGATCAAGTAAAATAACAAATTACATTGCACCCAGGAACTTACTAAGCAATACCCATCTTTATAGGATATATTACTTTACCTCAGCAGAGGAAGCACTATAACTTACAGATAAATATAGTTCCATGAATAAGATCTCAAATACTATTTTTAATTAGATAAAGAGAGACATTCTTCCCAGTCCATGGAAGTAGACAAACTGGAAATATGTGTGTTTCTTGGGGTGAGGCCTTCGGCAGTAATTTACTAAAATCCAAATTTATTTCATATTTTATTTTTAAAAGATTATGACCAACTCCCATTGGAACTTATTTATTAATAAAATAACCCAAATTATTCGGACAGTGTAAAAACGTGATAAAATCAAGTAAAGATCCAAATTGCTTGAATTTTACAGGCTTTTTACCCCTAATCATTAGGTTTTTTCCAGAAAACCCTGAAAAGTTTGGATTTTCGGGCTAAACCCACCGAAGATCATGATAACTTCAATTTGGAATAGGTGCCTCTCCCATTGACTTATACAGGACCTCCACAGGTTTGAGATGGCGGATTTTTAGATTCTGGATTTTCTGATTTTGTTTCCTAGAAAAATTTGACTTTTGCCCAAAAAATCCTGACTAGAAAAAATTTGAGGTTTAATAAATAACCCCCCAAATGTTGTTTACTCTTTCTGTCTTCTAATTCTGAATGTAAAATAATAACAATTTTAGCCCAAAGTGCTGAAAACTTCCTAAGCATTGACAGTTTTTAATTTTGTAAAAATGTTTTTAGAATTTGTAGGTAATGCAACTAACAACTAACTAACTTTGGGCCATATTCAATTCGGTGAGAAAAAAAGTTATCTCATGGTTTATCATGTGAAAACTGATGGACGAGATTCAATTAAAATTAATTTCCATTTTTTTCCCCATAGACTTCAATAGAGTTTTCACGTGATAAACAGTGAGATAAGTTTTCCTGAATTGAATTGCACCTCAAATTGAATCTCATCCATCAGTTTTTTTAGCGATCGATCAAAGGATTTTTATTCGATGCCAAAAATTTTAAAAAATGTACTGGAAGGTCCCCATATCACAATATTTGGTAGCTTTAATTTGGCAAAGTATTGAAATCGAAGGTCGTATCGAATGGTCGAATATTCGAACGATTTTTTCTGTGAATTGAAGTTGAAGTAAATTTGAAGTCATTGGGGCAAATTCACTAAGATGCAAAGTTGCGCCAGGTGCAACTTCGCCGCACTTCGCCACACTTCGCCAGGCGTATTTTCGCCAGCGCTCCGCAAATTCACTTAAATCCGAAGTTGCGCACAGGGATATCGTAAGTTTTTGAAGTTGCGCTAGCGTTAATTTGCCAAGCGAATCGAAGTTGCGCTAGCGATAGTTCATTTGCATACGGCGCGAAATTCAAATTTCAATGGAGGAATACGTATCACCACTTCAAATGCCTAGAAAACCTTCAAATCAGCAAATATAAATTTTATTTTGCCCTACACATGTGCCCACTGTCTAGGTAAGTTGCCATGAGTCAGGAAATGTAGGGGGGAAGGAGGGGAGCCCCAAAAAATGTTTCGATCTTTTTCAGCCTATCACCCATCATGTAGAAAACACGCCAGCGTTTTTTGGGAAAAAAAATTTGACTTTTTTGGAAACAATCCCTATCTACTCTATTGCGCTTCGCCAGGTCTGAGGTGGCGAAGGAAGTCTAGCGTAAAAGGTAGCGTTCAGTACACTGCGCAAGTTAGTGAATTCGTGTAGTTACATCGCTAGCGAAAATTCGCCTGGTGTAAGTGTGCGAAGTAACACTAGCGAATTTACGCCAGCGTTCGTTAGTGAATTTGCGAAGTACTGAAAATGCCAAACGCTAGCGAATTGACGCTAGCGTTCGGCGCTTCGGCGCTTAGTGAATTTGCGCCGTAGTATCCTATTCGATGGTCGAAATAACCAAAAAATTACTTCGAAATTTGAACTTTTTGGACTTTGAAAATTCACTTGAGCTTAGTAAATCTGCCCCTTAAGGTAATTTGGTAAAGTATTTATAAATACTGAACACTCATTAGGAATAGCAATTTGTCAGAGGTTTTATGCTCCTTATATTGTCAGTGTAGACAAGGGAAGAAGCTGTAGGGATAATGATTACAGGCTAGTACAAAATCCAGGGGAATACTGCCGGACAACTCCAAAAGACGTCAATCTGTGATTTAAGAAAATATCAAAAAGCGGAGCTTTAATACTTTGCTCCATTCTTAAACTGCTTTATCTTACTGTCCTTACCTTTGGAATCTATCCCTGAATTTAGAAAAGTACCTGTTTCAGTCTTGGCAATTATAAGCCAAGGGCCCAACAATTGTCAGTGGCAGCACTTAGTACTCTCCTATTTGTGTCTGTAATAGTGGTCATACATAGGACAATGCTGCCTAGTATACCATGTAAGTGTCCATAAATTTGCATGGTCATTACTTCAAAATGTTTACTTTTAACTGAAAATCATTTTTATTATTGCGAAAAATATTGTAAACAAAGAATCTACTTCATAAAAAGATATTGATCCTTTATGTTCTTGCATGGGGTGAATTTAGCTCGATCAATTAACCTTCATCTCATGGCTCATAAACATTTGCTGCTCTGATGCTTAGAATGCCTGTAGCTGGCTTAACAATGTGAGTACAACAGATAAGGAGGCTTAGGTGAAGATAGGAAGTGTAAACAATTACAATAAAAGTATATACTATAGAAATACATGTAATCTGGACCTCTCGTGTAAAAAAAAAGTTTGTGCAGAAAATGAATGGTATTATTAGGAAAGGGGATAATGACAATTTCCTTTTTTATCTTTGTAACTGTATATGTGTTATTGTTTTGTGCTTGGGCCTCCTATTTGTATTATTCCTGTACTCTTAAAGGGATCCTGTCATCAGAAAACATGTTTTTTTCAAAACGCATCAGTTAATAGGGCTACTCCAGCAGAATTCTGCACTGAAATCCATTTCTCAAAAGAGCAACCATTTTTTTTTTATATTCAATTTTGAAATCTGACACGGGGCTAGACATTTTGTCAATTTCCCAGCTGCCCCTGGTCATGTGACTTGTGCCTGCACTTTAGGAGAGAAATGCTTTCTGGCAGGCTGCTGTTTTTCCTTCTCAATGTAACTGAATGTGTCTCAGTGGGACATGGGTTTTTACTATTGAGTGTTGTTCTTAGATCTACCAGGCAGCTGTTATCTTGTGTTAGGGAGCTGTTATCTGGTTACCTTCCCATTGTTCTTTTGTTTGGCTGCTGGGGGGAAAAAGGGAGGGGGTGATATCACTCCAACTTGCAGTATAGCAGTAAAGAGTGATTGAAGTTTATCAGAGCACAAGTCACATGACTTGGGGCAGCTGGGAAATTGACAATATGTCTAGCCCCATGTCAGATTTCAAAATTGAATATAAAAAAATCTGATTGCTCTTTTGAGAAATGGATTTCAGTGCAGAATTCTGCTGGAGCAGCACTAGTAACTGATTCATTTTGAAAAAAAAAATGTTTTTTTCCCATGACAGTATCCCTTTAAATATACATTAAAGATATACGTTCTTATGTGAAAGAATGAGTTGGGAATTAAACCTTCCATTTTTGGTAAAATGGAATATCCTGTAAAAGCTTGTTATAAAATGAATTTCTTAGCTCTATTTAATTACACTGGGCTGTTTTAGACATGCCAGTCAGGTTGAATTTTCTAAAAAGGCCTCAGAATTTACAGCTGCGTACAAATTCCAAACGCTAAGTACTGCAATATCAAGACTAGTAATGACAGAAATTATTTTATTGAGTTTGTACTTTCCTGCCAGTTGAAGTTATATTAGAATAGGCACCGGCCTACTAGAAAATATTTCAAAGAAGTCCTTGTACCTGTCTCTAATGACCACTACATACTCACACTTTTGCTTAAAGTTTTGATTGAGGTTTCCTGAGAATGTTCTCTTGCAAATACTTGCTTTCTTCTAAAACATTCATCAAGTTGAAGGCAATCTCTTTCTGCTCTTCATCCTAAAGTGTTTTGTTTTCTAGTATACTGATCCGATTGGATTGCAATTTTTTAAAGAGGTGACAGACTAGAAGACTGATCAAGCACTGTGCAATAAAAATTCATCTTTTTAAATCATCTTTGAGATAAGGAGAGTTTCAGTACCAGGAAAAGTTCTTGTAATGCTCAGGTAATTGAGCTCAGTGGGCTGAAAGAATTATTTTAATTGAGTGAAGAGGTAAAATAATGATATTTTATAAAATGGTAGTTAAAGCAATGAAACTATGATAAAGAAAAAAGTTAACAAAAATGTCAAATACTGGAAGAACAAGGGGCATTTTCAAAAAGAACCAAAATTGTATGAATTATAATAACACTATGAGGCCACTTTAATAAAATTATATATATAAAAAAAAATCTTTTCTTTTCTAAATTTTAGAAAACCACAATGAAAAAGCATATAAAAATTTGTTTTTTCCAATTCAGATTTTTTTTTAACTGGAATTTTTGAGATCAAGTGATTGTAAACAAATTTGCCATGGGGTATATATTTTTTAACATTCAAGGTAATGTATTGTCTGAGTTTTGGCAATATTTGTAAATTAAATTGAAATAAATTCAGTTTAAATATATATTGATCAAGAAAAAAACTTGATTGAGCTGTATTGCTATTTTTTATCAAATTGGGAAAAAAAATTTAATTTAAAAATTAATAAACAGGCTTCCTGTAACATCAAAGCAATAATGTCTACTACTTCAGTGTGCTTTATGCGTTTCTGTCATTGTTTGGACTGCCTATTTATAAATATTTAAAATGTTAGGAGATGTAACAGGGACGTCAGCAAGTATTTGTAGAAGAATGAAAGGTTAGGTCAATATAGTACTAAGGGGTCATCATAAAATCCCATTAATTTTATGGCATTTCAATGACTCTGACTAGATTATTGATGAAAATTAAAATAGCCACAATATCTTCTTTGCATTTGCAAATGAGATATTCTGTATTCTCCAGTAGGAGATAATGGGATTTTGTGACGACTGAGCAGTGTTATTCCAATGTAATTGGTCATTTTGGCTGAAGAGCATGTTAGTGTTTTTTATGAATGGAAAGCAGTGCATGAAAAAGTTCATTTCCATCTTAGTTGTAATTGTATAAGTAGACAAAAAGTTAAAAGATTAGTAATAGTCTCAAACTTCAATCCCGGATCTGCTGACCCACCTGTTTGTGTGTTACACGAACAGTGTCGGACTGGCCCACTGGGATACCAGGAAATGTCCAGTGGGCCTAGGTGTCAGTGGGCTCTCATGCTGCTAAATATTTGGTCTATTTCATGACCATTCCCTATTTCTATGAGAACAAAGAGGCTAAATAGATGGAATAATAGATTATAGTATGTAAAGAAAAGAGACTAGGAGAATAGAGGTTGAGTGAGGAGAGGAAGAATAATAGTACTGAGAGTGGGCCCCTGGTCTAAAGGTTTTTGGGTGGGCCCCTGGTGTCCTTGTCCAACACTGTACACAAATCCTTTGTTTGGTGGTAGCAATTATTTGAGATCATAATTAAGGAGGATAATTCATGTGGTTCACTGATTTAAAGGAATGTGTCCAATGCTCTAAGTTTTTATGAACTCCCTCTTATTTGGGCAGGCATTGCACTATATGGCATAATAAACACTTTATCCTGCTGCTAACTAGAGATGTTATTGACTTGATTCTAGAGGGTCTACAAAGTCTGCATGAATCCCATATCTTGGGGGCCGATTCACTAAGGGTCAAATATCGAGGGTTAATTAAAGCTCGATATTCGACTGGGAATTAAAATCCTTCGACTTCGAATATCGAAGTCGAAGGATTTAGCGCAGATAGTACGATTGAACGATCGAAGGATTATTCCTTCGATCGAACGATAAAATCCTTCGATTCGAGTAATTCGAAGGATTTTAATCCACCGATCGAAGGAATATCCTTCGATCCAAAAAACTATGGGGACCTTCCCCATAGGCTAACATTGAGTTCAGTAGGTTTTAGATGGCGAACTAGGGGGTCGTAGTTTATTTTAAAGAGACAATACTTCGATTATCGAATGGTCGAATAGTCGAACGATTTTTAGTTCGAATCCTAGATTCAAAGTCGAAGTAGCCCATTCGATGGTCGAAGTAGCCCAAAAAACACTTCGAAAGTTTTTTTACTTCGAATCCTTCACTCGAAGTTAGTGAATCGGCCCCCAAGTGTATCTTATTTAATCGTATTAACAATTACCAGGTCAAAATTAATATTGTGTATTTGTGTGCGCACTTATTCAAATTACTAACCTACCAACATGTTACTTGCCCTTTAACCCTGGAAACTTTTCCCATAATGAACAAGTTTAGCATTAGTCAAATTTTGTTTAATTACATTCATTATTATTATGCTCCAATAAACAGCTTGTAAAATAGTTTCTAAATATATTTAGTCGGCTACATTTGATGCTAAACCACAGTCTCTAAAATGATTTGATGACATTTTGCCAGCCTTTTGAAGTATTTAAAAGTAATTTAGTTATTAATCTAGTTACATGCAAATAAGCTCAATTCGTGCATTGATTTGGAAGACTAATCTAAGCTTTCTTTTATTAAGGGTGACCTTTCAGACAGTGAAGCCTTCCTCACAGCAGGACATTTTCTCTGGTCTTAAACTCAATCAAAATCATATGCATATTTCATCCAAAAAATAAAAATAATAAACACTTGAGATATAAATAAAAGGAACATTAGTTCTCAACCAGCAACACAATTCTAGAGATTCTCTCCTGTACTCTGTTCTAGGAAGTAGATTGCATATAGTGCCCTTTTATACATTTTTTCCTGTTAAGGTGTCCCCTCAAACACATCACTGTATCCGTAGTACAATATGTTCCCACAATGACTGACTTTGATTTGGGTTCTTAGCATCCATAAAAAAAGAGGTACAGGCTACGACCATAAAGAGTTATAGGTAGTCTAGTGCATGACTACTAGGATTTACGAGAGTTCAGGATTCTGATTAAGTAAGTGTTTCTGTTTATTGAGCATGGCACCATCATAATGGAGTATATTACTGCTTGGAACTTAAGTTCAGAGGCTTGGCCAGTGGTGTGACTACCACCAGATGCTGTGCATCTGAGCCTCCTACTTTTGGAGTCAATGGGGCATATTCACTAACCGGCAAAAAGTCGACAGCAACTGCTTTGCACCCATCACTACTAGTGATGGGCAAATTTCTCCCATTCGATTTGCTGAAAAATTTGTAAATTTCCCGCAAAATTCGGAAAACTGTGAAAAATTTGCGAAACTTTGATGCCGGTGTCAATTCACGTCAATTTTGACACTGGTGTTAAAGTCAATGGGCGTCTGAATAGTGTTGAGTCAATGGGCATCCGAATAGTGTTGGCAAGTCAATTTTGACGCCAGTGAATTTTCGCTGTCAAGTTTTCACTGGAAATAGCAGCAAATTTGCGCCTAGCAAATTTATTCGCACATCACTAATCACTACACTTTGCCAGCCGAAAATTCGTTCAGGCAATGCTAATTCACTAAAATGCAGTTTTGCCCTGGCCGTCGAACGCTGGCGACTTTTTGCTAGCGTTACTTCGGCACTGCGAGCAATTCAAAGTGAAAATGCGCTAGCGTTCATTTCTGCCTAGCTCAAATTTGCTAGAGGTCTTGCGCTCAGGCTAATTTGTATAAGGCAGGAAATTTAAAGTTGAATGAACATCTTTATGTTATATGTTGCATCAAATACCGTATATACTCGTGTATAAGCCGACCCGTGTATAAGCCGAGGTACCTAATTTTACCTACAAAAACTGGGAAACCTTATTAACTCGCGTATAAGCCTAGACACAACTACAGCCCTGTCTCCCAGCAGCGCACATTCTGCCAAAGCGACTCCCCCCAGCGATCAACCGGACTTCTTTGCAAAGCTGATGGTGACAGAGAATTGCCAAATGGATTACTGTGTGCATTGTCCCACTGTCCCACTACCATGTGCAGAGGGTGCTGTTTGATATTGCCATCACTGTTAATCTTTTGTATAACCAACAGAGGGCGCTGTGTGATATTGCAGTCACTGTTATTCTTTCATACAACCAACAGATGGCGCTGTGTGATATTGCAGTCACTGTTAATCTTTCATATAACCAACAGAGGGCACTGTGTGATATTGCAGTCCCGGTTATTCTTTTATACAACCAACAGATGGCACTGTGTGATATTGCAGTCCCTGTTATTCTTTCATATAACCAACAGAGGGCACTGTGTGATATTGCAGTCCCGGTTATTCTTTTATACAACCAACAGATGGCACTGTGTGATATTGCAGTCCCTGTTATTCTTTCATACAACCAACAGATGGTGCTGTGTGATATTGCAGTCCCTGTTATTCTTTCATACAACCAACAGATGGTGCTGTGTGATATTGCAGTCTCTGTTATTCTTTCATACAACCAACAGATGGCGCTGTGTGATATTGCAGTCTCTGTTATTCTTTCATACAACCAACAGATGGCACTGTGTGATATTGCAGTCCCTGTTATTCTTTCATACAACCAACAGATGGTGCTGTGTGATATTGCAGTCCCTGTTATTCTTTCATACAACCAACAGATGGTGCTGTGTGATATTGCAGTCCCTGTTATTCTTTCATACAACCAACAGATGGCGCTGTGTGATATTGCAGTCTCTGTTATTCTTTCATACAACCAACAGATGGCACTGTGTGATATTGCAGTCCCTGTTATTCTTTCATACAACCAACAGATGGCGCTGTGTGATATTGCAGTCACTGTTAATCTTTCATATAACCAACAGAGGGCGCACTGTTATTCTTTCATATAACCAACAGAGGGCATTGTGGGATATTGCAGTCTCTCCCCAAGTGAACTGTTGGTATAGGAATGATTAAAAGTGACTGCAATCTCGGCAACTCGGGTCGGATACCGCTGACCCGCGTATAAGCCGAGGTAGACTTTTTCAGCACATTTTGGATGCTGAAAAACTCGGCTTATACGCTGGTATATACGGTACATTACATTTCCACTGTTAATTACACATGTCCAGTAGGGATGGGCAAATTTTTTCGCCTTGTATTGCCGTAATGATGCCCATAGACTTGTTTGGATTTGTGCGTCAAAATAAAAAGACAACATTTTTTTGACGCACATAGACTTTAATGGTTGTCAGTGACATTTCGCCGGCGTCTAATTTTTGCCGAAACGGGTCAAATTCGCCCATCCCCAATGTCCAGGGAACCCTAATGAAGACAATAAAGTTGTTATAATGCCCTACACATGAGCCCACTGTATAGTTAATGTTACATGTGTTAGAAAATGTAGGGGGAAACCGGTTACCCCAAAAAAAATTTTTAGGTCTTTTGCAGGCTATCACTCTGAAAAAAGGAAAAAACGCCAGCATTTTTGAACTCTGATGCTTTTTCTACTCACAGAATATGATGTAAGTAACAGAAGATTGAGAAAGATCTATGCACTCCATTGCACTTCGCCTGGTCTTAGCTGGCGAAGGCAAGTGTGGCGAAAGACGTTCAGTAGAATCCGCATTTTAGTGAATTTGCAGAGTAACGTTCATTCGCCAGATGGAATTGTCACATCGATAGAGTGCAAATGAATGCCAGCGGTGTCCCGTTAGTGAATTGGCGAAGTCCCTGCGGGTGGCAAAGCTGGCGAAAAATCTATAGTATTAGCCATTTAGCCCTTTAGTGAATCTGCCCCAATGTGTTAATATGTAATAATTAATTTATTTTCCACTCATTTTTTTATTGTCCAAACATTTACTATGTGATGGTTCTCCACTCTTGCCCATGGGATTGTCCAAATCCTTTTGCCAGAAGTTATACAATGCAGCAAGTTTCACCACTGATACTCTTAGAAAAGAGAGTGACTCAGATGAGGGTAAAAAAGGACAGCTGACAGTGGGGCTCATTTATCAACACTGGGCAAATTTGCTCATGGGCAGTTACCTATAGCAACCAATCAGTGCTTAGCTTTTTGAAGTCAGCTGCAAGTAGAACAATGAATTCAGCAATCTGATTGGGTGCCATGGGTAACTGCCCATGGGCAAATTTGCCCAGTGTTCATAAATGACCCCCAGTAAGCTTTATATGCAGGGTCCTCTTTATACCTGGGATTACAAGAAATTGTTCTGGTGCACCAATCTGGAACTGATTTTCTGTTGGAACATCATACATGAAAAGATGTATCTACAAATTGGGCTTGAGATAAACAAGAAATTATTCTAAACCGAATTACCCCTGCCTCTGGTGCTTAATGCACTAATAAGCCACCAGCTGGTTTAAAAGAGAAGCTATAAGCTATACTCTGTAATAAATAAAAAAAAATGATAAAAGTTAAATCCAAGCACAAAATAAGCAATTTCTGAATGTTTGAAATGGATTTTTTTTAAATATTTTTTATAAAAGTGTTTAACTTTTATCCAGTACAGCTGAATACAAATTTTCTGTGCTTTTACAGGTAATGTACAATAAAAGCATTTATGTGGTTAACCCAAATACAAATACAGTATGACTAATATATATATTATAAACATCTGTTATAAAAGTAATAAACCACACAACAAAACTTTGGTTTTAATTTAACTTATTGCCCGACTCTTTTTATTTTTATTTTTCCCTTATTTCTGCTTCCTTCGATATATAATACTACAGTGTTTCAATAAGGAACACTCTCTACCTAATAGTAAACCGGCATGTTTGAGGACACAGAGTTACCCTTTTTTTCCTTAGACTATCATTCATAATGTGTATAAATGAGAATTACCCTTTCCATAGCTTCACCTCTTCCCACATCATGTTATATATTGAATACTCCTATAATGTAGTATCGGACAGTTTTATATGGAGAGAGAATGGTGAATCAAGTCCCAAAGTCGTGGCCTGAGCAGTTCAGGGTTGCTATATTTATTAAAATTTGTTACCCGATAAAATAGATGTTAATTTCTGATTTATCATCATAGAAGTTATATGTGCCTTTAGTTTCGGATTGAAAGAAAGTATGCCATGATTTGTCAATCAATTGTTTGGCTGCTGTAAATATAAACACAATGAATTACCTAGACTTGCCATTGACATTAGGGATCCATTGGTTGAACAAGGCTACCTAAGGATCTTTTTGGATATGGATGTGGGTAATGGAATTAATTATGTCAAAGACCCATGACCAATATATTTGCGCTAAAGTGAATTGCCACCATATATGGGCCATGGTTCCTTCATCTCCGCGGTTTCTAAAGCTGAAGTGGAATTTTAATCTTAATTGAAGTATACTTTCACTTAGCTTGAGTGAAGGAAGGAATAAAGGAGTGAAGGAATAGAATAAAAAAAACTTCGAATTTCAAATATTTTTTTTTTTGCTACTTTATCCATCGAATTTGACCTTCGACTACGACTTCGACTTCGAATCGAACGATTCAAACAAAAAATTGTTTGACCATTCAATAGTCGAAGTACTGTCTCTTTAAAAAAAAACTTTGACCCCCTAGTTTGCCACCTAAAACCTACCGAGGGTTAATTAAATTTCGATATTCAACCCTAGGTAAATCTGCCCCTTAGAGTGGATTATTCATCTTCTATTTTAAGTGGTTTCTGAGATATCACTATTGGTACTTTCATACTGCTAGGCAGGCTTGGCACAACAGAACTTTTGGAAGGCAAGAGTGTCAATGGCCTAACTGTGTAGACATTTTCTTTGTACTTCCTGTATTCATTTAACCCTTGCATTGCTGACTCTCAGTTGAGCTATAAGCCTGGTGTTAGAAGTCTAAAAATGCTAGTAAAAAATGCAAAACATAGAAAACTACAAAAGTGATAAGGGAAGCAAAGTTTACAATAATTTATATTATAGTTTAGATCCCCTTTAAATTAATTCTGTTGATGAATACTGTTAGCAAATTTTAGTTTTTCTTGGGGCTTATTATGCAAATTACATAAGTGTAACCTGTTGAGAGTCTTGATTTTGTGTAGTATTTTGTAATAGCAAAATCTTGTCCAATACGTTTAATACACGACTATTCCCATTTGAAGCCCTATCAGGACCATTGCTCCCTAGATACTTGCCTATTCCTAGATTCGACCCTGGGCTCAATAATTTTCAATTCACCTTCAAATATAGGGAACTGAACTATGCTTTGTATTTCTCTATTAGAAATTACATTACAGGGGATCTCAAAAATGAAAATTAATTCCTTTTGGGGGAGTTTTTGGGGGAGTTCTAATACATCTGCTAGGAATGTGAGCACCCCCAAAAAGATACATTACATTTATATGTATTCCGACTCCTGCATGAGTAGAGAATATAGAGAGACAGATGCTGAGAGCTAAGTTTGACTTGGCTATTTCAAAAACAGTAGTGATGGGCGAATTTGTCTCATTTTTGATGCCGGCGTCCATTTTTGACACCAGCGTCCGTTTTTTTTCGACTCCAGCAACAATTTTTTTTTGACTTTGAATTTACAAGGGCATTTCGCGAATTTATTTGCTAGTGACGAATCTCGCAAATTCGTGCCTGGCGAATAAATTCGCCCATCACTAAAAAAACAGTACAGAATTGCTAATTTATTATATTTACAAAATGTCTTATTTCAGTATGATTAAGCTTAAATTACATTTTAATGTTTGCGATAGTTACCCATTGATAAGGTTTTTTTTTTTGACTAAGCATATATAATGAAATATTTTCTAAAATACAATTTAAGGTTACATTTCACAAGCAGTAAAATAAGAGCAAAGGCTTCATGCCACAATGTGTTCTAATAGGGTTGCTTGAAATAGTAATGAACTTTCAGGGGATTTAGAATTCTTGATATCAGAAAGTGACCACAGAACAACCACATAACGTTAGAAAAACAATAGCGGTTATAATTAATTCCTTTAGTTGCCCACCACATTCTCTTATGAATATTCATTATGCCTAAAGGCATGCTTTGTCCAAGCAAATAATCCTGGCATCTGCAATGTTACTGTGCAATTCAGTCGAATGAGTAGATGAAAAAATGGGGACTTGAAAGAATTCATTGTGAAGACCAACAGAAAGTAAAGGGATCAGTATTGCCTATTTTTTGTCAGTTTTACAATGAATCCCTTTGCCTCTTTCGATAAATGCTGCACAACTGTACTGCAGGGGAATTCTGGAGCACCCGCTGTGTGACCATCCAGGCTCATGGAAGCTCCGGGATTCCTACAGTGGATTGCACCACATCTGCCACCACAGTGCATAGACATGGGAACCAGGGGACTAATGTGCACGGCTGCTGGGGTCACACTGACATCAGTTAACGTTGTCTGCTTTGAGGTATCTTAACTTAATTTTTGAAATTTATTGACGTATCCTAAATCATAACTGCATTTGAGACCTTGATAAAGTTCCTATGGGTTTCCCTTGCAAAAGGCTTGCTCCAAAAACAATTGATTAATTGTAAGACTTAATATGTATTGCTTTGTACAGTTTTTTTATAAATGTCTTTTAAATATTATTCAAACAGTTTTTAAAACGTTTTTTTAGGCAGAGCTTACATTGACCCCTTTGCTAACAGAGCTACCCATTTAGTTTCTCTATTACAGTTTTGTTTGGATCACCAATAGGTTTTTGGACACTGGAAGGAAAATGGAGAACACAACACAAACACAGGCAAATTATTACAACTACTTGCATATATTGTGCCCCAAAATGGGAATTATTATTTTCATTGTTTTTTTTTTTCTTATATTCAGGCCGCTAGCATTCATTCCTTCTTCTGAAAATCAACTGGGCACTTGAGTCAGTAGGAGTCATTCATGATTGTGCATCTGGGTTAGCTGCTCTTTGCATGGAGGGGCCAATCAAAATCCGGTGCTCCATACAAAGAACAGCTTCAGGAGGTGCTTCCCTGCCCTATCCTTATCACCTGTGTTAGAGCAGTAGGTCAGGCAGGGCCCCAGTATGACCTTTTTTGCACTTTGTAAACTGCGTTGGGTATTGTCAATGAGCCCTAGTTAGATGGTGTAAAGACTGGACAAATTTATAGGGGCAGATTTATCAATACTTCGACCAATAGGATACTACGACTTTGACTACAAATTCGATTTGAAGTAAAACTGTTTGAATATTTGACCATTCGATAATCGAAGTACTGCGACTTTGACTTCAAATTCGATTTGAAGTAAAACCGTTTGAATATTTGACCATTCGATAATCGAAGTACTGTCTCTTTAAAAAAACTTCAACTTCAATACTCCGCCAAATTAAACCTGCCGAAGTGCTATGTTAGCCTATGGGGAACTTCTAGAGCAGTTTTCTACGTTTTTGGAAGTCGAAGTAAAATCGTTTGATCGATCGCTGAAATCCTTCGAATCGTTCGATTCAAAGGATTTAATCGTTCGATCGAATAATTTTTCTTCAAACACAGGATACCCAAATTGGATGA
The DNA here is from genome assembly GCA_038501925.1 of Xenopus petersii. Classification (NCBI taxonomy): domain Eukaryota; kingdom Metazoa; phylum Chordata; class Amphibia; order Anura; family Pipidae; genus Xenopus; species Xenopus petersii. The sequence continues at coordinate 153,095,380 of CM076678.1, forward strand.
AAAAACTATATAAATATTCAAAGTCAAAGTATTTCAATTTGATGGTCGAATTTCGAAGTATTTTTAACTTCTACGTTCAACCCTTGATAAATCTGGCCCATAATGTATGTTAAAATAACCCATAAAACCAGAGCTTTTATGAAGAAGCTTGGCAGCTTTTAATGAATTGATTATATTACCAACTATGCACATATGAATATGTATGGTGTAAACTGCAAAAAACATATTAGGAAACACTTTAACACCTTAAAACGTACAGCTTAAATTAGACAAGAGTTGTGTAATATAACAGAGTTCAAGGAGAAGTTGTTTTTTATCAATGGAAAATGACTAAAACCAGGAGACACAACATGAGGTTGGAAAGAAGGAAAACTGCGAGAGAATAGGAGGCACTGCTTTACAGAAAGACTGATAATTATATAGAATAGGCGTCTTGTAGATTTGGGGGGGGGTAGTAGTTCAGCAAAGAAGTTGAAAAACACTTGAAGGCAACTATACAGGCGTTAAACAAGAGCTAACACACAGTAATATACAGTAATATCAAGATTTGTGAGTCTGTTGTAACAAGTCTATGGGGCAAATTCACTAAGCAGCGAAAATGCGCTAGCGACGCCTTCGTTGCACTTCACCAGGCGAATTTTCGACAGGGAGTCACTAATTCACTAAAATCCAAAGTTGCGCTCAGGGAGGCGAACGGTAGCAAATTTGCGCTACCGTTAATTCGTCAAGCAAAGCGAAGTTGCGCTAGCGATGCCTAATTTGCATACGGCGCCAAGTTAAAGTTGAATGGACGTATATGTAGCAGCAAATACATTATACTACACAAGCCTAGGGAACCTTCATAAAATAAAATAGAGGTGTTATATTGCCCTACACATGTGCCCAGTGTATAGTTTAGGTGCCATATGTTAGGAAATGTAGGGGGGAACGAGGGTACCCCCAAAAAAATTTACGATCTTTTTCAGCCTATCACCCTTAAAAAAGGAAAAAACGCCAGCGTTTTTTGGGACTTAGAAAAAAATTAAACAATTTTTGAAGCAATCCCTATCTACTCTATTGCAATTCGCCTGGTCTGAGGTGGTGAAGTCAAGTCTGGCACAAGAGGTAACGTTCAGTTAGTGAATTACATTAAACCCTTCGCTAAATAGCAACTTTTGCCTGGTGTAAAGGTGCGAAGTAGCTCTAGAGTAGGTCTACTTCACTAGCGAATTTACGATAATGTTAGGCGCTTCGTGCTTTAGTGAATTTGCCCCTATATGTTTATATGTGATGTATTAAATAATTGAAAACTATTTTTAATAACAAACACTGTAGTAAATCTGGGCAGGCCACTGAATAGGCAATCTCCAGATGTCACAGACCTGCTCTGGTAGAGAAATGAATTTGCCTGAAAAAAGTGCACCAAAAATTTAAAGAAACATTTTCCAAATGCATACAAGTTAATGGGCGCAACTTTTTTCTAACCGTGTAACATTATTTCTTTACTATACATAAGAGTCTATGGGTGTTTTTTCACAGCAAAAAACAGCTAAATATTTTGCTCATCCCTTGATTGATATTTTTGTAACTGAGGTTGACTTACCCCACCCACTAGTTTATTCTATTTTATTTAGGGGAAAAAATAAAAAAAACCTGTTGATTTTTGTTGATTCAGGGCTAGCAAAGAAAAACTGTGTGATGCCATCTAAAGCTGGCCATACATGGAACACGCAGATCTTTCCCAGGAAGCCCACCGTATTGTGGGTGATATTGGGCTGATGCCATCATAGCAATGGGGGTACAGGTCATCAGAGCAAGGACCTCAGCAACAGCATCTTTGGCCAGATATGAGTAGGGCTGACTCAGTTTAAATTTGCCCAGTATGGCTACCTTTACTCCTTTTGTACAGGCATTTAATTGAAAAGAAAAAAATTCACCTTTGACTCATGGACTATTCATAGACTAGCAAACAAACTTTTTCTTTATAATTGTTTAAAGATTTTTTTAAAGCTCCTTGAAAAAAAAAGAAAGAAATTCCATATTTTCAATTTTGAATGAATTTTATTTTTTTTATACATTGTCCCAATATAATTAAAACTTCAGAACTTCAGGTTCAGGTTCAGAAATGACTCTTTATATCAAGTAGTTGTATTTTCTTACACACTCAGGTTCTATTGGTTGAGAAAAAGCAGGCGCCATAATTAAAGAGTTTGTTTAGCTCCATGCAAAATTATTAACATGTGAATTAAAGAATACAATTAAATCGTGTTTATACATATTAAAGGCGAGCATGGAATTGCTAACGACAATTAAAATAAAACAACATACAAATGTTTGACAATATCTAATTGCTAAAGTAATGGATAGAACACCTTGATCTTTTTTTTACGTCATGCAAGTTCCTATGTTTAATTATGTAAATACAATTAGAATGCTAGCTATTTAATTCCATTGGGATTGTATTGCTATTAATTATGTAAATGTTGGGGGATCAGAGCTCTTTGGTTGCCAAGGATGCAAAGAAAATGGGGAGCTTTAGCTTTGTATCAATTAAATTGTAGCAACTAAATTAGTTTTATTTCAATACCAGTGACTATTTCTCTATTATCTATCTGTCTGTCTGTCTGTCTGTCTCTCTCTCTGTCTCTCTATCTATCATCTCTCTCTCTCTCTCTGTCTGTCTGTCTGTCTGTCTCTATCTATCATCTCTCTCTCTGTCTGTCTGTCTCTCTCTCTCTATCTATCATCTCTCTCTCTCTCTCTCTCTGTCTGTCTGTTTATCTCTCTCTCTCTCTCTCTCTCTCTCTCTCTGTCTGTCTGTCTGTTTATCTCTCTCTCTCTCTCTCTCTCTGTCTGTCTGTTTATCTCTCTCTCTCTCTCTCTGTCTGTCTGTCTGTTTATCTCTCTCTCTCTCTCTCTCTCTCTGTCTGTCTGTTTATCTCTCTCTCTGTCTGTCTGTTTATCTCTCTCTCTCTCTGTCTGTCTGTTTATCTCTCCCTGTGTCTGTCTGTTTATCTCTCTCTCTCTCTCTCTCTCTCTCTCTGTCTGTTTATCTCTCTCTCTCTCTCTCTCTCTCTCTCTCTCTCTCTCTGTCTGTCTGTTTCTCTCTCTCTCTCTCTCTCTCTCTCTGAGGCCCCAATTATTAACCCTTTGGTTACCGCAACATGTAGAATGGGGCCCCAATGAAACAAAATGATCTGCAGATACATGGCCCACTCCAGTCACAGCCATTATACTACAACTCTGCATATGATCCATTAAAATAGGTCCACTAAACAATAAGATTTGTCCTTTTATGGGATGGGCGAAAAAATGACGCCCTTAGACTTGTATGGCGTTGTGCATCAAAATAAAAAGACGCGCGTCAAACAAATTTCGCCGTGCGACAAAACATTTTTGACGCCCATAGACTTTAATGGGCTTCAGCGACATTTCACCGGTGGCTAATTTTTGGCGAAAAGAAACAGGTCAAATTCACCCATCCCTATTTATGACCCATGAAACACAGTTTCTATGTTATCTTATAAAGGTACACTAGTAAAGTAATACAGTCAACTCAAGTGCTTTTATTCAGGGAACTCATTCTAAAGATGTTTACTATAACATCATAACTATGTAAAAGACAGTATAGGCATAATTGCTTTGTGGGACCAGAGATACCAGTTTCAATTAACATATCAGACTGATCAAGCCAGCTTATTCTTGATTTCTTGTAGGTAACACAAAAAACATGAGGTACCATTCTATTCCTTACACCAGCACCTGGATAGGACAAGGGCATCTCAAACCACCCAATACAATGCAAACAATACAATACAATGCTTCAGTGTGCTCCAGTGAAATGAATGGACCGGAATATCTTGCATTGACACACATCAACTAGGCTTAGATGAAGATAAATATAATGGGGCAAATTCTCTAAAGGGTGAATTTTTGCAAGAGAACGTTCCACCACACTTCACATCACTTAGGTGCAAATTTGTTACCACTGTGCCAATTCACTAAAATGAGCATTTGTGTCTCAGTCAGCGCGAGCATTTCATAGTAATCTTTTGCTAACGTTCATTTCTGCCTAGTGAAACATCATTAGTACTCTTACGTTTGGGTCAATTTGAATAGGGCGGGTAGATATAGGTCATATATATGCCTTTATTAGCGATGTTGGTGCAAAAGTGGCCACTTTTTATTACAAATGCCCAGAGAAGCAAAATAAAGACAATAGAGATCATCTAATGTACTACACATGAACCCACCCTAAAAAAAAGTGTCATGCCCCTCAAATTGGTTAAAAATTGTTATATAGTTTTGAAGGCAATCCCACTTTAAAATATAAAAAAAGACAGCTTTTTTTAAAGGGATACTGTCATGGGAAAAACATTTTTTTTCAAAATGAATCAGTTAATAGTGCTGCTCCAGCAGAATTCTGCACTGAAATACATTTCTCAAAAGAGCAAACAGATGTTTTTGTATTCAGTTTTGAAATCTGACATGGGGCTAGACATGTTGTCAATTTCCCAGCTGCCCCAAGTCATGTGACTTGTGCTCTGATAAACTTCAATCACTCTTTACTGCTGTACTGCAAGTTGGAGTGATATCACCCCCTCCCTTTTCCCCCAGCAGCCAAACAAAAGAACAATGGAAAGGTAACCAGATAGCAGATCCCTAACACAAGATAACAGCTGCCTGGTAGATCTAAGAACAACGCTCAATAGTAAAAACCCATGTCCCACTGAGACACATTCAGTTACATTGAGAAGGTCAAACAGCAGCCTGCCAGAAAGCATTTTTCTCCTAAAGTGCAGGCACAAGTCACATGACCAGGGGTAGCTGGGAAATTGACAAAATGTCTAGCCCCGTGTCAGATTTCAAAATTGAATATAAAGAAATCTGTTTGATCTTTTGAGAAATGTATTTCAGTGCAGAATTCTGCTGGAGTAGCACTATTAACTGATGTGTTTTGAAAAAAACATGTTTTCCGATGACTGTATCCCTTTAAACATACAGGATATGATGTCACTGACATAAAATTGAGAAGGATGTATCTTCATCTTATCAGTTCTCCAGGTCTAACATGGCGAAGGAAAATCTGGTGAAAGAGCCAACATTCTGTAAAATTTGCAGTTTAGTGAATTTGTGGAGTAGGGATGTAGCGAACTGTTCTGCTGCGAACTAGTTTGCGCGAACTTCGACCGTTCGCGTCCGCCGAATGTTCGCGAACGTTTGGGAACGTTCGCATTTTGAGTTTGCGTTCGATTCGAATACAAATCGTTCGACCATTCGACAATTCGAATTCCTTCGACCGCTAAAAATCGAACGATTTCCATTTGTTCGAACGATTGTAAGCATTCGATCGAATGAAAAGTATTCGATCGAATGGCTTCGATCGAATGATTAAAATCCTTTGATCGTTCGAATCTAACGATTTTAGCGGGTGTTCGAAGTTCGCGAACTGTCCGCGAACGTTCGCATTTTTTGCCGGTGTTCGCGAACGGCGTTCGCGAACACCAAATCGGCAGTTCGCTACATCCCTATTGTGGAGTAACGATTGTTTGACTGAGCGAAAATTCGTCTGGTGCTAGGGTGCGAAATTACATTAGTGATGGTCTCTTTTACTAGAAAATTGTCCTCTACGCCTGTTAGTAAGTTGGTGATGTGCCTGCGGATGGGATTTCTGGCGAATTTACGCTAGCAACAGCCACTTTACCATTTCGTAAATCTGCACCAATGTGCACCATATCTCTTATCTATACAAATGACCATATAGTCATATTACAACAAACACTGATTTCAAAATGAAGCAAGAAATGAACAATATTTTAAACGTACAGAAATATAAGAATTTAGTTTGGGTATTGCATGTTGATGATGATGTCTCAGAAAGCTCATTGCTATTGGTTGGCCATTAAAGAAACTCAAAGTCTCTCAACATTTTTGAAACTTAAGACAAGTATAACTGACCCTTCATTGTGAGCCTTGTTCCTTAAAGAACAACATTTCAGACCAACGTTCTTCTTGTTAAATTGGGAAAGCTCAAGTGATGGTAACATTAGGCACGCAAGGTGCTGGCCAAGTGACTATACTTGCTTGTGTTTCATCCACATTCAGTTGGACAAATGTTTAATATCTGATTTAAGTTAATACCCCTATGTGTCTGAATCGAAACCAGAACTCACCTCATCCCCATTTAATACATTCTTCTTCTAATGACAATGGATACAGCAATGTGACAGAGAAAAATGCAATGCTACAAGAATGAACTCCTGTCAAATACAATTGAACATTAAATTCATCTCTGGGATACAAATCTTGGCAAGAACACTGTATACGTTTTGAAGAAGCATAAATCAGCTCTAATAGTTAATTTGATCATCTGTAAGCTGAAGCAAATGAATAATAAGTTTGATATTTAACAAGGTGAAGGGAAGAAAAACATAGCAAGGAACTTTAAGTGGTTTGAAAGCAGGTTTAATAGGAGCCAGTACAATCAGGCTCGGCCTTAGTGAGAGCAAGCCAAACTGGAATCAATGTTAATCAGTTTAATTCCCAGTATCCCCAGATATCCTTTCTGGCTGTACAGATGCTTTAGGGGTCAGGAAGAAAGGGTAATGTAATGGGCTTCAACCTCACAAGGCCTAGTGTGTGTGGATCAAAGTACATAGGACATTAGGGGCAGATTTATTAAGGTTTGAGTTGTGATTATTCGTGTTAAACATTTTTTTTTTTTTTTTTTAAAGATTAATTATACCCCAACCCTGGAAATACTGTAGCTCAAATTCGAAAATAGAAAATTTGCAGGCCGCGCACTCCTGAACACCAACACGAATCGCTCGTCTCCAAATATTTTAAAAGGTAAATTCTTTATTAGGACATACGATCAATCAAACAACCAAAGCGTCTGAGGTCTGACGCGTTTCGTGATAATACACTTCCTCAGAGGTCTCTTGGTTGTTTGATTGATCGTATGTCCTAATAAAGAATTTACCTTTTAAAATATTTGGAGACGAGCGATTCGTGTTGGTGTTCAGGAGTGCGCGGCCAGCAAATTTTCTGCTTGACCTTTGGCGTTCCCTCCTAGTGACGGACTCGGGGCTGGCTGCACCCGGGTCACCATTCCAGCAGGGTAAGATTCGTAGCTCTGCTTTTACTGTTTAACCACTTGTACAGCGGACTTGGAGAACCCGGTGTTTATATTTAAGAGTGGGGTCCGGGGCATTATGCACCCGGACCAACCAATTTCTACGGTGAGCAGGGTTCAGTCAGCTTTAAGCTTTTAACTTGAATCTATACCCGCATTATTGTCGTTTTTAATTGAGATTAAGTAAAGTTATGGAGCCGGATTTGTTCTCTTTGTCAAATTCGAAAATACACTGTAACGGTCGGCACCTAACACCAGAACAAATGGCAAGCACCCTGGTCTCAGCTCGTACTTCACCTGTAGTGTGACCAGCGTTGGCCTCGGGAGGAGCCCTCAGCTACGTGGATGCCACCAGGACTTAAACGAGAGGTGCAAGGCTAGAGGTTCTGGATAGGCAGAGGGGCACGACTGTAAAGCAAAGTCTTTGGGCAGAAGGTCGTAGTACAAGGCGTTAGATAGAGTAGTCAATAGAGTAGTCAGATCAGGCTGGGTCGAGGCAGGCAAAGAATAAGCGTAGTCTGGAAGGCAAGGGTCAAACCAGGAAGTCAATCAGAAAGGATTTAGCAGAAGAGGTAGTCGGTATTCAGGCAAGGGTCAAGATCCAGAATAGTCAAAAAGCCAGGCAGGGGTCACAACAGGGATCAAAACAGGTTCAGACAGATTTAGCTTAAAGCTCAGAAGCACCAGGAACAAATCCTATCACGGAAAGGTCTCACGGCCCCAATGAGCCTTATATACAGTTCATATTTCACGCCATTGCACGCTGGCGTCATCACGCCAGCGCGCCTGCACCTTTATATTCACCAAGAGCGTGCCGCCCTAAGATCCTGGCGCCTGCGGCCTACAGGAAGTCACTCGATGCGGTGGGCGTCCTCGCCGAGGGGGCGGCAGGCGTCCCTGCCGTCCCCCCACTAGACCACCAGGTATGTTCCTCACATACACCCTCTAAAACCTGTCAAGTTCATGTAGAAGTCAATGGCAGAGGTCCCTTGGACCATTTGAAGATGTTAAAAGCCTTCACGATGTTTGAGTTTTTTCACTTGATCAATTTGATCAATTCAAGTTTTTTTTTCACCAAAAAACCGATCAATAAGAGTTTTCCTGTTGTTAAACCCAAAACTCACTGATTTTTTTTTTCTCATTTGAGTTTTTTTTTTTTAAAGTTCATTCAAGTTCATTCAAGGTCTAAAAAACCTAAAAAATTCGACCACTGATAAATAAGCTCCTATGGGTGTTTATGTTAGGGATGCCACCTGTTTGGTTTTGACCCGAACAGTTGGATTTTTCGTAGGTTGTAGGTCTGATGTCAAAACCCTGCCTACATGCAGCACAAACAAATATCATATTCTTATCCCAATATGTCACTACTACACTCAGGGCCACTTTAATCATGAGCCACTGGGACATTTGCTGTGGGCCCATTGATTTGGGGATCCCATTGTGCTACAAGGTTTTTTTTTAAAAAGAAATGAACTTAATTATTTCCCTCTCTACTCCCTTTTCTGCTGTTGCCCCCACTCTCGTTGCCCTCCTTACATCTTCCACTCTTCTGTTCTTTTCGAAGGGCTGTGTGTTCCACTGTGGAACACGTGGCTATGTGTGATTTTTCAGGCAGAGAGAGTGCTCAAAGCAGCTGTGGGAGCACAAGGAATGAAGAACTTTGCCAATGTTTTTTTGCTTGTGAAAATACAAGGAAATACTTTCAGTCTATCCACTGATCTTTGTGGCACGTATGGAGTTAATGGAGTGCTTATTGGCCATTTTTGAGTGATCTTACTGGCATGTCTGGGATTGATGGATTGCTTATTGACCATTTTTAAAATGATTATACTGGTGAAGCTGGGGTTAATATGCTTATTATCCATTTTATGTAGTAATTGTAATTATTTATTTTCTGTGGTACTGGCATGCTGATGTTGCGTCTGTCTGCTTTGTTAATCTTCAGAGACATATACATTTTCTTTCTACAGCTGGCTTTATTTTCATCCAAAAAGACAGCAGTTATAATGTCTTCATCATGCTATCCTTTATGGCAGTGATGCCAAGAAGACACAATGAAACTGGAAGTATTTTCCAATCAAAAAGGTTTGACTTATGGGCACAATAGTCAAGATTTTTGCCAGTGCAAAAAGTGTATATAAACAACCAGTTTTGGGCTTTGAAGTGCTTTCTGGCCTTTGTACTAGTGATAGGCAAATTTGGGACATTTCGCTTTGCCAAAAAATTCTCAAATTTCCTGTGAAATTTGTGAAACGACAAAAAATTCACGAAACGGTGCCGGTGTCTCGTTTTTGATGTCGGCGTCCATTTTTTTTACACCGGCGTCCGTTTTTGGGGACATTGCGCCGGCGAATTTTCACGGCGGTTTTGCGAATTTATTTGCCGGCGGCAAAACGTGGGAATTCTCTGGCGAATAAACTCGCCCATCACTACTTTGTACCTTTGTGTGGTTACAAAAAAAATTTGACGCCGGCTTCAAAATTCGCGCTTCCCTTTTTTTTGCCATTACGTGAATTACGCGGGAAATTTGCGAATTTTTTGGCAAAACGGGAGAAATTCACTCCAGTAACTTGTGCGTTTTCTCCATTCAAAAACAGTTCTTTGTATGTGTGTGTCACTTTTAGTGATGAGCAAATCTGCATCAAAGTCAATGGGTGTCAATTTTTTTACCAGCGACAATTTTTTGAGCTTGTGAAAATTCTTGATGCATGCAACAAATTTTCTTGCTCCCAATGCATTTAAAGGAGAAGGAAACCCAGTCGGCGCAAAAACCCTCCCCCCCTCCCGTGTGTTGCCCACCCTCCCTCCTCCCCCCCTGTCCTATCGCTTGGAAGAAGATGGCGTCGGTGAACTCCGTAGACTGGACCTGCGCAGAAGGGTAAGTAACAAGTTAGGGGCATTTGCCCAGCGGGACAAGTAGGCCAGGGGGGAGGAGGGAGGGTGGGCAACACACAGGAGGGGGGAGGGTTTTTGCGCCGACTAGGTATCCTTCTCCTTTAAGTCAATATGCATTTCTTCTTCTGGGCGTTTTTCTTGTCTACTTTTTTTTTGTCCAATTTTTGCAAAAAATGTTGAAAAAATTTGCAGATGCCAAAATGCGTAATTTTGCCATGAATCCATGGCTGGCGAAAAAAAGAATCACTCATCACTAGTCACTTTTCATAGCCAGAGGAGCTCCTACTGTATATACAGTGTTATCAGGTTACTGTATTACATAAATAGTGCATCCTTTAGTGGATATGGGAATGGATACTTTCCAACTATTTGAGTATAGCGTTTGTAATTATCTTTGAAGTGACAGTTGAGCAAACTTCAATGGTGGTGATGCAGGTAGTGAATATAAATAGTAAAGTGCACGTGCCTTGCACCTTTAGCCGTTTAGAGAGATCCTATTGACTTCAGCTGCCACCTCTTGTGAAAAACAGCGAAGCTTAGTGTAATTACGTAGCACAGATGTTACACGCAGGTGCATTATTCCAAACACCTTTCATCATCAGGTAAACAGTTATTTCTATGCTAAGTGTCTGCGTGCAACATTCCATTAATCAGGGGGATTGTTACACGCATGCCTTTTACAGCCTCTACTGCTGTTTTATTTAAAGCTTGTCTCAGCCAAAGCACGGAAACAATGGCTGTTAATAAATAAACACATACTGAGTCAATCATCTGTATTCCAGAACGTTTCCAATGTGAGGAAACCCTGTGATGTACAATTGGTTAAACACAGCAGTTGGGTTGTAAAAAGCTTTATGTTTGACAGGGCTGGAACACAGTTTGGGTAATGTTGATACAAAGTCTTACTATTGCTTTCTTACTGTATGCAATCTTCTATACAAACGAAAAATCCCTACTGTTAAAGACAAAAACTCTCTCCCTACTATACCTGATAAGACATAGACATAGTTTAATTTCAGAAGATTTTATCCAATACTATACCTGCTATCCCACAGTCACAGTCCCATCCCAGAGTCTAGTATCCCACTGCAGTGTGGGACTGGCTCTGCGGGACACCACGAAAAAACCCGGTGGGCCAGACCCCCTCTGCAGATATTGGGATTTGAAAAAAATTTCAGGCCCTGCGCAGCTCCATCTGTGCATGCGCGCAAAGGGATGCCATTGCGCATGCGCGCCCAGCGGCTGCGTGAAGAATGCAAACTCAGCTGGCGCATCACAATAAGGGCCGGGCGGCCAGTCCGACTCTGTCCCACTGTTACTATAGGCACCATCTCTCCCTACTATACCTGCTATCCCACAGTCACACTCCCTTCCCAGAGACTATTATCCACTGTTACTATAGGCACCATCTCTCCCTACTATACCTGCTATCCCACAGTCACACTCCCTTCCCAGAGACTATTATCCACTGTTACTATAGGCACCATCTCTCCCTACTATACCTGCTATCCCACAGTCACACTCCCTTCCCAGAGACTATTATCCACTGTTACTATAGGCACCATCTCTCCCTACTATACCTGCTATCCCACAGACACACTCCCTTCCCAGAGACTATTATCCACTGTTACTATAGGCACCATCTCTCCCTACTATACCTGCTATCCCACAGTCACACTCCCTTCCCAGAGACTATTATCCCACTGTTACTATAGGCACAATATCTCCCTACTATACCTGCTATCCCACAGTCATACTCCCTTCCCAGAGACTATTATCCACTGTTACTATAGGCACCATCTCTCCCTACTATACTGTACCTCCAATCCCACAGTCACACTCCCTTCCCAGAGACTATTATCCACTGTTACTATAGGCACCATCTCTCCCTACTATACCTGTTATCCCACAGTCACACTCCCTTCCCAGAGACTATTATCCCACTGTTACTATAGACACCATCTCTCCCTACTATACCTCCTATCCCACAGTCACACTCCCTTCCCAGAGACTATTATCCACTGTTACTATAGGCACCATCTCTCCCTACTATACCTGTTATCCCACAGTCACACTCCCTTCCCAGAGACTATTATCCACTGTTACTATAGACACCATCTCTCCCTACTATACCTGTTATCCCACAGTCACACTCCCTTCCCAGAGACTATTATCCACTGTTACTATAGACACCATCTCTCCCTACTATACCTGCTATCCCACAGTCACACTCCCTTCCCAGAGATTATTATCCACTGTTACTATAGGCACCATCTCTCCCTACTATACCTGCTATCACACAGTTACACTCCCTTCCCAGAGAATATTATCCCACTGTTACTATAGACACCATCTCTCCCTACTATACCTGCTATCACACAGTTACACTCCCTTCCCAGAGAATATTATCCCACTGTTACTATAGACACCATCTCTCCCTACTATACCTGCTATCCCACAGTCACACTCCCTTCCCAGAGACTATTATCCCACTGTTACTATAGGCACCATCTCTCCCTACTATACCTGCTATCCCACAGTCACACTCCCTTCCCAGAGACTATTATCCACTGTTACTATAGACACCATCTCTCCCTACTATACCTGCTATCCCACAGTCACAGTCAGTTCCAAGAAGCAAAATTTATATACTAATCATGTGGTATATTTTTCAACTCTCTAATCTCTTCCTACTATCATCTGAAGGCCCAGGGAGTCGCATCTGGTTGGTTCTAAACCAGTGGTAATCCCAGTTAACAAAATAACAATTTCTGAGACAAAGAAATGTAACAGAACTGCTGTGTATCACTTTGCTGTAGTTATAAGGCTAATTTAATTTGGCATCTTTCCGGCATTCTACAAACATTCCTGTTCTATGACAGCTCTAATTTAGCAATCATGCTTTACTAATGATCAGGAAAACATTGATTGTTACATATTTACAGGACAGAGATTTTGTATATTACTAATTATGAATGTATAACAAGTTTACTGCACTGTTATTTCCCGCCATGCGCACACTCTCGTAATAATGAAGCCTGGCTTATATGTTATACCGTAATAGAATTATTTGTGGGAATCCGGATCTTCACTCATAAATGAGAAACATTTCAATTTAGTCTTATTTCATTACATTTTTAAAATGTCAATAAATTCTTTAAATTCTTACCTATTTTGCTTATATTTCTCTAAAAATGTATATTAATGGCATTTGTTATTGACTATTTTGTATTGATTTGATTTAAAAAAATACCATTTTGTTTTCCATTTGAGATTGTGGTGACCAGTGATAGGTGAATTTGTCCCATTTTGCTTTGTTGTTAAATTTGCAAAATGGAGAAAAAAATTGTGAAACGCGAATGTTGATGCCGGCGTCAGTTCGCGGGCATCAAAATTGACACAGGCAACAATTCCGTCGCCGGCATCATTTGAAGAGCATTAAAGTCAATGGTCGTCCGAGAATTATCACTGCAATTTTGCAAATTTATTCGCCAATGTCAAATTGTGGAAATTCGTGGCAAAATCGTGCCTGGCGAATAAATTCACCCATCACTAGTGGTGACACCGAGCACTTGGTATACATCTCTGTGCAGGAATCCCATCCACCCTGTAAAACAAATTCATGTAAAATTGCTCTGCTCCTTCTTTCTAGTTTCCAAAATATTATTAATTTTTACACTGCTAATATAACGAGACTGAAAAAAGTGGAGCCTCCTCTTCTTAATTTTTCCTTCCCCCTGTCAAGTCGAACAGTAGAACTGACCAGCAAATGGAGTTGTTTTAATAATGTTATGATATAAAAAAAAACTGCTAATATCTATATTTAAAATAAAAAAGTCCGACCAAACTACAATCCATGTTTGGACCTTATTTATTATTTAAAAAGAACGATTTTATCTGATTTGGGACAAGCTCAATAAAATCGAGTGAAGAACTGAATCGTTAGATTTTTTTCTAGCTTTTTCCTGAATAGCCTGAATTTTTCATATTTTTGCCTGAAAAATCTGAAATAGTCATATTTTTGGGCTACTTCCAGAGTAGACCACAAAAAACCTCTCTCGGCAGGTCTGAGATGCCAGATTTTCCGATTCTGACCTCTGATTCCTCTGGGTTTAATAAATCCCCCCCCCCAAAAAATTTTTTTGGTTTTCATTAAAAATTCAGATTATATAGTTAAAAAAAACTCGATGTTTTTGGTATTAGGACTTAAATCCCAAGAAATTAATTTAGTTTTTTCATTAAAAAGAGAATTTTATTTTATTTATTACATATTTGTGTAAAAAAAACTGCAAAAATCCTTACTTAAATAAATCTCCCTTAAATTAATAGCCTAGAATATGTCCTAATTCTCTTATTTAGGCTTTTTTTAATATAAATATTCTCCAATTGATGGAAAGTGCACATCAACTCATTATGTATACGGCACAATGCTGAATTATATTTTTGCTATCCATTATTTATATAGCATGGACATATTTTAATGTGTTATTGCGGGCAGAATGCTTGTTGTAATAAGCATGTAAATTGTGCCCTTCTGGATCATTCTGATTTTCATATTGTCATTCGTGGGGCAGGGAGAATAAATTGCAGATTATACTTTCAAAATGGATTCCTCTTCAGCAGTAGTCACTTGATGGGAAAGTTGTGCATCCCAGATAAAAACAACAATGATTAATGACCCCTGACATTAGAATGGGAAATGTGCGACACTTTGTGATGTTCCCGTACTCTCTGCTCTACTTGAAAATGAATCAGAAATTAAAAATGCTGAAAACGGTGGAAGGAGAGTGTGAAATGAGAGGATAAGTGGAACATGGGATGACAGCAAGAGCAGGACAAATCAGTCATAGAATAACGAGAAAATATATTTTAATGAATGCATGTAGGCTGGGGCATACGTTAAATCTCTGGTCCTGATGGTATTTTTAGTAATACCATTTTGACCTCGTGTAAGACAAAACTCAGTAAAGGAAAACCTTTAGTAATAGTCAGGCAATTTATTCTTACATAATACAACATAACAGTTTTGTCTGGGTAAGCTGTTGGAGTAACACACAGAATGTCAGCCAAGGACTTACCAAAGACCCACCTCTTGGTCCAGGCATTATATAGCTTTCAGAAGGCTTTTACAATAAGTGTGACAAGGGTTTCACGGAAATACCATACATAGTCTGTCTCCTCCTTGTACAATTAATGTCTAAATGATTTACTTAGTCTTACATGTTATCAAAGGAATGTTGTAACATACTGTGTCTAGCTCCAACGGTCCACAGCCTCGCAATCAGCTATCGGCTAACCAAGGCCATTGTGGTATTTCCAGTAATCTGAGCAGCACTTCAGTAGAAAGGGGCCCCAACAGACACTCTGGAATTTAAGTAACAGAGTGATGATCTTTTGTTTGTATGGCCTAGTATAAGCTATATGAGTGACCATTGTCCACAGTAGACCCTTAGTCCATCCTGCCTTGGGCCTTATAGCGTTATGGCGTCATAGAGGGTGGGGGTGACAAATATCAACCCTCTGACACTAGCCATTCGTCCGTCATAGGAATTGGACCGTTCCAGATATATATTATATAAACATTCCTCTCTTGAAACATTAAATATGTTTCACATAAGTAATTACAGGCACTGGGAGAGTGCTGAGAGGACCCCCAGGAACAAGGGAGGTCTATTATAAATGGGACAGTGGTGTATGCTGTTGTGAGTTATAGTTCAACTGTCGTGGCAGCACCAATACAGAAGTGCAGCTGAAAAGCTAAAATGAATGAAAACAAAGCAAACAGGAAGCTAAGGAGCTACAGGTATTTCCTGTTTTTGAGGAACTAACGTGACTACGAACCGCTGGAACCGCACAGTGAAACAAGAGCTGTCTGAATATAACATGTAGCCTAAGATTTAAGCAAATATATGATTATAGTGAAGTTAGGTTTCAAAATAAAGCAAAATAAAGCATTACAGAGAGATAATAAAAGGAAATCATTGCATAGAGATAATGAGACATAGTAATAATCATCCTAAGTAAGATAAAAATGTAAAAATGAAGATTTAGTAAAAATGAAAAATACTAAAATGAGGCTAAAAATGCTAAATTCAAACTTTTTTTCTACAGTTCTCTATTATCTAACATAACCCTTCTGCTATCAACTGTTCTTGTTCCTCTCTTTCTAGCTTCCTTTGATTCTCAGGCCCTTTCCTGACTTTCTAGGGCACATACTTGACCTTTTACTTCTTTTGCTGCCTCTCTCTTTCTCTTAGCTATTACGGGAAAACAACTCATCATAGAGTGGGGAGGCTGACGGCTCTATGTATGCCTTATGAGTTAATCTGTGTGTTTTTAGTCAGACGCACTTCTGCAGCATCCCCCGTCGCCCCCCTTTTCTCTACTTGGTATTGTACGGGCGGGGTAGAGCTTAGCTGTGGGGCTGGGGACAGCCTGCTTGTCTGTATCTGAGCTATAACTTTCAGAGAACTTATCTCTGAGCTGTTTGTCTTTTTTTTTCTCAAACCTCCCCCATAAGGCTGCGAAAAGTTTTATCTTATAGATGTAAATCAAATGTGAGCAGAAGTTGGAAGGTACTTATAGCACAAATTCTAACAGAGAAATATAGAGCAAGTATTAATGCTAGGATGACATGGATAGACTTAATGAAACTTCCAATGGAGTTGTTTAACCAGCTATAAAATTTTACCTAATCATTTGGAATAACTGAACTGTTCTATAAAAACATTACACTTATTGTAGCAGCTCTAAAACTTTGACTATATGACATTCAGCAAACATTTCAGAAACAATATGAGTACAACCTTCTTTTTCCTATCAAAACACATGATAATCTAAAATCATACTATTTTGGTCAGCTACTCTATTTTTTTTTTGTAGATTTTACATTATGGGCAGGACTGGTCTTGGAATCTAGACTCTATTCAGTTCTAACATTAGCACATGACAGAGTTCTATTATTATGGTGTTTGTCATTTTGTTTATGTCAGTGCCGTTTACACACAACCAGCTACATAGAGAGCTGAGGACCTTGGGTAATAATACAATAATGAGTAATTACAGAAAACTTTCCTTCTAAAACCTTTTTAAACAGATACAATTTTACCTTTGTTGTTTTCATAACTAATCTAAAATTAAATATATAGAGAAAATGTTACATTATCACATTCCCATTGTTCTCATAAATTGCACACAATTTAACTATATCACATTCAATACTGCATGAATCTTAAACTTAAAATTAACCCATTTCGATATCTGTACATCAGTTCATTATAGGGGAAAGTCCAATCAGAGAATCATCATGGCGGTGGATAGGCATATGAAGAAATATTCAACAGTCACTTGTATTCAGTCAATGCAGCAGTCTCTGTAAAGTTCTTAAGAGTTCATAATCAGTCCATAGATTCGATATTAGGATAGGCAAAAATGTAGAGGCATCACAGATAAGAATGGCAAACTTTGAAATGGCTCTTTGTATGTATGTATGCAGAGTTTCTTTCAATGAGTGGTGTGATCAATGATAGCTGTTCTATTTAGAATGGATTGGAATCATCTCAACAGCTACTGATGGAATTTTGCTCAGATCACCAACCTGGAAACAAAGAGACAATGTGACAATATCTGGTGTTCTGGTAATACTGACTTGTCTAATGTACTAGCTAAAGAACTCTACTGAAACTACTGTATGAACTGTCAGTAATGAAAAATGGTTGTACATGTATGATATGAGTGAAGGACTTTTGTTTTCTTGTGGTTAATTCATATGAAGAAAGTCCACAACACCTGATAGGATTGTTGCAGAGAATTGATAGGACAGCTGGGAGTAAATCCAACCAAATGCTGCCAGTAATTGTTTTGTTGGAAGTGGGATGGTACAAAGACACAATTTCACTTAATATCAGTGTTATTTGCAAATTTGTAATAGAATCGAAAATTGAATTGTTTAAGCTATTAAATACAACCTGTACTGTTTCCTTCTTATAACAAAATAATATTAATTAATCATAACCAGGAAAAACATTTAACAAGTTCTCTCTTGTACCTTTATATATTTTTATATATATTTATATTTTTAGCCTAAATGAGAATGACATAGACCCATTTTAGTAGCATCATTTATTTCTACCAATTTGATAGTGAAATTACTGATTATCAGACAAAATCAACAATAAATTTAAGTCACTTCTGCATTTTCTTACACTTGCAGACGTGTGATGCAAGATACACAAGTGCAAAGATTACGGAAGAATTTTTTTTTTTAGCAGCGGCACAAGCACATAAGCTGCATTTTTATGAACTAAAAACTTATTTAATTAGAAAAAATAGTAACAACAACATAACCCACAATATAATACTCCTCTCTTGTTGTACTGCAAATGCAGTACGATAATATGAAATAATAGATTCACATCTGTCTAGAGAATAATGAAAATAATTTAACCTGTACCAATGAGTGAATCGGGTATGGATCCAAACTGCATCAAGTTTACCTTCATGTTGGTGAAAAAGATCCAGATGCAGGAGAGACAAAAAAAAATACAGATGAGTATGAAATGGTAAAGTTAAAATTATTTGCTGTGGTTAAAAGTTCCTGAGCCAGCTGCCTGACAAAAAAGGAAGTTACAAAACAGTGAGAGAAGTTAAGCATCTGAAACATTGTGCAACAGAGGATTCTGGGAAATGTAGTTTTTATGACAGTACCAGCAAATAGAATCCTTCTTGAACTATGAACTAGATTTCCTCTTAAAGGGTGCTGTAAATCTAATGCACCAGTAAGTATTTCAGTGTGAAACAACTGACCATGATTTATGTTGTCGTCAGGACATTTGTCTTCAGAAGATTCAGGGGAAGTACTACTGTGAATAAGCTTAAAACATTCTGAACCATTATCTTCATTACTGGGGGCTGCACCGTCTGTGAAACCAAAAGTTCTGAGATTGTGTAACCCTGTATCACTCTAAAATTGCCAATAGGCACATTCAAAATAGCATTTAATTGCTCCTGGGTATCCATATAAAGGACTGGATCTAAGTTTGCTGAGCAAGGAGCAGAGAATAGGTGTAATGTCTCAGCTGAAGTATATGTGAGAAATATCACTTTCTATTGTTGGCAAAAGCCTGCTAGATCTAGTGGCATGCAATTAGTATAGTAAAATATTTACTCTTACACATATCCTTTATCTGTCACAGTAGAATTTCAAGTTGTGAGGGAAGAAAACTATCGCCTTCTGGCCAGGAAAACGCAGTCTTGTCCCCTCCACTGTGACACTTAACAAAGGCTTTGAAACTTAAAATGTTTTGGGCACTCAACTAGTATATCTAGGAGGATTGTTAGATATTCTAAACTGATGAAACATGTTTTTTTTTTTTTTTTCAGATCACAAGTAAAACATAATACACTTAGAAAAGAGTTATCAATCTGACACATAAAGACAAAAAAAAGAAGTAAGGTTTGTTTGAGACAAAAAAACTTCAACAAAGAACATTTAAAGAGACAACACTAATATTTCTGTTAAAATAGAAAGACAAGTGGAGTGAATTAACCTTATTCACGAGTAACCCATTCACAAACAGAAATACACAAGAGAACTAATGTTACTATGAGAATAATAACAAAGAAGACAATGTTAGGATAAGATAAGAATAGAGAAATGATAGTCAAAGACAAAATGACAATATTTTAATGACAGACACATAGAACAAATATTATATTACAAGAGGTACCTATGAAAACATATAAACATTAAAGAGAACCAAAAACAGTTATGCAAACATATTCATTACAGACACATCAAAGTCATATAACCGTCAAGTCAAGTCAAGTCCTTTTCTTTCTAACATACAAACAAGTATTACATTCAAAATATGCTCTAACAGACCTGTAGGATGCAAAAAAGCTTAGCAGCAAGCAATTAACATTGGTTTATAAAACAAACAGGGCAAACAAACAGACATATAAACTGGAGTCACCTGCAGGAAAAATGATGTTATACTTTTCTCTGTAATTTAGAACAGGCTTACAATTGAGTGTAAAGGGAGAAAACAGGTTTGAAGTTGCAGATGGACAACACCTAAATGTTTGTAGGGCTCTCGTTTTTCATCTGACAATTCAAATGGACAGGAAAGTGATTCACACTTCACACTCCATATTTCTGGCCTGCTAGGTCACCCCATAAACTCCTAAACAACAAACAGACTCTGAGATAGAGCCACAAATTCTCTCATACACCATCATACAGATATGACAGTTACACTATTGTTATTCACGCACTCAGCTAGGCAAACATTCAACATTCATGGATCCTTTTCCACACATCAAACAACATACACGTGTAATTTCTATTTCAAGATGTTTTAGACTACACTTCATGATAAGAAATGAGACATACAAAATACAAAAACAGGAAGGAAACTGCGGATTCCTATCATGAATGGCAGATAATGTCAGCTGATTAACACAACAATTAACAAAACAATAGGCAAAAAGAAGTTAGAAAAAACATATATACCCCACCCAGAGGGGTACTTACGCGCGCGAATCAATCATCCGTTAAAGTAAAGCTTTACGGGGAAACCGTCCTGGAAAAGAAAATATCCACGGGTATCTACAGACATCCGAGAACAAAGGTCCTCAGGTACACTCCAGTAACACAGCCTGGAGCCCTCCATTGCCTGAAAAAATGACTGGAAAAAACTGGATCACAGTCGGCGGTCACCATATGATGGTATTTTTAGTAATACCATTTTGACCTCGTGTAAGACAAAACTCAGTAAAGGAAAACCTTTAGTAATAGTCAGGCAATTTATTCTTACATAATACAACATAACAGTTTTGTCTGGGTAAGCTGTTGGAGTAACACACAGAATGTCAGCCAAGGACTTACCAAAGACCCACCTCTTGGTCCAGGCATTATATAGCTTTCAGAAGGCTTTTACAATAAGTGTGACAAGGGTTTCACGGAAATACCATACATAGTCTGTCTCCTCCTTGTACAATTAATGTCTAAATGATTTACTTAGTCTTACATGTTATCAAAGGAATGTTGTAACATACTGTGTCTAGCTCCAACGGTCCACAGCCTCGCAATCAGCTATCGGCTAACCAAGGCCATTGTGGTATTTCCAGTAATCTGAGCAGCACTTCAGTAGAAAGGGGCCCCAACAGACACTCTGGAATTTAAGTAACAGAGTGATGATCTTTTGTTTGTATGGCCTAGTATAAGCTATATGAGTGACCATTGTCCACAGTAGACCCTTAGTCCATCCTGCCTTGGGCCTTATAGCGTTATGGCGTCATAGAGGGTGGGGGTGACAAATATCAACCCTCTGACACTAGCCATTCGTCCGTCATAGGAATTGGACCGTTCCAGATATATATTATATAAACAGTCCCCAGCAAAAATTTTAATCTTGGCCTTCTCACCCCCTGTGCATGTGGGTGCTTGTACCTCTCAAAGCATGGGCGTAATCCATGCAGATAAAAGCATGTTGGCTCCCTTCATTGTATTTAGGAACACACACATACACTATAATATCCTTATCCCCCCTCACCACCCTTATCTGCTGGTTTCATCATGTGGGTAGTGCCCTAACTCAACTCGTGTATTGACCTTGCTCCGATCATGGAGAGGTTCCAACCATATTTGTGTCTATCTCTAATGTAGCCATGCTCGTCATTCTGGATATTATTTACAAAAGTACTTGCTGATGTCTTCAGACATATCTGTGCCTCTGTTCCAGAGCCTGACTCTGTCAATTTGAGAATCAATTTTAATACATATAATATTTTTGTAGGGTCTATTTCTTGATGGGTGCAGTGTGGAGACGGCAAAATTCACCCTCCCCTTTGTTTCTCACCAGCCCACAACTCCTCTCCTCTCTCCAATAATGACTCCTGGACACCTGGGGGGGGATTCACTAGAGGGTGAATTTTCACCTCGGAAGGCTCCACCACATTTTGCACCACTTCGTCAGATGTAAATTCGCAGCACATTTGCTAATGCATCAAAATGTGAAGTAACATCTCTGCCCACAAACGCATTTCATAGCGAACTTTCACTACCATTCATTTCTGCCTAGTGAAACTTTGTTAACAGACTTAGGGGCCGATTCACGAAATTCGGGTGTAGGGTTCGAATAAAAAAAATTCGAATTTCGAAGTATTTTTTGGGTACTTCGACCATCGAATTGGTTAAATTCGATCGAATTTGATCGAATTCGAATGATTAGAATTAAAAATTGTTCGACTATTCGACCATTCGATAGTCGAAGTACTGTCCCTTTAAGAAAAACTTCGACCCCCTACTTCGGCAGCTAAAAGCTACCGAAGTCAATGTTAGCCTATGGGGAAGGTCCCCATAGGCTTGCCTGGGATTTTTTGATCGAAGGATTTTCCTTCGATCGTTGAATTAAAATCCTTCGAATCGTTCGATCGATCGCAGGATTTGCGCAAAATCGTTCGACTTCGATATTCGAAGTCGAGCGATTTTAGTTCCCAGTCGAATAACCCTCGATATTCGACCCTTCGTGAATCGGCCCCTTAGAGTACACTTGGGTCAATTTAAAAAGGGCAGGTACATATAGGTCATATATATATATATATATATATATATATATATATATATATATATATATATATATATATATATGTCTTTATTAGTGATGTTGGAGAAATTGCTGGAAGTGGTCACTAATTATTAAAAATGTCAATAGAAATCCTCTATTGTCCTAGACATGAGCCCACCCTAAAACAAAAAAGGCATGACCATTCAAATAGTTTAAACATAATCCCACTTTAAAATATTAAAAAATGCCAGTGTATTGTGACTTTTCGGGATACAGGATATGATGTTACCAACATAGGGGCAAATGTACTTACCTCCTTCGCTGACATTGCAACAATTCGCCAGGCGTAGATTCGCCAGGACAACGCTAATTCACGGAAATCCAAAGTTGCATCCAAGGTACCGAACGCTTGGGAAGTTGCACTAGCGATAATACGATAAGCAGTTCGAAGTTACTCTAGCGATGCCTAATTAGCATACGGCGTGAAGTTAAAGTACAATGGACGTATATGTTGCAGCAAATACATTATATTAAAAGAAGGCCAGGGAACCTTTATAAAATAAAATAGAGTTGTTATATTGCCCTACACATGACCCCAGTATATAGTTTAGGTGGCATATGTTAGGAAATGTAGGGGGGAAGGAGGGTACCCCAAAAAAAATTTATGATCTTTTTCAGCCTATCACCTTGTAAAAAGTAAAAGATTTAGAAAAAATTTCAACAATTTTTTGGGATTTAGAAAAATGTTCAACTATTTTTGAACAAACTCCTATCTACTCTATTGCACTTCGCCTGGTCTGAGCCGGCGAAGTAAACTATGGCGCAAGAGGGAACATTCAGAAAAATCTGCATCTTTGTGAATTAGCGTAGTTACGTCCATTCACCAGAGTGCAACTGCGCCTGGTGTTAGGGAGCGAAGTACGGCTAGAGTCTAGAGAATCTAGAATCTAGTTCGCTAGAGAATATATGCCAAGGACCCTTAGTAAATCGGTGAAGTGGCAAAATTACGTCACGCTGGAGAATTTTTGCCAGCGTTAGCCACTTCGCACTTTAGTGAATTTGCCCCATAAGATTGAGCTGGATGTAGCATCATTTTATCAGTTCTCTTGGTGTAACCTGGCGAACCAGACTCTGATGAAAGGGCTAATGCAATGGAAAATTCGTACTTTAGTGATTTTTTTGGAGTAAGGATCGTTGACCTGAGAGAAAATTCACCTGGCGAAAGGGCACTTTATAAGTGATGTGAATTGTCCTCTACGCCTGTAAGTAAATTGCAGATGTGCCTGCGGATTGGATTTCTGGTAAATTTTCTCTTCTACCCTTTAGTAAAGTTTATCAAGAGTTCTGAGACAATGGTGCTTCTTACTCTTGTGAGCAAACCTTGTCCAGCTCTAGCTCTACAGTATATCTGTAACCTTAGAGAGTTGTGTTCTAGTCGGTTCAATAAACAAGATCATAGGATCCAAACATCATAAGATCATAAGTTTAGTTAAAACTGTACACAATCTAGAAGTACTTTGATACAGAATCTGGTTAATTTGAGGATCAGACAAAGTCAATGTTACAACTCTGTTAATGATCTCTCTAAAGACTCAATTTGTTCCATTTAAACAGAAGGTACAGCACCTGTATTTTTTACAGTGATATGGAAATAGCAGAAGCATCAATGTTTATCATAGAGCATAGCAACACTAATGAAATACGCAACATAGCTGGTAACTGGGACCCAGAAGTCACACAACCAGAAAAACATAACATCTAATATAGGCAGACGTGCTCATATAAAAAAAAGAGGGATTTTTTGTTTTTCAAAAAATTTATGAGTTAATTATAGGGTGCTGAATCCAAAATTAGCAGGGAACTACAAATTATACATAAGAATTTGATTGGCACACCCTGTATTCTAAATTGGGTGCTCGCTGTATGGGTTCCTGAAAGTCCCTATGATATCAATAGTCAAAGCTAATAGGAAAAAGCCTCTTCAGGCGCACCCACCACCTGGAATCTTTGCTTTACAGCTCCTGCCTGTACTATGCCATAACCTTCCCGGGTGCTCAGCCATCGGCATTTCAGTCATATCCACGTTCATCTCAATCACAAACCAGGTGGCACTTGGGTTAAAAAAAGGATAGTTTATTGCAGCATTCTCCTGGACAACAAAGCCTGATACATTTTGGGAATGACACCCTTAATCATAGGCTGGAGCCTGTAACTGAACCTTTATTTCAATTTAAACAAAAAAATTCAATGAGCTTCGCCCCCATATATCAGGGGAACATGCGTAAACTAGAAGTGACTACAATGACATCACATCCAGGTATGCGTGCACCGCCAGAAACTCTCCCAATAGAAGACGCTGAACTTTGGAACTCATTTGTAGAACATCAAGGGGGTATTTTATCCTTAAATTATATTTTTTACATGTCTTGCATTTCTATTTTATGTATGTTCACCTGATGAATAACTTGTATTTGGAGTTTAAACGCTTTTGGCTTAACATGATATTGACTTTTTCATAAAGTTAGAGTGTCCTGTTCCCTTGCTTTTGACCTTTTCCAACAAACACCTCTGTCCAACTGAATAAAACCATCATCTTGTTGTATCATTAGTTTGTAGTATATCCTCACATACAAAGGGTCAGTGGAAAATTGTGACTAGTGAATGCAACATATGAAGGATGTGATTGTAGACTTTACAACGCATTATAAGATTTTCAAGGTATAATGTCAGTTTAGCCCCTACATTGGAGAAGTAGTGGAGTTAGTACTTCCCAGGCAGCACTTACCTAACATAGGGACCTCACCTCCCAAGTTCCCGTAGCTTTGATATTGATAGCAGGAGCTGAATAGCTGGTGCAAATAGTGTAATTGAGCTCTCTGTACTAGAAGAGCTGAAATTCCAATTTGAAAAACAGAATTTAAACTTTTTGCCACTGCTGGTTCTCACTATGGGGTAAATTTATCAAAGAGTGAAGTTCCGCCACTAGAGTGAAATTCCGCAACTCTCAATTCATGTCTATGGGATTTTGAAAGGCGTATTTATCAATGGGTGAAAGTGAAAGTTCACCCTTTGATAAATACGCCTATAAAAATCCCATAGAAATGAATGGAGAGTGGCGGAATTTCACTCTAGTGGCGGAACTTCACTGTTAACTTCACTCTTTGATAAACCCCCAAGATTCTCACCTTGCCTCATGATAGCAGCTCTGCTGGACCCAAGTACATTGTCTCTTTTCTGGATAACATTTACTGTGGGTACCCTGGTACCAGGAAGGGTTTAATCTGTGAGGGGAGCTCTACCCTCTTTCTATCTCATATAAGCTCATTTGGAGGGAATATGTTTCTTCTGCATTGATAACATTTCTGCTGCTGAAGTATTACATGATCAACCACACAAGGACTTTAATCATGATATTATAACAGTTTTTCTTCACCAGCTACAAATACTCTTCTGGGAGTTGCCCATTGTCAGGCTGTGCTTTAGTAAATACAACTGCAGCAGGTTGACCTTGTGGACAATTATCCTTCTCAACCTCATAGCTGTGTGACTGTATAAAAACCAAAGTAACTGTTAGAGACTTGTTGTTATATCAGGTTCAGTAACTGACAAGCAATTAGAATGAAACTCACTAACAGGGACTCCGGCAATGACCTTAAGTCACCTTGGTCCAGTGCCACGACACATATTGTTATTTGTTTGCACACAGGAGGGTACAGATATTGATTTCTTACAGAACTTCTGCAGGAGAAGCCCCAGGCCACTTTAAGATGAACAGAAGAATATATCAACCAGCCTGAGGGCAATAAAATCTGTTTTATTGATTCACACACATTTTTCCGACCAAAACTTTGTTCAGTTTGCAGACATAGAAGAGACGTGGGAGGCATTGCTAAAAGGAAGGAACACCAAAAAATGGTACATGAGTTTTGCTAATTGATTTACCATTTATTTTGTTGTCTTGGTTTTAATTGTAGTGTAGCAAATTAATGTTCACAAGTAATTTAGAGCCAACCAAAAAGCTTGATGAAGTTTCTTGGCTCCTTCAATAACTTGAATGTTTTTTTTTTTTCTATCGACACAACATTAGATAAAATGATAGATCCCTATGACACAACAGAAATAATGGTCAGCCAAAATGTCAACTTGTGTATGTGCACAAATTCATTCCCCGGAGAAGGATGCTAAAAATGGAGAAGATAAAGGTAGTTCTTTTATGCCTGATGCCCAGTTGTAAAGGTGTGATCTAGAACAGTGATTGTCAACCAGTGGGGAGTGGCCTTGAAGCAGGTGCTTATTTTTGAATTCCTGGATTGGAGGAAAAGTTTGGTTGCATAAAAGCCAGTTGTACTAAATAGTGTTACCAAATAGCAAATCACAGCCCTTATTTGCCACATATTTGAACTTTATTGCTCCCCAACTCTTTTTACATATGAATGTGGCTCATAAAAAAAAAGTTGGGGACCTCTGTTCTAGAAGATATAACCATTGAGACACATTCAGGGTTTAATGAGTGATGTAGAGTCCTGGAACACGCTACCATAACCGGAACCTTATTACATAAATTCAGAATGGCCAAGCATCATCCACTAATATCCATGCAGAAAATCCCTTGACATTGGGAAACTGAATGACTGGCAATGCATTTTTACATTTGTTATGCGCGTTGTCATAACTAAAGCCAATCAGCTTACTTACCACCACTAAATACCTCTTTCTCCAACTTCAAAAATTCACCATTCTGCATGTGGTATTGAAACAGTGGCCCAGCAATTTGAACTGGGATCAGGGAATCCAGATATTTCATAACAGCAAAAGCACAATGTACTCTTTTTCATTATTTATATACAGGGATCAATAAAGGTACAAAACTGGATGTTGGGTTACGTGGCTGTTTAGGGAGCATTATATCCCCTTGTTCAGCATGAATGCCATAATTAAGGTTTGGGCTGAGCTTGTTACTTAAGCAAAACAAATCAAACAGGGAAATTAAAGTTACTTCATGTTTGGTCCTTAAGGTAGATAATTCGTTTATTAGTGCATATGTAATCCCCCTGCATAATGCATAAAACAGTTACAACACAGAGTGATGGGAGGAAGGCTTGCATACTATTAATCTAATTACATAGCAAAGGGTACATGGTATACAGTAGCTCAGACACCCATAGAAGCTTAGAAGCTAAAATGTGTAAACTATTAGGCTCACCACTCCATGTAATGAATCCCCTCTAGTGGAAGCATCACAGGGACAATCTGTGGCTCCTACACCCAAGAGCAAGCAGGTCTCAAGGATGGTCGGGGGACATGGGGGCCTGGACTGTGGGGTCTGCTTTCTATATAGTTGTTTAAAATTCCCCCTCCCCAGATATTATCCTACCAGCAGGTGAGGGGATCTGGGAGTTGGTGGGCAGGGAAGCTGGATGCCAATGCATTGGGCCTGTCTGAAGATTTTTTTGTGGGTGGCCAGGTGTCTTCTAGTTACAACACTGCCTGGTAGTAGGTGAAGGCCAAAGAGAAAGAACCATTGCTCCCTTCCCTTATATAAACTAGGGACAGAAATGTGTCACTAGCTCCTTGGGTCTGTTAGGAAACCTCCTTTCAGCAGGACATACAGTAGGTAATAGATCCAGAGCTTCTTGAGTGTTTCCTACAAGTTTCTACTAAAAAAATAATTAATACACTGAATAAACCCAACAGGATTGTTTTGCCTCCAATAAGGATTAATTATATTTTAGTTGGGATCAAGTGTTTTATTATTACAGAGAAAAAGGAAATCATTGTTAAACGTCTGGATTATTTGAATAGATGGGAGTCTATGGGATAAAGCCTTTCCTATAATTTATAATACAGTGCTACGCAATATGTTGGCGCTATAGAAATACATGTTAATAATAATTTGGAGCTAAATTGTTTTCAGGTAATGGATCCCATAACTGTATTACATTGTATATCTAGAGCATTGTAAGTTATACTTTATGTCTATCATGACTATTTTATGTGTAATTAAAAAAAAATACCCCACTCTAGGGTGTCGAATTTCAAATCAGGGGTACCCAGCTGGAACTGTAGCCCCATATATTACAAACTGAAAAGCTAGAGTAGATACAATCAAAACAGTACGCATACAATTTAATAAAGTATCCCTCGCAATGAGTTGGAACGGCTGCAGTTAATCACGGATCAATTCCTTAGTAAATAAATTACGATGATGATAGAAGTAATTTATGCACTGTGATGCTGATCTATAATAAAGTAATGCAATTTTCTTTTTCTTTTTTTTTTTTTTTGCATAGAATAGCAGCTGCGTTCGATTGATTTTATGATTCTGTGAATGTCTTGTATATTCCCCTAGGAGAAGATAATATTAAGCGAGAGCAAACTGTATGTTGAATCTTTACTTAATTGTGAGTGACAGGACTTTATCTTTCTTGAAACAAAATATTTTCTCCGAGTGGGAGGGGAGGGATTTTATGATATTATGTTTATATTTACATAGATAGCACATACGGGATTTGGCATGGAGATTGCTGTGTTTTCCCAGGATTCCATGGTAATTGCAAAGGCATGGTAAAACTTGTGTGCAATGCACCAATATAGATGCAAAGAAATGACCCCTTTAGTGAGTCCTAAGAATGATATAGTGAATAAAATGCCCACTATTGTAAAATATAAGGATATTGTAAGTCACCAAGGAGCTTCATGACCACATAAAAGCACAAGGCCAAAGGTGAAGAAGAATACCCGCATACTTTGCAACTAGGTGTACTTTATTTATTACAATACACAAATTTACAAATTCTTCGTCGATACTAATGAATGAAAAAATTAATTATGGCCACAAGACAGTTCTCTGGCTTTACTAGGGAAAGTTCCTGGGCTAGACTAGAAATGAGCAGAGAATGGACTGTACATGCAATATTCATTATGAGTTATGAATTCCCATACATTTCTTACAGGTCATAATCCAGGTGTCAGGGCTAGAATGCCAAATAAGTAGCTAGGTAAATGAGTGTGAAAATTATTAGGAAGGCATTTTAGACTTAGGGCAGTGTTACAATCTTCCAATTTCCTAGACCTAAGACAACTATGAAAGCATCCTTTGCTCCATGACAAAATCCTTCACCCCACCCCACAAATACAAAAACAGGTTTGTATTATGCATCTAGTATAGGTCAATCTAAAAAAAAACTGGACTTGCTGAGTAATCAATGAAGACGTTTCATTGAAGATCATTGATTACTCAGCAAGTCCAGTTGTTTTTAGATTAACCTATACTAGATATACCATGACCTGGATGAATGAAAATCGTGATAGTCGTTTGTATTATACATATTTTAAAACAATGCAGCCTTGTTTGACCTGTTTAAAATTCTGGTCCCCCGTTGGCAGTCAACTGTCCTTAGTGTGACACCACTGTGGATTGCCTGATAAGAAACAAGGAACTATAATAAATAAGACCTGAAGGCCAATAACTCTAGTTGGAGTATTCATTGAGTGGCACCATGTACTTATAGCAAATACTTTTGCTCTAGAATCCTCTGAAGCTGATGTTTTCTTTTTCCAATATCTCTTTATTCAACCTCAACAATGTTTCAGCTTTTAGAGGATAAACAACAATTGTGAGGAGACAAGTGGATTTACTTTAAAAACCCTTTCAGGGAAAGATTTGTGTCAGCAGGTACAACTACTGTTGTTTGAAATTCAAATAGAATGAAAGCAAAGGTCTCCCAAATGTTTCAGTTCAAAGGCTGACATAGCTCTTTGCACAAAAGCAATTTCATTTAGATTATGCCACAGAAGCGGCAATTTAACGACAAGAGAATATGATTAAACAAATTCCACCTTGGCTTCTGGCAAAGAGAGACTTTTTGGCACTATTTTCCTAAAGAACAACATCGGAGTGATATTGAGAGTTTTGGGGATGGTATAACAGGCCCGTAGATAAATTTGGTGGTCAATGAACGTTTTATTGAAATCTGAAACATTCACAGAGATGTCAACTAACCCATTACAATTCTAATGGTTTCTTACATTTTACACTAAATGGTAATGCGAATAATGTCTCAAGAATGCCAGAGGTTGAACCTAATGAGATGACGGTTAGTTGGCGTTATGTTTATAGTGAAGTTTTATCTTCTTTAGGCTAGAAATGCAAATTTCCAGCTTGCCGTACAAGCCCAATCCTTTTTTTGGCTTATCAGACAAGAAACCCAACTTTATCAGATCCAGTGCTAGTAATGAGTGAAATTTTGTGTTGACGGAAATGATGACCATAGACTTCAATGGGTGAAAATAATTGCGCCCCTCATTGTGCGACAAGAAAAAATTTGAATCCCATAAGTTTTAATGTATTTTGGCAAATTTTTGCTGTTTCACAAACTTTTGCCAAAGCGAAATGGGTTACATTTGCCCATCACTATCCAACACAGATCACAATATCGAACAGCTTCAGGGAAATCTGCTGATGACTTCAGCTTGATCTCAACAGGTTTGAGACTTTCGGATTTATTTTGTTAGCAGCTTATGGTATATGATAAATCTCCAAAAAAAAAAACTGGACCATAAAAAAATTGAGGCTTCATAAATAGCCCAAATAAAGTGAAAAAACACTAATACAAAACTTTGGTAAAAAACTGTCGAGGTCTCACAGAAGTCAAAGGGAGCTGCGCTGATCCTATTGGACCTTTTTTGAGCCATTTGAGAAAAACTCAAATTTTAGAAGTTTTTGTACTTTTATTCAGATCATTCAACTTTTTTTTTCCTTTGTATTCTTTATATTTGGATCTTTGAATAAATGACATGGCATTTGTGGTTTTAGAGAAAATTCATTTATTTGTGGTTTCAAAAATCTCTAATTGGAGTAAAATTAGAATGTTTCATAAATTGGCCTTCCAACTTTAACAAAAAGACTCTCTCGCACCTCTTACTATCAATCGTTCTTGGTAGAAACAGAGTTTTTAAAATGACTTCTGTAAATAGTATAATGAAAAAAAAGGCCAACCCATATTTATGCTGAATGTATTTGCCTTGACATATCTACTCATACAACATCTCTATGTGTCTAGGCAACAGGGCCTGCTTTAGATGTTGACTTGACTGTTTCTAAGAATGATTAATCATTGTCAGAATCAGATTAAAATGGAATTGTGCAGTTCCATTAAAATACTGTACATAATGCATCAATTATTGGGTGGAATACTAAATGCAGTTTTGCCAGGCAGCAATGGGGAAAGCAGTCCATCATACAAGTACTCTAAATGCCAGAGACCATATGAAAGTGCAGATATTCCATCACTGCCGTCTTCCCACTGGCATGTAAGCTGTGTTTCGAAAGAGAAATGTGGGGGAGAAGCTACTCTACATTCATGTCTACGGGAGAACACAATAAGCAGTCCGACCCAAAGCCTGAGAGAACTACTAGGACATAAAGCCAAAAGGGAAGAACATTATATAATTAACATAGATAGTGCTATTAGTTTATTGAACTTTAGTTTAGTTACCTGAGTAGTTTTCTGCTAAACTGGAACTGAATCTTGAAAATAACTATTAATATACTTATATCAACAGTCATATACTATGGGGCCTATTTACTTACATTCATATTTCATCTTTTTTGAATTGTGTTTTTTCTCTAAAGTTTCTTGCTTTTTATATCTCTAAAACTCGAACAATTTGAGGTTGATTAAGCCACAAAAAAACTGTGATACAAAACTTCTCCAAGTAAAAGCAGTTGAGTTCCCATAGAAGTCAATGGGAGCTATGCTGATCCTACTGGACCTTTTTTTTTTTTTTTTTAGCTATTCAGACTTTTAGAGGTTTTGGGATTTTTTTCCTCTTGTAATTGTCAAAAAAAACCTCAAATTTTTAGAGATATTCCTATTTTGCTTCGGATCCTTCAGCACTTTTTCCATTCATAATTTTTATTTATGGATATTTTAATGACTTTTATGGCATTTGTGATTTTAAAAAGCTCTAAAACCACTAAAATTCAACCTTTAATAAATAGGCATCTATGGAGTCTTCTAATAAGTTTCCATAAAGCATGACTGGTATGTAAACAGGTATGAGATCAATTATCTGGAAATCTGTTATCCAGAAAGCTCCAAATTACGGAAAAGCCATTTCCCATAGACTCCATTTTATCCAAACAATCCAAGTTTTTTAAAATTATTTCCTTTCTCTGTGTAATAATAAAACAATACCTTGTACTTGATCCCAATTAAGATATAATAATTAATCCTTATTGGAAGCAAAACAAGCCTATTGGGTTTATTTAATGTTTACATGATTTCCGAGTAGACTTAATGTATGTGGCTACTAAAGCAAATATGTGGCTACTAAAGCAAATAAAGTTCTGTCTTGCATAAAAAAGGGCATTAACTCAAGGGATGAAAACATAATTATGCCTCTTTATAGGTCCTTGGTGAGGCCTCATCTGGAGTATGCAGTTCAGTTTTGGACTCCAGTCCTTAAGAGGGATATAAATGAGCTGGAGAGAGTGCAGAGACGTGCAACTAAATTGGTTAGAGGGACGGAAGACTTAAATTATGAGGGTAGACTGTCAAGGTTGGGGTTGTTTTCTCTGGAAAAAAGGCGCTTGCGAGGGGACATGATTACACTTTACAAGTACATTAGAGGACATTATAGACAAATGGCAGGGGACCTTTTTACCCATAAAGTGGATCACCGTACCAGAGGCCACCCCTTTAGACTAGAAGAAAAGAACTTTCATTTGAAGCAACGTAGAGGGTTCTTCACAGTCAGGACAGTGAGGTTGTGGAATGCACTGCCGGGTGATGTTGTGATGGCTGATTCAGTTAATGCCTTTAAGAATGGCTTGGATGATTTTTTGGACAGACATAATATCCAAGGCTATTGTGATACTAAACTCTATAGTTAGTATAGGTATGGGTATAAAGAATTTTAATTAAAAGTAGGGAGGGGTGTGTGTATGGATGATGGGTTTTCATTTGGAGGGGTTGAACTTGATGGACTTTGTCTTTTTTCAACCCAATTTAACTATGTAACTATGTAACTATGTAACTATGAAGATTCAAATTACGTAACAATCCGTTATCCCTAAAAACCCCAGCAGGTCCCATACCTGTAATGATCTCTAGAACCTGGACATTTGGCTACTTTGACCAAGATAGACTGTAGACGCCTTCATTTCAGGATATTACTGGTAAGGATATTACTGGTATGTGTTGGAATAATTAGGGTCATAAGAATTGTCTCTTGGCAAAGGGAAAAATACAAGCAAGGTTTAATTAAACATAAGACATTTCATATAGAACATGCTAACAATATGCTATAGTGAAACAAATTACATCTCAAAGTTTGTTCTTCCCTTAAATCATCACTCAAGATGTCAAATGTTTGTGAAGGAACAAGCTGAGGAAGCTGCCAACCTGCCCTCATGTCCCCTCCACCCGTTACTCAGTGACCTCTTCCTCCAGGTATTCTGAAAATGGTACCTTTAGATGGTGCATAAAACCCACCTGCATCTCCTTGGGATGGCTCATATACATATCACAAGACACACAATCAATGGCACCAACAATCCCACCGATGCCAAGCCTCAAGTGGAGGAAAATCATGGCCTTCTGTTGTAAAATAGAAAACACTTCATTAAATGGGTATGGATGGCATTTATCATGCATAAGGACTATAAATGAACCCTATAAAGAGGGCAATCACATTACATTGTGTTTACACTATTTTTTGAAGCATAGTTATATTGGACAGACAAGCAGAATGTTCCGAAACTGTAAATGGTTGAGAAAACTTTACCCAAAGTGAAACCTGGCTGAGAATCAAAGACGATGCACAAATCTAAGCATCTTCATCCAAGAGTCTCAGATGTGTTTTTATGTAATTATAGCAGCATATGGCGCTTTTAAATAGACATGTGACAGCAAGAAAGTTGTTACTTTTTAATGTTCTTTTTTTGCGTCCTATACCTCTTCCATTTGTAAAAGGAATGTTTAGCACCATTTAGGGAAATGTGCCATTTATATCTAGGCACTATCTTTCATTTCTTTTTTTCCCTATATGAAAATGATCAAAGCAAACATAACTCAGCAACAAAGCCATTAGTGCATGCTCAAGGAATATTCATCTAGGTCGGTTCTGCCTTACATGTCTTAAGCTTAGATTTTCTCCTTCCTTCCAAACTTTCAAGCGCTCCTTAAAAGTCTTATTCACTCTCTCATCATATCGCGTCTAGACTACTGTAACTCTCTTTTAATTGGCCTCCCCCTCCAGAGACTGTCACCTCTCCAGTCCATTATGAACACTGCTGCGAGGCTCATACAACCGCTCCTCCTCTGCCTCGCCATTCTGTCAATCCCTGCACTGGCTTTCGTTACCTTTCAGAATCAAATTCAAATGAATGACACTGACTTTCAAAGCACTTCATAACTCTGCCCCACATCTCTGAACTCATCTCTATATACTCACCCACTCGCTTACTACGCTCCTCTACTGACCTGCTACTCAACTCTTCTCTCATTACCTCCTCACATGCTCGCATTCAAGACTTTGCAAGGGCTGCACCCCTCCTCTGGAACGCTCTCCCACGGTCTGTCCGACTTTCTCCCAACCTTTCTGCTTTCAAGAAATCTCTGAAAACGCACTTCTTTCGAGAAGCCTACCCTCACTCTGCTTAAATACAAAACGCAACACCACATACAATACCACATTTCTCACCCACTTAATTCGATCTTGCCCACTCCCACACCTTGTGTATTACTCCCTTCCCTTTAGACTGTATGCCTATGCATAGGGCCTTCCTCACCTTTTTATACCTGTATTTATTGTGATGTTTGTTACTCCATATATTCTATATATGTAATTCATGTGATGTAGTTGTATAATCATATTTACTCTACAGTGCTATGCAATATGTTGGCGCTATATAAATACATGTTAATAATAATAATAGTCCAGTATGTGGATACAGCATGTTTTGAGCACAGAATATCCCTTCTCTGTATTTTTGTAGGTAAACCTATAGGCAGAAAATCCAACATGGAACTCTCCATCTATTGGTAAGAGCTAGATGGCTGCAGTTTGGCCAATCCTGATCCCTGCAATGATGGTGGTCCGGGGTACACGGCCTCTCTTGACTAAAACTAATCTTGACTCAAGCACAATGAGCAACTCTTCAGTTCAGCACATTATTATTAACTGTAGGAAAAAAGGATTAAATATTGTCAAAATATTGTGCTTGCTGCAGCAAAGTCCAGCGCTCTACGGATAATTGTCAAGAGCAGCGAACCTTTAACTTGACAGTTCAATAATCGGCCAAACACTAACTTTGATTTATCATTTACTCACCTCTAAAACGGAGGATGTTTTATAGTGCAGGGTCATAGCCAGCAATTTGTATGACAATATTTATGCCTTACATAGAAGCAGCAGTGCAAGCAGTCTCTGTATCGTCTACAGTAATTGGGTTTTGGGGGCACATGTATGTCTAGATTTACAGCCTGCTGTTGGGTAGATCGCTTCCTGTATTATGGAGACAGGACAGAATAAATGGGTTTGTATAATCTGTATTTTAACCAGTGAATTAGGTGTATACAATTGTATACATTGGATATATATGCAAGACAGAGTTGATAGGATTTGCCATATTCTGCTGCTATTCTATATATTGTATAGAGTGGTGTTTATTAGATTTGTTAATGCCTGGGACAGTAGGGTATCTTCAAAGATATTATGATGCATACAGTAAATGCTCCTTTGCTTATATGTTCCTGACTTGCCTAAAGCTTTCCCTCCGGGAACAATTGTACTATACAAATAAAAACTAGAATAAGAATAGCCTAATATATATTAGTAGTATACCATAGAACAACCGTGTTCCATCAGATATTGAAAGCTTCATGTGCAACTTACAAGTACCATGGAGGTACCAGGGGAGGCACACAATGCATGGGCATAGGGGGTTCATTTTGAGACTCTTTAAATTTTAAATAGTGGTGGGATGTAGAGCATGAAACCAATATGAATGAAAATCTGTCAGTGTTTTGTGAATAGGGAATTCAAATAGTCAATTGTAGTAGTACTTGACAATGATCTGGTGCAACAATAAATGTAATTATACATATTTCTGAAGCACAATGCAACATTCCTTTTCAGAATTCCAAAGATTGCTTCTGACACTAGAAACATAAAGTGTTGCATTGACTACTACATTTGGCCCAAATGTGTGCTTGCAAGGCATTTTGGTGGGCATGAGTATTCACTTAAATGTCCTTCTGTTGTGTGGAATTCAACTGTCAGAATTCAGAAGGATGCTCAAGGTTGCCCTCAGGGTGGACAGGGGATACTCTAGTAAGGGTGCACAAATGGATGGAACTTATGGGAATGTTGATGGCAATTGAGTGGATCAGAAGAAGGTTTCAGCATAATGGGGGTGAAGCCAAAGAAGATCAGGGGCATAATCATGTATGTGCATAGGGCATTTTTCTACTTGTGGCAGGGCTCATCACAGACATGTTAATTGCAGCCCCATAGGTGGAGGACCATGAAAAGTTAGTAGTATGGGACTCCATGATAACTTATGGCAGCTTATACTTGTACTTATCACTGGTCAAGGAAAGTGTTCCTGGTATTGGAACATTGCCAAATATAACTAATGACTGTTTTATGTGTGAAGCAAATGTGCTCCCATTTTTGCACCTAAAATTAGCAAAGGAGACCAACTGTGTGCAATCTTCTGAG
Organism: Xenopus petersii; assembly: GCA_038501925.1. NCBI lineage: Eukaryota > Metazoa > Chordata > Amphibia > Anura > Pipidae > Xenopus > Xenopus petersii. Next base: position 153,132,688 of record CM076678.1, read on the forward strand.
ATAGTTCTAGAACTTTATGGTGATGATAGTCGATAATAAAAAATTGTCACTTTCTTTATTATTACATATTATATTATATGTAATATGTAATATTGCTTATTAAAGCAAGAATAAATGCTTCTAGCATGTTCCAGAGAACAGGACATTTGGGATTATTTCTAATGTCAGAGATACTTGGGGGGGTCTGTTTGATTATTTTTGTCCTATGACATGACACATTGTCCTCTGCAGAACACATACGACTCCTGCTCAGCATGGTCACCACTGAGTTCTAATTTCAGTATATTATATAGACTTCTATAACCTTTAATAGTTTGTGTTTAAAGATTTACATGAAATGTTTTCATCAGACTTGGAAGATCTTTAAACTGCCGGCTGCCTGGGAAGTCACAGTTGGATGCAACGTTATCAAAAAGAAAATGGTTTTACACCTGCTGAAAGGCAGCACAGAGGCTTCCGCATTGAGCAATATATGAATAAAAGTTATATAATATAGTGGATATACTTTATGCTTCATCCTTCTGTGGAGGTTTTCAGTTATTCCAGACTTGATACATTATTAAATAGTGATAGGTTTAAAGCAACTTTATCCAGGTGACGTCTTTGATTTCACTGCTTGAACAGAGGAACAGAAGAAGCCACTTACAGTAGGTGAGAGGTGAAAAGTTTACTCTGCATGCCCAGTTGCTTTAGACTTACTAGGCTTGCTTCATGCCAGACATTGGAAACACCAGAACCAAGCCAGGGCCACCTGGGAATCAAGCCTAAACAGGTAGAAAGGGAGGGGGATGACTTAGTGAAGAATACGCCAGAAGAAATGTTAGGTATGAGGTCAGAGTTTTTGGCAGGAGAGCAAGGAGTAGGAAGGGCATAGGAGGTTTTAAATAGGAGTGTCCATGAATAGAAGCCATCTTAACTGGTACTGTGGGAAGCAAGAATTGTTCCGCTCATGCCCTATTGGTGAGAAGGAATTAGTCAGTAGTAGGCAGATGTGGCTTTCGCGCAGGGGGCAGACACCAATGTTAAAGGGATCCTGTCATCGGAAAACATGTTTTTTTTCAAAACACATCAGTTAATAGTGTTACTCCAGCAGAATTCTGCACTGAAATCCATTTCTCAAAAGAGCAAACTGTTTTTTTATATTCGATTTTGAAATCTGACATGGGTCTAGACATATTGTCAATTTCCCAGCTGCCCCTGGTCAATGCTTTCGGGCAGGCTGCTGTTTTTCCTTGTAATGTAATTTTCCAATGTAACTGAATGTGTCTCAGTGGGACATGGGTTTTTACTATTGAGTGTTGTTCTTAGATCTACCAGGCAGCTGTTATCTTGTGTTAGGGAACTGCTATCTGGTTACCTTCCCATTGTTCTTTTGTTTGGCTGCTGGGGGGGGGAGAGGGAGGGGGTGATATCACTCCAACTTGCAGTACAGCAGTAAAGAGTGATTGAAGTTTATCAAAGCACAAGTCACATGACTTGGGGCAGCTGGGAAATTGACAATATGTCTAGCCCCATGTCAGATTTCAAAATTGAATATAAAAAAATCTGTTTGCTCTTTTGAGAAATGGATTTCAGTGCAGAATTCTGCTGGAGCAGCACTATTAACTGATTCATTTTGAAATTTTTTTTTTCCCATGACAGTATTCCTTTAAGGTTTACATGGGATGTGAAGGGTAGGCCTGGAGCAAGGTCTTCATAAAGAACTACTTGGAGACACAAGTTGTGGGGATTAGAAGGTGGAGGCATTGTCTCAGGCTTCATAATGGGTGTCCTCAAACTAGTAGTATTAAGATACTACATAAAGGGCAGTTCCGGCATCACCAAGTTATTGGCAACTTGTAATTTTCTGGCATCCGGCAACTTTTTAGTTTTCAGAAGGTCTTGTCAGTGGCATGTCTCAGTCCACTTTCTCTCAGTCACTGACTCAAGTTATACAAGCTCTTAAAAAAAGATGTCATCTATTTATCAAATTTTGCAACACCAGACGGGAGTGCCTGAAAGTGAAAAGGGACCTTTATGTCCGAGGAGCTCTGCCTAAAGTCATGGGTAGTGATGGGCGAATGTATTCACCAGGCGCGTATTCGCTTTTTTCGATACTTCGACCATCGAATAGGATACTACAACTTTGAATTTACTTTGAATTCGAATTTGAAGTAAAATAGTTTGAATCTTCAAATATTCGATAATCTAAGTACTGTCTCTTTAAAAAAACTTCGACTTCAATACTTCGCCAAATTAAACCTGCCGAAGTGTTTTATTAGCCTATGGGGACTTTCTGCAACCATTTTCTAAGTCTTTACACATCGAAGTAACATCGTTCGATCATACGCTAAAATCGTTTGAATTGTTCGATTCGAACGATTTTACTGCGATCGTTCGATGGCCATATTCGGTGAAAAATATTTCGACTTTGATATTCTAATTCAAAGTATTTTTATTCAAAGTATTTCGAAGTATTTTACACTTCGAAATTCGACCCTTGATAAATGTGCCCCTTAGTGTGCAGTTCCTTTGTCTATATGAAGTTTGTGAGATGTCTCGCTACTAAACACTCACACTAGCCCTGATTGCAAAGGGATGAAAGATGAATCATTCAAAAGATGTTCATTAGGAGCGAATTTGTTAGCACTCTAACCTTTGTTTGTTAAAGTAATTATGTAGCTGTTTTACATAAAAGCTTTCTCTCTTCGCTCCAGTTGCCCCCCCCCACAAACAAAACCTAAAATGAAAGAATTAACGATGCCATAAGAGCAATGTAAAGCATTTTTTATAAAGGTTATGTAGAATGATAAAACTCACTATACTGATTTAAGCAAATATCAAATCTTTTTCAGGAGATGCTGTTTATGGACATCGAATCGAATATTGATGTCTCTGCGCGTGGCAACGCTGGTGAAAAGTCGCTAGCGTTAGCTACTTTGCTCTTTAGTAAATCTGCCCCAAAGATCCTCCTGCTCATTCTGGAGATGCAGGCCAATGTGGGAACCAGGTCTGACAGCTAGTAATGGGCGAATTTGGGCCGTTTCGCCGGAAAATTCGCGAATTTCCCGGTGAAAAATTCACGAAACGGTGCAGTCATCTGTTTTTTTTGGATGCTGGTGCACATTCACTGGCAAAAATGCGTTGGCAAATTTTCGCTGGTTTATTCACCGGCGGCGAATCGTGGGAATTCGCCGCAAATCCGTGCCTGGCAAATCTTTTGTGGACAAGTTCATTACCTTGACCTTACATTTTTTACCATTAGACCATGTTTTTCTTAACCACGTTAAGAATGTTGAAATCTGACTAATTTTTTTATGTGGAAATGTTCATTCTATTTCTCATTCTTTCCAATATTTGTAGATTTAATTGGAGGAGATTGTAATGCCAACATTTGTGTGAGAGGACCATATTTCTGTGTTATTATGACTTTTCACACTTGCATTTCTATGTAGTTCATCCTCCAGCCGTATTTGTGTTTCTGTTTCCAAACACGGGCTCGTTGCTAGGCTCCATTTGATTCTAGCAACCAGATACATGCTAACAGTAAAAATAGGAGATGTGATGCTAAAGGTTATTAAAAAATTTAGATACAACAACAACACCAGTTGCAAAGTGTCAATGAGAAACAATCTTTACGTCAGAATAAATGTTAAGGTAATGGGCAATTAATCCTTTAAAAGAACAATTATTAGGAATGTTGGATTCTAGTTTAAGGCAAAAAAAGACAAATGACCAGGTTTATGACAAGTGGATGGATCGTCTGTATCATATATGATGGTTTTCGAATGCTTGGATGTCAATTTGCTCACTACATAAACCCCAGTTGGTAATTGTTGCCAAAAAAAGGGAAACAGTGACTAAGATATAGAAAACAACTAGGGATGGGCAAATTTGACCCGTTTCGTTTCGCCAAAAATTTGTGCCAAAGAAATGTCAACTACGCCCATTATAGTCTATGGACGTGAAAAAAATGTTGTTGCATGGCAAATTTTTTTGACCCACGTCTTTTTTTTTTGACGCACAACGCCATACAAGTCTATGGGCGTCATTTCTTCGGCGAAACAAGGCTAAAAAATGCGCCCATCCCCAAAAACAACAGTGAAATCAATAGCAATAATACTAAATACTAAACAATATTTATTAGGACATGTGTTTTGTGCCAAATGGCCATAGGCCTATGAGTAAGTGCCCATTTGGCATGAAACGCGTTAAGCTATGAATAATAAGTATTATTGCTACAGTTTTCACTAGTGTTTTTTTCCCATTTTCAGTCTGACCCAAAATTCTTTTTAGTTGTATCCTGTAAAAATGTTTTCCTTAAAGGAGAAGGACAGCTACAGAGGCATTTTATTGCCAATAGATTAGCTGCAATAGTGCAAGCTAGAATGCTATATTTATTCTGTAGAATGTTTTACCATACCTGAGTAAAAAGCTCTAGAAACTCTCTGTTTGTTAAGGATAGGAGCTGCAGTATTAACATGGTGTGACATCACTTCCTGCCTGAGTCTCTCCCTGCTCTGGGCTCAGATTACAGTAAAGAAGGGAGGGGGTGGGGAAGAGGAGCAAACTGAGCATGCTCAAGCCCTAGCCCTGGAGGTTTAAGCTGAAAACAGGAAGTCTGATACAGAAGCCCATGAGTACACAATAGAAGGAAAGAAATGCTGTGTTTCTTTTGACAGGGGACTCAGAGCAGCATTACTTTGGGGGTTTACTGTTATATTTAGATGGACCTTTCTGATAAGGCTTACTTAATTTTAACCTTTCCTTCTCCTTTAAAGTAGAAATCCTGGGCATGACGATAACTGTGTTCAGCCATCTTATTTGAGATGCCTAAACACGCCCCACCTACTCTGTGATGTTCAATGGATCCAAAGATAAAATGTATTCAATAACATCCCCAAAAACCCAGAAAATCTACTTTTTAGAAATGTGATGGAGTATGTGCTTGGCTAAGTAAACATTATTGTAATAATTTCATAAGTATTTGCAGCAGGTCAAGTAACCCAAGAACCACTGTGCATTCTGCTCAAAGTGTTATTTAGATGGATATAGATGAAGGTTGTGCTGAATTCGCAGTCCGTTTCAGTTACCTACAGTAGCACCAGCATTTTCACATCACTGCGGCAAGGGTAAACTGTATTAATCATTAAAGCCTGTGATATTGGAACATGCAAGTGATATAGAAACATTACAAGAGTTCTTTCTGCTGCGATATAGATCCAAATGCTGTTTATCTATGATTTATATGCACATGAAAACAAAGCACAAGTGGCACTTTCCTACCCCGGTGCCGAGTCGAAGAGGTTAAACTAATTAACCCTGTATGCTTTATTATGACGGAGCGCCCTGGAGATTGGAATCATTGGAACGTGTGACACAGCGAAGTGCTCTACTGAATCGTTATCCTTCTTTTCCCCATTTATCAAAGAGATTTTTCATCATCGGGCACATCTGCAGCCTTTAGAGAAAACACTGGCAAGTGTTCTTCTCATCATCAGGCAAAAGAAACCTTGGACACGTCCCAGGATAAGGAAAAAAAAAAGGCTGACCCCTATTGATTTCCATTTCTCACACAGAACGATTCCTTTTACATTCCATAATGACATTTTTATATATGAGAGAGATTACAAACATCAGCCAGAGATTGTCCTTTGCTGTGCCCCGGGAACAGAGTGATAAAAAGTTATCACATAAAAATGTGTTGGATCCAAATAGCAAAGGCAAAAAACAAGATTGCTCCTGCGGTAGCATCCAATTTAGGAGTAATGATTTCTACCTGTCCTCTTGTGAAGAGAGTTACAGCGTTGCGGCACAGGTCAGGCCTTCTACATGGCAAAAGTGCCGGCTTAGGCATGAAGTGACGAATGTGAGATATTACGGCAGGCCTTCGATTCCGGGGAGAATTTTAATGAAATATTGAATGATTTCTGGCTCTGTGCAAATCAAACACTTTATTCTGGGATGACATACAGAGAAGGACCCCAGGGAATCTGTCAACCTTTTATAATGAAAATATATTGATACTAAAACTTCTATTACAATTAGCAAGATCAGCCATATGTGTAAGCAGGTCTGCAAATGGCTTTTTATCCCCCATGAATGGGTGTCCCTGACCTTTTATACCTATGAGCAACATTCAGATGTAACAAGAGTTGGGCAGCAATGCAAGTATGAAAAATGTTCCTTGGTGGCGCAAAAAAGATTGACCATTTCAGTGTCGGACTGGCCCGATGGGAGACCGGGAAAAAACCCAGTGGACCCCGACCCTCATGGGCCCCCGGGCAGGGCCAGATCCCTCTTCTGATATAGGAATGGCACTAAAAAACGCATTCAAGTAGGGACAGCGGCCCCTTCTGGGCCCCGGGCCCCCTAGTCCTACCCTGGACCATTTGGTAGCCTCTATGTGGACTTGCTGTCAGTGTCAGACTGGCCCCCAGCTGCAAACCCCCTCCACGGCACCCTGTGCTTACCTGTGTGTACCTTCAATCTGCAGCAAAGGTGGTGGGAGGTCGAGAAAGGGATAGGGTCTGGGCCGGCGAGGCAAACCGATGTCGCTTCGGCCCAGTCCGACCCTGCTGGCAGCCTACAGGAGACTCTATTTGGCAGTACAACTGGTTTTTATGCAACTAAAACTCTGGCCTCCAAGCCAGGAATTAAATAATTAACCCTCGATATTCGACTGCCAAATGTAAAGGATTTACAGCAAATAGTTTGATCGAACGAATGATTAAATCCTTCGAATCGTTTGATTTTTCTTCGACCAAAAAATAGTTAGAAAGCCTATGGGGACCTTCCCCATAGGCTAACATTGAACCTCGGTAGGTTTTAGGTGGCGAAGTAGGTAGTCGAAGTTTTCTTTATCGAGACAGTACTTCGACTATCGAATGGTCGAATAGTTGAACGATTTTTAGTTCGAATCGAAGTCGTAGTCGAAGGTCGAAGTAGCCAATTCGATGGTCGAGGTAGCCAAAAAAACCATTCAAAATTCGAAGGTTTTTTTATTTTATTCCTTCACTCGAGCAAAGTAAATGGGCCCCTTAATGAATACTTAGCCCAAGTGGGTTCATTTACAAATACAAATTTGGGGATGTTTTTTTGTATATGAATTGGCAAAGGTTCATGCAAGTCATTACACTCGCTTTTAATGTAAAACTAAATGCTCCACACAATTGTCCCTCGTCTGCTGTTTAGGGTATATGAGGGAAAATTACCCAGGGAAAGTTGACCCATGCTAAGGCTCATTTAAGACCACGGCCACTGCTATGGTTAATGCATACATAGATGTAACTTTTTGCATCCATTGATTAGCAAAAATATCTCTTTCACTTCCCTATAGTTGCTCTCAGCACCAGTGCATCCCTCCCACCTATTCTTACTCATGCCTTATTGCACCTGTTAATGCAGGGAAACCTTTCAGCTAACGACACCTTTGAGCTGGTGTCATAATAATACATCATAATAAACACAAGAAATTATGCAGTTCCCACTCAATGCAAACTTTTGATGTAAATGCATCAGATTCATCAAAGTTCTAACCTGTAATGCATTAATTTTACCAAAACCAAAAAAATTACTTTTGGTGGTAATACCCTATATTTGTATCCACCATATGTCTGAGTAAGTATCTGGACTCCCCTTTCTCATTTGGAGAAATAACTGACCTGCACAGAGCCCTGCCCTCAATCCATATAAAAACCCATGGGATGTAATGAAACACCAACTGTAAATCAGGCCTAACTGTCCAATGCTAATTCCCAACCTCAATTTTTAAATGAATGGGTACAAATCCCACCAATAATGTTACAACATCTAGTGCAAAGCCTTTGAAGAAGGATAGAGTTATGACATCAAAGAGAGGCGCAACTTCATATATCGTTGGAGTACAGAGAGTGCAGTTGGAGTATAACAGAATAATCAGTGGACCCTTAATCTAGACCAGTGATCCCCAACCAGTGGCTCTAAAGCAACATCCAATTGGATGTTGCTCTCAGAGGTCTTCAAGCAGGAGCTTATTTTTGAATTCCAGGCTTGAAGACAAGTTTTAGTTGCATAAAAACCAGGTGTACTGCCAAACAGTCTCATGTAGGCTGCCAATCCACATATGGGCTACCAAATAGCCAATCACAGTTCATATAATCGTCACCCTAGGAATTTTTTGCATGTTTATTGTATGTTGCTCTCCAACTTCTTTTACATTTCAATGTGGCTAATGGATAAAAATGCTTGGGGACCTGATCTAGATGCATCCTAATTAATAGTAGAAACATCTGTCTGCCAATAAATGGATAGGGTGGCAAACTATGACCACATTTCTGATCAGCATATATTAGGGAATATTTTGATGCATATATTTGTGGGTGGCTTCGAGAGGACTTTTATTTAGGTTTTCCCTGAAGCAGCTCTGATACTGGTGTATGACCTGATACTCAGCCCTCCTAAAAATTCCTTCATCAATGAGAAATGCAAATGATTTTGAGTAAATGAAAGCAAATATTCAAAATCCTATAGTAAATACTATAGAGTTGTATTTGGAACTGTTCCAAAAATTTAAAAATCCATCTGATTTCAAAGCAATCCGTTCAACAAAGGGCAAATAAAATGGTAGTGTTTTACATTTAAATGAAGGAGAGAAGGAAAGTAATGGTACTTAACAGAGTTTTTCTTTTCTTATTTGATTCTTGTTGCAGGCATTACTAATTGGATGTTGTAATGGCCTCAGCTGGATTCCCAGAGGATAAAGAAAATAATCTGCAAAGATTTGACTCGATGTTTATCTGTGCTGCAGAACTTTCACAGTCTGAAGGCCAAAGAATGCAGAACAACTACCCGGCACCCTCTAGTGGTGAATTCTCCCATTAGAAGGGATCGCTTGCTCTAATAACAATCAGGACGCTTTTTGTTCTATAATAATCCACATTTTATTCCATTATACTTCGTCAGCAATAATATGAAAGGTAGATATCAACATGAACAGCGCCTCCTTAGTTTTTTTTAGTCCTGCGTGTAATACTCTTAAAGTAGATGGCTTGCTCTACTTGCTCTAGCCTCTAGTTAGAAATCAATATAACCAACCTATATTTGTGTAAGTGGCTAAAATAATTAACAGCAACAAGGAGTCTGAGTCCAGAAAAGCTCATATCCATATCACTACATCCCAATTTGTAGAGATATAGGCCATATGGGAACTCAAGGGTTTGCAATAATTTACCCAGATGGAATTTCTGTACACTACCCCCTCATGGGAAAGCCCATTTGATCCTCCTTCCCAATGCATGATTCATCCCCTCTCTCAGAAAACTACCCCACTGATATCATTGGCTTGATATTCTGACCATTGATAGTCATGTTCGGTATCTCCTATGCTTTGCCTACAGGCCCTTGATGTGCCCTATGATACAACTGAATCTTTTTAAAGTACTTCTACCTGTAGCAGTTTTATGTCTACTATGTTAATTCTCTTTTCTAAAATTTAAGTTACAAAAAAAGGTGGCATAAATGTAATTTACAGGTCTTACGAGGTCAACCTGTAGTGATTCAGAGAGCTGGAATATTTCCTAGACTTAGACCATTGAATATCATGATTGATTCTTTTTGTGTGTGGTGTTACTGCCCCTAAATCCTTATGGTCTTCACTAAGGTTACAATAGTGGTGGTACCATTTGGGTTCAATAGGAAACATTTGACAAATGCAGTGGCAAGACCTGGTGCCCACGTTATCCCCCATTGCATCCAATAACCAACACATGAAGGCACAATTGAGAAAAGAAGGCTTCATATGTTTATTAACAATTATATTTAACATTGGTTAATACTTAGAACCAATTAAATGATCTCCTATTGTGAAATTAATCAGTAATAAAAGTAATGTCCTCCTAGTAGAATGACCATGCAGGTAAGGGGTCATCCTTAAGTTCCTAACGTGGAAAAAATCCCAAAACTATTAAATTCCAGGGGAAAGGGGCTGACCTCCTAGCAGTGTCATTGGGGTCTCAGAAGTAATTGTTTAATTGTCTAATGACATCAAACATTCATCTTAAACCCATGTCTTCATATTTATTCTGTGTATAACTAAAATGGATATGAAGTAAGGCTGGCATTAAAGGAGCACCCAATATTCAACTATATATCATTCATCATGTAGCAACCTAGACCTTCAAATACAAATGTCTCTACAGCCCATAAGGTCAACATTCTCCATATGCTCTTTTGTGCCTCCTCTCATTCTTAGCAGCAACACTTAGAATCATTTCTTTTGGACTGTACAGCAAAACCAGCATACAAATCCCCTTGCTCTTCCAATTAATGTAAAAATCCCATATGTAACGTAAGGAGCTGCTCTGCTCTGTTACTAAGGCTGAGATGTACAGAAATGAAGATGTAGCACGTGTAGCTGGAAGTCATTAGTCTATATTTGGAAAAGCGATCAATTCCCTGATTGCATTGGAAGTTATATATTTTTACTGTGGATATGGAGTTTGCACCATTTATACTAGATTTAAATACGTATGTATATACATGAGATGAACCCGCCATTGCCCAAACAATATCATATTACATGTTTAATTTATATTTTTTTAAATAAATAATATAATTAAAAAAAAAAAAACGCTCCCTGTCTTACAAAATATTTGCACTGCTATGAAGTTCTCCAGTGCTATGTGATGCCTTAGGTAGGTGGACTTCTACTTAACATTGGTGAGTAAACTAGTAAGGTTTCAGACAAATATACTATATAACAAATCTCAGCACCCTTGAATACACATTTGAAAATGGTTCCAACCAGTGTTGGACAGTGGGGCCCGAGACCCATTGGGGACCCACTGAGGGCCCCTGTGCCTTTTTTCAGACTGGTCATGGTAGGAAGAAGTGCAAGGTGTGGATCTTGGATGGCAGGGCCCACAAGAGAGGTGGCCAAATGAGTTTTTTTTCTAGTTTCCCAGCAACCCAGTTTGACCCTTGTTCTAACTGTACAATAATGTGCTGCTAAGCAGTTTTCCAATACAATGCAATTGTTCAATCTCATTGGTTCGATGGCAGGCATGTGATTTTGGGTTAAACGGTTTGCATATTGGAGCTCAGCACATAGTACACCCACAAGTACATCCTTTGTCTTTTTCCACAGTGCCCTGATAAACAGTTCTTTGATACTATAGAATGGTGCGACATTGGTTAAATAGGAGCAGTATGATTTTGGTTAAATAGATTTCAGATTTAAGCTTAACACCTTTGAAGACTTCTAGGGACATGTTTAGACCTTTGCTTCAATGTTCTGCTTAGTAGACTTTAAATACTATAAAGATGCACTCATTAGTCAGATGAAGATTGGCAGAATGCCTCTCAGCATCCTTAAAATACCTTTGTGAATGTGTTCTTTGGTAGAATGTCATATTTAGTAGTTCTACAATACTATAAAATGATTTAATCTGATTGGTCCGATGAGTTGGCGTTAAATGGGTGGCAGACTGCAGTTCAGCATCATTGAAACCTCCCAGGGCAATGCTTTGTTCATTTGATGATACCCTATGGTGGGGGGTCCCCAACCTTTTTCTTTACACATGAGTAACATTTAGCAAAAAGAGTTGAGGGGCAATTCAAGCTTCAAAAATGTTCTTGGGTGGTGCCAAATAAGGGCTGTGATTGGCCATATTGTTTCCCCTATATGGAATATTGGCCTGCAGTAGGCTTTTGCTTTGCTTGGCAGTATACCTGTTTGTATGCAACCAAAACTTAACTCGAAGCCAGGAATACAAAGATAAGCACCTGCTTTGAGGCAACAGCATTCAATGGCTCATGATCCACTGGTTGGGGATGACTGCCCAATGCAATTGTGACATCTGAACCCAAAGCACAATGAGCATGTGCAGAGCCACTGACACATAAAGCATGGATTAGCAAGATCCAAGATGTGGAGCAGCTGGGGCCAACTTTGAAGGCCTGGATAATTACATTTATAGGGCTGCTGAACCTCTGGGCTGGTACAGTAAGTTCAGTAAATGAAAGGTATCATTTCAAACCATAAAATCTTACCTGAAGTACCTTCCACTGACCAACTATTTTGGCTTATCAACAGCTTTAGCTAAACTTTAATTCACCAATCACAATTATTGGTGGGAAAGTTAACTGTGAGTAGCAGAAGACTGCATTCACATGACCACTTCACCCCCAGTTGCCAACATAAGACCTTTGCTTGACATGGGATAACATCTGGGGGGGGGCACTTTCAATTATTTGTTTGCTAAAACTGCGGAACATATGAGTAAAAGTACTGACTTTACATACAGAGAATTGTTTTCTGTTTTTAATAACCAGAAGAGACACCAGATGAAGTACTTCTTGTAGTTCTGGTATAAAAAGGTTGGTTCTCTGAAGTCTTAGTTGCTGGCAGACAAGGAAATGATGCCATTTCCAGTAAAACACCCACGAGGTTAATCAAGCTGAAAGTAACGTTTATGGATAATTCAATAAGACAAGACAAAGATGCATCAATAGAACTGTTTGTTGTTGTCCACCGAGCAAATGTCCACCGATGGAGCAGAATTCTTACTCATAGCTGGAACGTGTCTGTTTTTTTATATTCTTGGGGCTGAGTCAACAACCTGAACTGGGATCTTTGTGTTTATACACAGGGGTTGAATTTTAACATCACTTGGTCTAATACTCTTTACAGCTCATTTTCTTGTTTGGTTCATTAGTGTATTCCAGTTGTTTTGTTCTCTCTACAGCATGGGAACTTGTCCAAGGTAAAATGAGCGTAGCTGGGAGCTCTTCTGAATTATCCTCATATTGGAAGCCAAAGGTAAAATATAGAGAACAAGAGTGGTTTTCCCTGGGCCAGGAAAGTAATAGGACCTTACGGGGCTAATTTATTAAAATCTGAGCATTTCTTCCCCGTCTAGAGTTTTGCTCTGCATTTAATTTACTTTCTTTAAATTAATAAAATATTCAAACTTTGACTAAGTCAATGAAAGGTGGACTTTCAAATCGCAAGATATTTTAATTTTTTTAAAGAATTTAGATTTAGCTGACATCCTGAAAATGGATAGTAGAATGCAATTTCAAATCAAATTTCAAATCAAAATTTTTTCGCCAGTTCTAGATTTTATTTTTAAATATGTTTGAAACTGAGTAAAAACTGGTCATTTGAGTTATTTTTCAAATTCAAAAATTAAAGATATTTTCAATTCAAGTTTATAAAAAAATTTGAGATATAGATTGTGAAGCCTCACTGAAAAATAATCAAATATGTGCTGTGATTTAATTACTTTTTGAATTTTTTTAGTAAATATATTAGCATTTAAGCAAAAAACTGCACTTTTTTGAGTATTTTTAATTTGAATATTTTCCAGAAGGAACCAGTGCATACATCATTTTGATGCCGAGCACCGGCAGTGATATCCAAACATCAAATATTTTCAGAGCGACAGCAGCGATGATTGTGTAAGATGTGTTGTGACTGCAATTACGTGGAAAAACACTACATTGAAGGGCCTATTTATCAACAGTCTAGTTTTCCTGGTTTTTGAAATCATGACCAAAGTCACAAACTACGAATGTTGACTCATTATAAAATTCGAATTAAAATTCAAATTAAAACTAGTTTAACGGACGATTCCTAGAGAAAAAAAATACAGAGACCTCCAAAAGTCCAAATTGATTTAGAGCAGTCCAAAAAAGATCAGAGCAGCTCCCATTGACTTCTATACGACCTTTACAACTTTTACCTGGCAAAGTTTAGTATTATTGGTTTTCATGGTTTTAAACACTATTAATCTTAAATTTAAAGGAGAAGGAAAGGCTAAAATTAAGTAAGCTTTATCAGAAAGGTCTACATAAATACACCACTAAACCCTCAAAGTAATGCTGCTCTCTGTCCTCTGTCAAAAGAAACATCACATTTCTTTCCTTCTATTGTGTACTCATCAGCTTCTGTATCAGACTTCCTGTTTTCAGCTTAAACTTCCAGGGCTAGGGCTTAAGCATGCTCAGTTTGCTCCTCTCCCCTTTCCCCCTCCCTGCTGTAATCTGAGCCCAGAGCTGTGAGCAGCAGGGAGAAACTCAGGAAGTGATGTCACACCAAGCTAATAATGGCAGCTGCTATCCTAAACAAACAGAAACAGTGTCTAGAGCTGTTTACTCAGGTATGGTAAAGCAGTCTATAGAAGAAATCTAGTATTATACCTTGCACTATTGTGGCTAATCTATTTGCAATAAACTGCTTTGGTAGCTTTCCTTCTCCTTTAAAATAATCAGAAAACCACACATTTTTAGAGATTTGTGGGAAAATTCCAAAATTGTTAGTAAATGACATTTTGAGGCAAAATTACATTTACAGAGCCCATGGGATGAATGTACTGTATATGTACTGCAATACATGGAATCATACTATCTATCTGTCTGTCTGTCTGTGTGTCTATCTATCTATCTGTCTGTCTGTCTGTCTGTCTGTCTGTCTGTCTGTCTATCTATCTATCTAACTATCTATCATCTGTCTGTCCGTCCGTCCGTCTATCTATCTATCTGTCTGTCTGTCTGTCTGTCTGTCAGTCTGTCTGTCTGTCTGTCTGTCTGTCTGTCTGTCTATCTATCCATCAATCTGTCTGTCTATCAGTCTATCTGTCTATCTATCTATCATCATGTGGCACAGGACATAACAGATCTATATATCTATTCCCAAGTGTATAATTACACAATATCTGTTCATTTTCCTTAAGCAACACACGTAGGTATTACAGGGCTCAATCACTTGCTATAAAGCCCAGCACACGGCTAAAGGCGAGTTGCGCAGGTACTTCCAGTAATATCCAATCCCCTATTAACTTTATGTTTTACAAGATTTTCAATTTCCCAGCAAGCGTGGCTGCTCTCAGCAGCGACAGGATTATATGCAGAGAGTCTGATCGAACCTTCGCTGCGTTTCCTGCGATTATGTCAATGCAATTTGCCTGCGCAGGTTTACTGACTGACCAAGTGATGTTTAAATACTGCGGCTTCCGCTCGCTGCAAAGTAAATATTTGCTCTCGACTTTCGAGTAAGTTCTGGATGGGAATGAGCTGTTTGAGGAAAGGATTAATCATCTGTTTCGGTCATGTTTGATATTATGAATAAACACAGGAGTCTGACCTTGCCAGCCAGCAGGAATGTGCCAAATATAAGCCGACACGGATCTGGATTCTCTGGCTCCTATTCTGTTGGCTGCCGGGAAGTTGCAGGTGTTTTATTAAAATACCTGGATAGGAGATGTCACACTGAGCTGCCTTCAAGAGATACTGTTGCCATGATACTGGTGTATAGTGTTATATAAAGTGTCTCATTTGTATTTTACATCAAAAAATAAAAGTCTGATGGGTAAAGGTGCCCATACACTGGCCAATACTCTTTGCTAACTAGCCAATTTGTTCCCAGGCTGAATTGGTGGATATTTTAAAAAGTGCCATACCTGGTAGGGTAAAGAGGTTATCCACCTTTAAATGAACTGTTAGTATGATGGAGAGAGTGATATTCTGAGACCATTTGTCATTGGTTTACATTTATTATTATTTGTGTTTTTTGAGTTATTTAGCTTTTTATTCAGCAGCTCTCCAGTTTGCAGTTTCAGCCATCTGGTTGCTAAAGTCCAAATTCCCCTAGCAACCACATATTGATGAATAAGAGACTGGAATATGAATAGAAGAGGCCTGAATAGAAAGGTGAGCAATAAAAAGTAGCAATAACCATACATGTGTAGCCCTACAGAGTATTTGTTTTTTAGATGGGGTCAGTGACCCCGATTTGAAAACTGGAAAGAGTCAGAAGAAGGCACATAATTAATAAACGATATGAATAAATAACGAAGATCAATTGAAAAGTTGATCAGAATTGGCCATTCTATGACATACTTAGCGGCAGATTTATCAAGGGTCGAATTTTGAAGAAAAAAATACTTCGAAATTCAGCCATCTAATTAAAATACTTTGACTTCGAATATCGAATTTGACGTTTTTTCAGTGAATTTGGGTATACTGTGGTTGAAGTAAAATCGTTCGATCGAATAATTAAATCCTTCAAATAGAACGATTCGAAGGATTTCAGCGATCGATCGAACTTAGAAAACTGCTCTAGAAGGTCCCCATAGGCTAACATAGCACTTCGGAAGGTTTAATTTGGCAAAGTATTGAAGTTTTTTTAAAGAGACAGTACTTCGATTATCGAATGGTCGAATATTTGAACTATTTTACTTCAAATCGAATTCGAAGTCATAGGATCCTATTCGATGGTCAAAGTATCCAAAAAATTACTTTGAATTTGAATTTTTTTACTTCGAAAATTCCCTCTTATTCACTTCGACCCTTGATAAATATGCCCCTTAAAGTTAACTTAAAGGTGAACCACCCGTTTAATCCAGAGCCAGCTACACAATGCAACTTGAAGGTCGGGGAAGTATTTGACAGTGGTTAAAAGATTATGATACAGGTATGGGACCTGGGGTTTTCTGGATAAGGGGTCTTTCCATAATTTGGATATCCATACCTTAAGTCTATCAAAAATAATAAAACATGAATTAAACCGAATAAATAAATAATATTCAAATATTAAAACTCAATAGACTGGAATATGAACAGGAGAGGGTGTGAGTGACCCTCATTTGAAACTGGAAAGAGTCAGAAAAAGAAAAAAAATAATTAAAAAATCGATTATAAAGAAAAAATGAAGACCAATTGAAAAGTTGTTTAGGATTAACAATTCTTTAATATCTTAAAGGAGACCTAAAGCCTAACTAAAGAAGTAGCTAGAAATGTTGTACATGATGTTTTGTGCTTCTGTACCAGCCCAAGGCAACCACATCCCTTTAGCACTAAAGATCTGTGTCTCCAAAGATGCCCCAGTAGCTCCCCATCTTCTTTTCTGCTGATTCACTGCACATGCTCTGTGCTGCTGTCACTTACTGAGCTTAGGGACCGACTCACAATATACAGTACACATAGAATAGAAATGTCACAATATAAGGCTGATTAGTAATTAATACACATAATTACTACATGGCAGCACAGAAACCAGTGCAATTAGCATCAGAATTTAATAATCAGCAAACCTGTAGCATCAGCTTATATTACAGCCAGGGAAGCTCATTTTCTGCTGGATAATTAGTGACGAGCCCTAAGCTTAGCTTCTCAACAACCAATCAGAGCCCACTGAGCATGTGAGTGTCACAGACACTTTCCAAGATGGTGATCCCCTGTGACAAGTTTGAAGTCCTGGATCATTGCTGCTATTGACAAGCTGAAACTTTAGCCTCGTGCAATAAATTTAGTGTATAAAATATGTAATTTTTAACCATATTTATTTTTAGGGTTTAGTTCACCTTTAAAAGTTAACTCAAAGGTGAATCACCCCTTTAAAGAAAATTAAATAGGATCACAACTTTAATAAATAAATGAGAAACAGAATAGGTTTAGGAGGGTAAAGGTTTGTGGAATATGAGTCCCTGAAAGGGTTAATCAAGGCAAGGGATTCAGGATTAAGAGGCGTAGCTGTTTCCCATTCCAGGTTAAAATGCTCTGTAGCCATACTGTAATTGGCCAGGGGTGCCTGGTGTCTCTTATCTTTAAAAAAGGAAGCCATCATGTGTTCTGTGTCTTTGGGCCCCACTTGCTGGAGGAGGTGGTCAGAGCTGGAGAGCCTGAGGTGGAGGTAGGCCTCAGTAGGAGACGTCATTGTGAGGAAAGCTCTACACACTCTAGGAGTGAGGATCAGGGTCAGTTAGTAGAGCACTTAGAAGCTCCAACAAGGAGATCAGGAGTGTCAAGTTGGAGCACATGCATGTATATGAAGTGTGAGTTCCTTTAGCTTTCTTGTTATGTGGAATTGTGGGATACTGATCAATTGGCACTCCCCCAAGTTCACTTGCACGTGCAAAATGAGTGAGCCGGTGCACTCTTTTATTAGGGACATGCGTGTGTCCCACCCTCGCTCTGTTAGCCTGCACCTCCAGTGTGGGAGACAATTTTGGGGGATAATAGAACACTTGCATGGCTAAATTCTCTGAATATCGGTATGAAGGAAGAATTGGAAAGTAAGAATAAGAAAGATAAACAATAAAAATATTATTAATAAAACTATTGCCAAGTTATAAGAAAACATGGACCAGCTGCAAAGTTGTTCAGACTTTAATCTGCAACATACGGAAAGCAAATTTAAAGGTTGCCTTCCCCTTGATCTGAGGCACTACAGATTCTTTGGTGGGCTGTAGATATTTAAAATATTCATGAAGCCGGAGAGTTATTTAATTAGGAATCATAAAGCATGCAATAGATGGCTTGTGTGTAGCCTTTTGTATATCTGGAGCGAAGAGTTAATAAAGTGGGAATGAAGGAAGCTGAATATTGCAGCAGAATGATAAATCTAATCTGCAGCCAATGGGTAAGTATTCTGTTTCTGCAGCAGATGAATGTGGGGAATGATGGAAATGTAATTTCATCCTGTCTCAACTAATAAACTGCAATTATCTAAGCACAGGAAAAGTATAAATGCATTTCTCTTGCCTCTGATCAGATTGTTCTTTATCCCCAGCTAAAAATAAGAAAAAAATCTTTGTGTGAGTCGATTCCCAGCTCTCACATGAGTCTTTTAACTAACCCACATAATCATTAACTAAAGATCCACTTTACCCCAACACGGTTGTGCTTATTTCTGTTTGATACAGGGTCATTTCTAGGCTGCCTTTGTTTTATGTGATCTCTCTGTACAGACTATGAGCAAACTTATGGGGGCTGTTCCTGCTGAATTGTGCTTAGTACAGGGAATACCTATGCTGCCATAGTTTTATGGGATCTCTCTGTACAGACTATGAGCAAACTTAGGGGGCTGTTCCTGCTGAATTGTGCTTAGTACAGGGGAATACCTATGCTGTCATAGTTTTATGGGATCTCTCTGTACAGACTATGAGCAAACTTAGGGGCTGTTCCTGCTGAACTGTGCTTAGTACAGGCGAATACAGTACATCAGTACCATTACTCATGGGAGACAGTGTAACCCTAATTAAAGTTACTGTCTCTAAGTCGCAAATTAAATTTAGATTTAATTTAAATCTAAATTGGCAATCCAGGGGCCCTTAGTGTGTATGAAAAGTACATACTGGAACTGGGATTTACAGTGCAGTGCCTCCACCTAGCGAACACTGAGGAACACACCTCAGGGAATTTCCACTATATCAAATAAAAACACAGTTTGCAAATGAAACAGATATAAACTTTATATAAACAGTAGTAAAAGAACTTGGCCAATTTAATACACAATTCAATCCTGCACTGGGGAAACGTGGGACCTACCTAACTCACTATTAGGTACCTGACTGTTTCTCCAACACAGTCCTTAAAGCCAATCCTCTGGAAGGGGTTAATAACCACACAGTTCAGTTCAAATCGAATGGCCCTTCCCCAGAGTTCTTATACCCCAGTTAACACTACTTTCCCAAAAGTACCTCTCTCTTTGGAACTTAGCAGCCACTCCCACGTAGCAGGTAAATGCACAAGATATGTCTTCAAATTGGGGCCCATGCTTGTTTCCTTGCCAGTATCCTCCCTTGGTGGCTCACTCACCGGGGTGCTCTCAGAGGCCGTCACACTGGAGATCACAGGCAGCTCTGCTGCAGGATCAATCTCACCAGTGGCACCTTCTCCTCCTGAGTCGCTAGCAGCTTGGCAGGGAACAGGATGGGCTCTCTCTGTAGTTCCAACAGCTTGGACAGTTTCACAAGACTTGGTTCTGTCTGGATCCAGCAAATCGGAGAAGGATTTCTCTGATCCCCTACATAAGGATATGAAGGAATAGCTTCACTTGTAAAGAAACAGCTCAGGGAAATAAAAGCCCCTACTTAGTTGGATTCTGCCCAGGGAGATTTAACTCCACCCCTACTACTCCTCAGTGGAGCAGAGGCTGGCCTGTCTATCTCTCAATCTCCTAGGCTGGAACTGAGGACCTTTACCCTGCTCCCTAACTTCAATTAAAGTTCTTGGTCAATTTAGGTCTTAAAGCTTGATATTGGATTTGGGACCTTAAGCTCCACTCCCAGCTCATCCATTCTACTACTTTCCCTCATATAAACTAGTGATAAGAATTATTCTCAACACCCCTGGGCCAGTGGGCATAACCTCCTTGCCATAGGCATAGATACCAGACTCCCGGAGCAGTGGGGTAAGTTAACCCTTTGAGTTCCCAACATACAGATATCATCAAAAAAATGTTTTTATTTTTTTTTATGTTGTGCACAAACATCAGGGAAATATGAAATATTAATAAGGGATTTGAAGGAAAAGAAAGGGCATATTTAAATAGCAATGATGATTGTATTAAGGGAAAGTAGTCATGCATTTTCATGGATCTCTGGGGTTTGTAATCATAAAAAAAAATTATTTAAATATTAGTCAGATGAGGAACATCATTAATCAGGCCAGAAATAGCTATCTGTGTGATGGTCCATTGCATATTTTAGTAGATCACAACCCTAATAATAATGATAATAATAAGAATGGCAGCATCCTACATTATTCACACTTCCTTGACTGTCACTGCCATCAGCCCCATTAAACCATATGTGTGTCCTCCATTTGGTCCAATACAGACTGAATTTATGACTGGGATGCTATAGAAGTGAGGAGTTTAATGGATGTTTCTTCAGTCTCTTATCTAAGGGATACTTTCATTGGTTGTCTGTCAAGATTGAGAGCCAAGAACATGGAAGGGAACTGGGGATGGATACACGGCCTTATTGGACATCACCATAACTCCTCTTTTTAATCTGCTAACATTAAGTGGAAGATATTTGAGTAACTGCAGGGCATAACCTCCAGATATTTAAGTATGCATGTCCTGACCTCTATAAACCAACGTGATATCACGACATTTGTAAGCAAGGAATAAATAGTAAACACGATTCAGCAATTAACAATGGCCAATGTTTGGGTGCCTTCAAAAGCACCTGTTCAAAATTTTCCATCCAATGCAATCGATGAGCCGACCAATATCCAAGTCTTCTGCCGATATCGGTTGACTCTTTTCCCACCATACACACACCAAATATTGTACGAAAATTTTTTTGTACAATATTATTTGTGCATCTATGGCCACCTTTACTCAGCTACAGGTTGGTTGGTTGGTTAGTTTACCATAACATAGTTCCAAGATCTTTGATTTGACTTTCTAGTACTTGCACATTCTCTTCTATGGGACTGTTAGAATTGACTAAGCACTGACTAGTGTAGTACGTGACTCTACTAGTTTACTCATCGTACGTCAGTTGCAGTGCCCAGCCCCCTAGACATACCCCCCTTTCCCTTCCAAATGACACCACTGTTGATTCTAAGAGCAGCTATAACTTTTAGCAGCCAAAAAATACACAGTAGGGCAGCAAGGTGGTGAGGACAACTCACGTCTCTTCAGGTCTTCTTCAGTGTGATTATTGCCATTAAGGTGAATATCATGTACTGCAGAATAATTGTCACAACAACAAGTGAGTGTTGGGTGAGATAACAGCACCAACTGTACTCCTGCACTGCTTTACCAGCAGTTTGACAACCAGGTCCTGTCCTGGCTGAAAGGTCAGAATACTGTATTAGTATAATACCAACTTGGTTGGGCATCTGAATCTATTCAGGCCCAGATGGTTAGACTGTGGATGATATGACTGTTTTAGAGTTATTGCTTCATGAAACCAGGTCAACATTTCCAAATTTTACTTGATTATTTAGCAACAGTTGTCTGGGTCTGTACAGAAATGCAAATGATAAAAGTCATTGACACTGACATGTCAGTGAACGAGAAGATAAAATATATGAAATTATTAAATGGTACCCCTAAACCAAAGATATAAAAATCTGCATCCGTGGAAAAAATGAAAGACAGAAGTCCAATG
This sequence comes from Xenopus petersii, assembly GCA_038501925.1. NCBI lineage: Eukaryota > Metazoa > Chordata > Amphibia > Anura > Pipidae > Xenopus > Xenopus petersii. The sequence continues at coordinate 153,154,557 of CM076678.1, forward strand.
GCAAGGGAAGAGACACATGAAAGCTTAGAGGATAGAGCTCTTCATTATTGTAAAGGATCAGAAATTAAGCATGTGGTGAGCAGCCAGTTCCACTAAACATATTCCTGCCATTCAGCAAAGCCTTTATCATCCCCAAGAGCCTATGCAAATGACATGATAATCTCCATCATTGCTCTTGAGGGACGTTCTATGGACACCTTCTCGTTGGTTTATCAGGGTTAGTGAAACAGAAATCCTCTGATCAGCCTTGAAGCAGTTACGTTTCTTTACTGGCTCCCAGGAGGATCCTTATGTTCGTGCCTCTTACTGTGAGTTTGACAGATGGAGTGAACAGCTTTGCATTCGTTTGTGCATTAAACAGTTTTTCTCAGAACTTCCTTTATTTGTCAGACTCTACTGGGTATTCGAGGGTGACTCACAGACTCAACTTTAAAAAACAAAGTGCTCTTAAATGAAAGGGCAAGCTGTAACATTCAAGAACTGCCCATTTTCTTGACAGCCTTCGTGGAACGTATTGATGAGTCCCTCTTCACACTCAGGGTCAAGCGTGACACATGACAATTTCACTCAGTCATTCTTCCACATTTTCTAGCCATGCTGGGAATTCTCTGATTGACAACATTTCATTCACCATGAACTAGATTGGCTGATTGGTCACATGGCAATCTGAATTCAACACAGATAACTCAGTAATGTCTCCTTGGTTGCAAATCGATGACCTTCTACAGAAGATCCTGGTGGCTACAGTTAAATAAGAAGACAAATAATGCTAAACAGTAGCTCCCTTGTCTGTGAATTCCTCTTTTAACTAAACTACATATCCTCTCTGATGTGAAAATTAAGTTTCTAATGAAGAGTATCCCTTTTACTGCAAAACTAGGGTCAAATTAGATCTTTGAGGCACAATTCATTGCTTCCTGTTGTCTGGTCCCTCCTTTGAGACTTAAAAGGGTTTTTCACCTTTAAAATAACATTATGGGGCCCATTTACTTAGTTCGATAGAAAGAATGGAATAAAAAAACCTTCGAATTTTGAATGTTTTTTTGGCTACTTAGACCATCGAATTGGCTACTTCGACCTTCGACTACCACTTTGAATCGAACGGTTCGAACTAAAAATCGTTTGAATATTCACCATTCGAAGTACTGTCTCTTCATAAAAAACTTCAACCCCCTAGTTCGCCACCTAAAACCTACCGACGTCAATGTTAGCCTATGGGGAAGGTCCCCATAGGCTTTGCAATCTTTTTTTGGTCGAAGAAAAATCATTCGATTGATGGATTAAAATCCTTCGAACGATTCGAAGAATTTAATCATTCAATCGAACGATTTTTCGTTCGATCAAACTATTTGCGGTAAATCCTTCGACTTCGATATTCAAAGTCGAAGGATTTACACTCGATAGTTGAATATCTGGGGTTATTGAACCCTCGATATTCAACCCTAAGTAAATCTGCCCCTTAGTATGATGTATCTTGAGACAATGTGCAATTGTTTTTCATGTTTTATTATTTGTAGTTTTTGAGATATTTAGCTTTTCATTCAGTCGCTCTCCAGTTCGCTATTTCAGCAATTTGTTTGCTGGGATCAAAATTCCTGTAGCAACCATGCATTGATTTGAATTAGAGACTGGAATATGAATAGGAGAGGCCTGAATAAAATGATGAGTATTAAAAAGTAGCCTTAAAGAGTATTTTTTTTTTTTAGATGGGGTCAGTGACCCCTGTTTGGAAGCTGGAAAAAGTTAGAAGAAGATGGAAAATAATTCAATGACTACAAAAAATAAATGTTGAAAAGTTGCTTAGAATTGTATAACATAATAAAAGGTACCTCAAAAGTGAACCACCACCTTTAAGGGTGTCTGAAGGTGTTTCATGTTGACTTACTGCCACCACCTTCTTTCCTGGAAACTAAATCAGGATACATGAATGTGCTGTCTGTGGCAGTTAGTGATGAGTGAAAATGCCCAATTTTGCTTTGCCGAAAAATTTGTGAAAATTTAAAGTAATAAAAATTTGCTAAAAAATTTAGCCAAATGCATTGGAGTCAACACTGTTTTTTTTCTTGTTTTCCCCCCAGCAAAAAAAAAAAATTCACAGAGAAATTGTAATTAAGGTGTTGTCTAGTGATTGGCGAATAAATTCGATAGTCACAAATTCTCCTTGAATTTCCACTTTTTGCCAACGTGAATTGCACGTGAAAATTCGCCGGCGTCAACTTCCGGTTTTCACGTTTTTTTTCATGAAAACTTTTGAATTGCTAGATTTTTTGCGTGAAAACGTTCAAATTGCTCGATTTTTTTGTGAAAGCGTTCAAATTGCTTGATTTTTTCATGAAAACATTCGAATTGCTTGAATTTTTAGAGAAAACGTTCAAACTGCTAGATTTTGTTAGTGAAAACTTTCGAATTGCGTGATTGTTTTTGTGAAAACGTTCAAATTTCACAATTTTCTAGTAAACCAAAATGAATGGCTAAATTCCAATACTGCCATCTGTGTTTTTTCTTTGCCCATGTGCAAAAACAATTTTTTTACTGCCAAAACAAAATGCATATTTAAACTTTTGCACAAATTTTTAAAAGTATATGCAACTTGCAAAATTGCATATTCGCCACAAATCTGTATCGCGTGAACAAATTCACTCATCCTTACTGACAGTTGGGCAGATTTACTAAGGGGCAAATTGTCGACAGCGACCACTTTGCACCACTTCACCAGGAGCATATTTGTTACCACTACGCTAATTCACTAAAATGCAAAGTTGAGTCCTGGGCGCCGAACGCTGGCGACTTTTCACTATCGACACTTCTTCAGTGCGAGCATTTCATAGCAAAGATTCCCTAGCATTCATTTATGCCTAGCGAAAAGTCACTAGAGATTTTATGCTTAGGTCAATTTGGATAGGGCAGGTATATTAGAGTTGTATGGACGTCTTTATTAGAGATGTTGGTGCAAATACTTGTAGTGCCCACTTCATATAATGCCCTAGACATGTTCCATGGCCCTCGAATATCTGGGGAAAATGTTAACCCAAAAAAGTTTAATTAAGGACTTTTGCAGGTAATCCCACTTAAAAACAGTGTCGGACTGGCCCACAGGGATACCAGGAAAACTCCCGGTGGGCCAAGGTGTCAGTGGGCCCTTGTGCTGCTAAATATTTGGCCTATTTCATGGTCATTCCCTATTTCTATGAGAACAAAGAGGCTAAATAGATGGAATAATAGATTATAGTATGTAAAACTATAAATAGAGGTTGAGTTAGGAGAGGAAGAATAATAGTTCTGAGAGTGGGCCCCTGGTCTAAATTTTCTTGGTGGGCCCCTGGTCCAAGGTTTTTGGGTGGGCCCCTGGTATCCCAGTCCGACACTGCTTAAAAAAATGAAAAGTCGCCAGCATTTTTTCAGAAAGGATATGATGTAAGCGACAGAAGATTGAGGAAGATCTAGCTTCATTTTAGCAGTTTGCCTGGTCTGAGGTGGCAAAGTCAACTGAGGTGGCAAAGTTCAGTAAAATCCGCACTTTTGAGAATTTGCAGAGCAACGACCATTTGCTTGAGCAAAAAGTCGCCTGACAAAGCGAATTGTCGTCTGTGCCTGTTAGTGAATTGGCGATTTCCCTGTGGATTGAATTTCTGGTGATTTCTGGTTTCTGATGGCCACTTTACCCTTTAGTAAATCTGCCCCAGTGTGTTGCTTTTATTTCAGAGACTTTTTGGTGGAAAAATAAGAACCATACTGAGAACAGAATCAAATGCACCACTACAGCCTTGACTGTTGGAACTTCTAGTTAAATATTTGACTGCATTTTCACTCCAGTTAGGTTATTTAGGACTTGCCAGACAGTATGACGGATCTGCAAGCAGGTTAAGACACAGCGTTAAGTCCAAGAAAGGTGAAACCGGTAGAAACATCTATAGATTGTTGGCTACAACTATGAGCACATCACATTGGGACACATCTGTCTAAGTATGACAGTTACTTGAGGATAACTTGGAGATGACTATTTTATTTTCCCATAAACTCCTCATTAATGATGGGTGAATTTATTCGCCAGGCGCGAATTCGCAAAACGAAAAAATTCGTCAAAAACGGCCCCGGCGTAAAAAAAAACAGGTGCCGGAGCAAATTATTTTGCCGCTTCGAGAATTTTGCGTGAAATTTGCAAATTTTCCGGCGAAGCGAAACACCGCACATTCACCTATCACTACTCCTCATCAGAAGGTAATGGATAACTCAAACACAGTGCCTGCAACATGAAATGATAGAATGACATATTCTCCTTGTCGACTGAACTCAGACCAAACGAAAGGTTCAGTAAGAGTGGAAGTCTAATTAATCTCCTGAACGTTCAGTGACAGAAGTATCCGAAATAATCTAATTTGAGTCAGTAGCAGTTAACACGGGTTCATAGACTGGTGACCCAGTTCAGGGATTTGTGAATTTTGGCTTTAATGTCTGTACACATTAGAGAAAAACCTACATCAATTAATATTTCTTATTGGACACAAAACCTATGCTTGGCTGAGTCCATGTGACGTTAAGGAGAACCACAAAATATATTTCCTATACCTGCTGTGATTTCTCTTTGTATTGCTCTGTGTAATATTATTTCCCAAGTAGACAATTAGGTTTAATTATTTGAGCCTCTTTTATCCCTTCAGCTTGCTCTTGTATGAAAGGAACACTGGACTTGGATTTTATGAACCACGGGTTTGTATCAGATATATAGTTGACCAGTGATTCAGCAAAATATTGCATAAAGCATACGCATGGATCTATTATGGATAGTGATGAGCGAATTTATTCGCCAGGCGCAAATTTGCTGCCAGCGAATAAATTCACGAAACGACCGCGAAAATTCGCTGGTAAAAATTTTCCGGCAAATCGAAACGGCGCAAATTCGCCGATCACTAATTATGGACCAGCAGTCGACTCAATTACAAGGCTTCATTTACCATGAATGGAGAGATTTATAAAGTGGATAAAGTAGGCATAAAACATGTTGTTTTCTGCATTGTGGGGATGCACCAATGGGAACAGCATGCTGCACTCTAGAATGCAATGCAAAGGGTTGCATCTTACTCAGCAGATTTGCATTCAGCTACTGTAGGGGGCATATTTATCAAGGGTCGAATTTCGAATTGAAAAAGACCAACCGAAATTAAGTCGAAGTTTTTTTTTGGTCGAATAGGTCAGTTTTCGAGCGAAAAGGTCTGAATTTGGCCGAATTCGAATTGTACAGATTCAATTCAAAGTTTTTTCCCCAAAAAGTCCACTAATTGACTCCAAATAGGTTCTAGGAGGTGCCCCAAAGGCTAAAACAGCAATTCGGCAGGTTTTAGATGGCGAATGGTCAAAGTTGAATTTTTAAAGAGACAGTACATGATAAATTTAGAAATTCGAATTTTCACATTTTTTTCAAATTCGAATCGAATTTGGACTATTCCCTAGTCGAAGTACACAAAAAATAGCTCAAAATTTTAATTTGTTTCATTCGAAAAGTCACCTTGACCTTTGATAAATCTGACCCTAGGTGTTTGGTGGCATATAGGCATCCCCCTAGCTTGTGACCCCTGTACTTACCAGGTGTTTATTTCAGGCATTATCTATGGGGTTCCCCTGCCACTGACATGTCTCAGCTTTGCACCTTAAAAGGGTTGTTCACCTTTAAATTAAATTTAATATGATGTAGAGAGTGATATTCTGAGACAATTTGCAATAGGTTTTAATTTTTTATTATTTGTGACTTTTGAGTTATTTAGCTTTTATTTAGCAGCTCTCCAGTTTGCAATTCCCCCCTAGCAACCAATATATGATTTAAATAAGAGACTGGAATATGAATAGGAGAGGTCTGAATGGAAAGACGAGTAATAAAAAGCATCAATAATAATACATTTGTAGCTTTACAAAGCATTTGTTTTTATATGGGGTCAGTGACCCCATTTGAAAGATTGGAAGAGTCAAAAGAAAAAGTATAGCATTTATAAACTATACAAAATAAATAATGAATACTAATTGAAATGTTGATTAGAATTAGCCATTCTATTCCATGCTAAGGGGTTATTTACCAAACTCTGAAAATTCCCAAAAATCCCAAAAAAAAATTGTGATTTTTTTTTTATAAAATCGAACTATTAAAAAAACACAGATTTTTCGGAATTTATGAAACCGGAGTTTTTGGGCAAAAAAGTATAAGAAATAAGAAAAAAAACGTAAAAATCAGATATTTTTCCTGCAAAGCAAATTTTCAGGAAAATATAATAATAAATAAGCATAAAAAACCCAAGCGGATTTGATCGGTTTGTAGCAGAAAATATTGAATAAAATTGGATTTTGATAAATAACCCCTAAAAGTTAACTTAAAGGATCAGTAACATCAATTTAAAAAAATAAATAAAAATTAGTTAGTATAGAACGAAAAAAACCCCACAAAGACATATTAAACTTTTAAATCACTGTCTTTATTAAGAAATAACTTACGAACGTTTGCGCTCCTCTTCAGAAAAGGCGATGGCGACGATCCATCATGAGGCGCTCGATTTCTCCTCCTTGACTATCTCCTATAAGGAAAACAAGTAGGAGGAATCAAACGCTGTACGATGGATCACCAGATCGCCTTTTCTGAAGAGGAGCGCAAGTAAGTTATTTCTTAATAAAGACTTTTAAAAGTTTCATTTGTCCTTGTCCTTTGTCCTAGTGTTTTTTTTGTTCTATACTAACAATTTTTTTTTTAATTGATGTTACTGGTCCTTTAAAGGTGAACCACCCATTCAATCCAGAGCCAGGTGCACAATGCAACCTGCTGGTTGGGTAATATCTGACAGAGGTTAAAAGATTTTGATGCAGGTATGGGACCTGGGGTTTTCAGGATAAGGGGTCTTTACCTTAAAGGGATACTGTCATTGGAAAATATGTTTTTTTCAAAACGCATCAGTTAATAGTGCTACTCCAGCAGAATTCTGCACTGAAATCCATTTCTCGAAAGAGCAAACAGATTTTTTATATTCAATTTTGAAATCTGACATGGGGCTAGACATTTTGTCTATTTCCCAGCTGCCCCTGGTCACGTGACTTGTGCCTGCACTTTGGGAGAGAAATGCTTTCTGGCAGGCTGCTGTTTTTCCTTCTCTGTGTAACTGAATGTGTCTCAGTGGGACCTGGGTTTTTACTATTGAGTGTTGTTCTTAGATCTACCAGGCAGCTGTTATCTTGTGTTAGGGAGCTGTTATCTGGTTACCTTCCCATTGTTCTTTTGTTTGGCTGCTGGGGTGAAAAAGTTAGGGGGGTGATATCACTCCAACTTGCAGTACAGCAGTAAAGAGTGATTGAAGTTTATCAGAGCACAAGTCACATGACTTGGGGCAACTGGGAAATTGACAATATGTCAGATTTCAAAATTGAATATAAAAAAATCAGTTTGCTCTTTTGAGAAATGTATTTCAGTGCAGAATTCTGCTGGATCAGCACTATTAACTGATTCATTTTGAAAAAAAAATTTTTTCCCATGACAGTATCCCTTTGAGTCTAAAAAAGTCTAAGGGGCCGATTCACGAAGGGTCGAATATCGAGGGTTAATTAACCCTCGATATTGGACTGGGAACTAAAAACGTTCGACTTCGAATATCGAAGTCGAACGATTTAGCGCAAATCCTGCGATCGATCGATGGAACGATTAAATCCTTCGAATCGAACGATTCGAATGATTTTAATCAAACGATCGAAGGAAAATCCTTCGATCAAAAAATCACAGGCAAGCCTATGGGGACCTTCCCCATAGGCTAACATTGACTTCGGTAGCTTTTAGCTGCCGAAGTAGGGGGTCGAAGTTTTTCTTAAAGGGACAGTACTTCGACTATCGAATGGTCGAATAGTCGAACGATTTTTACTTCTAATCGTTCGAATCGTTCGAATTCGATCGAATTCGATCGAATTTAACCAATTCGATGGTCGAAGTACCCAAAAAATACTTCGAAATTCGAATTTTTTTTTATTCTAACCCTTCACCCGAATTTCGTGAATCGGCCCCTGTGTCTAAAAAAAACTTTAAAACATGAATGAAAAATGAAATGAACATGAACTAAATCCAGTAGGATTGTTTTGCTTCCTATAAGTATTAATTATATCTTAGTTGGGATCAAGCACAAAATACAATTTCATTATTATAGTGAAAAAATGAAATAATTTTTAAAGATATGAATTATTTGATTAAAATGGAATCTATGGAAGATGACCTTCCAGTAATTTGGATCTTTCTGGCTAATGGATTCCATACCTACTAAGACTTCTTTTTATCAATCATCATTCTTCATCATCTAATGACAACATGGAAGTAGTTTGTAAGGCCATTTTGATGCTTGTTTTCATCGTTATAACTGCCCTAGAAAATGTTTATGGATGCTTTATAGATCTGGGAAGTAGTCCATACTGATAAAATGAAAACATACAAGTTGGGAAAATTAAAGTTGGACTTCAACAGAAGCATTCTGGTATATCCAGTTGAAGCCAGCAGTACAGATTTTGATTTACAGGGTAGTTCAACATTTTTGTGGTTGGAGAAATATATGTGATTACTCATTGGTGCAATGCAAGTAGACAGGACTTGATGACACAAGATGCAATGTTTCTATACTCCAAGATATAGCTCCAAGAATCAGGCAAGTCTGTCATTATATAATTGCCCTCCCTGTGTTTGTTGACAGGTTTAAATTGCAGGATTTTCTCACTGCTGGCCCCATTTATATTTATATTAGAAATTCTAAATTGCAGTTGACTAGAGAATGAGAAGGACAAAGATAAGTTAATCTCTGCAGCATTTTAAAGGGTATACGTATCTAGTATCTTGTCTTTTTAACTTATTTTTGCTCACACCGATACGCTTACCTACAGTATACTCACACCTATACTCACACACATACACACTTTCCAAGTGTGCACCGACTGTATACAGACAACTTTACTTTGCCTTCACTATTGTTTTTCCATTATTTCTTTGTTCATTAAAACATGGGCGTTGGTTTGGGCAGTCTCTCTCTCTTAAAAGCCGCAAGCTAGTGGCGGGGGAGGGGGGAGGATCTAGCCCTCAGACTGAAACCAAAGTTCAGGAGACATTTACTCCAAAGAATGTTACTATGCAGAGATAAAATACTTTTTATACTATGAACAAGTGTGGGGTTTACCTTGACGTGGTATGGGGGCCTATCAACTTTATGATCATAACTTTGTAACTAAAAACCCCTGTTTTGTAAACACATGCACTTGCATTTATACTGAATTACTTAGACAGGGGACCAAGGAATGTGCATTGATTAATTGACCAAATCAGTATGTATGTACTTAAACACATTTTAACTTAGCCTTAGGAGTACACCAACAACCCCCCTTTTTGTATTTAATATATGGTCCCCAAATTGTGCATTTCTCAGCATCTGCACCAACTTTGGCACCTACAGTGCCAACTCCAAGACATGCAGTTGTGTCAGCAACTTATGTATCAACTCCTATGTAACAAATATAGGGGTCCCAAAAGCTATGTGGGAGGGAGGTTTCCTACTTGGCCCAGGGTTAGTGTAATCCATTCCTGTCCATAGTTTATATACAATATCGGAGCATATGGCTCTCTCTCTTTGGTTTCCACCTAGTACCAGGAACATTGGGTCCTTATATCAAGCTTTAAGCCATAAGGTACACTGCAATTTAATAAAGTAAAGGTTAGTGTTAGTCGGTTCTATCATAGTACGCCCCTAGGAGATTGGGTTGGCTTAGAAAGAGCAACTTTTGCTCCTCAAATGAGTAGTAGTGTGGAGTTAGAACTCTCCATATAATACCAGTCTAATGCTAGTAACCATCGAAATGGACATATTTTCATCCAATGCGAGGGGTATCCAATTCACTGACATGCATATTGGTGAGCCTATTCCATCAAGCTTGCTTTTCTTCTATTTCTCAAATGTAAAATATATATATATATATATATATATATATATATATATATACATAAAGCAAGTGTATTATATGGTATCAGTATGTTTTGTAAAGGTGAACTATACATTTAAAAGTGAAATCCGATATGGCTATATAGAGCAGAACATCCACCCTTTAGATGAAATAGTTAAAATATTTACACACAGCTTTGTATAAAGAACTGGCACTGAGCAGACCTGAAAATCTATAGATTATCTGTTGAACACAATACTTGTAGTCTACAGGGAAATTTACATTAAATCTTAATGAAAATGTACTCGCTGAGTTGATCTGACCATGTTATCAAACATTCTTTCCAAGTGGAACATTTAACAACAGCCTTATAATTAACAGACAACTACAATAGTTAGCAATCGAGGGCAGAGGTGGATCCACACTTATTGCATGTTTTGGGGCCATTTAACTAATAGTAGGAGTATCAGTCCAGAATATTTTTAGCTAGAATTAACATTTTCAGTATTGTAAATTCATCGAATAGATTGCAATTTTTGTTTACCAAATATTAGTCAACCTTCCCTGATGGCCACTAGGAAGCAAGCCATGCTGAATCTGACTCCTTGACAAGTACCTAATAGCAATGGACCCAGTTTTGACACCTGCTTCTGAGATACCAACCTGATTGTAATATTGTGACCATCAGACATCTAAGGTTATGCAATTTACAGTGTAAGGCATGGACAGACAAAGACTATCTTGTCCATAATGACATCAGAAGTGGAAGACAAGATTGCTACAACTCCATTGAAAGAGCAGCATTGAAAACTGGCACATGAAAGGAGCGAATAAGACTTTGATGGTCCCAACTGGTTCCATACTGAGCTTTCCTGGCCAGGCTGTCATTAATGGTACCAAAAAAAAAAAAAGGAACATAAAAGGAAAAAATTACAAATTAAAGGTTATTTAACCTTAAAGCCAACTTATGGCAAGTTGTAAACAATCCTCATTACACAGTCTTGATTTTTAATTTATTATTATTTTTTTTAAGTATTGTATATTTATTTCCCTAGTCGAATTTAACAGTGAAAAAAAAAAATCCAAAATTTGAATTTTTACTTCGACCCTTGATAAATCTGCCCCATAACATTCACGAAACAGTACTTAAGGATGAAAGAAAGAGAAAGAACAGAAAATTAGGTAAATAGCAATGTGGAAAAGGAAAAACACAACAAGCAAAATAAAATATAAATTCTAATTTTACGTGAAATTAAAGGAAAACTATAGCCCCATCATGAATATATAACCAACCAATAGATATCAGTAAATATTGCCTTTTTACATCTTTTCCCTTGATGTGGGACTTATCAAAGATGACTTATCACCTGACAGGAAGTACTGCAGATCTGTAACAGGAAGAAGTGTGGGAGTAAAAGACTTTACGTTTACTTTGTCCATTCATTGGCTCATGTGACCTAACATAATTGTGTGCCCTTGGTTTGTTTGTGTGCACCGTGAATCATAGGGCTCCAGAGGGGGTGGCCCATTAGTTTTCTAAATGGCCAGTGGTACATACTGGTAAAAAAGATGATTTTTATGCCAATTTAGATGAAGCAGGGTTTTGCATATGAGATGTTTTCTGCAATACAATTTTAGGTTGTTGTACATTGTCCAGGGGTATAGTTTAATAATAATATAGTCACATGGTAAGAATAAAAAATGTCAATTACTATTCACTTACGTCACATGATAAGAAATAAAGTATCAGTTACAAATAATTCCAAATGACAAATGTATAACGTCCCATATTATTAAACAAATCGCCATCAAACAAATCGCCATCTTTTTTACGTTTTATTAAAAATAGATATAGATTAAAATTGTACTGAAATATATTGTAGGCTTCACAGTATAAAACGTTTGCAGAGAAATGTGTCCACTTGTTTAAGCGCAGATGGACTGGCAGTTGATGTATAAAACAAACAAATGATATTCCTAATTTAAAATAACTCCATGTTAGTACATAGTATTCCATATTTATGGCTTGCTAAGCAAGGTTGCTCAGGCACGAGAGAGCTCTTCAATAAACAGTTGACTAAATGAGGCGCTGGATTGATATAGAGCTTGACTTGCCAAATGGACTCCATACACGCCCCTAAAACGGTGTTATGGGCCTGTTTTCTTATTTATACTGTGTAAATGATCAGAAGCGAATGCCCTAATCATACAAATCATTACTCTTAACAGACAGTAGCTACAGGAACGCATTAGGTTGCCGCGATCTGGATGAAAATAAGGCTTTCTGTTATATTTCACCAACTCAATTATCTGCGCTAAACAGGATCTGCGGATCAAAATATTTTTATTTGGAAATCAGAATTATTACAAACATAGTGGACTCAAGTCTCTAGACCATAATACGCTTGATCAACATTGCAAAACATCGGGAAACAGTTACCTAGCAACACTTGCTATAGAAGTAATTCAATTATGGCTTCTATACAATAAACAAAATTCAGACAAATGATGTGTGGTGCAGGGGCCAGGCATAACTGAGCCTTAATTGGGTGATAACTGCTTTTGACGTCCGTTGTTTAGATGACAATATTACTTAACTATACTTGGAGGCAAATAAAAAAAAATCTTCAGCGAAATAATTTTGTTAAAATTGTAACATCTGTTTATAAACTCAGTTTACACATTTCTTTAAATGGGCCCATCTCATCCACTTGCTGGAATTCAGGCAAGTCTATAGTTTGAGAGACTTGGAACCTGGTACTCAACTTGGCAGCCCCCAAATAATGGGGCCAATTGATAAATCTCAGGGTAAAGTAACAAGCATGTTTAAATAAACCTAGTGTTTACTCCTAACATGGGGAGGAACTACAAGGTACTAAAGAACTGGGCAACATCTAGGTACCGGTAGAGGGCATACAGAATGTCAGACACAACTCAGAACAGACAGACATGGTCAAATATACAGGCAGGCGGTCAAGAGTCCAGATGATCAGCAGAAAACCTCATACAAGAAATTCACAGGAGGCCTACAGTTGGCTATTGATCTCATTCACAGTAAGATCTTTTAAAAATCTGTTGGCACCCTGGAGCTGAATTATTTGTATGGAGGGATGATGCCCAATGATGGAACCCTGCAGAATAATTAGGATGGGGACTTACACTAGTATAATAACACTGATCTATTTATGTTAAGAGTGTCTGTACTATAGTTGTGGTATCATCAAGGACAACCCTATCTATATTCAAGCTCTGCTGAGATGCTTTATGGCTGAGATTCTAGCTTTCTGTATAACAGAACATTCTATCCCACTGGCTGCACAGATCCTATCTGATCCCCTTTTTAAGCAGCAGTCCTGTCCTGCTTTATGGCAGCTGAGATTCTAGCTATCTGTGTAACAGAACATTCTATCCCATTGGCTGCACAGATCCTATCTGATCCCCATTGTAAGCAGCAGTCCTGTCCTGCTTTATGGCAGCTGAGATTCTAGCTATCTGCATAACAGAGCATTCTGTCCCAGTGGCTGCACAGATCCTATCTGATCCCCATTGTAAGCAGCAGTCCTGTTCTGCTTTATGGCAGCTGAGATTCTAGCTATCTGTATAACAGAACATTCTGTCCCAGTGGCTGCACAGATCTTATCTGATCCCCATTGTAAGCAGCAGTCCTGTCCTGCTTTATGGTAGCTGAGATTCTAGCTATCTGTATAACAGAGCATTCTGTCCCAGTGGCTGCACAGATCCTATCTGATCCCCATTGTAAGCAGCAGTCCTGTCCTGCTTTATGGCAGCTGAGATTCTAGCTATCTGTATAACAGAGCATTCTATCCCATTGGCTGCACAGATCCTATCTGATCCCCATTGTAAGCAGCAGTCCTGCTCTGCTTTATGGCAGCTGAGATTCTAGCTTTCTGTATAACAGAACATTCTATCCCATTGGCTGCACAGATCCTATCTGATCCCCATTGTAAGCAGCAGTCCTGTCCTGCTTTATGGCTGACATTTTAACTTCTATTTTGTTTATTATTCTATCTTTATAAAATAACATTTGCTCTCAGAGAGCCCAGGTACTATAATAATATGCAGAAGAAACACATGTTAACATGGTTCCTAACATATATACTATTTTTTTTTTCTCCAGGTCTGACATGACTTGTTATGAGAGAAAACAGAACACTGTCATATAATGTATTATGAATCATAAAGCTTCTTCGTTCAACAGTGACTGAAATAACACAGGAGGCAGCCAGCTCAGTGCTCATTGCTTCGTATGCAAATGAAATCAGAGACTTATTAAGCCAATATCCCATTTATTTCTCAGGTTATTTCTGCAGGGTATGGGGCATGTCCTGTCACATTTGTGCTTTGTGCAGAACACATTCACAGTCCTGCTGGAAGAGAGGTTGATAATCATTTGTGCAATTGTGTCAGTGTTTCTTGCTGAGACTTGACAGTAGGTATGTCTGTCATTTGATAAAATTATTCCAACGGCACTTGTTCTCAGTCTATAATAATGGGCAGGATGATACTTGTCTAATTTAAGCCTGATGAAAATACAGAAAAGCTGCTCTTCTTCATTGTTAAAAGAGTAAGGTTAAGTTAACCAGCAAATATTGATACAATTCTGCATCAAAACATGTCCCTGCACTTCAATATAATAGTCAATAAATAAATGGTACCCAACTGAGCATATCGGACCTATTATCCAGAATTCTCAGGACCTGGGGTTTTCCGGATAATGAATGTTTCTGTAATTTTGGACTTCATACCCTAAGTCTAGTAGAAAATCATGTAAACATTAAATAGGCTGGTTTTGCTTCCAATAAGGATTAATTATATCTTAATTGGGACCAAGTACAAAGAATAGTGATGGGCGAATTTGCGATGTTTCGCTTTGCCGGAAAATTTGTGAATTTCCAGCGAAATTCGCGAAACGGAGAAAAAATTCGCCCGTTTTTGATGCCGGCACCCGTTTTTTGATGCTGGCGCCTGTTTTTGACGCAGGCGTACGGTTTTTTTAGACACCGACGGCGAAATTTTTTTTTGATGCCAGTGAATTTTTCGGCCTGATTTTTGAGGGCGTTTTCGCGAATTTATTCGCTGGTGGCGAATCGCGCAAATTGCCCGCGAATTTGCGCCTGCCGAATAAATTCACCCATCGTTAACAAAGAACTATTTTATTATTATAGGTCCCATACTGTTATGCAGAATGTTTGGGACCTGTGGTTTTCCACAGGTCTTTCTGTAATTTGGATCTCCATACCCAAGTGTTGGGTTAACACTAAATAAACCCAATAAAATTATTTTGCCTCCGAAAAATAATAAATTCTATCTTAGTTGGGATCAAGTACAAGCTATTGTTTTATTATTACAGAGAAAAAGAAAATCGTTTTAAAAATTAAAATTATTTGGATAAAATGTAGTCTATTGGAGATGGCATCCATTTGGATAATGGGATCCCAGATAACGGATAACATACCTGTACTGCCACCCATTTGCCACAATGAGTTGAGCCGTTAGTTGCGTTTGTTCCGAGTGCACTCTGAAAGCGTACACAACTTGCACCTAATTTACCTCAAAACTAGGGATTGCCACCTATCCAGTTTTGACCTGCACAGCCAGGTTTTTTAACGGGATGCCCTGGTCAAAACTCCAAATTAGGAAAACCGGGCAGGATTTTCTATGATTGACATGGTGATTGGGCAATCGCCACTCCATTTATACAGATTATTAATATCAATTTTTTTTTCATTTAAATTAATGTTGTGGATGGCTCTAATAGATCTATGAGCAATCAGGGGGGTAACAGTGCTCCTTTCATTTGTATTTATACATTTATATTTGCTCTGAGCCAATCAGAAACATGTCGCATGAATTTCCTACCCGTCTGACTTGTTTGTGATAAATAAAAACATATCACGGCGAGAACCGAGAAAGGAAGGAGACAGGATGTTTCATATCCAGCCGGAATGGAATTAGATTGTACTCTACTGCATTATCCCCATTCTGAAGCCGGTTTCATCTCTTATTTGCACACGTTCTGGGCTCACATCTGCCGGCCCTTCACAATGAAGCAGGATTTCTGTTCGGCTCATGAAGGGAATTTTCATCTCAATCCCACAAGGCTTACGTTCAAGTAAGATTGTAGATACAAGTATCATTACAGAGAGCGAGAATTGCTTTCAGTAACAGCCAAGGGAAGTATATTTATAGGGAAAATATTCACTTGGCTGGGAAATAAAGAGGAATTGATTTGCTTGATGCCAAATATTGGTATACATGACAAGTCCCAATAATTCAATTACGTGAACATCTTATCATTAGTCTTTGTTTTAAAAAACCTGCATATTGCATGGAGCTTTACAGTCTAATTTCTCAACACATAACCCAGCATGCCATACACAGTAATTGTGGGTATCAGGTGGCCCATTGTACTTACCTTTACTATCAGTAGGAAGCTATGTGTAGTGGGGAGTTCAGTTCAGTTATACCTTCATTGTACAACCCTGCAGAATAGGTAGGTGCTTTATAAGTTCATGTTAATCTTAATTTGCATATAGCCTATACACGAAGACATTTCAACAGGAACAGCTCCCTGAGTTTGTCAATGATCTATAAATGACCCTGTTGGCAAAGGGGGCCCAGAATGCTATGAAAGGTGTGGGACTAACAGCGAAAGGCATGGAGTTTGGGCAAACCAGGGAGCGGAGTTTTAATGGGGTTGGGTGGTTCAGTTAGATGTGAATAAATACTAAGTATGTACAGCAACCCTACCCCATACGAAGCCTAATTCAGCAAGAACAGCCCCTAAGTTTGATCATAGACTGTACAGAGAGATACCATAAAACTATGGCAGCATAGGTATTCCCTGTACTAAGCACAATTCAACACTAGCAGACCCTAAGTTTGTTCATATTCTATACAGAGAGCTCCCATAAAGCTATGGCAGCATGGGTATTCCTCTGTACTAAGCACAATTCAGCAGGAACAGCCCCATCGTTTGCGCATAGCATGTACAGAGAGATCCCATAAAATTATGACAGCATAGGTATTCCCCTGTAGTAAGCACAATTCAGCAGGAACAGTCCCCTAAGTTTGCTCATAGTCTGTACGGAGAGATCCCATAAAACTATGGCAGCATAGGTATTCCCTGTACTAAGCACAATTCAGCAGGAACAGTCCCCTAAGTTTGCTCATAGTCTGTACAGAGAGATCCCATAAAACTATGGCAGCATAGGTATTCCCTGTACTAAGCACAATTCAAGAGGAACAGCCCCCTACGTTTGCTCATAGTCTGTACAGAGAGATCCCATAAAACTATGGCAGCATAGGTATTCCCTGTACTAAGCACAATTCAAGAGGAACAGCCCTGAGTTTGCTCATAGTCTGTACAGAGAGATCCCATAAAACTATGGCAGAATAGGTATTCCCCTGTACTAAGCACAATTCAGCAGGAACAGTCCCTAAGTTTGCTCATAGTCTGTACAGAGAGATCCCATAAAACTATGGCAGCATAGGTATTCCCTGTACTAAGCACAATTCAGCAGGAACAGTCCCTAAGTTTGCTCATAGTCTGTACAGAGAGATCCCATAAAACTATGGCAGCATAGGTATTCCCTGTACTAAGCACAATTCAGCAGGAACAGTCCCTAAGTTTGCTCATAGTCTGTACAGAGAGATCCCATAAAACTATGACAGCATAGGTATTCCCTGTACTAAGCACAATTCAGCAGGAACAGTCCCCTAAGTTTGCTCATAGTCTGTACAGAGAGATCCCATAAAACTATGGCAGCATAGGTATTCCCCTGTACTAAGCACAATTCAAGAGGAACAGCCCTGAGTTTGCTCATAGTCTGTACAGAGAGATCCCATAAAACTATGGCAGCATAGGTATTCCCTGTACTAAGCACAATTCAGCAGGAACAGTCCCCTAAGTTTGCTCATAGTCAGTACAGAGAGATACCAAACTTATCTGCTTAGATATCCCCCTGTACTATGCAAAAGATGCATATGTTTGCTTATTGCTTGAACAGAAAGGTATTATGAAGCAGGACATTTTGAGATCTGCTGGTTTGCCAAGTTTGCTGAATGACCTGCTGACTTGGTCTGGAGGTGATCAGTTGGCAGAATTTATCAGCCCATGCATGGCCACCCTAAAACAATGGTTGCATAGACCTCCTTTATCCAATAAATTATATTTAAGAACCTGAGAAGACATCCTAGTTCTTCCTCAAAGCAGTTGAATCCATACTGGACATTAAAGCACTATCACTTCTGGAATGATGGTTATACAATCTACCCTGTATCTATTTCCTTACATCTGAGATTCAGTGAGTACAGATCTATCACACCTACAGACATCAAGCGGATAAATGTTCTGTAAGTCATTGTTGATTCATGAAATGTTGGATTTCAGTAAGTTGAAATGATCTTTCTTGCATTCATCTTCAGCTACACTTCCAAACCCTGCGTTGGGGGGGCTCATCAAATATTATTGAAAATAAAATAATTACCTTGTTGTGCCCTGTGGTTCCTTAGCAGATGTGATATTGATTTCTTTTTTCAACTCACAACTCCGAACAGGAGGGCAAATTTCTGAGGAAATCAAAGATTTTAATTGATTGTAGAGAAATAGAACCTGACCAGGAAACACAATCTGTGTGTGACATATTTGAAATATGTTTCAATTCTTTTTATCCTTGTATTCAAAGAATTTAAGTTTTGGGGACTATTATATGGAATACTTGGACTCTTTGAGCCACCATGTTTTAAGGACACCAAATACAATTAAACGTTAAAAAAAATAGGATTGATTTGCTGACATAATAGATTTATTTTTCATTTTTCAGTCTCTTTTCTTCCACTTTTAGGAATAAAACAGCTGGCCCTTTTAGACTGAAACATAAAAATGGTCCAAGATTGCCAATGTAGCACTATTGTAAATTGAGTGCACTGTTCTCTATCTATAAGCTTCACCCCAATATGTTGGGACCTTAATTATTAAGGGGTAAGCCCTCTCAAATGGTGTGAAGGCAGACTATAGTATAAACGTAACTAGATATAATTGGGTGCCAGTGGTTCTTATAACTTTACCAGAGAGTATATTTATTGAACAAGATAATCCACAAAGAGATGTACATGAAGAGTAAGCAGGATCATAGAGCAACATTGAATAGGCATATATTCACAGCACCTTTGGTTAGTATCAGTCCCCGTAAGGAAAAGAACATATACAACAGCAAGGAGGTACACACAGCTTTCAGCCTTTTCCCTAAGTGGAACCCATGGGAATCTCTACCCCTAGGTCTGTACACTTAGTCCCTACTTCTGGGCAATTAGTACCCAGCATCCTAATCCCGCTCACAATTCTCGGAGGAGCCTCAAGCTGCTTGGCTAAATAGCCTGACTATCTGTCACTCCTTAAAGGTGGCCATACACGGGCCGATAAAAGCTGCCAACAGACCGAGTCGGCAGCTTATTGCCCATGTATGGGGCCCCCCGATGGGCTTTCCCGATCGATATCTGGCCGAAAATCAGGCAGATCACGACAGGATGGGACAAAAAATCCCGTCGGATCGCGCCCGCATCTGTTCATTGATGCAGTCCCGTGATCCGACTGCCCGTTCCCATTTATTAGAATCAGATCGTTGGGCCCTAGGGCCCACGATCGCATCAGCCGGATATTGCCGACCTCAAGGTGGGCATATCGGAGAGAGATCCGCTCGTTTGGAGATATGGCCGCCTTTAGAGTGACCTATTAAGGTGAGTAGCCTATCCTGACTAGACCTGACCTGTTTAGGTTCCACTTTAGCCTTCTTCCCTGCTCAGGCCAGGACTTACACAAAATGGTCCCTGAGCACAAGGCTACCCAGGACTTTCTACTTTATACTGAGCACTGGTTGAACTGCAGGGGGCATAGCTTTAAGCATGATAAGGGAACAAGTCCCCCTTCTCACTGTATTTTAAGACCCAGTTAGGCGTCTATAACACCGGGGGGCTTCCTGCTAAATAAAGTGGCAGACTAATTTACCAGTCTCCTACACCATAGTAACACAAATCCACCTTTAATTGTTAGCAATAGCTCAGAAAATTACCTGCCCAATCTATTATTGTGAGTGATTTGATAACAATCAGTGTGGATCTCTGTTTCCATGGAACTGTTTAAAAACACAGCCCTTACTTTTGGGGCAAATTGTCTAAGGTGTGAATAGTAAATTAGAATTTTCAAAAAAAATGTTTGGTGAAAACTCGCAATTTTGAATTTAAAAGCACCAACTTAAATATGAATATGAATGTGAGATTTATCACAGCTCAACCCTGGAAACAATTCTAATTTAAATAGTCACCACATAAAAATTCATGTAGAAGTCAATGGCAGATTATGAAGATGTTAATAGTAGCGATGAGCCAAATTTTTGCCAAGTTTCACTGCGAATATGACATGTATATGTGTATATATATGTTGTAATAGAATATGAAAAATTTTTGATGTGCAAAAGTTGTTTTTTTTCAGACGAAAATTCGATACAAATTTGATTCGCGTTTTCAGGACAGGACTATTCGATGAATTTTATACGTTCAATTTTTTTCATAGATAACACACTATTTGAATTGTGAATTGTAAATTTATTTGAGTTTAAAAAAATTCACATTACTTTAAAATGTGACTTTTGATAAATAACCCCCTTGATGTATTTAGAAGAGGAATACACATGAGTCTCAGTGCACATTCATACTGGCTACAATGTGCCTTGAACCAACTTCTAAGAGTGTAAGGTGACAAAAGTTATAAATGAGAACTATTGCAAAAATTTTTATTTAATGTAAGCTTCATCATACTGAAATAAGAACTTTTCTAAATATTGGAATCCATAGGGTTAATTTACCCCTGTGGTCTGAAATCCCACATGCTAGGAAATGCCCTGCCTGTCCAGCTATGGGTTGTACCTAAATTGAAGGGAGGAGGAAGGAGCCCTTGTCCCTAGGGTAGGGGACCCCAAAGCCTGGTAAGCTAAACCATGTGGTTTTATAGCTTGGAGGACTTTTGTGTGCTCACACTATGGATGTGTTGTGTGTGTACCTGCCACCAGTTTATGTGTTTTACTGAAATGGTGTGTTTGATTATTGTTTTCCCAATGGAGCCACCTGCAGGTGTATTCCCGGATCCCATTAGGTGGAGGCCCTGCCATGAAAGGTAATTCCCAGTACCCTTTTACTTAGCAAAGGGAGTTCAGGACCTGTTATGTGGTAAGAAGGTGATGATGTATAACCTATGGCATAAGGGGTGGCCAAGAAGGAGTTATATAAATATAATTGATTAAAAATTCTGACTCGTTTCGGAAATAATCAATTTACTCTTCCCCCTCTCAGCATCTGTATCTTTTCATTCTGTCTTCATGCAGGAGCTGGGAGTCTGATTTTGAATGACAATTAGATCCAAAATATATTTTAGTGGGGATCCTTTTGCCTAGAAGATACATTGGAACTCATTCTAGTAAAATCACCAGAAATCCTATCTCTCTACATGCAGAATTTGTGCCAAAGACAATTAGGGGCATATTTATCAAGGGTCGAATTTCAAATTCAAAAAAACATTGAAATTCAAATTAAAAAAGACCAACCGAATTTAAGTTGAAGTTTTTTTTTGTTGAACAGGTCAGTTTTTGATCAGATAGGTCCGTATTTGGCTGAATTCGAATTGTATGAATCGAAGGAATGGCGCATTCAATCAAATTTGATTCAAAGTTTTTCCCAAATAAAACTTAGATTTTTCAAAGTCCACCAATTGACTCCAAATAGGTTCCCCATAGGCTAAAACAGCAATTCGGCAGGTTTTAGCTGGTGAATTGTCAAATTCAATTTTTTAATGAGACAGTATATGATAACTTTCGATATTGAATTGTTTTAATTTTTTTCAAATTCAAATTGAATTTGGGCTATTCCCTAGTCGTAGTTCACACAAAAATAACTTGAAATTCAAATTTTTTTCATTTCAAAATTCACTTTGACCTTTGATAAATCTGCCCCCTACTGTATGTTGTTAGATTTTGTTTGTACTGGAATCAGTGATTTGAATGAGCTCTATTAAATCTGCTTGAAAAAAGAACCCAATTGAAACACACATTGGATCTAACTGCCAATGAAAATCAGACACCCAACTTCTGAATAAAGAAAAAGAAATGCTGAGACAGTGAAGATAAAATTGACTATTTTAGAAAAGGTACATATTTTTAACTGATTATATTTAGAAAGCGTCTTATTTCTGTATGATGGAACTTATAGTCAATTTAGTGAGTAATATGAATTCCTTAGTGGGAGATTCATTGAAAGAACAGGTCCCTAGTGCATGGAAAGGCTGAAAGGTTGGGACAGATAGGGGGATTGTCATCCTTAGTCAAAGTCTAACTAGAATTCATTAATCTCTGATAGCTGTGCCAGAAAGACTCATTACTGGAGAGGTTGTGCTTCACAGTTCATAAGTTATAGGCCATGTTGGTTTCTTCAACACCCTTAATATTTTTCCCAAGCTGAATAATTAAAGGGATACTGTCATGGGAAAACATGTTTTTATTAAAAAATGCATCAGTTAATAGCACTGCTCTAGCAGACTTCTGCACTGAAATCCATTCTTCAAAGAGCTAACAGATTTTTTTTATATTTAAATTGAAATCTGCCATGGGGCTAGACATATTGTCAGTTTCCCAGGTGCCGACAGTCATGTGACTTGTGCTCTAATAAACTCTCTTTACTGCTACTCTGCAAGTTGGAGTCCCAGTAGCCCATCAGCAGAACAATGGGAAGGTATAACAGCTCCCTTATACAAGATAACAGTTGCCTGGTAGATCTATGAACAGCATTCAATAGTAAAACTCCATGTCCCACTGCAACACCTTCATTTACATTAGTAGGAGAAACAGCCTGCAGTTCCATAGTGCAGCACTGGCTCTTTCTGAAATCACATGACCAGGCAAAATGACCTGAGACGCACTTACACACCAATATTACAAAAAACTAAAAAATATACACTTCTTGGGTTAGGAATGAATGGTAAGCTCTAGAATTGTATCCTTGAAGTGGTAGTGCTAGTAGATACAGTAGAGAATTTCAGACAAAGCTTTGGCACATTTTTATTACATTTAAAAATATATAAATATTTATAGAATCACTGGTTGCAATTCAAATAGTACATTAATATTTTCCAACTTTAATGTTGAAATGCAAATAAAACACCCAGAAAACCAATACAAAGGAAATGTATGTCTATTTTGAAACACTATGATTAAAGAAAGGCCAACTGTAGTTAAATTATAGTAAAACTTCCTAATATTGTCATTTCACATATCACGTTGTTTCCATTTCAGACTTCTACAAAAGATTGGCCTTTTTGTTCTAAACCTGATGCATAAACCACATACGCTTTTTTAAAAGAATGTTCTTTTCTCTCATGAAAGCTATGAAGAGGGCCTTGTCAGTGTTTGAAAGCAAGTTAAGTGCCCAAGGAATTGGTCTGGCAGTTTGAAATCGAATCCCTTTTGAGTTTATTTTCCGTGTTCGCTCTATGACCTCTTTCTGTGAATTTACCGTGAAAAAATTCCAACACCTCTGGATATCAGCAGGAACATAGGTAGCAAGAGGATGCGATGACATCATGTGTTAAAGGAAAACTATACCCCCCAAACAATGTAGGTCTCTATAAAAAGATATTACATAAAACAGTTCATATGTAAAATCCTGCTTCATGTAAATAAACCATTTTCATAATAATATACTTTTCTAGTAGTATGTGCCATTGAGTAATCATAAATAGAAAATTTCCATTTTCTTTTTGCTTCCACATTTCTTCCTGTTACAGTTAGAATTGAAGTATTTCTGGTCAGGTGATCTCTGAGGCAGCACAGATAGAGTCACAAAATGGTGGCTCAAGGCAAGAGATGTAAAAGGGCAATATTTATGTAAATATATATTCCAGTTTGGTGAGATTATTTAATATGCCACTTAATATGATATGAACTATCTGTTGCTTAAGTGTTCATTTTGGGGGTATAGTTTTCATTTAATGGGAAAATATAATGCAATGGCATGATCATAACAACTGCTTATTTCTATTAAATGTCAGGAAATTACCATAAGCAATGCAATACATTTAAAAATCCATTAATGATCAAAATAGACTTGGCAAAAAGTCACCAGCAGAAATACTGAGCTACAATCAATCTACTGATGTATTTCAAACTGTAATATTGTTTTATTCTTCTGTTATTTATATTAACAAAAAAATGTTTACACCCAAGCAGCAGATGATAAATCCCCTTTACTTCTTATACCCTAATTAGATGCTCTTAGCTAATAAGGTTCCAGAGTTCCAGAAGTAAGGGGGATTTATCATGTGCTGCTTGTGTGCAATTTTTTCAGAAAAAAGAATTTAGAATTCTTTCGAATTAGTTAGCATTAGGGATGCACCAAATCCAGGATTCGGTTCGGGATTCGGCCAGGATTCAGCCCTTTTCAGCAGGATTCGGATTCGGCCAAATCCTTCGGCCCTGCCAAACTGAATCCGAATCCAAATTTTGAAGTAAGAAATGTTTTCCCCTTCTCACCCCTAATTTGCATATGCAAGATTGGATTCGGGGGTTCGGCCGAATCCAAAATAGTGGATTCGGTGCATCCCTAGTTAGCATAGGTTGAGAACAATGAAGATTTTGGGAGGCATAGCCCCCCCCCAAAAAAAACAACTGCTATATATTCATTTATAATTATAGTTATACGTTTTGGAACACCTTTTATTGGTAGCCCCCCTACCAAAAATGCCCCCCTCAAAGTTAAATACTATTCTATAAACATAAATCTTCAATTCAGCTTTTGTATGTCTATGAAGGCATTTATTTATCCAGGTCATGGTACTGTATATCTAGTAGAACTACATTCAATCATTTACTCCACTTGATGGCATTGGACACATGCAGGCCATAGTTACAACCAGTAGTAGTACTTATCAGGAAGAGTCCAGTTCCCAGAGTACAAGGCACTCGCAGTTGTACTTTACAATGGACACTGGTGGATGACACTTAAGGTAATAAAGCAAAAAGGGGGAAGTTGTGTTCCCCTAAATTGTAGACCATTAGGTGGGGGTGCAAAGACAAAGACAAGAGGTCTTCTGCACTCAACCCAATCACGTAACAAGAGTGCACCGTCCTCCTTCCAAATAAAATCCCTGCGCACATCGATGCTCTTGCCCTTGCTGCCTTCCTCCCCTGTTGCATGCTTGCACTAAGAGAGTACATCAATTTAAAAAAGAAGAGCAAAGGGGAGGGGGCATTTTAATGCTATAGAGGAACCCAACCCTGCAGTCAGGCCCCCTGTACCCAGCCTTCCCCCTGCCATTATCAATGTATTAAGGACGTTAAGACATGTAAGTATAGTTTGCTTTAGTTTATACAGGAGCAATGCCCAGCTCCATGTTGTAGCTACCACCCTTTCCAGCTACAAACAGGTGATTCCAGTGGGAGCTTTAAATTCAAGCAAGTTGCTGGTAAAACTTTGTCCCTGTGTAAATGTATAATGAAGCAGTAGAATTTTTAATGAATCAGATGAAAGTGAGTGTAGGACTGGCCAGAAGAGATACGCAAATTTGTCAGAATGGTGAAAAATTTGTGAAACATGAATTTTGATGCCGGCGAGAATTTCAACGCCCATGAAATTTGAAGTACATTAAAGACAATGGGCGTCCATTTAATTGTCGCTGGCTTCGGAATTGTCACTGGTGTAAAAAAAATCTTCACGTCAAATTTGTGAATTTATACGCCAGTGGCGAAATGCGGAAATTAACTGCGAATTCTCATCTGTCGAATAAATTTGCCCATCATTACTGGCCAGACCAGGAATAAATTTGACATAGACAAACAATTCTTGGGGTTTTTTAAACGCGGAGGGAATTTTTTAGTAGCTTAGTACAAAATATGTCTCAATATTGAAAACTTCTTGTCTTTTTCTGTATGTGAAACTATGGTACTAACCCTTTCCGCTCTATTTGTTGGAGTCTTTGGCTACTCTAATAACTATCCTTAACTTGACTTTTAGCTCCTAGAGCTTCCCTGATACCAGCTGCTCCTACTGTGGTTTCTCACCCCTTGCTAATTACAGAACTGCAAGTTAGCACTTTAACTTGTGTAGGGACCTATAGGATCTATTAGGCTCCTATAGAGTTAATCCCCTACCTTTCCTTAAGTTCTCTTTTCCCTTGTTATTGGGCCAAACCCTTCTAAGTGTAACATCTTCACCTATTGGACAAAGAGTGTAATGACACTCCCCTGCCACACTGCTATATAGTGTAGTGTAGGGAGTGGCCTCTTCCTCTTTGGCTCCTGGTGTCTGTGCTGCTAGTTGTTTCCCATTGAGCCTGGGATCACCAAGGCCCCAGTAAGCCATTTACCCCAAAGGGACCTGTACCTTTGGTGCTGAAGTCGGGAACCAGGCAATCCCGTGAATGAGGAGTAGTTATCATTAGGGAAGATTCTGTAATAGTCTCTCTAGGAGAGACCAGATTTAGGTAGTATGAGCAGTTGTATGCTCCATCAAGGAGAATAGCAGGGAGTAGCCTCCCAAAGGCTTCTAATGTGCCTTTAGTGTAGAGAACTCAGTGATAGGGAATTCAGTTTAGCAGAGCACTGCCTGACCCCTACTTGATTGATCCTGTTTCACACTGGTCGCTGGTCTTTGAGAGTGAGATATTCTGCCTACTATTTGACTATGGGAGTGACATCTGTACATGCTCCATTATCATCTGCTATCCTTCCTCCTCTGTGATATGCTAAGTCCTGCTACAACTCCTGCGTGAGTAAACCTGTGGTCAATTGCCTTTGCATATTTGTGTGGCAATAAACCATCTCACTTGTTTCACTATTTAAGAACCTCCTGGCGTCCAATTAATCTATCTTTAACACTAATTAGCCTGTGGGTTGTAGTTTTATACCATCTTAAAGGGGAAGCTTCCATTTAGCGAAGGCTCCGCCCTGAGTGTAGTTTCACAGTGTAACCCATACTCATACACTAGCTGGGCACCCTTAACCCCAAATTGGCAGGATAGCCCAAAAAAGCATTACATTTTGGCGCCCAATGTGGGGCCCCGCCCCCAATCCAGGCTATATTTGTGTTTTTGCAATTTTTGTGAAATTGTGCTGACAGGCTGCCGCACCCGTTAGGCAATGGGCAGTCCTGCACGCAGCTTTTGGAAAAGAAAATATCTCCCATCCCTATTTCCAGTCTTGTGCTAGGGACTATACAAATAAATTGTATAAAAATACCTCTTTGACATGTGCAGGTACCTGGAAAGTTCTGGAGCTGAGCAGGCTGTATAACTCAGAACAATTGACTTAACCGTGTATCTGTAGAGTGTCAGCAGTATTGAATTTTCTATCTCCCCACCCATGGTTAAGTGAATTGTTCTGAAGAAGCCAAGATATACTGAATTAGATCCAGCTCTTATAACGTCAGGAACTCACTGGTCTAGAATTAGGGACTATTGGCTGCTGGTCCTCCACACTGAGCTACAGGAGGTATTGTGGTCTAATTTTGGCTCCCCCGTCAATTCTGATGCTCGTGTATATTTTGACGCTGGGGTTAAAGACAATCGGCATCCAAATAATGTTGACGCGCAACGGTTTTGATGCAAGTGACTTTTCTGATGTGTGTCCAAATTTTTTTATTCACCGGCGGCGAAATACGGAAATTCAGTAGGTAATTCTGACATATACCCTGCATAGCTTTGGAACCCTTGAGGAAATTATAGAATCAGTACCAGATAACCTGACATTGTAAACTGCATTAAGCTTTGTATTTATAGATTCAAACCTTTTAAACCCACACCCTTTTAAATGTCATGATGTCCTATAGGAGCTATGTTTATCTTTTCCCTGAAGCAATTTCTATAAGATCTACAGGGAAGGCACATTGTAGCATGTTCTGCCCTGCAGCGGTCAGTAGTTTATTGCACATTATTATTTAATACAATCCTAGCTTTGTTCATATATATTGTACTTTAAAATGTTCTTTTTATTTGGAAGACTCGCATGTATTTTACAATTTATTTTTCTTTGACAAAAAAAAGCTTATTTTGGTAATTAAATTGAGTTCTGCACATTATTAAAGGTCTGTTTTGTTTGGGGAGTATTTCTTCCATGGTATTTCTGTTATTAAAAAAAAAGAAAACAGTTTAATGCCAGCAGGTTGAAAATAGTGCACTCAGTGCATCATGATAAAAAGAAGGAATTTAATGTGGATAACAGAGAAATGGAAGCTGCAACTGATATTTCAGATAATTCTTTAGTAAAGAAGCAAGGCACTCGAGCCATTCTACTAGTGCACACCTGCCCCAAAAAGTAACAATAAGAAACAATTACCCGGACCTCCTCCTCATTTGTATTTAAGTCAGAAGAAATTCTGAAAATTAAGGCTAATAGAGTTCTTGGAATTTTCTTTCCAATCACGGAATATCCTATAGACTTAGGATCAACCATTGTGTTTTAAAGTACTACTAGGGCAGTTCCTGATGGAAATTTTAGGAGCAATACTGGATTTCCTTCCCAAAATTGCTCCTGTTTGCATACAATTTAGATGAAGATATCCTCACTTGAATTGCTCCCCTTTCCTGTTTTTACATATCAGAAATACCTGCACTACACTGATACAATAATGGCAAAACTGCATGTAGTTGGGGGTGTGGTCAGTACCTACCAACTCTGCCTTAAAACCTAATGAGCGAGTTATAGCCTAAATCAATAAAAGCAGAAATTGGGGCCTGGTCCTGATGGGTCCCAGAACTCTACATAGTGTTCAAATGAATAGCAGTTTTTTAAGTGTCTAGGGCCAAAATGATTAAAAAGTACTGTATGTTGGTGGAGTATAGGCAATTCTAAGCATGGTGGGGGGGGCTCTTTGTATTATTTAGCCTTTTCTCGAAGAAAGTACAACATGGGCTCACTGAGAACAAGTTGAAAGCTAACTAATATTCATTAAGTGATTTGGCTGAGCAAAAGAAGCATGGTGTGGGGGGGGAGAATGACACAGGGAATGTAAAATAAAAGGGAATGAGGAAGGGAAAGAGGTGAATTGTTAAAGAACAAAGGCTATAAGGAAAAGTGAAGACTTTAACACCCTCTTGGCGACCCCCACTGGTGCCAAGGTTGTACCGTCTTACCAATTACCAATTCAGGTCCTGAGTCCCCTTTTACAAGGTAAAAGGGTACTGGGAAGTTCCTCTCTTCACAGTGCCTCCACCTAATGGAATCTGGGAATACACCTATGGATGGCCCCATTAGGAAAATGGTAATATATACACACAGTGCTGTATAACAATATCAAAGTAAACATTCAGTTTAATCAACTTGCCTTATCCTCTGCAGCTACACTATATCTCCCAGCACTGTCCATAGCGCGAGCACACATTGCATTTAGGAGCTTCAGACCCTCCTGGTATAGCTCCTAGGCTTAAGGCTGCAGCACCCCAGCCATCCAGGGGCTCCTGCCCCTACATCTTTGCAGCAGTCTCTGTCCACCCTCTCTCAGTGAAAGTGAAAGCAGGACTCGCTGTGAGCACATGGCTATCCTATATACCCAAATGTGGTGCAGCAGCGACACCTTGTGACACCCTCCGGTATCTGCCAGACATGCTGCACGGGACAAGGCTCCAGCCCCTCCCAAGCCTCTAAGAGACCCTGTAGCTGCACAGGCAGGGGCTTTCCACCATGTGGTTCAGACCATATTGGGAATTAAACCTAAGGGTCCCTACATATGCATCGGGTTATGTCCATACTCTAAATCTTCTTTCTGCAACAATCTTACTGGAATGTAGAGGGATAATGCAATTTTCCAAATCCATGTTCTGCATTGATTTTACTGGCATGTCAGTGCTTGTTATGAAAGTGTCAAATAGGTGGAGGGCACATGCTAAAGAGGATCCCTTCTGTCCCATATTTAGTTTTATAGACAACAGGTTCATTCAAGCTCATTACCAATAAAGCTTTTAATCAGAAGATTTTTTTTAAATGTCAGTGTATGTTATTTATGTTAAATGAAGGATAAATAACCCCTATCTCCATCTACTTTTTTGCATATGAAGCCATAAATCACTGCTATGTCACTGACCATCTGTAAGTTACTGTTGCTTTTAAAAAAGCCGAAGATTTCAATAATCCAAATAGAAAGTAACCCGTAACATTCTCAAACCTACAGCTGAAAAGATGACACTTGTAACAGGTTCAGTATGGAGAATTAAATAGTAGCACTCCGGCTCATAGCCATTGTTATATTCTTGATGAATCTCTTTCATTTGGAATGCAGACCCAGCAACAGATCATTGTGTCATCAGTTTAGCATGAAGTCTATTTAGCAAATTAAACAAAATGATGTCTAAAGCAGAACTGTTCCCCACTAGTTGTCTGTCCAAGCTCAAATGTTGAATAATTTGTTGCATCAGACAGCAACCTGCCAGCAACAAACATATGGGTTTAATGTAATATAAACACAAATACTAACCAAGGCATATAACACAACAACCATTTAGCTGCCTTGCTAACACAGGAACATAATTATGTCATCAACATACAGCAATAGCCACAAGAATAGCCAAACAAAGACTGGGAATGTAGCCCAGCAAATTCTACTACAAATATGTAAGTAAGAGCTTCTTCTTTAGGACTTAAGTTCTGCATTTATTCAACAGACATACAGTAGTTTATAACTATTGGCAAAGGTGCCAGCAGCAGTACATTGTCCAACACCTTCAAGTTTATTTATTATTATCTATTGCTTTAAAATAAATAAAACTTCTAGGGGCCCATTAACTAACACTAGAATTTCAATGTTTTTCCGCGAATACGGAGTTAAAAAACTTAAATCGAATTTGATTTGAATTCAATTTGAATTTGAGTTTGCGGGTTGCTCCCATTCACCCGAATTTAAATAATTTGATTTTTTTTTAGAAATTTGATTGGTCATTTTTAACTCGAAAATCAAATTTATGGGAGTTTTTATAATCCCTTGATAAATCTGCCCCTAAGTGTAAAAACCACAAAACCATTAAAGCAAAACTTTGCCAGGTAAAGGCTGTTGAGCTCCTATAGAACTCAATGGGAGCTGTGCGGATCCTATTGGACCGTTTTAAATCAATTCGGGATTTTAGAGGTTTTTTGGATATTTTTCAATATATTCAGTCCAAAACTAAAACTGTTAGAGGTCTTTGGGATATTTGTATTTTTTTTAATGCATTGTTTTCCGTTCATACTTTTTTTAATTTGGATCTTTGAATAAACATAATGACATACGTAGTTTTAGAGTTCGTGAATAGTGATGGGCAAATCTTATTCATTTCGCTTCACCAAAAATACGAAAAACTGCAAAAATTCATCAAAATGCATTTAAGTTTATGGGCGTTTTTTTTTCAACGAGAAACAATTTTTTTACCCATTGGAGTCTATGGGTGTCATTTTGCAAGGAAACTCGGTCGAAAAATTTTGCTCATCACTATTAAAATCCAACCTTTGATAAATAGGCCTCCACGAGTAGCGCATGACAAGCCAGTAGGGTAGTTGCTGTTAATGTGCACTATTGTTCTATTTTTCACCCTAGAGAAACACTCACATTCTTTTTTCTGGAAGAGTATGACCATGGAAGGCCATGCAAGTAGACAATGGTGGGCAAACATAGTTATATAGGTAACACACTTGAGTTTTCCACAATTTATTTCTGTATTTTTTTTATAATCCTATAGACTGTGAGACAAGTATGACTGGAAACATTGATTTGTTCTAAAAGTTTGTAGATCACCAAGTCGAACTTTGGTATAATTTTTGTGCATCATTCCAAAACATTTCAATTTGTTTTTCTGCTGCGGTGGGTCAAACACAAAATAATCAATTGTACAATTTCTCAAAATGACATATCTGTAATTGCTTCAAATGCAATGTAAAAAGGTAAATTGTTTATTACTACTTTCTCTTTACTGAAAGCACAAATGTGGCCGTTCATATAACTGAACCTGTACATTTTCTTGTCTAAACATAATTGGCCTTATTTTATGTTTACATCTTTCATTATGCTAGAATAATGTTAGCGTTTCTTAAAAATACTGCTGAAATAAAACTGTGAATGTGGTAGTTATTTTGAAGCTAAGGTAAAGAAAATAAACTATGAAATAGCACTATAATTAAATGTATAAAGTAATAAAATACAAATATTTATATTAAAAAACAAGAATAATTATACAATACATGATGTATAATTTTAAATTAGTTCACAATTAGTACATAATTTTAAGACAAGACAATGACAAGAAAGTCAATCATAGACATTAAATTTAGATACTAATAATGTAATGCATTTTTCTAAATCTTCTGTTAAAAATATAAACTAATAGGAGGTGGTAGATTAAACAGAGTTCAATCTTAGAACTCTATAGGTTTTGGAGATGCATGAATCTAATGACTAAGGGCTGACTCTAATAACTTCTCATAATTGAAATCACCTATGTTATTATTTGACCATTAATATTAAGGCGATGTATGCTGCCAGATATTGTTGTGGTATCAGATTAATTTATTTTATATGGCGTGAAGTCGGGATTCTAGTCGGCATATGGTTGTCTGTAGCTCATTCAGTTTAATGGTCTTCAGTAAAATACTGATCTGTTTAAGCAGGGGTGAGAGGAGGTGTATCCCATCCAGGTAGAGGCATGCATGTTGAGGACTTTCCCTTTGGTACAGGGGTGTCAGAAGATCACCAAGTGGTATATAAGGTGACTGGGCAGTCATGTTAATTCCCTTTGCCACACCTGGTAGTGGATGTTGGAGACGGAGAGTTTTGAGTAAGAGGGACTCCTAAAGAGGTCAAGGAAGAGAACCCCTGTAAATCAGTCATAGCTAGTGGTATGTTAGAGCCATTGTTTATTTACTCAAGGTGCAAAACTTACAGTAATAATACCCTTGGTGGCCCATTTATTAAAGGTTGTATTTTAGTGGTATTAGAGCTTTTTGAAACCATAATTAAACTCCATTTCTCTAAAATCATAAGTGCCATGAAAGTAATTAAAAGATCCAAATAGAAAAAGTATGAATAGAAACAATGCTAAATTCAAGTTTCTTGGATAACACATTTTTGAAAACCTCAGTTTTTTGTGGGGTCTACAATTAATAAATCTCACATTTTTAGAGAAATCTTTTAGTTTTAGAGAAATAATAAAAAAAAATTTGAGGAAAAAAAGCGATTTGGAAAAAATAAAGATCCAAAAATTGTAAATTGGCCCCTTGGTGTGTTTCCAGCAGTGTGGAAGTGAGTAGTAATTGTGTGACATGTGTACCAATGTTGTTACTGTAAGAATTTGTATTTGTCTATATGTATTTTGTGGTCACAGCCTCATTGCACCCCCGCCTAATATTTTTAAAAATTAGTGGTGAGCACAACTTTCCCTTGTTATAGTTATACAGCAGCAGTGACCAGCTCCATGTTGTAGCTCCCACCCTTCCCAGCTATAGTCAGGTGATCCCACGGGTGTCTAATAAAAGGGCAGCCAAGTTTGGGAGTTTTACTTTGAAAGCAGGAGGTAAGTTGCAGGTAAAACTTAGTCCCTTTGTAAAATGTAAAATGAAGCAATTGAATTCTTAATGAATCAGATTAAAATTGAGCGTAGGACTGGCCAGATATGGGATGACTTTGACGTAGTTGGACAGCTTAAATATATTGCAATATATGGACAAACAATCCCTGTTTTGTTTAAAGGGTAAGGCATTTTTCAGTAACAGTATGCACAACATGTCTCTGTCTTAAATATATTGATAATGGGTTGAGTGCATATATATATATAGGTGCAAATTCACTAAGCGCCGAAGTGCCGAACGCTAGCGTTAATTCGCTAGCATTTGTCATTTTTCGTTACTGCGCAAATTCACTAACGAACGCTGGCGTAGTTTCTCTAGTGTTACTTCGCACCCTCACGCCAGGCGAATTTTCGCTAGCGACGTAACTACGCAAATTCACTAACTTGCGCAGTGTACTGAACGATACCTTTTATGCTAGACTTCCTTCGCCACCTCAGACCTGGCGAAGCGCAATAGAGTAGATAGGGATTGTTTCAAAAAAAGTCCAAATTTTTTCTAAGTCCCAAAAAACGCTGGCGTGTTTTCTACATGATGGGTGATAGGCTGAAAAAGATCGAAAATATTTTTGGGGCTCCCCTCCTTCCCCCCTACATTTCCTGACTCATGGCAACTTACCTAGACAGTGGGCACATGTGTAGGGCAAAATAAAAATTTTATTTGCTGATTTGAAGGTTTTCTAGGCATTTGAAGTGGTGATACGTGTTCCTCCATTGAAATTTGAATTTTGCACCGTATGCAAATGAACCATCGCTAGCGAAATTTTGCTTCGCTTGGCGAATTAACGCTAGCGCAACTTCGAAAACTTACGCTACCCCTGTGCGCAACTTCGGATTTTAGTGAATTTGCGGAGCGCTGGTGAAAATACGCCTGGCGAAGTGTGGCGAAGTGCGGCGAAGTGCGACGAAGTTGCGCCTGCCAATATATATATATATATATATATATATATATATATATATATATACAGTGAGTTTAGAAATTTGTAAATTTGTACAGTGAGTTTAGAAATTTAAAACTCTGGACTATGACCTATTGCTTCCTGTTTATTAATCTGTATATATCCTTACTGAGTCTTAAATTATGAATTCACATATTCAACACGTTCCATGGAAAAAAATCCTTCAAAGCCCTTGAACATAACACCTAAAATAAACCAATTCGTTCAATGTGACTTCCACTAAAAACAAAGTTAGAAAGCAGGAATAATGCAAAATCAGGTGCATTATTTGTAATATGGTTGTGATTAATAGCAAGTCAGAAACTATGTAGGAAATTAAATGATTGCTTCAGATTTATCAAGCATACAAGATAACTTGTATTTTCTCACCATATTGAGGAGTGACTGCAGAACTAATAGTAACATTACAAGAATGGACTTCATCCAAATTCCTTATGAAACCGGCGTTTTAGAAATAAAATGGCAGCCCATTGATTTGAGTTGACAGTTCATCAAGACCTGAAGCTCTGAGCTTCTAAAAAAATAGGTTTCATCAAAGTAAACTTTCAGCAGTTTCTTTAACCAGTATCTTTAACCACTTTTAACAAGATGATTCTTAAAAATGATGCCATCGGGCAAAAGATCCCTAAAGTTAACTTATGCATACAAGACCTAGGGGGGTTATTTACTAAACTCTGAATCCAAAAATCCCGAAAAAATTTTGATTTTATTTTTTATGAAATTGGAATTTTTAAAAAATCATGAATTTTTCGTAATTTATTAAACCCAGAGGATGCAAAAGTCAGAATCAGAAAATCTGGCATCTCAGACCTGTTGAGGTTGCATATAAGTCAATGGGAGAAGTCCCAATGATTTTTTGATGTGTGCTCGGTTTCCTGCAATACCCCGAAGTTTTCAGAGTTTTAGTGCAAAAAAGCATAAGAAATCGGAGGTTTTCGGGTGAAAAATCAGAAAAATTGTGAAAATCAGATTTTTTCACAGCAAAGTAAATTTTCAGGGAAAATGTAATAATAAATAAGCATAAAATACCAGAGCGGATTTGATCAGATTATGTAGAATATGAGCTAAAAATCAGATTATGATAAATAACCCCCTAAAGTTGAGTGAGAAACAAGGGCAAAAACAGAAGATGGTTTTTGGTTTCCTTCACAAAAAAACTACTACATCCAAAGCAAAAAAAAAAGCTAAAAAAATATAAGTGAGAAGCTTCAGAATGTTTGTGACTTTCCTGATTTAAAAGGAAAGATTATGAGAAATTGATGACACGGTTAATATCCTGTTAACAGGAGTTCAGATCTACTGATTCAGGCCTGCTCAGATGTAAACCACTCATTTTATTTAGGAATAACCATGCTGTATCTGAACT
This sequence comes from Xenopus petersii, assembly GCA_038501925.1. Taxonomy (NCBI): domain Eukaryota; kingdom Metazoa; phylum Chordata; class Amphibia; order Anura; family Pipidae; genus Xenopus; species Xenopus petersii. Next base: position 153,190,450 of record CM076678.1, read on the forward strand.
GTTGCACTTATAGATACAAGCATTATACCATTCCCAATCGAAAAATGATAAACAGGTCATGGTTTTTGTGAATGTATTTGGAGGTTGAATCAAACAGAAATACAAAAAAAATGTTTTTTAATAGCAAACGATTCAAATGATTAATTTTAAATCTTCAGAGGTCAACTTAACAAGCAATAAGATATTTTGGAAAAGCACTTGTGATATCCATCATTAGCAACTGAAAAATAATATCCATGAACATGAATCCCTTAAAGATCTTAAAATGTGAACCTAATTTAAGAATGCTTCAGGGGTAAACACAATAAGGTCATTAGATATTCACTAATGTACTGTTGTGCTAAATTGTATCATTCTGCTAATGTTTCAACAGGCTTGCAAGTAACATTAATTGGTTGGAGACAGGAATATTAATTGGTATACAATTGGGAAACTCAACATTGTTTGCACTGCCAAAGTTAAATTAAGGGGCAGATTTATCAAGGGTCGAATTTCGAGGTGATGGGAGTTTTTTTTTAAAAAAAGATCAACTGAAATTTATAAAAAGAACTTTGAGTGAATAGGCTGTATTCAATTGTTCGAATCGAATTTGGATCGTATTCGATTCAAAGTTTTTTCTAAAAAAAAGTCCACCAAATGAATCCAAATAGGTTGTAGGAGGTCCCCATAGACTAAACAACAGTTTGGCAGGTTTTAGATGATAAATAGTTAAAGTGAAATTTTTAAAGAGACAGTACAAGATAAATTTAGATATTCAAATTTTTGATTTTTTTTTTCAAATTCTGGAGTATTCCCTAGTCGAAGTACTCTAAAATTACCTCTAAATTCAAATTTAAAAATTTGATTTTTCAATTTGACCCTTGCTAAATCTGCCCCTAAGTGAGAGCTCCTCTCTAGTATGTTTTCTCATTGTTTGACATAGTCATATACATTGAGATAGTTTTACATCATAAACCTCTTACTTCTGTTATCCTTGTTTGTTATTATATTTATGTTTATTATACAGGTACCGGACCTGTTATCCAGAATGTTTTGGATCTTGAGTTTTTGGGATCATGGATTTTTCTATTTATCAAGAGATAAATGGAAAGATCCTAGGGTCTATGGAGTCCATGGGAGAAGGCCTTCCCATAATTTTGAGCTTTCTGGATAACTGTTTTCCAGTAAATGGATCACATACCTGTACTACTATTATTATAAAACATTTCACAACTTGCTGTTTCTGTAAATATAAAGTTGACTTTCATATTTATTTTAGGTGGTTTCTTTTGCCTTTGATCTTACTCTACCGGTTACTGAATTTTTCTAGTCTAAGGAGCAATGGGGCTCATTTATAAACACTGGGCAAATTTGCACCTGGGCAGTAACCCATAGCAACCAATCAGTGGGTGGCTTTTTTCAACCAGCTGCAGGTTGCCATGGGTTACTGCCCAGGTACAAATTTGCCCAGTGTTTATAAATGAGCCCCGCTGTTTCTTATTATTTGACTGATATATTGATTTAAATATTCAGTATTTGAAAGAAAAGACTCAATGACATTCCATAGCATTTCTATCTTCTGTATTTTATTTTAGGGTAGGGGACCTCATTCTCATTTTACCTCTTTAAACAAACGTATTATTTAATAATAATAATTTTATCCTTTTATGTAATTTTATCTACCAAGACAAATTATTAATTTTACTCAGGAATCATGTAATTTTTTTGATGGACAGAAAATAGAAAGGGGCGCTTTTTCTGTTTTTCCTCACAACACAAAATTCTAGCCCTGAGTCACCAAAAGCAAATTTGTATTAGGTAAAAAACCCACTTATCTCCTACCTTTGTATAGATGGATGAATCAATGGACAGATGATAAGTATAGGGTTTATTTCGGCTCAATAACTGCCTTCCTGGACTAGTACCAGTAGAACACGGTTATGCTGGACTCTCTCACCCAGAATGCCTTCACAAAGTGGAAAAGGAAGATAAGGGTGTTGTCCAACTACACATCTCTTGCTGCTGTACAGTAAAAATAAAGACAGAGGGTGCTAGAGGTTCTTTCAAACAACAAAATAAAAGGTTTTATTGAACATCCACATGGTTTACTCACAGCACAGTTTCTAAGAGGCAAGTGGTAGAGGCAACATCGCATGTAGAGTGTAACACAGGCTGATATTCCCCTACAGACAAACTTGGCAAGAATCTCAATGGGAAACCTTTACTACAGTCAATATGGCCTGAGAGAGATACCTCCAAACTGCCACTCCTATGTTTGAGATCAAAACTGCTCTTTTTAGCTGAACCCGAACTGACTTACACTCCTAATGTTATGGGAGCTACACCATCCACTATCTAATGCCTTACAGGGCCCTGTACACTGACTTTAACTGGGCCCATGCACAGGCCCAAAGCAGACATCCACTGTGTTCCTAAGATGGAAGGCAAAGAGGAAGTGCCACTCCTTCCCCAGCACTATACCAAAATGAGGCAGGAAGTGGTCACCCTACCTGCTAGCCAATAACAGTCAAATTTGAGTTGATTAAAGTCAATGGGCATCTGTTAATGGTCACCTGCATCCAAATTCTTGACAGAATCAACGCCAGCGTCAAAAGAACTTTTTCCACATTTTTCAGCGAAATGTGGAAATTTGACGCTAATTCATGCCTGCCGAATAAATTCGCCTGTCACTAAAGGCAACTAGGGTTGCCACCTTTTTAAAAACCTTTTACCAGCTGCTGGGGGGCGGAGACACAAAGGTGCGGGCTGTGACGTCAAAAGGGGCGGGGCCACGACATGGACACCACGCTAGAAGAAGTAAGAGAAAAGGTAAGTTTCAGGGGATGTTCCAGGGGATTGGGGGCAGGCGGAGGGCTCCTTTTAATCGTTAGTGATGTAGCGAACTGGCGATTTGATGTTCGCGAACGCCGTTCGCGAACACCGGCAAAAAAGCGAACAGTTCGCGAACAGTTCGCGAACTTCGAACGCTCGATAAAATCGTTCGATCGAACGATCGAAGGATTTTATTCGTACGATCGAACGATTTTCGTTCGAATCGAACGATCGAAGCTATTCGATCGAATGATTTTAATTCAATCGAATGCTTATAATCGTTCGAACGAATGGAAATCGTTCGATTTTAGCGATCGAACGGTCGAATGGTCGAATGGTCGAACGAAATTTTACTTCGAATCGAACGCGAACACCAATTGGCGAACGTCGCGCGACGTTCGCGAACATTCGGCGGACGCGAACAGTCGAAGTTCGCGCGAACTAGTTCGCCGGCGAACAGTTCGCTACATCCCTATTAATCGTATTACAAATTTACCGGCAGCTACATTGCCAGTAAATTTGTAATACCGGCCCCGGCCTTGGCAGGTATTTTACCGCCTAGGCCGGTAAAATACCGGCCGGGTGGCAACCTTAAAGGCAACTGAACCTGTAGAGATTTAAAGCCATCTGGGCTATATAACCTTTGAGTCCCTTCATTAATCACTTTATTATATTCTGACAAACTAAGAGACCCATTTATCAATGTTCTTATTTTAGTGATTTTAGAGGTTTTTGAAACCATGAATAAACTCATTTTCTCTAAAACCACCAATGTCATGGAATTTATTAAAAGATCCCAATTTAAAAGCCCTCTGAACAATGCGCCAAAAATGTGATAACCTCAAAAACTGTAAAAGATTTTGTTTTTCAGACACTTAGGGGCCAATTCACTATGGGTCGAATATCGAGGGTTAATTAACCCTCGATATTCGACTAGGAATTAAAATCCTTCGACTTCGAATATCGAAGTCGAAGGATTTAGCGCAGATAGTTCGATCGAATGTTCAAAGGATTATTCCTTCGATCGAACGATAAAACGTTTCGAAGGATTTTAATCCAATGATCGAAGGCACCTTCCCCATAGGCTAACATTGACTTCGGTAGCTTTTAGATGGCGAACTAGGGGGTCAAAGTTTTTTTTAAAGAGACAGTACTTAGACTATCGAATGGTCGAATAGTCGAACGATTTTTACTTCAAATAGTTCGATTCAAAGTGTAGTCGTAGTCGATGGTCGAAGTATCCCATTCGATGGTCGAAGTAGCCCAAAAAAAACGTTGAAATTCGAAGTTTTTTACCTTCGAATCCTTCACTCGAAGTTAGTGAATCGGCCCCTAACTAGTGGAAAAAAAATCCTAATGGCTAAAAAAAGGTCCAATAGGATCAGCACAACTGCAATTGACTTATATAGGACCTTGACTGCTATTACTTGCCAAAATTTTGAATTAGAGTTTTTTGTGTTTTTTTTTACACTTCATTAATCTCAAAAGTATTAGAGAAAAAAATTGAGAAAACAGAAATCTATTAAAATAGAAATTCTAATGTAAGCAAATAGGCCCCTTAGACATTAACACAGCTAACAACAATGACTTTTCAGTGATGATACTTTTCTCTATTTACAGACTACACTGGGAGGATAAACAACTAGAATTTTGAGTTGTACTTAGGACCTCACACATATATTTGCCATATTTTCCTCTGGTTTCTCTGTGGAGTTCAGATGGCTTTTAACAGAGATGTACCAGGCAGGTGTATTATTTTCAAGGAATCACTAAGAGCGTATCTTCAATCAATGCTTTCAGACCAGATAAATGATAAAGATTTACTGGAATACGAAGTGCATCTACAACAGGCTGAATCATTGGTTTAAATGTATGCATTCCAAACAGACAATCTATAAAGAAACTCAGAGACAGCAGTCTTGGCTTCTGTCTATCCGTTTGCACTTTCTAAATGTGAAACCTTTAACCTGATTGCAATAGTCACATTCATTGAGCAACACATTTTAAAGCCTTTCCAGATGCCATATTTACACATTTACAAGACTCATCAAGACCGATACTTTCTAAATTGTACAAAGTGCGGAATTTTCCTTCCATTTATTCCCTTCTACTAATTGCTCTATCCTATGTTGAAAGGGAAAATATATCCATGAACATTGCAGGCTTTTATTAAAATATATATCACATAAAATAGTATGTGCCTTTGGACATATAGAAAATGTCTTGTATAAGGCACCACATTCACACACAAACCAAGGACAAACACACATACTAGATAACATCAACCATTTATTTGCAGCAAATTTCCGCATTTTGGCCTAAGTGAATTAATGCGCGAAACTGCGGAGATGATTTGCGGCAAAAAATCTGCTGCGTCTCCAAAAACAATGTCGTGCGGCAAAATTGTTGAACACAGTAAAATTGGTGCGCGTCAAAATTATTCGGATGCCCATTTACTTTAATGAATTTGGACCAAATAGTCACGCTCATACAAATTGATGTGTGTCAAAATTAATGTGAGACCCATAGACTTCAATGCGTTTGGCACATTTTTTGACCTTTCGGAAAAAATGTTGCCGTTTCGATAATTTATTCACCGGCGGCGAAACACAGAAATTTGCCGCAAATTTACGCCTGCCGAATAAATTCGCCCATCCTTAAAGGCAACTGAACCTTTAGAGATTTAAAACCATCTGAACTATATAACCTTCGGGTCCCTACATGAATCACTTTATTACTAATACTAATTGACTGGATTTCTCTCAAATAACTACCAGTACAGTCATCAGGGACCAAAGGAGTAATTTACAACCTGGGGAAGAGTAAGTACAAGAGCACGCCACTTAGCGCTCATTCAAAGGGGTGGTTCACCATTAAGTTAAGTTTTAGTATGTTACAGACTAGGCAATTCTTAAAACTTTTCAATTGGCTTTCATTTTTCTTTTTTTCTTTTTTTTTTATAGTTTTTGAATTTTTTGCTTTCTAAATGTTTCCAGCTTCCAAAATGCTCTGTAAGGCTACAGATGTATTATCATTGATCCTTTTAATTAATCATCATTCTATTCAGGCCTCTCCTATTTATATTCCAGTTTTTCATTCATATGAATTAATAAAAAATTAAAATGAATTGGACATTGTCTCAGATTATCACTCTATGGCGCAAATTCACTAAGCCGCGAAGCGCCGAACGCTAGCGTTAATTCGCTAGCATTTGGCATTTTTGCTACTGCGCAAATTCATGAACGCTGGCGTAGTTTTGCTAGTGTGACTTCGCACGCTTACGCCAGGCAAATTTTCGTTAGCGACGAAACTACGCAAATTCACTATCTTGCGCAGTGTACTGAACGCTACCTTTTACGCTAGACTTCCTTCGCCACCTCAGACCTGGCGAAGCGCAATAGAGTAGATAGGGATTGTTTCCAAAAAAGTCAAAATTTTTTCTAAGTCCCAAAAAACTCTGGCGTGTTTTCTACATGATGGGTGATAGGCTGAAAAAGATCGAAAAAATTTTTGGGGCTCCCCTCCTTCCCCCCTACATTTCCTGACTCATGGCAACTTACCTAGACAGTGGGCACATGTGTAGGGCAAAATAAAATTTATATTTGCAGATTTGAAGGTTTTCTTGGCATTTGAAGTGCTGATACGTGTTCCTCCATTGAAATTTCGCGCCGTATGCAAATTAGCCTTTGCTAGCGTAAGTTCGCTTTACATAGCGAATCAACGCTAGCGCAACTTCGCAACCTTACGCTACCCCTGAGTGCAACTTTGGATTTTAGTGAATTTGCGGAGCGCTGGCGAAACTACGCCTGGCGAAGTGCGGCGAAGCTCGGCGAAGTTGCGCCTGGCGCAACTTCGCATATTAGTGAATTTGCCCCCAAATCTCACACTGAGGGTCTCACACTTATATAATCTCACACTTATATACAACCTGCCGAGGTTGTATATATGTCAATAGGAGAGGTCCCTATCCTATTTGGAAGTTTCTGTGGTCTGTGCAGGAATTAGCACAAAAATCCAACTATTTCTGGGTTTTCCAAAAAATACCAGATAGATTAAATTGTGTTTTTTAATGATAAATAAGGTCCAATCGTGGATTCCAGTTTGGTCAGACTTTTTTTATTTAAATACTCATACAAATTCAGATTTTGATTAATAAGACCCTCAGTGTGAGATATAGAGTGATAATCTAAGACAATAATAATCTGAGACCTCTCCCACTGACTTATATACAACCTCGGCAGGTTGTGGAGAATGGGAGAGGTCCCTACTCCTGAGATGAAGTATTTTTGGATTCAGACTTTTTCCATCCATGGGGTATAATAAATCTTGAAAGATTTTAGTTATTTTCCCACTTAAAATTCGGATTTTATAGTTTAATTTTTTTTGGATTCTGACCAATAACCAATAACTTATAGAAGAGCATTCAGTGTTGAGTGTAGTGAGAAGTTGACTTACCAAGGAAGATGGGGGGGGGGGGGTCCAGGTGCTCAAGCCCCAGATTGGAGGCAAATAATATGCTAGTAAATAATATAAGGGTGGCACAAACCAGGCCACACTCCTTAAGTTGATATAGTTAAAAAGTGCTTATTTAGCAAAAACAAATCTCAGCAAAGCCTTACACGTTTCATGCCTCGTGGACATTTAGTCATAGGCTCAAGTACCTTAGTGACTAAGTGCCCACAAAGTGCAAAAGAAGGGCCTTTTTTTGCACTATACACACTGTGTGGGGCATTGCCACCTAAGTGACTAAGTGCCCGCAAGGCACGAAATGCATTAGGCTTTGCTGAGATTTTTTTTGCTAAGTAAACACTTTTTAACTACATCAACTTAAGGAGTGTGGTCTGATTTGTGCCAGTCAATTATTATTTACTTTAATTTGTCCCCCTTGGGGTTGTTGCTCTCTGCACAGAGCACTAAATTGAATATCTGGTGTCTGTAGAGGCAGCCCAGCCCTCTCCTTATGGGCAGGAGGTAAGTACAGGGCCCATGCGGGCTACCCCTCTTTGTATTCCCTAACTTGCCAATGGAAATTATGCAAAAGTAAAGGCCCCCATACACCGCCGATAAAAGCTGCCGACAGATTGCATCTATGCGTGTCTCCATTATGGGGCCCTAGGGCCCACGATCGGATCAGCCCGATATCACCCACCTCAATGTGGGCATATTGGTGAGAGATCCACTCGTTTGGTAAAGATGTGGCCATCTTTAGTAGCAAGTAGGGAGCGAGAGGATGCCTATGCGCCTTCCCCGCCCACCCCTTTAGAATCAAGGGCGCCTTAAAGTTGGCAATACTCAATACTAAGTGCAGTACATAGGTCTCTGTGCCCCAAAAAAGAGAGCAGATACCTGCAACAATTTTTATTAAGCCCCATGCAGTGGTCAAAGTGCAAAAGAAGGGCTTCCTGTTGCATTATACACGCTGCGTGGGGCATTACCAGTGCACCTTTTAGTCTTTCCTTAGGAAAGAAATGCAGATGCTGTAGTTGTTTTTGTTAAAGAGCTGTTTATTGTTCTATTCACTTACAGACAAGTCATAATCAATGAAGCCCTAACAACTAATCCATTACGATCCATAATAACAGACACAAGTACGATTGTTGGATGTCAAGATGAAGATTTCTTGCCATGTATTTAAGAGTAATTGATTATTCTTCCTTTAAATGTAATAACAGGTCCTCGTGTTGCACCTGCAGACTCAGATGGCAAAATCATTGCTTGTTTATATGCGGCATGAGAAACCGAAAGAGAAAATGTATTTATTGTTATGGTCCTTGTTTTTGTTATTTTAATATTTCTTTCAATAAAAAATTGCTTACTACTGATTAATAATCATATTACATATTAATATAACCAATATATTACACAGAGTTCAATTTTCATTAATGCAGCTCAGTGCCATTGTGGCGTACAATCTACTTTCTTCTACCTCCCTCCATGTCAGTACAGATGGGCATTGCCCCTCCCAGACCTGGAGGTAGGACCTATAACATAGCCAATCAAAATTAATCAGGAGCTATAAGACCACATGACTTCCTCCTCACCACAGTTATTTTTTGTCCTACTGGACAGGGAAGTAGGATCTCCCTCCAAATTTTTTTTACTGAATTTTGAGAGAAATCAAACACAGTTTTTGTTTTTTATTTTTGTATTTTTTGTTTATTTTTTTACCTCTGTGTGGACACAGAGGGAGGATTCCCTGGTAATGGAGATGAATTTACCTGATGCCTCAAGACACATAATCTGTAAATTATCGCTTATTGGGAAGAAGTGCAGGTGTGGGCATACCCATGGTCCCAGCCTTGTGGTAAAATAGCCCCCCTGTTATATGCCCAGCGAGGCACAAGATTCAGTGCTTTTTGGGAACAGACACAGGTATGGGCTTCCCACATTGTTACCTGTGAGCTTTTTGGACTCCCCTTTTCTTTTGAGTTACGTGAGGCTTTACAGAACTTTACAGAACTCCTGCAAAAGGGCCATGGGTATGCATATAGGCCTGTTTATAACAGCCTGAAGCTGGTGAGTAGGATTCTTCACTATCCACTGTGTGTTTTAAAAATGCTCAGTGCTCAGTGCACTGGGAGGTCTGCATGCTAATTACCTAATTATGTCCCTCAGCTGAGCGTTATCAGGGCTTTGGCTGGAGTTTCCATCCAGCTAATTAGTCACTATCTGATAAGGTGCAGTTGTGCCTTTCGGCCCCGTTGCTATTGCTGTTGAATATTTTTTAAGCTTTGTGTGGATGACCCTGCATCCTATGTGCTGACACAGAAGTTATATGGGCTCATGTTACTAAGGCACTTCCAGGAATGGCTAGAGGTTGCACTGCTCATGTAGTATGGCATCTCCTTCCTTTCTTATGAGTTTGCTCTTAACAAGCAGTGTTCCACATGTCTAGATATTCTTGCTGACAAGTCTGAGCTATATGGTAAGCTGCCTGTGTTCCTCTGACTTCTTGTATTATCTGAAGTCTTATGTTGTGAGCTGTGCAAAATGCAGTATTGGCTCTTATTCCAAAAGGTACTTTCAGCACTGGCTGGTGAATCTCTCTGCTGAAGCAGTGTGGTACCTGAATCCGGTGAGTATGATTTTTCAGTATCCACGGTGTGTTTGAAACATTCATTACATTGGGAAGTCTGCATGTTAATAAGATAATTATGTCCCTTAGCTGAAGTCTTATGTTGTGAGCTGGAGTCCTCTGTGCAAAATGCAGTATTGGCTCTTGTTACACAAGGTACTTTCAGTACTGGCTGGTGAATCCCTCTGCTGAAGTAGTGTGGAACCTGAATCCAGTGAGTTTCATTTCTCAGTATCCACTGTGTGTTTAAAACATTTATTTCACTGGGAAGTCTGCATAGGCTAATTATGTCCCTCAGCTGAAAGCTATCAGGGTTCTAGCTGAAGTTTCCATCCTGCGGACTAGTCATTGCTGTCAGGTAAGGTGCAGATACTCATCTGGGCCTTTTTGCTACTTTTGTTTCTATTGTCCTCTGTGCAGACACAGAGGTTATATTTGCCTTTTATAACACAGGGTGCTTGCAGGGTTGGCTGGAGTCTTGCACTGCTGAAGCAGTATGGTAGCCCCTTCCTTCCCTAAATGAGTCTGCTCAGTGCCGTAACCTGATGTCATTGGGCCCCACAGCAAATTCATTTTAGGGGCCCTAACATATCCAGAGGTTATGCTGTTTTACCAATAGATATTGAAATTGCTCTTTATTTGGGCCTCATGAGGTCCCTTTACCTTTTGGGCCCATCTGCAGCCACAGGGTCTACTTCCTCTGTAGTTACGCCCCTGTGTCTGCACCTAAGAAGCAGCCTACCACCAAGGATCTGACTGGATTATTCCTACTGCCTAGCGCACATTTTCTTACATGCATTGTTTTTGGTCTTGTATGCCACTGCTTATTATCAATAAGGCTGGCTTGTGGACCAGGATTTTGCAAGTTCAACAACTGGCTTGTGCTCCATTATTGCATGTGTAGAAATTGACTTTTGTGTCAGGTGCCAGTGCAGTTGGTGACCTTGTCTCCAAGGGTGGCATTCACAATAGCTGGCTTATGTACTATTGCTTGTGTTTTAGAGTTCCACTCTGGTGTTTTGCATACACTGCAGCTGATGGGCATCTTGGCCTGCTAGTGTGTCACATCTATGTTGGAATACTTAATAGCTGGCTGATCCACCACTGGTTTGCATATATGGTGGCTGGCTCATTGCCAGTGGATTGTGCATCATTGCTGGTTGGTACCAGTGTTTGTAGGCTATAAGCTTCTGGCATGCTTGATTTTGGATTGTGACCCCAACTGTTTGCTGGTTCAATAGCCTATTAGATTCAGTAGCTTCTATGTATGGTCACAGGTTTGGTTCAGTTTTTGCATAAACTGTAGCATTGTGCAGCTTGAGATGTAGTGGCCTTGGCTTTTGTGGGTGTTTCTAGAACAGTAATTGGCTTGGGTCCCATTTGCTTGCTTGTGTAGCAGTTGGCTGGGGCAACAGAATATTTTACTGGTAGATGGCCTTAAGTCACATTTGGCTGGTCCAGCAGCTTATCATTGTGCAGTTTAGATTTGGTGGTTGGTGGAACTACTGGGCTGTACCAGCATGGCTCTACAATGGTTACAATGATATGCTGATTCAGGATAACCCAGAGTTGGTGTTCATCTAGTTAAGTCTTCATTAGGTATTATTAGCATGGAGTTGGTGGATCTTGGGCTGATCTCCGATGTGGAGATGACTCCGGTCAGCACTGGTGTGAGCTGCTTCCATTAAGCTGCAGGACTAGGCTTTTGTGGGCCAAGTCTTGTTAGGTCCACTCGCTATTGCTGAGGATCATGCATTTCTCCAGCACTGATGATAGATGCATCCAAGTTGTGTTTAGTTTCTGATCTGATTGGTTTCCTGGTGGTTTCTGGGGTGTTTTAGTTCTGAGATGGCCGTTGCCATCATTCTGGTTATGTCCTAGGGAACCTTTTGTTTTAACAGTTGCAGGATTTTTGTTCTTTCATCAGACACACTACCAATGACCTGCAAGCTTATATAATTTATCTCCCATGATATTTTAAATATACATGCTGTCTCTGGGTCAACTAGAAAACATGGCCTCAGTTACTACTGCTATACTGAAGACATTCAGCCCCTATCTGTCCATTTCAAAAGACAACCTGAATCCTATGAATGTCAGAAATGCATGCTTGGGTGAGCTACAGGAATGGACAAATACTAAATGCTTAAAGAAAACTAAACCCCCATCCCTGAGATATAACAGGCCCCTTAACTGTCCTCGATCTGCCCCCTTTACCTCTCCCTCCCAACACAGTATATTACCTATATTAGCTCTCTTATTGGGAATCCTGAGCGCTAGAAGCAGAGCAGAACTGCGGGGTCCCTTGTGCCATCTTCTGTCCGTTCGTATCCACTTCTGGTCTGTACGCCGACACAGACCGTGGAGACGCATGCACAATTGGGGCGAGTCAGGAATCCGCTGCAAATGAGCATGTGCCTGCAGGCTCTGTGACGGCGAACAGTGACTAAGAATGGACTGAAGATGGCACCCAAATAGAGAATAGGAATTCCCAAAAGGAGCGCCAATACAGGTAGTACACTGTGTGGGGAAGGAGAGGTAAAAGGGCCAGATCAAGGACAGTTGCGGGGGCTTTTAAGACTAATATCAGAGGTTCTTATGGAAGGTCCCTTCCAAGGTCTGTTACCAACCATTAAAACATGAGGGTACCATTTTTTTCTATTTCTGGCAGTTACACTTGACAGTGAGCTACACCTAAAGCATCAAGTAAGATCAGTAAGTAAAGCCTCCTTTTTTCACCTGATGAAAATATACAGAATTAAACATCTAATACCACCAGATTCCTTACCAAATTATATACATCTGTGTTGACATGTCTAGACTACTGCAACTCAATGACCATAGGCCTGCTGGTCAAAGAGTCACACCTGCTTCACATGGTACAAAATGTTGCTGGCAGCCTATTTCCTGACCAGCTACGCGTAACCCATATCACTCCTGTCCTCCTCTCTCTACACTGGCTCCCTGTACTACATTGCATTGATTATAAGATTGGCCTCTCAGCATGTAAAGCTCTTCACTAGCAGGAGCCAAGTCTCCCACACTTGATCTAAGATCAAAAACAGAGTTGTCACCTCCAGGATTCACTAAACTACTGGGGCTTTTAGATTTACTGCACTGAATTTTTTGGAATTCACTGCCACATTCTAACAGAGATGCACCCTCACAATTACAGGAATTATTTAAAAAAAAGTCCTAAAACTTTCCTATTTACAGTTGCTTTTAAAAAATATATCCCTTGTAATATAAAAAATAATAATTGTTTATATATATATTGTACTTAATCCCAACTAAGATATAATTAATCTGTATTGGAAGCAAAACCAGCCTATTGGGTTTATTTAATGTTTACATGATTTTCTAGTAGACTTAAGGTATGAAGATCCAAATTATGGAAAGATCACTTACCTGGAAAACCCCAGGTCCTGAGCATTCTGGATAACAGGTCCCATACCTGTATTGAGTTAATATTGAAAAAAGTGCTATATTAATTACTATTATGATTAATCACAGAGCACATGTATCCACTAACTTGGCTTTTAGGGGACCCCTTTGATAGTAGTATTTTTAAGTCATTTTCTGTGAGGTTGGGACCCAAGGATCTCTTAGGTTAAAATCCAAGGCCAATTTTCCTTTTCACTGATTTTATTTTACATATTTTTAAGAAAAAAGTCATGAATGGGAACGGCATATTTGTTCTGTGCACTTATGTGTTTCTACTGCCGTGCTTGCTTAAATTATTAACTGGATTTCCTTTGAAACAATGAGGCTGCATTTCCTCGTCTGGATATTTTGTTCTTCTTAGTGTCGGCAATATCTGAATTTTCTCTGAATTATGTGATTAAAAAGGGAACAGAATGTTTCAGCACAATGGAAATGAAATAGACTACCTGAGTAAGAGCATTTGTTAAAACTATTAACTCAAATGTGCTAAGAAGCCGGATCAAAGGAAGGCTGATGTAAATTTCCCCCTTTTAACCATGACAAATACTTTCAGGATCTGCACCTTCAGGGCTAATCAGCTATTTAAAGAAGGGATTTATTAAGAGAGGAGCTCCTTCCCTTCTCTGCCTGGAATAAATAAGCCAAGGCTGGAGTAACAAATGCTGATAATTAGTGAATAATTAAGTCATTGTATAATTGTGGCATATTTGGTCGAAAGAAGAAAGAGAGAAACAGTCTTTTGAATTTTAAAATATAATCCTTTATGATTTACTGAACCCTCACACCAGTTAATTGTGTTATTTGAACATGAATATGCTGCATGCGCCAAACCAACTGTGATACCGTTCAAAACTCACTCCGCTTCATCTTCATATAGATTCTCTAATGTTGCCAATCTGGAAAAAAGAGTGGGCTCGTGACATCAGAGGGTGTCTAGTAATGTTGCAGGCCGTGCCCAGTGATGTTAGTAACATTGGAGGCTTATTCGGTGACATTAGAGGCGTATTTGGTGACATTAGGGGCATATCTGCTGACGTCACTCCTGCACCGTTTGTAAAATTTTGCAGAATCTTTTTGAACTGGGCAGCCCTTTTAAAAGCTGCACCCTTATGGCTTAAGATGGGCCCCAGGAGGTATAGGGGCCCCACGAGACCCTAATTCATATACAATTTCAATAAATATTGGTGCAAAGTGAAGGAAGAAGGTATTTACTTGTTTCATGCTATACACACAGCACTGCCTAGATGCCAAATTAAGAGTTTTCTCATTCTCCCATAAGGCATCATGGGTGGAGACATGCAAATCACTCCTTTATGTCCCTTTGGCCAATTATGGCGCAAATTCACTAAGCGCCGAAGCGCCGAACGCTAGCGCAAATTCACTAACGAACGCTGGCGTAATTTCGCTAGTGTTACTTCGCACCCTTACGCCAGGCGAATTTTCGCTAGCGACGTAACTACGCAAATTCACTAACTTGCGCAGTGTACTGAATGCTACCTTTTACGCTAGACTTCCTTCGCCACCTCAGACCTGGCAAAGTACAATAGAGTAGATAGGGATTGTTTCAAAAAAAGTCAAAATTTTTTCTAAGTCCCAAAAAACGCTGGCGTGTTTTCTACATGATGGGTGATAAGCTGAGAAAGATCGAAAATATTTTTGGGCTCCCCTCCTTCCCCCCTACATTTCCTGACTCATGGCAACTTACCTAGACAGTGGGCACATGTGTAGGGCAAAATACAATTTTTATTTGCTGATTTGAAGGTTTTCTAGGCATTTGAAGTGGTGATACGTGTTCCTCCATTGAAATTTGAATTTCGCGCCGTATGCAAATGAACCATCGCTAGCGAAACTTTGCTTCGCTTGGCGAATTAACACTAGCGCAACTTCGAAAACTTACGCTACCCCTGTGCGCAACTTTGGATTTTAGTGAATTTGCGGAGCGCTGGCAAAAATACGCCTGGCAAAGTGTGGCGAAGTGCGGCGAAGTGTGGCGAAGTTGCGCCTGTGGTGAATTTGCCCCTATGCATTTAGAACCGCTGGTTTTATAGCACAGATAGAGCTTAATGGTTCAGAGCCATATATCCAAACTTGCAGACAGACTGTTTCAATCTTGTTAGATCTCATCAGTGCAACATATTGGAACATGGCTTCTGAGGGGTAGAACTTGGAGAGTAGCAAAATGGAAAACCGAACCCGGTTAGGTTGAGAAGGGCTGAAAGGAGCCAAATGATGCCTTATGGGAGAATTAAAACTCTTATTTTGGTATGTAGGCAGTGCTGTGTGTATGGCATGAGACAAGTAAATACCTTCTGATTTCAGAAGGCTTCACTTTGCATGTTAATTGTTAGTGAAGGGCTTTTTGGCTCCTTTTAGCCCTTCTCGCCCTAACCAGGTTTGGGTTCCCATTTTGCTACTCTCCAAGTCCTACCCCCTCCAAAGTCATGTTCCAATATCTTGCACTGATGAGATCTAACTAGATTGAAACAGGCAGTCTGCAAGTTTGAATATATGGCTCTGAACCATTAAGCTGTGTGTATGGCATGAGACAAGTAAATACGTTCTGATGTCAGAAGGCTTCACTTTACATGTAAATTGCTAGTGAAGGGCTTTTTGGCTCCTTTTAGCCCTTCTCACCCTAACCAGGTTCAGTTTTCCAGTAAATATTGGTAAAACTGGTTAACCTTTAGACGTTTTGGAGGCCTGAAAAATTATTTGCTGCGGGACCCAGTAATATCTAGTTGAAGTAGTCCAGTTCAAAACCAGACAGGTGTCAATCCAATGTTGCCCCCATTTAACCCTTTGCCTGCCAAGAACGTACGCCGTACGTTCTGGCAGGCAAGGCTCAGACTGCCAAACACGTACATAGTACGTTGTTTGGCACTTCCGTTATTCTTGTGTGATCTGCGGCTTGCAATGCAGCGAAAAAGCCGCAGATCACTTGGCAAGGCCCTAGGCAATGGGCAAAGGGTCCTCAATCCCCTGCTGGGCCCCCCGATCGACCCCCCACCCGACCCCAAGATGGCCGACCACATGGACACGTACCTTGTGCGATGTGCGCATGTACGATGTCCGCATGTGGAAATCTTCTGTGATCTGCGGCTTTTCCCTAGCATCGCAAGCCGCAGATCACTTGGCTCTCCCTAGGCAACGAGCTCCGGGTTGCCTGCTGGCCACTGATCGCCCCACCGACCGCCCCACACATGACCAGAAGCAGCGCCATCAGACACGTGGCTGCTTCTAGGGGCTGCCTACCAGCACTGCACCCTTCTCTACTGGTGCTGATCTGTCTGGGAGCCTTCCTGCTGCGGTCCTCCAGTGTTGCTTGAGAAAGAGAGACTTTCCAGGTACAAAATTTGCTTTATTTCACATTTGTTTTTATCAAACTTGTCTTTTTTTTTGCTTTTTCAATTTTTCACTTCTTTCTCCCACTTATTGTTGTACCCATATACCCACACATATACTCGCACATATACACACCTACACACACCTATACACACCTATACACCTGTATAATTATATTTATTTGCTGTAATTTTATCATTATTGCATTTTTTGTGATTTTTTATTGAATATTATTTTCTGTTTTGCTTATGTATCTTTAGTATAGTTTTGGTGTTTTGGTATAGAAATATGTGTTTTACTTTGTTTGATCCGTGAGAATTTGGGCTTTCCAAAAATATATGGGGTTTCTGTTTTTTTTTTTTTTTTTTTTACAGTTTGGGGGTCTTACCGCACATAATGCAGTCGGGGCTGAGTTGGCCAGTGTGAAAATTCATATGCACTATTTTTATTTGGGGTCCGCCCATGCCATTTGCTTTGGTATATCTATGCATATTGGGCATCAAACTGTTCGGTAGACCCTTGCCATCAATATTTAGGGTGTTTTACAATTGTATGTAAGAAATTGGGTGAGATATATGCGGCCAATTGCAATATTTTTAGGCGATTTTCAGAAATGTCATAAAAACCGCTGCCTTTAGCGTAGATTTGCAGTTTGGTAGTTTGGAGTAGAAAGACATAATTACCTATTTTTGATTCGTCAGCATGTGTACTTTCCAAAAATATATGGCTCTGGGGGGTCTTTGTACTGTTAGGAGGGTCTTGTGGCAGACAATGCTCAGTCACAGATCTTTGTTCACAGAAAGCGAATCGGCAGCGGAAAAAAGAATGTGCACTGTTTTTATTTGGGGTCTGCACATGCCAGCTCCTTTGGTATATCTATGCATATTGGGCATCAAACTGTTCCGTAGACCCTTGCCGTCAATAGTTAGGGCGTTTTACAATTATATGTAAGAAATTGGGTGAGATATATGCGGCCAATTGCAATATTTTTAGGCGATTTTCAGAAATGTCATAAAAACCGCTGCCTTTAGCGTAGATTTGCAGTATGGTAGTTTGGAGTAGAAAGACATAATTACCTATTTTTGATTCGTCAGCATGTGTACTTTCCAAAAATATATGGCTCTGGGGGGTCTTTGTACTGTTAGGAGGGTCTTGTGGCAGACAATGCTTGGTCACAGATCTTTGTTCACAGAAAGCGAATCGGCAGCGGAAAAAAGAATGTGCACTGTTTTTATTTGGGGTCTGCACATGCCAGCTCCTTTGGTATATCTATGCATATTGGGCATCAAACTGTTCGGTAGACCCTTGCCATCAATATTTAGGGTGTTTTACAATTGTATGTAAGAAATTGGGTGAGATATATGCGGCCAATTGCAATATTTTTAGGCGATTTTCAGAAGTCATAAAAACCGCTGCCTTTAGCGTAGATTTGCAGTATGGTAGTTTGGAGTAGAAAGACATAATTATCTATTTTTGATTCGTCAGCATGTGTACTTTCCAAAAATATATGGCTCTGGGGGGTCTTTGTACTGTTAGGAGGGTCTTGTGGCAGACAATGCTTGGTCACAGATCTTTGTTCACAGAAAGCGAATCGGCAGCGGAAAAAAGAATGTGCACTGTTTTTATTTGGGGTCTGCACATGCCAGCTCCTTTGGTATATCTATGCATATTGGGCATCAAACTGTTCCGTAGACCCTTGCCGTCAATATTTAGGGCGTTTTACAATTGTATGTAAGAAATTGGGTGAGATATATGCGGTCAATTGCAATATTTTTAGGCGATTTTCAGAAATGTCATAAAAACCGCTGCCTTTAGCGTAGATTTGCAGTATGGTAGTTTGGAGTAGAAAGACATAATTACCTATTTTTGATTCATCAGCATGTGTACTTTCCAAAAATATATGGCTCTGGGGGGTCTTTGTACTGTTAGGAGGGTCTTGTGGCAGACAATGCTCAGTAACAGGTCCTTGTTCACAAAAGGCGAAACGGCAGAGGAGAAAATTCATATGCACTGTTTTTATTTGGGGTCCGCACATGCCAACTGCTTTGGTTTATCTATGCATATTGGGCATCAAACTGTTCAGTCAACCCTTGGTGTCAATATCTAGGGTGTTTTCTAATTGTATGTAAGAAATTGGGTGAGATAAATGTGGGCAATTGCAATATTTTCAGAAATGTAAAAACAGCTGCCTTTATCGCCAAATTTCGGAAAGGTTCTGGCTTGGTGCTTTGGAGTAGAAAGACATGCATATCCAATTTGGATTCGTGGGAATGTGTACTTTCCGAAAATATATGGTTTTCTGGGGTGAACATATTTTTTCTACCTTTGCCGCCCCCCAAAACAATGTAAATGTGTTGATTTTGCAGCACCTGAAATGACAGACCATATGGGGAGTCTTCATTTTGGGGCCCCTATATGCCACGTGCTTTAGTACACCTATACATATTGGGCATCAAACTGTTCAGAGGACCCCAGGCTTTCATATTTGGGGTGATTTATCTTGATACTCAATAGTATGTGGGACATACAATGCCGCAGGCTGGAAGTTTTGAGGTGATTTTTGGAAATGTCACCAAAATTGCCAAATTTAGGATTGTTTTACAGCTTGGTGCTTCGGAGTAGAAAGACATGCATACCCAATTTAGATTCGGGGGAATGTGTACTTTCCGAAAATATATGGTTTTCTGGGGTGAACGTATTTTTTTCTATCTTTGCCCACCCCAAAACGATGTAAATGTGTTGATTTTGCAGCACCTGAAATGACAGACCATATGGGGTCTTCATTTTGGGGCCCTTATATGCTACGTGCTTAGGTACACCTATACATATTGGGCATCAAACTGTTCAGCGGACCCCAGGCTTTCATATTTGGGGTGATCTATCTTGATACTCAATCGTATGTGGTACATACGATGTGGCAGGGTTGATGGTTTGAGGGGATGTTTGAAAATGTCCCTAAAATTGCCAAACTTAGGAAAGTTTTACAGCTTGGTGCTTTGGAGTAGAAAGACATGCATACCCAATTTGGATTCGGGGGAATGTGTACTTTCCAGAAATATATGGTTTTCTGGGGTGAACGTACTTTTTTCTACCTTTGCCGCCCCCCCAAAACAATGTAAATGTGTTGATTTTGCAGCACCTGAAATGACAGACCATATGGGGGGTCTTCATTTTGGGGCCCCTATATGCCACGTGCTTTAGTACACCTATACATATTGGGCATCAAACTGTTCAGAGGACCCCAGGCTTTCATATTTGGGGTGATTTGTCTTTATACCTAAAAGTATGTGGGTAATACGATGCAGCAGGGTAGATATCTTGAGGTGATTTTTGGAAATGTCACCTAAATCACCAAATTTAGGAATGATTTGCGGCTTGGTACTTTGGCGTAGAAAGACATGCATACCCAATTTGGATTCGTTGGAATGTGTACTTTCCGAAAATATATGGTTTTCTGGGGTGAACTTACTGTTTTCTACTTTTGCCCCCCCCAAAACGATGTAAATGTGTTGATTTTGCAGTACCTGAAATGACAGACTATATGGGGGTCTTCCTTTTGGGGCCCCTGTATGCCACGTGCTTGGGTACACCTATACATATCTGGCATCAAACTGTTCAGAGGACCCTAGGCTTTCATATTTGGGGTGATTTCTCTTGATACCTAAAAGTATGTGGGTAATACAATGCTGCAGGGTAGATATTTTGAGGTGATTTTTGGAAATGTCACCAAAATCACCAAATTTAGGAATGATTTGCGGCTTGGTACTTTGGCGTAGAAAGACATGCATACCCAATTTGAATTCGTGGGAATGTGCACTTTCCGAAAATATATGGTTTTCTGGGGTGAACTTACTGTTTTCTACTTTTGCCCCCCCAAAACAATGTAAATGTGTTGATTTTGCAGTACCTGAAATGTCAGACTATATGGGGGTCTTCCTTTTAGGGCCCCTATATGCCACATGCTTCGGTACACCTATACATATTGGGCATCAAACTGTTCAGAGGACCCTAGGCTTTCATATTTGGGGTGATTTGTCTTGATACCTAAAAGTATGTGGGTAATACGATGCTGCAGGGTAGATATTTTGAGGTGATTTTTGGAAATGTCACCTAAATCACCAAATTTAGGAATGATTTGCGGCTTGGTACTTTGGCGTAGAAAGTAGGGATGTAGCGAACCGCCGCCGATGTGTTCGCGAACGCCGTTCGCGAACACCGGCAAAATTTGCGAACAGTTCGCGAACTGTTCGCGAACTTCGAACATCCGAAAATCGTTCGATTCGAACGATCGAAGGATTGAAATCGTTCGATCGAAGGATTTTCGTTCGAATCGAACGATCGAAGCCATTCGATCGAATGATTTCATTCGATCGAAGCCATTCGATCGAATGATTTCATTTGATCGAATGCTTCGATCGTTCGATTCGAACGAAAATCCTTCGATTTTAGCGGTCGAATGGTCGAACGATCGAACGATTTTGACGCGAACGCCTATTTGCGAACGTCGCGCGACGTTCGCGAACTTGCGGCGGACGCGAACAGTCGAAGTTCGCGCGAACTAGTTCGCCGGCGAACAGTTCGCTACATCCCTAGTAGAAAGACATGCATACCCAATTTGGATTTGTTGGAATGTGTACTTTCCCGAAAATATATGGTTTTCTGGGGTGAACTTACTGTTTTCTACTTTTGCCCCCCCCAAAACGATGTAAATGTGTTGATTTTGCAGTACCTGAAATGACAGACTATATGGGGGTCTTCCTTTTGGGGCCTCTGTATGCCACGTGCTTGGGTACACCTATACATATCGGGCATCAAACTGTTCAGAGGACCCTAGGCTTTCATATTTGGGGTGATTTCTCTTGATACCTAAAAGTATGTGGGTAATACGATGCTGCAGGGTAGATATTTTGAGGTGATTTTTGGAAATGTCACCAAAATCACCAAATTTAGGAATGATTTGCGGCTTGGTACTTTGGCGTAGAAAGACATGCATACCCAATTTGGATTCGTGGGAATGTGTACTTTCCGAAAATATATCGTTTTCTGGGGTGAACTTAGTGTTTTCTACTTTTGCCCCCCCCCAAAACGATGTAAATGTGTTGATTTTGCAGTACCTCAAATGACAGACCATATGGGAGTCTTCCTTTTGGGGCCCCTATATGCCACGTGCTTGTGTACACCTATATATATTGGGCATCAAACTGTTCAGAGGACCCTAGGCTTTCATATTTGGGGTGATTTCTCTTGATACCTAAAAGTATGTGGGAAATACGATGCTGCAGGGTAGACATTTTTAAGTGATTTTTGGAAATGTCACCAAAATCACCAAATTTAGGAATGATTTGCGGCTTGGTACTTTGGAGTACAAAGACATGCATACCCAATTTAGATTCGTGGCAATGTGTACTTTCCGAAAATATATGGTTTTCTGGGGTGAACTTACTTTTTTCTACATTTGCCCCCCTCAAAACGATGTAAATGTGTTGATTTTGAAGTATCTGAAATGACAGACCATATGGGGGTCTTCCTTTTCAGGCCTCTATATGCCACTTGCTTGGGTACACCTATACATATTGGGCATCAAACTGTTCAGAGGACCCTAGGCTTTCATATTTGGGGTGATTTGTCTTGATACCTAAAAGTATGTGGGTAATACGATGCTGCAGGGTAGAAATTTTTAAGTGATTTTTGGAAATGTCACCAAAATCACCAACTTTAGGAATGGTTTGCCGCTTGGTACTTTGGTGTAGAAAGACATGCATACCCAATTTGGATTCAGGGGAATGTGTACTTTCCGAAAATATATGGTTTTCTGGGGTGAACATACTTTTTTCTACCTTTGCCGCCCCCCAAAACGATGTAAATGTGTTGATTTTGCAGTATCTGAAATGACAGAACAAACGGGGGGTCTTCCTTTTGGGGCCTCCTATGCCACGTGCTTGGGTACATCTATTCATATTGGGCATCAAACTGTTCAGTGGACCCAGGATTTTATATTTGGGGTGTTTTACATTGATACCTAATGATGTGTGGGAGATATGTTGCTGTAGAGTGGAAGCTTTGAGGTAATTTTTCAAAAAATTCACCAATTTCTATAAAACATTATAACTTTAGGAAACAATTGCAACTTGGTGGTTTGGAGTACAAAGATATTTCTACCCATTTTTGATTCACCAGAATCTGTTCTTTCTAGTAATGGGTAGTTTTCTAGGGTAAACCTACTGTTAGCGGAATGTTTGGCCTTGAAATCAAAAGTATGCCGTTTGGGGAGTGTTGCTTTGGAAATTTGGTTGTGTACTGCTTGTAGATTTTGAGCTATACAAGTGAGAAATCTCCATAAAACTATATATATTTGGTATTGTCGCGTTCAGGAGACATAGACCTTTCTAAATCGGCTGTGTTCTCGTACATAAAATGAATGATGTTTCTGATATATGTGATTGTTCTTCGTGCAACATGATTTTTTTCATTTTATTTGACACTTAGAAGCCAATATTTTATTAGAGAAGTAGAATTACACCAAAATTCTTGCATATTGTGAAAGTTCAGGTTGTCCTGAAAAAAACAATATATTGTTTTCCTGGGTTAACTAAAAGACCACCCCAGGAAAGGCCCTTAAAGTGAAAGAGTGCAAAATATCTAAAAACTGCTTGGCAGTAGATGTTCGCATCTAGGACAAAACGGCTGGCAGGGAAAGGGTTAAGCAGTGTCCCTTACCCCCTCAGTTTTTTATTTGTGGGCCCTCCTAGGCTATCCATTCTACATATACCTATTGGTTTGCTGCCTGTGCTCTTATATTTCATGTTGATTAAGTCCTAGGGACAATTTGGTGCTACATGGGCCAAAATTGAAGGGAAAGCCAACTTTATATGCAATCAGTAATGGCAGTAGAAGGAAATATATAAATGTGCAAGCCATAGCAACAAAACAAACTGCTTCTTCATTTTCCTAATGGGCTTATACTTGATTTGTTGCCATCTATTACTGTCTGTCACGAAGCCGCTACTCGGTTAATAACTGAGGCTGATGAAGTTGAATTGAGTTGACAAGAGGTTTGTTAATGGTTTATGAAGATCTGGGTGGCTCCTGAGTTTCAGCTCCACATTAACTACAGAGGACGGAGAGTTGATGAAAGAGGCATCACATCAATCACTTTTAGTTGATCTGCAAGGCTTCTTTTTCAAATTTGTACTGAGTTGTATCAAGCAAAGTAGCAATGTGCAAATGTTGATTTCCACACAAAGTGATATTTTGACAAATTAAATCATCTCCTGTTTGCATCAACACATACAAACATGTGAAATAATGTCTATGTGAAGCCTATCCCATACATTTTTAGTCATGCCCACATTATTTGCTGAATGCTACTGAAGTTCTAACCTCACAGTTATAACCTTGGAGTTCCATATATATTGTAATTGTATTCTAATATCCTTATCATTTTCAGTAGGAGGTACATTATCCTATATACTAATCAAAGGCCTATCTATGTCCCGAGTGGAGGGGAGGCAGATGCGCACGCAACTTCGGTTAAGGAATGCGCGCGCAACTTCAGCCGAAAGACATAGATGCGGCCTTCGATTAGCAGATGCGCGCGCAACTTGAGCCGAAGCCTTCGATTAGCAGATGCGCGCGCAAGAGTCGGACACTGCTGCGCTTACCTGCGGGACGTCATGTCAGGCCTAGGCGCTCTCTTCACAGGGAGAGTTCAATGAGCGAGCGCCCGCTCTCCTGTCGCTGTTTCCCGGCAGCTGTTCCCGATACACCCGGCTCCCAGCAGCGCGGCTTCATATACAGATCCGGTCACCCCCCAGCTCACATTCTCCGGACACGCCCACAAATACACCATAGCCCCTTATGGTATCCGCCCACCTATTCCATAATAAGCGCAAAACCCAGGACGGGTTAATACCCGGGACTTTTGCCTTTGGTTTTGATGCTCAACTGCAACTTCCACCAACTCCAGCAAAACCGCAGCTTCGCAATTAGTGGCCTAAGGCGCCACCTAGAAAAGACTTTCCCTGACAGATTGACCAATCGCAGCGCTGACTGACTTGCAGCTGTAGAACGCTGCTCGCTTATTGGGTAAGTGCTCACCTTGCGTCACGCTGACATGCGCCCGCCCCCTCCGGAGTCACGGTCCCTGAAGGGAGAGGCAGTTAAAGGGCCAATGGAATTTTCACCTGTGTAGTTTTCTGTCTCTCTGTGATGTAACAGTGATTATCAATGCTGCTATTGCTTTGCATGGAAACAATACCTGAAGTTGCCTTTGAGTGTAGGGGACAGAGCAGAGATCCTATATACTAATCGAAGGCCTATCTATGTCCCGAGTGGCGGGGAGGCAGATGCGCACGCAACTTCGGTTAAGGAATGCGCGCGCAACTTCAGCCGAAAGACATAGATGCGGCCTTCGATTAGCAGATGCGCGCGCAACTTCAGCCGAAGCCTTCGATTAGCAGATGTGCGCGCAACTTCAGCCGAAAGGTTAGGATCTAGGGAGGCAGATAGATGCGGCCTTCGATTAGCAGATGCGCGCGCAACTTCAGCCGAAGCCTTCGATTAGCAGATGCGCGCGCAACTTCAGCCGAAAGGTTAGGATCTAGGGAGGCAGATTCGCAGATGCGCGCGCAACTTCAGCCGAAAGGTTAGGATCTTGCGTACCTGCGTGGGTGGCACCGCGCTGCCCAATCAACACGCACCATTCAGGTCACAAGGGTCAAAGCAAACTAATCCGCCCACTGAACGTCTGTATATTCCATTGCGCCCTTTCTCCTCAGTTAAATCTCCTCAAGACTGTTCATACAGTGTGTTGTTCCTCACTACATCTCTCTGCTGAAGCCATCAGGGGCACCATTTGGAGATACAGCTACTAAACAAGCACAACCACTGCCAGCAGCTACTCCACTGCCTCTGTCACACCAGTTAATAAACTGTCTGCCTCTTTCACCAGTACCGGCAGCTACTCCACTGCCTCTGTCACCAGTACCGGCAGCCACTCCACTGCCTCTGTCACCAGTTCTGACCACGAATTACCTTTTAAACTTAAACAACAACAATTCCCCGTTAAGGCTGCATTTGTCATGACAATCAACAAATCACAAGGACAAACATTGGATAAAGTCAGCATTTACCTATCTGAGCCTGTGTTTGGTCATGGTCAACTTTATGTTGCATTTTCAAGAGTGCAGCGTTCATCTGATGTTAAAGTCAAAATTTTAAGTACAGCTCACCAGGGAGAACTCATTCAAGGACAGGAGAACATTTTCACAAAAAATGTTGTTTATAAAGAAATTTTTCAGTAACACTTTACTACCAATAAACTTAAAATTTAAAAATTCTAATAGCAGATAGGTAATAAGCAATAGGCACAGATTCACTCTACATCCCCACAAATTAGCGTCGCCAGTTGCTGTCTGGGAATGCAGAGTGAATCAGCACCCATCGCATTTTGCTGCCTCACTGTTGTTAGCATTCTTTCATTAACGATTCTTTTGAGAATCGGGGGTTTACTGGTTCCTTATAATACACGAGTGATACTCAGAGTTCCCTGTATAACTTAGCCTGCAACCTTGTGCCTTTATATGGTCACAGAACCCCTCAGTGACTTCTAATATCCTTATCATTTACAGTAGGGGGTACATTATCCCTTATAATACATGAGTGATACTCAGAGTTCCCTGTATAACTCAGCCTGCAGCCTTGTGCCTTTATATGGTCACAGAACAACCCCTCAGTGACTTCTAATATCCTTATCATTTACAGTAGGGGGTACATTATCCCTTATAATACATGAGTGATACTCAGAGTTCCCTGTATAACTCAGCCTGCAGCCTTGTGCCTTTATATGGTCACAGAACAACCCCTCAGTGACTTCTAATATCCTTATCATTTACAGTAGGGGGTACATTATCACTTATAATACATGAGTGATACTCAGAGTTCCCTGTATAACTCAGCCTGCAGCCTTCTGCCATTATATTGTCACAAAACCTTCAGTGACCTCTAATATCCTTATCATTTACAGTAGGGGGTTAATGATTTGAGATTAGGATCTTTTTGAAGGCAATAGTAAATGTAAGCATCCAGTGAGGGAGTTTCATTTGGGGTTAACATACAAGAATACAACAGATGTTAGGATGTTTATTGTATCTCTGTATATTTGCTCTCTGCCCTGTAAATTAATATATTAAAGAAACAAGTAGCTTGACAGGGGAAGTTAATGTTGGACATTTGCATTGCATCTGGATAATTAATCTGTTCAGATACATAGCCTTCCCCCTTGGAGAACTATAACGTACACCCACAGTATGTTTTCAGCCCTACAAAATGAAACATTTTACTTTCCTTTAAACAACGATCATTTTTTTTTTTTCATTTCCCAGATGAATCTTCCAACATACATTTAGCTTATTAATTGGCCCCTTTTCATCAACAAACAGAAGACAACATGCAAGAGGTCTGTTTATACCTTTTCATAATTAAATCCACATAGGCGCTCCCATGTTGAAACAAAGCCTTCCAATTTGCATATGTTGTTTCAAAAATATTAGCTGGGGATTTTAATGCAGAATAAAGTATAAGTGCACTGAATCTGACTATAAATCAGAGCAGCGCGTGATCATTTCTGAACATAAACTGTTACTTATTTTTTTAATACATAAATCACGGCAGCCGTTAAGTGAGAAATGGTAATTTAATGGTGCCGGGCCAATCCGATCCCAATCTCAAATTCCAATTAGTTTTGTGCTGCCAATCAAGACGCCATGAGAGAAATGACTTAAGAAGAAGCGCGGCATCGGGAATCCAAGGAAAGATGCATCTCTTGCACTCGTTTATAAATTCCATCCTCAACTGTGAGCAACAGAGGAAATTGCTTGAATCTTCCTGCCTGGTTTTAATTCGACATCTCTTAATTATCTGAAGTACTCTAAATAGAAATGTGTTAATTACTATTGAATTTAATTATTTACCTTTCTATTCTGCCAGTCCTAAAACTTGAATTGGAAATGCAACTTGGTTGCTAAGGTCACATCCAAGAAAGTAGAACCAAGGTGTTTTAAAACATTAGGGGTCATTTTAAATGTTCAAGGCTTGGCACAAACTGCGAGTCGATGGGGCTCGTTTACTGCTACAGTGGAATTTCGATTTTTTTTCCAGACTTTTTAAAATAATTGTGATTTTCCTTTTTTTTTAAAAGCTCTTTTTAGAGATTTGAGCTTTATTACGTGTAAAAACCAAGAAAATCTCTAATGCAAAAAATTGTTTTACCACTAGGAACTTTTTCTCACTGAATTTAATCTGGCCCATTATGTGCAAGTGCACCTATTAATGATGGGGAACCCTGAAAAAGCACCTATTAATGATGGGGAACCCTGAAGACACCAACGCCTCAAAGTTGATGATACCTCCATGGTTCCCACTGAGGGCTGCATCAATAGATGCTTCATAATTGCATTGAATGAATCAAGAGCTGATCTTATTTTGAGACCAAGCTCCGTAAATTACGAAATCTCAATTTAACAAATGAACTGTGGTTATCAGTTCTAAATATGGTATCTTCATCCTGTTTTCTCATTGTGATGCCACTAAGTTCTTATATAATCAAATATATCACATTTTTGAATTACAGTTCATATATTGTTTAATATTATAGTGATCTCCAGACTGTATCAGACTTCCTGTTTTCAGCTTAAATCTTCAGGGCTAGGGCTTGAGCATGCTCAGTTTGCTCCTTCCCCCCTCCCTCCTCCCCTCCCTGCTGTAATCTGAGCCCAGAGTTATGCGTGAGCAGGGAGAGACTCAGGCAGGAAGTGATGTCACTTAGCCAAGCTAATATGGCAGCTGCTATCCTAAACAAACAGAAAGAGATTCTAGAGCTTTTTACTCATGTATTGGAAAACATTCTACAGAATGTTTTCCGTGTTATAACTTGTACTACTGCAGCTAATCTATTGGCAATAAACTGCCTCCGTAGCTTTCTTTCTCCTTTAATGTTAACATGATTTTTTTTTTTGTAGACTGAGGGGTCCATTTATTCAACCTCGTTTTTTTCTGGTTGAGGTTTTTAGAGGGGGAAAACTCAAATTCTTCTAAAATTTGTAGACATTTATCATACACCAAAACTGCTAAAAATCCAAATCCAAAAATTCTACATTTCAAATCTGTTGAGGTCATGTAGAAGTAAATGGCAGATTTCCCTGAAGTAGTTTCTTGACATTATGACCTGCGATAGATAATCTAAAATCTGATTTCTTTTGATAAACTAAAAAAGACATACTTTTGCAGAGAAAACTTGATGAAATAGAGTTTTTGGAGCATCAGTCGTATGATACAAATTGACGCTTGATTTTGTTGTGACATTTTATAGCTCCGATTTTTTCGAGAAAAATTATTGATACATGAATTAAAATTGTGGAAGGCAGTTAGGTTGACTTTATTTTTAGAAAAAAAATAGATAAACTTGAGTTTTAGTAAATCAACCCTTGAAAGTATGAAGATCCAAATTTTGAAAATATCTGTTATCTGGAAAACACCAGGTCCCAAGCATTCTGAATAACAGGTCCCATACCATTATAATATATATATATATATATATATATATATATATATATATATATATATATATATATATATATATATTATAACTAGCTGCCCAGTGTTGTCTTTTATTTTCTGAAACCTTCTCAGATGACTCAACTGACAAATGCAACCTCTTCAAAAATGTTGTGCCATAGAGAAAGCATCATCAGAAGGATAATGTTTTTTATTCCAGTAAGAAACCCATTATCTCTCTCTCTCTCGAACAAATATGTATGAGCTTTCATTCACTTTGGCAATTGATGATAAAAGAACACTTTCTTTATAGAATTTATAGGCTCCTTATCTACTCAGCAGTTGAAACATTGAAACACAGATATAATAGAATCTCAATAGCATACTTAATAGACAAGGTAAGTATATGTAACTATATGTTGACACCTTGTGTATTATAGGATGTACATTCTTAATAAATGTAATTTTCTTTCCCAATACAGGACCTGAATCGCCTTTGCTATATGAAAGATACTGGGATTTTTTAATGTGCAGTGCTTCCACTAGGAACAAATAATGCAACACAAAAGTGCAGCAAACAAATAGAACTTTATATAACTGAAAGAAAAGGAAAGATTAAATCATAAGCAATATAAACCCTGCACTGGGGTAACTGTACCAATTCCTGGCATAGTCTCCACAGGACACAGTCCCACACTCCTGGTGGACAAATACACTCACAGTCCCTTCCCAAGAACACTTTGCCCCAGGTAGCACTAACTGCCCCAAAGAAGTGAGTAGCCAATTTATTCACCAGCCATGGATTTGTGGTGAAATTTCATAAGAAATGCCCATTAACTTTAATGCATTCAGACAAAAAAAGTCGCCATAAGAAAAAACGCATATTAACTTTAATGCATTCGGAACAAAAAAAGTCGCTATAAGAAAAAATACCTATTGACTTTAATGCATTTGGAGAAAAGTCACCATAAGAAAAAACGGCCATTGACTAATGTATTAGGACAAAAAAAAAGTCACCATAAGAAGAAACACCCATTGACTTTAATGCAAAAAAGTTGCAAAAAGAAAAAATGCCCATTGGCTTTAAGGCACATAAAAATTGTTGTGCATAAAACGTCCATTTACTTCAACACGTTTCACAAAATTTTGGCATTTTGCTAATCTTTATGCAGTTTTGTGCATTTTCCAGCAAAGCTAAATGGGATAGATTCGCTCATCCCTACCGCAAAGTACCTCTCCATTTGGACAAGACAGTAGCTCCCACCAGACTATCAGAACTTGTCCTCACACAGGGGACACACAGTGGAACCTCAGGAGGAACACTCACTGGGGTTTTACACAGAGCTGTTACCAGCATCCACAGTATCTCAGGAATCTTTACTCTTCAGGCTGGGTTCCAACACTCATCTGTAGTGTGAGCACACCAAATGCTCTTTCTCGGGGATTCATCACCAGGCGGTTTCATTCACATTCTCTCCACTGCCTCTGAGCTCCAGACATCTACTTCCAGTCATACTTGGGGCCTCATACTCCAAGCTCACCAAGGGCCAATTTACCCATGGGGTACTCCATGCTCCAGCTGCATCCAACCCAAACTGGGTTGTAAGGGGAAAAGAGATTTAGCACAGGGCAGCTATGCTTTATAAAGAAAGTGTGCAACAGTGACACTGGAATCTGCCAGGGTACACTGCACTGGGGTAAAGTACTCTCTCCCCTTCCCATATCCAATTGAGGCCCAACACAACACAAGAGGATTTCCAACCATGAGGAATTTTAAGACCAAACTTAACCCTATGAACTTCTACAGATACTCCAATTCCTTCACATCTTAGTTGAAAGAACATGTTTTATGATGATATGAACTCTGACAATAAATTTGATTACCTTTCAAAAAAAAAAAAACAGTAAGTGGATGAAGCAATATTGTAAAGACATTATACGTCCACTTATCATCATAGAGTAAATAAGAAAGTACCCCCAATCAGAAGTTTGTGATTGGGGCCTGAAAATTGGTTCCTGAACGCAGGATATGCCTAAGCATGACCACCTTAGGGCTTTAGATTCTGTCAGTGATTTTGTTGAAGATTCTCATTCAGTTGAGTACAGAAAAAGTAGATGCAGTGCATCCCTATTGCCCACAGTTTATATGCTTTTAGATTACGTATTGTTAGGAGACAATGGGGGAGTGGGATCTGTTCACAAGAGCTTAAACACTCCCATTCAAAGTAGTTTATCTTATTGATTTTTTAATTATTTGCCAACTTTCTATGACTCTTTCCAGCTTTTACATGGGAGTCTGACCCCATCTAAAAAAATGCTTTGTAAGGCTACAAATGTTTTGTTATTGCTACTTTTTATTACTTATCTTTCTATTGAGTTCCTCTTCCATTTATCACCATCATCATCGTTTATTTATATAGCCCCAACAAGTTGTGCAGCGCTTTTTCTTCATATTCCAGTCTCTTATTCAAATAAGTGCATGGTTGCTAGGGTAATTTGGATCCTAGCAACCAGAAACTTGAAACTGCAAACAGGAGAGCATTGAATAAAAAGCTAAATAACAAAAAAACACAAATAATAAAAAATGAAAACCAATTGTAAATTGTCTCGGAATATTATCCTCTATGCATACCTCCCAAAATTTTGGAAATAGAAAGAGAGACAAAATACCACACCCATTTTTGTGGCCATAGCCCCTAATTATCATGTTTATTTTACAAAATTTGTAAAAAAAACTAAAAGTTTAAACACATTTCTGTGGTTTTTAAGCTGTGAGTTCTCCCAAGAGACCTGCTTATCTTAAATTGTTACAATTGCTATTTTGCTAATCTTAAATTATTACAAACGTATCAAAAGTGCACCAGCTGAATGTTCTGGGCCAAAAGCCAATTAAGTTAGGAACATCGTATCGTTTTCTGGCTGTGCAGGAGATAAAAAAGAAAGTCAGTAAATTTCAGTAACAATCCAGGACTGTGGGCGAAGCTGTCAAAATTGGGACTGTCCCACCAAAACGGACAGTTGGGAGGTATGTCTATGTCATTCTAAAAGTTAACTCTAAGGTAAACAACCCCTTTATAGCTTTCTAACATTGTACAGGTGGCTTATTATTAATAATGTATATGTGAATGATATGACACCACAACTGTTTCCCCATTTAAATGAAGCTTGCTTGACCTGTAATAAGAGAGTAATGCTGGGAGAAATTTGCTAGGCATGGATTTTCGGTTGCCCTTGTTGAATATTTTTTGCAAAAATGTGGCACAATGCCTCAAAAAGTTGCAGCTAGAAACGTACATTGACTTGGCATTTCCAGCAAAGAAAAACAAGTTTATTTGTTTTAAAAAAATGACCCATATACTATTTCTCTTGAACCAAACCTACCCTTTTGAGCATTAGTCCAGTATATTACTCATAAGTCAGTACCCAAACTGCTATGAATGGCTTCACTAATTGTCCTTCTATTCATGCCACCAAACTACCCAACCTTCTTTCTATCTTGTCTCTATCAGCACCAGCCATGATATACTTATGTGCTTAATTAGCTATTTGTCTTTAATTTATATGCTCTTCTGCTCCATAAAATGGACTCTATAAAACAAATTCTGTTTCCTGGAACATATACCTGTATATGTTTTCTTATGTGTTTAAACATCTCCTGATGCTCAACCTCTTCCACACTTACCTGTGACAGCCATATGCTACATGTGCTGTAATACTGTAACTAAATTCAGGGGTTACTTACTATTATGTAGTCTATCCTAACTCTTATATGTAATAATATGTTGTGTAGGTTTACCCTTTAAGTTTAAATGTCATTGCTATGGCAACATAATGGAAAGCAAAATCCTTTTGGCCTTTTATTGTCTCTTACAAATCGGGCAAAACAAAAACAAAAAAAAACATGCCTTAGATAAACATTTGATCCCAGATGGACCAACTTAAAAAGGTAGTTCACTTTCCAAACAACTTTGAATTGATTCCAAATAATGCACCAGAATCTTGACTTTTTAATCTTTCATTTGCTTTTTATATTTGGAAATGTTTCTACATTTCATTTCTCACCCTCTAATTTTTTCTCAGGAGCAGTAGTTTCAATACTTCTGTAACCTTTTTGTCTTCTCTTGGGATGTTGGAGTGCAAAGTGGTGCCAGAACAAAAAGAGTCCTAAGACCTTTGCTTTAAACTTCTACATACTTGATATTTTTCTTACCAGTCTCCTACTGAGCATGTTTCCTCGTTAAAACCCTCGAAATTCGACCATCGAATTTAAATCCTTCTTATTTGAAGTTCGAATTCGCAGGATTTAGCGATAAACTAGCATTCTATTGATCTAATAAAAATCCTTCAAATCGAACTATTTTTAGCGATCGATCAAAGGATTTTTATTCGATGCCAAAAACTTTAAAAAATGCACTGGAAGGTCCCCATTGGCTAATATAGCAATTCGGTAGCTTTAATTTGGCGAAGTATTGAAATCGAAGGATTTTTAAAGTCAAAGTAAATTCGAAGTCGTAGTGTCCTATTCGATGGTCGAAATATTCAAAAAATTACTTCAAAATTCAAATTTTTTTAACTTTGAAAATTCACTCAAACTTAGTAAATCTGCCCCTTAGGGTTATACCCCCACTGCCCCACCCAAATCTCTGACGTGATGGAGGGGGTGGGGCAGGACGGTGCACGTCTATAAATAGATGCAAAAGGAATAGGAAAGTGGGGCACTGTTAGGGTGCAAATATATTTGTGTGTTGGCCCAAAACTGGCCAGCTCGCACATCACTAATATGGAGGGCTACAGTTGTTTTTCTGTAGCTGGTTTTGTGTATGTAAGTGAATGATTATAAATGTGCATATATTATTATTCTTTATTTCCAGCACTGACATATCCTGCAAAGGTGTACAGAGATTATACATCATCCCCATCAGTCCTTGCTCCAGTGGAGCTTACAATCTACAATAGGGCTAGTTGTATCAGAAGCCAATGAACCTGCCTATAATTTTTTGGAATGTGGGAGGAAATATCAATGATTAACACACAACAAAAGATGAGAGGTGTAGAATGTCAATAACAATGAAGTAATAAAAAGTCACCACACCAAATGAGTAAGTAAATTCAAAATGGTAAATAGACATGGGGAAAGAAACCTCACAACTCACCCCAGTCTAAGGGGCAAATTTACTAACCTTCAAAAATCACCAGCGACGGATTTACTCACAGCGCAAGACTTCGCCAGGCGTCGATTCGCCATGACAACGCTAATTCACTAAAATTCAAATATGCTGGCGAAGTTGCGCTAGCGTTTCTGCCCCAAGCAAATCAAAGTTGTGCCAGCGTTGCCTAATTTGTATAAGGCAGGATGTTAAAGTTGAATGGACGTATATGTTGCAGCAAATACATTACACTACACAAGCCCAGGGAACCTTAATAAAAGAAAATAGAGTTGTTATATTACCCTACACATGAGCCCAGTGTATAGTTTATGTTCCATATGTTAGGAAATGTAGGGAAGAAGCCGGTTACCCCGAAAAAAATTATGCTCTTTTGCACCCTGAAAAAAAGGAAAAGACGCCAGCGTTTTTTTGGGACTTAGAAAATTTTTCAACTATTTTTTGAGGAAGTCATGTCTACTCTATTGCACATCACCTGGTCTGAGGTGGAGAAGGCAAGTCTGGCGCAAGAGGTAACGTTCAGTAAAATCCGCATCTTAGTGAATTTGCGCAGTTACGTCCATTCGCCAGAGCGCAAATCGCCTGGCGTTAGGGAGCGAAGTCTATAATTTTTGCCAGCGTTAGTCACAAAAATAATATAAATGCAAGTTATACACTAAATGGCAGTGTGTTGGGAGTCTCCTTAAATGAGAAGGATCTTGGGATCTTTGTAGATAACAAGTTGTCTAATTCTTGGCAGTGTCATTCTGTGGCTACTAAAGCAAATAAAGTTCTTGTATAAAAAAAAGGTATTAACTCAAGGGATGAAAACATAATTCTGTCTCTTTATAGGTCCCTGGTGAGGCCTCATCTGGAGTATGGGGGCAGTTTTGGACGCCAGTCCTTAAGAGGGATATAAATGAGCTGGAGAGAGTGCAGAGACTAAGTGCAACTAAACTGGTTAGAGGGAGGGAAGAGTTAAATTATGAGGGGAGACTGTCAAGGTTGGGGTTGTTTTCTCTGGAAAAAAGGCACTTGTGAGGGGACATGATTAGACTTTACAAGTACATTAGAGGACGTTATAGACAAATAGCAGGGGACCTTTTTACCCATAAAGTGGATCACCGAACCAGAGGCCTCCCCTTCAGACTAGAAGAAAAGAACTTTCATTTGAAGCAACGTAGGGGGTTCTTCACAGTGAGGACAGTGAGGTTGGGGAATGCACTGCCGGGTGATGTTGTGATGCTGATTCAGTTAATGACTATAAGAGGGACTTGGATGATTTTTTGGACAGACATAATATCAAAGGCTATTGTGATACTGAGCTCTATAGTTAGTATAGATATGGGTATATAGAATTTAATTAAAAGTAGGGAGGGGTGTGTGTATGGGGCTGGGTTCTCACCTAAGGGTGCAGCATGGTATAAACTCAAAAGATAGAAGAGTGGAATAAGGTTCCCCTAAAAATCAAAGAAAAAGTAGTTTTTTATTAGGACATACTGTAGAAAAGGACAGCCTAAAGTGTTGTATGCCTATTTGGGCACCTATGTGTAAATCCCCCAATAGTCATTTATTCATAGCTGGCAACTAGTCAAGGGGGGTGGGTAGGGTTCAAGGGCAGTGAACACCGGGCTTAACACTGCCCCCCACCTTAAAGTTTTTGTTTTCCGGGGGGTCGGATTTTTGATTGTTGATTTTGATCTGTTATTTTATTTGACTCCACTTTTAATATTACCATTTCATCACTTCCACAGTCTTTATATGGGTTGGAATAAGATTCCAAGGCAGAACTTTGCTCTTCCCACTAGGCAGATACACAAGTATTTCTAGCCCATGCAATTGTATTCGACATGACAAATAGTTTTCCCTCTCTTCTGTAGATCTTGGGTCTCTTGAGGTCAACTTACTCAAACACATCAAAGCCTCTTCCATTACTCACATGATTTCAAGCGCCAGGGTGTATATAAATAAGATATAATTAACTATAATAGCAATGATTTGAGGATCCTTATTATCTCTTCAGGGATAAATGCATGTAGGTTATGTTAAGTATAGACAGGGATCAAGTGCACAACTCAAATGGAAATAAAAATATATATATATTTTTTAAGATATTTCTGAAATTTATAGATAAAGGTAATTACCCACAGAAACATCACATCTACACAAGTTGTTCAAGATACTTAAACTGAATAAAAGATATTTTGAAGGATGATATAATATTTAGCATTAGTGATGGGAGAATTTCTCCCGTTTCGATTTGTCGAAAATTTGCGAAACTTTACACCCGCATCATATGACACCAGTGTTAAAGTCAGTGGGCGTCTGGATAGTGTTGACGCACAACGGTTTTGACGCCAGCAAATTTTCTCAGGAGTTTTGTGAAATTATTCGTTGGTGTCGAAACGCAGAAATTCACCGCAATTCTTCTCAGGCGAATTTATTCGCCCATCACTGTTTAGCATTTTACATAATACAGCAAAATGTTTAATATGGAATTAACCAGGGAACAGTCACACTCAAAATGATGCTATAGAATAGTATATTTTTGTAGTGGCTATATTGGGAAATAAGAATGTTACTTTTATATAGGGATGCACCGAATCCAGGATTCGTTTCGGGATTCCGGCAGGATTTGGCCTTTTTCAGCAGAATGCGGATTCGGCCGAATCCTTCTGCCCAGCTAAACTGAATCCAAATCCTAATTTGCATATGAAAATTAGGGGCAGGGAGGGAAATATCGTGACTTTTTGTCAGAAAACAAGGAAGTAAAGAATGTTTTGCCCATCCAACCCCTAATTTGCATATGCAAATTAGGGTTCGGATTCGGTTCGGTATTCGGCCAAATCTTTCACAAAGGATTCGGGGGTTTGGCCGAATCCAAAATAGTGGATTCAGTGCATCCCTATAAAAAGTTTTTTTTTTCCAGTATAAATGTTTTTAGCTTTATTGAAATATACAGGACATATGCTCTGTTTGGGCAGGTTTGTTGGGGGGATCACACATATAGAAATGTCTTCAAAAGAAACCCTCAAAACAAGTAAAGGAACATTTCCCAAAGTGCTCTTCTGAACAATTTTGCAGTTTATGGAAAGTACTTGTTTTCTAGCTTCTACACTAATAAAATGAATTTGAAGCAACAGCACCGCCTGTCAGTTCTGCTGATCGGCCACAGTTGTCAGAAAATTAAATTCGCGAGCAGAGGGAAATTTTTGTGATGCTGCTTTCCTCTTCTAGAAAATTACATTTTCTAAAACGTGGATGTGATTATAATCAAAAGTTCACAGGTCTGATAGGTTAACATATGGTAAATAGTGATGGGCAAATTTGTCCTGTTTCGCTTCGTTGAAAAAATTCCCGAATTTACTGTGAAATGGTGAAAAATTTGCAAAATATATTGAAGTCAATGTGCGTCAAAATAATTTTGACACATGTCAATTTTGATGCCTGCGACAGTTTTTATACGTGCGCCTATTTTGTCCAAATTTATTAAAGTCAATGGGCATCCAAATAATTTTGACGCAAGACGATTTTTATGCGCGCGACTATTCTTTTGCTGCTGCAGCAGAAATTTGCTGCAAATTCGTGCCTGGTGAATTTGTTCGCCCATCATTAATGGTAAACCCAAACCCCAGGGGGAGTCACTGGATTCCCATCTAAACATGCTCTTCTGCCTATAACAACCACCTTTGTCCTTGGGCCTAGCCCTTAGCTACTCAGGTGCTTCCAGGTCTTAACTCACGAGAATCCAGTAACTCAGAGAATGAATAATCATAGTTGGCAGGCCAGGTCAGTACCACAAAAACAACCACTGAGACATGAGACAAATGCAAGGTCAGGAACTGGCCAGGATCAGAACCAGAAAAACACAAGGAGCAGGAATCAGGAGCAGGACCTCAGCACTGAGGAACACTCAAACTTGACCTACAATGGGCAATGTTTGACTGTAGAGCAGGGTTTTTTTATAGCCACACTGATGGCAAAATTGACCACAGGTGAATTCACTATGCCTACCTGGAAACGAAAGGCCAAAGCTTATCCCAAGAGGCCATCTGCCTGTTCAGCGCAATGGCATGAAGGCTGAGTACCAGACAACTGATCACCAATTCAAATCCTGGGAGGACGTGACAGATATATTCAGAACATACAATGGAATGAACTAAAGCAGTATTTCAAATTGCACCCAAAGCTATCTATTTGCCTGGTTATGTAATCTATATGCCTGAAATTCCCTAAACACACAGCTAGAGGATGTGCTCAATAGTGATGGGCGAATTTGGGGACTTTTGCTTTGCCGGAAAATTAGCGAATTTCCTGCAAAACGGCGAAAAATTAGCGAAACGGCGCCGGCGTCTCGTTTATTCTGTTCTTGACGCCGGCGTCCGTTTTTGACGCTGGTGTCCGTTTTTTGCCAAATTGCGCCAGCGTACAAAAAACAGACACCGGTGTCCATTTTTTTTTTTACATCGGCAAATTTATGTATAAACTCCTTCCCCTGGGGTCTTTAGCCTTGAGCCATGACATTTCATTCACCTAGATGTAGGTCACTTAATTACCTGCTCATGAAAAAGTAGCGAGGAACAATTAAAATAGTTAAACTGTGTGATAATTTAACTACTTTGTTATAGAAATCAAGAGTCAAAGTCATTGAAAAAAAACAGAATCATGCGAATGTATCTCTGCGAGTGCAACAAGTAAAATGAAGTGCCGGAGCCAGATTTCCTGGAATGACAATAATTAGAAGTGAGGCGGCAGCTTACGGATGAACAATTAGTGACTGGCATCCCTCCAACACTTTTAAGACGGGTTATTATGGGGCAGGCAATGCACATCTGCATTATAAAATTAAAATGAGCTTATCAACAGAAGCAGCTTGCGAGAAAGCAATTAGCACGGGGCTATTCATAACAAACAAAAGGCGTTCCCTCCATGATGAAAAAAAAACAACTTGACTGAGATGAACCCACAAAAGTTTATCGTTCCGTCACATTGTGGATCAAATGTTCTGACAGTTTTGTCATGTCTACAATGTGGCGACAGTTATGTTAGAGGCTTAGCAAATCCTCCCCAAACACATGAAATATGGGCGGCACAAACATTTCTTACTGATGTTTCTGGAGACCTTCCAAAATATTGGGCATTCCTGATCATTCCGAGAAGGCGCAACTCCAGAGATTGGGATGTAATGGTTATATTTTTGCGGCGTATTATTTATTTTTAAAATGAGGCTGAGGAAATTGCTTCATGGTTTCATAAAGAAATATCAACGAGTCAGTTCAACAGTAGTGATGGGTGAATTTGTCCTGTTACACTTCGCCATGAATTTCGTGAATTTCCCACGAAATTTGTGAAACTGGCGAAAAATTTTCGAGAAACAGCGATTTTGACGACGGCAACAATTTGCTGGCATCAAAAGTTAACAAATTCGTGAATTTATTCTCCGATGGTGAAACGGGCAAATTCGCCTAGAATTCGTGCATGGCGAATAAATTCGCCCATCACTTTTCAACAGCCGTATTTACTTAAAAAGCATTTAAAGGGTCAGCTCACCTTAACATTAATATAGAGGACTCTTGGATCAATAATCCCCACTTCTTAGGAAGTCCTGAAAGTTTGTTGGACAAACGGTTTCGAAGCAGGCATCAAAGTTTTTTCGCCGCCGGCCGAAGTTTTTTCGCTGCCTGCGATGGTTCCAACGAGTGCGCCAAATTAGAGCCCAGTGATGATAAACGGATGGACATTGACTTATGACTTGTCGCTGGGGTCAATATCGATGTTTCGCAAATTTTTCACCAGTTTTGCGATTTTCGTGGGAAATTCACAAAATTCCTGCTAAAGCGAAATGGGAAAAATACAACTATCACTATAAATAAGCCATGCAAGCATGTTTTACTATGCGATCAGCGGAAAATAAGAATAATTGACATCCCTATATAAACAATGGGGGTCATTCATAAACTTCGCACAAGGCAAATTGGTTCACAAAGTGAATATATTTGCCCTGTGCATGGTTATATCTATAAAGCTGAATAAGTGTGGTGGAAACAGAATTGCGATTTTTTTTTCACAATGCAAATGTCTAAAAGAGCTTTTTTGTCGAAAATCGCAAATTGCGAATATTTATGCGCACACTCTGCAACTGAATTCCGCAACTTTGGTGGTGGAGAAAATATTTGCAAAACAGTTTCGCAAAGTGTGAATTTAAGTTACTGTCAGCGCTGTTTTCGCGCACAATGGGTGCGCTCACGCAAACTCCCGTCTCATTTGCGCGACCATTTGCAAAAATGTATTCACAATGGGGATTTGCAAAAACCGGAAAGACGGCCAGAGCAGTGCAATATATTAGTGTTCAGGATAAAAACATGGGCAATACAACCATTTGCGAAAAAATATGCGCTGCGTGAACTTTAAAAATGACCCCCAATGCGTATCTTCCTTTTCATGCAAATCTTTCTTTTTGTTGTGATTGTGACAGTGCCATGCAGTACATACACAGGGGCGATCCAGGCCCCTCCAGCGCCCGAGGCAGCTTGCTGTTGCTGCTGCCCAGTGCGCTCAACTTTTTGTGCCCGAGGGGGTCCTGAGGGGGGTCCACGAGGGCTGCGGAGAGGGCCAGAACGCTAGTGCAGAGAGCATAATTGCACTCTCTGTGCTAGAAGAGCCAAATTTCCGATGTGAAGGCTCGAAATTCGGCTCTTAAAGTACCAGGAGCGGCATTTTTGCCACCCCTGTTACCTAGGGGGGTGCTGCAGACTGAGATGAGTTTCTCAACTTGCCTCAGCGGCGCCCCTGTACATACACTCCTGTTATCTCTAGCATAATCTCATTAAATCCTCCTACACAGCTGCCGACACATACAGGCTTGGACTGGGCCAGCAGGACACCAGGTAAAAACACGGTGGGCCCCACCAACTCAGACACGATCCTGCCTGAGACCTGACTCTGCCTCTGACCACCCCCTGGTCCCAACTGCAGAAAGAGAACAGGTACACAGGGGGTGTTGATGGGGTGTCTTGGGGAGAAATGAGGGCCCCTATGGTGGAAGCCCTGGTGGGCTTCCATCCCTCAAATCCAATGCTGGACACACAGTCCCTTTACATCTGAGCACTATGACTTCCCATGGGATCTCATAACGTGGCCCTTAGCAAATGTAACATTAGTTCTTTGATTTATAGAAAATCCACAAAAATATTTAAATTAAAAAGACGGCACCAGCATACAGTATGTCCACAAAATCTTTGTGCCATTCCTGCTGTGTGGTTTGGGTAAACATCCCGCATCCGCATTTGCTTCAAAAGTAAAATAAAGGAAAGGGTCTGATAAAATTGCAGCTGAAATTGACATTCCTTTGCAATAAACTGCCAAATGAGAGCGTTATCTTGGAAATGGACAGGAATGACAGTAAATATGCATTTAATGATGCTCTTCTAAAAGATTTTCTCATAGAAATAAAATCACGAGAGGAGTGAAAACTGCACAATATCTACATTTTTTCCCAAACCCAATACGACCACTCGGCATCTGAACGACTTCCACTAAGGGCTATAAACACCCCGGCAGGTGAACTTTTGATAATGGACCCCTTTCATCTCTGACATTTCTTATTACTCGCTTTAACTTTCCATCCACAGCAAAAGCAGAGTCAGATTTCTCAGGGGATGAGCAGTTTACAAAATGTCTCTATCAGAGCAATAGCCGTCGAGATGATAAAAACTTTTACGGGTTGCAGCAGAATTACGTTGGAATAAAAATATACGCATCTACATAAAGTGCTGCTGACCTTTATAGAGAATAAATAAATGGGAAATGTTTGGCAGAGAAGGAATGAATCACTTTGTTAACGCTTTACTAAAATACGGATGTCATTGTATGGTTAAACGTTCACTCATGTAGGGGAACATTTATCAAGGGGTGAAGTGAATTCGAGGGAATTTTCTAAGTAAAAAAAAAATCAAAATTCAAAGTCATTTTTTGGATACTTCGACCATTGAAAAGGATACTAGGACTTTGACTTTGAATTCAATTAGAGGTAAAATATTTGACCATTCAATAATCGAAGTACTGTCTCTTTAAAAAAAACTTCGACTTCAATACTTTGCCAAATTAAACCTGCCGAAGTGCTATGTTAGCCTATGGGGACCTTCTAGAACAGTTTTCTAAGTGTTTTGAAGTCAAAGAAAAATTGTTTGTTTGGGGGGGCGGAGCTTGCCTGCTGAACCGGATGGACGCACACAACTAGCGCTCCGTCTGAAAGGAGGATGCTTTGAGGGAGAAAATATAGTTAATCTCTCCCCATCAACGTATCGGACCCACAGATATTCTCCGGGTAAATGAGGGGGACAAGACTGGCCCAAAAACACCAGCAGAAAGCAGTCACCGCTTTCTTTCCTCCATCTGCAGCCTCACACGCGGACACAGCTTCCGCCGCCATCTTGGATCCGCAACGCAGCAAGAAAACTACGCCGGAGAGACATATGGCGAACAAGTCTCCAGACCAAGCGCCGGCAACTGCGGCCCAAATAAAAGAAATGCTATCGAAAATGAAGCATACACTACAAAGCGACATCAAACAACTCTCCACGGATCTCGGCAAGGAAATTAGAGATCTAGGCGATCGCACGGCTCACTTGGAAGAAAAAATGGGTGAGTTTACAGAAGCTCATAATGACTTAGCTGACTCTTACAATACCACCCAAAAAGAGCTTGAACGTCTATCTGAGAAAGTGACTGACCTAGAGGATAGGTCCCGTAGGAACAATATACGGCTTAGGGGGATTTCAGAGTCTGTACTCCCCAGGGACCTTGAAAGCCATATTACTGACTTACTTAAAGTGATACTGCCAGATCTACATGCACTTGAAAGGGCAATTGACCGAATCCACAGAGTGCCTAAACCTAGAGCTGCCCCTGACAATGTCCCCAGGGATGTGCTTGCCAGATTCGTATTCTACCAAACGAAAGATAAATTGCTTTCTCTGGCCCGCAAAAAAGATAATTGGCCAAAGCAATACCAACACCTTGAAATATATATGGACTTGGCCCCTGCAACTTTGATCAAACGCAAAGCCTTCGCCGAGACTACAAAAATCCTGAGACACAACGGCATACCATACCGATGGGGATACCCAGTAAAACTCATTGTACAACGCAATGGAACCTATACAACATTTTCTGCAGCAGAGGAAGCCAAGAAAGCCCTTGTCAGATGGGACCTAACCCCAGCCAATACCAAAGAAACCCCGCCAAGACGACAGTCACCGCCCGCCACACCAAAGAAACTTCAAAGAGAATGGCGCAAAACCTGATATCTCTTCCTTAACCACACCAAAATCTCCCGTGCAAAAATTGGTTCTTTACATGCAGATACCTCCTTATGACGTACAAGGCGTACCTATTCACCTTCACCCCCAATACCTTCTCCGCTTAGATTGG
The DNA here is from genome assembly GCA_038501925.1 of Xenopus petersii. NCBI lineage: Eukaryota > Metazoa > Chordata > Amphibia > Anura > Pipidae > Xenopus > Xenopus petersii. Next base: position 153,234,250 of record CM076678.1, read on the forward strand.
AGTTGATCAGTGGTTACCCATGAGAAACCACAAGCACCGCATTTGTTCAAGGTGCAGTATTGTTTGTTTGTTTAGGTTAATGTTGGAATGTACATGGCAAGCTGGTATTTTTTATTGTTTTCAGGTTGTAATATATGTGTCAGGGGAAAGCATGCACGCCTCCAATATAAATGGTGCGGTTTTATTCGTTAAATTGTAGAGGTCTAAATTCCCCCAATAAGCGAAATCAGATCCTAAATGATGCCTTTAAGGTGAAAGCTGATGTTCTCTTCTGTCAGGAGACACACTTTAGTCTCTCAACCCCGCCTAAATTTTTTTCTAAAAGATACCCACACAATTATCATGCCTATGCTAAAAATAAAACCAGGGGGGTCTCCATTCTAGTGTCCTCCAAAGTACCGTTTCAATTTAGAGGTGTGCATGTCGATCCTGCAGGCAGATATTTGTTGTTGATATGTGAACTGGGAAATGTTACCTACTCTCTAATCAATCTATATGTCCCTAACGAACACCAAACGAAGTTTCTGGCCAATACACTCCCAAATCTCCTCCAATACAGGGTTGGCAAATGCATAGTAGCTGGAGATTTCAACATAGTCTCAGATCCAGACGTTGATATTATTAAGGGTTCAGGGGGTTCCATAGCGCGAACACAGCGCAACCACAGTAAAACCTTTACCAATATACTTCACTCACATGGACTAATTGATGTATGGAGAGCAAAGAATCCTCTTGCTAGAGACTATACATATTACTCCCCCAGATTTAATACATACACTAGAATTGACGCATTTTTAGCAGATCAAACAACATCCCAAACCACCAAAACTTGGATAGGACTCAGAACATGGTCTGACCATGCACCTGTAGGTCTGGAAATACCAAATAACGCCCCGCCTACTGACAAGCTGCCCTGGAGGCTAAATGATGGCTTGCTTCTCAGGGAAGATTATAAAACCCATATCGAACAAATTATCCGGCAATATTTTACCCTAAATTCGAACGGGGAAGTGGGCCCCCAGACAACATGGCTAGCACATAAGGTGGTCATACGAGGGGAGTTCATCTCTCTTGCAAAACAACTTCAAAAATCTAGAGAACAATCCCAATTACAGCTGGAAACTAAATTGGCCTTTCTTGAGAAGCAGGCTATCCGGGAAAAAAGTACCCTATATTTACAAGAAATAACAGAACTCAGACGGAAACTTAACGAAATTATAGCAGCCAAAATGGCGTATCGCCTTAAATTACTTAAAAAACTCTACTACACTAAAGGCAATAAGGCAGACAGATTGTTGGCTTCACAGCTGAAGCATCAGCAGGCCCAAACCAGAATCAGCCACATAACTTCATCGACAGGCAAACAAACTGACCCCAAAACTATAGCAAACGAATTTGCTGCATACTATTCTAAGCTATATAATTTGACAGATAATGAAACGGTAACAAAGCCGACCGAACAGATCATTAAAGAATATTTAAGTAAATTAGCTCTCCCTCATCCAACGCAAATACAACTAGAAATGTTAAATGCACCGATATCAAGGAAAGAAGTCGCAGACGTTATAAAGAATCTGAAAGCAAATAAAGCCCCAGGTCCAGACGGGTTCACTAACAACTATTATAAAACATATTCAACCCTTCTTTCCCCATATCTTCTCCAAGTATTCCAGAGCGTTATGGACTCTGGAAATATCAACAAAGAGTATCTCCAGGCCCATATAGTCACTATTCCCAAGCCAGGAAAATCCTTGGATCAATGCCAAAGCTACCGCCCGATAGCCCTCTTAAACACTGACCTTAAACTATATGCCAAACTTCTAGCACAGCGACTTAATCAGGTCCTCCCATCCCTTATAGATCCTAACCAAGTGGGTTTTGTCCTTCACAGACAGGGTTCGGACAGTACACGCAGATTTCATAACATTATTCACATGCTAAAAATACAGAAAACCCCAGCTCTTCTATTGTCACTAGATGCGGAGAAGGCCTTCGATAGGGTAAACTGGGAATATATGGAGGAGACACTCAAGCAATTTCGACTAGGCCCGACCTTTCTAAAAGCTATGCTCCCACTGTATACAAATCCCTCAGCTAGGGTATGTACCGCAGGGGCCCTATCGGGGGCCTTCTCCATAACGAACGGCACTAGACAGGGATGCCCACTATCCCCTTTAATATTTGCACTGTTGGTTGAGCCGCTGGCTCAAAGAATAAGGGAGAATATAGACATAACCGGAATCACCAACGGCAAAGACCAACACAAGATTGGCCTATTTGCAGACGACATACTACTGACACTCCAAAATGCTACTGTCTCCCTGCCTAATCTGTTTAAAGAGCTAACAGATTTCCAATCTGTTTCATGGTACAAAATAAACCAGTCCAAAACACAAGCACTTCCTATCAACATCCCACACCCAACCCTCCAGGGTTATAAACATGCATATGACTTTGAATGGCGAGATACCTATATAACGTACCTGAGGCTAAAACTTCCCAAAGATCCAAATGACATATATAAATTAAACTACCAACCTTTACTGAGATTAGTCGAATCAGAATGCAACAGATGGAAATCAGATTTTATTTCATGGCTAGGAAGAATAGCTTCCCTAAAAATGAACTTGTTACCAAAAATATTATACTTGTTTAGGACTCTACATGTTGCACTACCATTACATTATTTCCCACCCATGCAAAAAATATTGAATAAATTTATCTAGGCAAACAAGCCCGCAAGAATAGCATTCAAGTGTGCACAATTCCCCAGAAATTCTGGGGGACTAGGCTTCCCAAATATTAGGTTATACTATAATGCTACAGTGTTAGAGACTGTGATCCGGTTACACTCCCTAGATCCCCTAGATCCTTTTCATTTAAGGAAACTCCCAACACACTGCCATTTAGTGTATAACTTGCATTTATATTATTTTTGCCAAAGTGCATAACCTTGCATTTATCAACGTTGAACCTCATTTTCCAGTTTGCTGCCCAGTTTTCCAGTTTAGACAGATCACTTTGCAAAGTGGCAGCATCCTGCATGGAACCTATAGTTCTGCACAATTTAGTATCATCTGCAAAAATAGAAACAGTACTTTCAATGCCCACCTCCAGGTCATTAATAAACAAGTTGAAAACAAGGGACCTAGTACAGAGCCCTGCGGTACTCCACTAACAACACTGGTCCAATTAGAAAATGTTCCATTTACCACCACTCTTTGTAGTCTATCTTTTAGCCAGTTCTCTATCCAGGTACAAATACTATGTTCCAGGCCAACATTCCTTCATTTAACCAGTAACCTTTTGTGTGGCACTGTATCAAATGCTTTAGCAAAGTCTAAGTAAATCACATCCACTGCCATCCCAGAATCGAGGTCTCTACTTACATTCTCGTAAAAAGAAATTAAGTTAGTCTGGCAAGATCTATTACGCATAAAACCATGCTGGCACAAACTCATAGTATTATGATTTGCTATGAAGTCCAGTATCTTATCCTTTATTAACCCTTCGAAAAGCTTTCCTAATACTGACGTCAGACTAACTGGCCTATAGTTTTGAGGCTGAGAACGGGATCCTTTTTTGAATAGAGGCACCACATTAGCAATTCGCCAGTCTCTCGGCACAATGCCAGATCTCAATGAATCCTGAAAAATTAAGTAAAGAGGTTTGGCAATCACAGAGCTAAGCTCGCTAATTACCCTGGGATGAATACCATCTGGCCCTGGACCTTTGTTAATCTTAACATGTTCAAGTCTCTTTTGAATTTCTTCATGTGTGAACCATGCATCATTAGTTGTATTACTAGAATTGGGAGTGTTAAGAAGGAAACCTTCACTTACTGGTTCTTCATTTGTGTACACAGATGAAAAATACGAGTTCAGAATCTGCGCTTTTATTTTGTTTTCATCAACCAGCTGACCCCCCTCTGATAGTAAGGGTCCCACCCCTTCCTGCTTAATTTTTTTACTATTGACATATTTAAAAAATAATTTTGGATTATTTTTACTGCTTGCTGCAATATCCTTTTCTATAGCAATTTTAGCTTGCCTTATAGCTTCTTTGCATGATTTATTGGCCTCCTTGTACCTTATAAATGTTTCGGCTGTACCAGCTAACTTGAAAGCCTTAAAAGCACGTCTTTTCTTACCCACCTCAACACCAACGCTTCTATTGAACCAAAAAGGTTTTGCTTTGCAACGACGTTCCTTGCTTACAAGTGGAATATACTGACAAGTATATTTATTAAGCAGCATTTTAAAGACTTCCCATTTTTGTTCTGTGTTTAACCCTGTGAAAAGCATTTCCCACTTAATATGTTGCAGAGATGCCCTTATACTGTCAAAGTTTGCGCGTCTGAAATTTAGTGTTTTAGTTACTCCCTTATAGAATTGCTTCTGCAACAGAATCTCAAAGGAGACCATGTTATGATCACTATTCCCTAAATGCTCACCCACACAAATGTTAGAGATGAGTTCAGTATTGTTAGTTATTACAAGGTCCAAAAGAGAGTTATTCCTAGTAGGTTCTTGAACGAGCTGGAATAAAAAGTTGTCATTCAGCATATTTACAAACCTACTAGCTTTTTCTGTCTTAGCAACCCCATTACCCCAGTCAATGTCTGGATAATTGAAGTCACCCATAGCAACAACTTGACCCAGCTGTGAAGCCGCTTGTATCTGCAAGAGTAGCTCGGCTTCATACTCGACACTTATACGAGGTGGTTTATAGCATACACCAATGATAATTCTTTTTGATACCTTTTGCCCAATCGAAATCTCTACCCAGAGTGATTCTACACCCTCACCAGTGCCAGCTATTTTTATTTCTTTAGCGCATGGCTTTAATTCAGGCTTTACATACAAACACACTCCTCCACCCTTTTTAATCCCTCTATCCCTCCTAAAAAGGGTGTAACCATTTAAATTCACAATCCAGTCACATGTTTCATCCCACCAGGTCTCAGTGATACCAATTATATCATAATTTTTAGAGCATGCAATTAATTCTAGGTCTCCCATTTTACCTGACAAACTCCGTGCATTTGCCAGCATACAGCGGAGGTTATTACTTTTACTTTTGAAATGTGCATTACTTGGTAAAGAATTATACGTTAAGTTAGTATTATTCTGTTTTCCTTGTAACAGAGGGACCTCCTTAGCTGGTAAACTGTATGCCCCCCTCACTCCTCCCCCATGACCCCTTACTAACCCCACTGCCCCGTCTACACTAGCTTCCCCATAATCCTTTCTCTCACCCACCCCCCCCCTTGCCTAGTTTAAACACTCCTCCAACCTCTTAGCCATTCTTTCCCCTAGCACCGCGGACCCCCTTCCATTGAGGTGCAAACCGTCACGGCTGTATAAGTTGTACCCCAACGAAAAGTCAGCCCAGTGCTCTATGAACCCAAACCCTTCCTTCCTGCACCAAGACTTTAGCCACGCATTAAGCTCCCTAAGCTCCCGCTGTTTTCCTAAACTTGCACGTGGCACAGGCAAAATTTCAGAAAAGATTACATTGGAAGACCTTTCCTTGATCTTAGAGCCTAGATCCCTGAAATCATTCTTTAAGGTCTTCCATCTACCATTTATTTTGTCATTAGTACCGATATGTACTAAGACAGCTGGGTCGTGCCCAGCCCCACCCAATAATTTGTCTATCCGATCAACCACATGCCGAACCCTGGCACCAGGTAGACAGCAAACTGTTCGGTTGTAGCGATCCGGACGACAAATTACCCTATCCACTTTCCTAATAATTGAGTCCCCTACAACCACAATCTGCTTAGGCCTGACTCTACTCTCCCCCCCACCACTACTAGAGAAACTGGTCTCCCGGCTGTTAGAGAGATCAGCCCCATCTAGAATTGCCAATCCAGAGTTCATACTCCCATCATCTTCACACAATCTGGCAAATTTGTTGCGATGTATAATCTCCGGATCAGCCTCCATTTTCCTTTTGCCCACCTTAGATTTTCTAACTGTCACCCAGCTAGCTGCCTCAACATCCTGCTGCTGTTCTGTTCCCCCCAAACTATCTGACCCCGCTAGGTCCTGCTCAGTGAGCAAAAGACTCCTTTCAAGATTGTCAATCGACAACTGGACTCTAGAGAACAAATGGAAAGACTGGCTGCAGGGACTCCAGAGTTACAATTAAAATGTAGCCAAATTTGGGACCCCTGGCACCCCCAAGCTGTATAATTACCACAACCCAATTAGTTAAGTTCCTTAAATCTAACAGGCAATTTGGGGATCATGCACCGTATCTATATGTATAAACCCTGTACCATCTTCACCAGCCTTGCCATGTACAACATTTGTTCTATATTCAGTTACTCAAATATATTATTTGTTTTTCTCATATCTTTTGGATATGTTAAGCATTTCACATGCTGTTATGTAATACATGTTCATATGTGCCTCACAAATGTAAACCCGAGGCGCTTGTGTACTCTGAGCAATCTTTATTCATAATAAACATGCAAGTTTAAAAAAAAAAAATTGTTTGTTTGATTGCCAAAACGATTTTACTTTGACCATAAATGGCCAAATTCGATGATAAAAAACTTTGACTTCCATATTCAAAGTCAAAGTAATTCAATTTGATATGGCACAGATATGGGATCTCAAAATTCCATCTCCAGAAAATGTCAATACAGAAATCACATCTACCATAGACTCCATTTTAAGCAAATTATTTTATTTTTTGTAATAATTTTTTTTTTCTGTAATAATAGATCAGTATGTTGTACTTGATGTAGGTGGCAAAACAATCCTATACAGTTTTCTCAAGGGATCAGAGCTTATTCAGTAAGAACTTTTTCCCATAGTCTGCACCTTGCACCAGACATAAATATCCTAAATTCCTAACTTTGATTTAGAGGTTATAAATGGTGGTTCTCCAAACTATGGAAATACACATGAGTAGTGATCTGCAAATAAATTTGCCAGGCGCAGATTTGCGCTGGCGAATAAATTTGTGAAACTGCGGTGAAAATTTGTCAGTGAAAAACCAGAAGTGTCAAAATAGTTGTGCACAAAAAAATTGGTCAAAAGTATTTAGATGCCCATTGACTTTAAAGAATGTCGACAAAATAGGCGCTTGTATAAATGGCGTCTAAATGGAAGCGTCAAAATAATTTTGACGCCCATTGACTTCAATGTGTTTTGTGAATTTTTCGCCATTTTGCAAATTTTGCAGAAAATTCTCAAATTTTTCAGTGAAGCAGAATCGGACAAATTCGGGCATCACTACCCATGAAGCACAAAACGCATAAGGGTATCTTTTGAGAATTGTTTTTCTTAAATAAGTTCTCTTTTTAACGGCATCATCTCCTATGTAAATGTCTAGATTCTTCCAGAACAGTGTCTGAAATTCCTCATTAGAACGTGCTCTTTTCTGGGATCACAAGGCACCAAACGGGTAGGACTGTAGTTTTTTTTCCTTAAATAACTTTTTAACGCATCAACTCCTTTGAAGAATAGAGTGTGTTATCTATGCTATCTGGGTATGTTTAAGCACAGTTTAAGGACAGTGTCTGAAATTCCTCATTAGAACTTGCTCTTATTAAATAAAGTTGTGACCTGCTATTTGGTTAAGGTAGAACTAAAGCTTAAGTAAAGAAGTAGCTAGAAATGTTGTACATAGGGATGCACCGAATACAGGATTCAGTTCGGGATTCGGCCAGGATTCGGCCTTTTTCAGCAGGATTCGGATTCGGCCGAATCCTTCTGCCAGGCCGAACCGAATCCGAACCCTAATTTGCATATGCAAATTAGGGGCGGGGAGAGAAATTGCGTGACTTTTTGTCAGACAACAAGTAAGTAAAAAATGTTTCCCCCTTCCCACCCCTAATTTGCATATGCAAATTAGGGTTCGGATTTGGTTCGGTATTCGCGAATCTTTCGCAAAGGATTCGGGGGTTCGGTCGAATCCAAAATAGTGGATTCGGTGCATCCCTAGTTGTACATGATGTTTTGTGCTTCTGTACCAGCCCAGAACAACCACAGCCCTTTAGCAGTAAATATCTGTGTCTCCAAAGATGCCCCAGTAGTTCCCCATCTTCTTTTCTGCTGATTCACTGCACATGCTCTGTGCTGCTATCACTTACTGAGCGTGGGGAAAGCTCAGCTTGAAGGTGAACTATGGTAACATTTGGGGTCAATATTATTTCATTACTATTTTAGGAAGCATGTGCACAAAGGGGAAAGAACCCAAAAAAAGTACTGATTTAGAATCTGAAGGACTTGGCAAGTGAAAATTGGTTCAACTTTTGTACTTTGTTTTTTTTTTAAATGAGTACAGGCACAGGAGGAAGCAGGCTCTTATACTAATGTTGGGACCCATAGGTTTGTTATGTGCTAGTGGCTTTAAATCCCTACCCTTCCATATTTCCCTAGTTGATGGGCAGATGCTTACTTATCTAGTTATTATTTGCATATCCCAGTTATTGACCAAGAGGCTTTATGACCACTTCCTGTCACACTTTAATATAGTGCTTGGTTAGGGGTGGATCTTCCTCTTTGGCTTCTGTTTGCTGACTCATCTGTATGTTCCCACTGAGCCTGGGTACATCAAGGCCCAGTAAAGCCAATTCAGCCCTAGAGGGACTAGTGCCTCTAGAGATAAGTCGGGGAGCAGGGACCCCATGAATAGAGATGGCGCGAACTGTTCGCCGGCGAACTTGTTCGCGCGAACATCGGGTGTTCGCGCTCGCCGGAAGTTCGCGAACGTCGCGCGACGTTCGCCATTTTGGGTTCGCCATTGTTGGTGCTTTTTTTTGCCCTCTCACCCCAGACCAGCAGGTACATGGCAGCCAATCAGGAAGCTCTCCCCTGGACCACTCCCCTTCCCTATAAAAACCGAAGCCCTGCAGCGTTTTTTCACTCTGCCTGTGTGTGCTGAAGAGATAGTGTAGGGAGAGAGCTGCTGCCTGTTAGTGATTTCAGGGACAGTTGAAAGTTTGCTGGCTAGTAATCGTTTTGATACTGCTCTGTTATTGGAGGGACAGAAGTCTGCAGGGGTTTGAGGGACATTTAAGCTTAGGTAGCTTTGCTGGCTAGTAATCTACAGATGCAGCCACTTTGGTTTGTCTGTTTGACACAGAATAACTAAACTCAGATATCCCATTTATCTCATTTAACACAGAAAACTGTGTCACAACATCCCATCTAATTAAAGCATTCACCATTGTGAACAATGGAGCTTTGGTATGCTAATGAAAAGGTTAAATGCATTAAATGAGTTAAGATGACTTTAGATAACACAGTTTCTTCAATTACCCCTGAGTCATGACGCATTTAACTCACAAATCCAAGTGGCTTCATCTGTACCTTCTACTGCAGTGCTCTGTATGTAGCTGCAGTGGGCAGCTGTCCTGCTTCTGATCTCATCTGCTGACTGCTGCAATAACAGTAGTCCTTGTAAGGACTGCTTTTATTTATTTTTTTGTTCCAATACAGAGCAGTATCAAGCAGATTACTAGCCAGCAAACTTACTATCATCTGTCCCTGAAATCACTAACAGCTCTCCCCCTACACTATCTCTTCCAAGCACACACAGGCAGATTTTTCAGATACATTTTTGCCCTTGATCCCCCTCTGGCATGCCACTGTCCAGGTCGTTGCACCCTTTAAACAACTTTAAATTCATTTTTCTGGCCAGAAATGTCTTTTTTAGATGTTAAAGTTCGCCTTCCCATTGAAGTCTATGGGGTTCGCGAACCGTTCGCGAACCGTTCGCATTTTTGCGCAAGTTCGCGAATATGTTCGCGAACTTTTTTTCCGACGTTCGCTACATCCCTACCCATGAATGAAGCTTAGTTAGAGATAGGATAACATCTTTAATAGTATAGCAGTTTGTGCTCAATCAATGATTGTAGTAGGGAGTAGCTTTCCTAGGCTATAAGATTGCCTACAGTGAAGGGACCACGGTTGAATAGGGTGTCAGGTTTAGATTTTTCTCCCTGAATACTCCACTGAGTGGGATCCGGACCACTTTTGAGGTATTTCTGCATGGAGGTATGCTGTACTACTTCGACTACATGCACAGGGACCACATTTGGTTGTCTCTGATTTACTGTTGTAGCTCTCTATATCATTGATTAAGTACATTTACAGGAAGGGTTATTGGGGTTAAGGGATTGAAAGAAAACTGAGATGTGATATCTTGATATCTTGCATTATGTAATTCTAAGGAAGTGTGTGTATATTTATTATTTCCATTGTTTCATAATGACAAACTACTTTGTAGAAATTATCAAAACAGCATGAGCAATATCTTTTTATTTCCCAGGTAACAATTTTAGGAATTCATATGCCTGTCTAATAAAAATGCAAATGTTCTACTTTACAGTTTCAGTAAGTACAAATACGCCATCTCCAGTTTTTTTTCCCTTTAATTAGAGATCTTAGACTCTCTTTTTGTTTGCTAATCTAATATGTGCTCCAGATATTCCCTTCTCCAAAAAGAATTAACAAATGCTGGACAATGACATATTCAGCGGTTTTAATTAAAAATGTAAATTTGTAAAGATGTAAATGTACTTCAGATGTTCCAGAATCGTGTGATAAGACACCTATTTTGACTTGCCAAATGTAATTAAAAAAAAAAAATAGAAATAAATGAAATAGATCTTATATGTAATTGTAACCTTAAAATTCTGTATTGAACTGATCACTTCAATTGCATTTGCCTCCTATAAAATATGCATTTAATATTATTTTGGTTTTGAATAATTTGGTTAATTTATAACTTAAAAGCCCATAAAAAAATAATTAGAATGCATGCATTATGTTTCTAAATTTGAACATTTTCTTTTTCATGAAAGTAAAATATATATATATATATATATGTGTTAATTTATAAATATTAATTTAAATAAAAAAACTTGAATTTTTCAAGATTTATTATACCCCCAACCCTGGAAATACTGTAATACAAAAATACACCATCTAAAACCTGTCAAGGTCATGTAGAAGTCAATGGCAGAGGTCCCCTGAACTATTTGTAAATGTTTGTAGCCTACATGAAGTTTTGTCCAAAAACTCAATAATTTCGAGCATTTCGATGTTTTTTTTTTTTTTTTTTGCCGAAAACTCACCGAAAATAGTTTTTTGCAATTCAAACTCACAGAATTGGGTTTTTGCCATTCAAGTTTTTTTTTAAATAAGATACCATTTGAGTTGTGAGTTCCTTCAAGTTCAATCAAGTTTATTTGAGGTATAAATAAACTCTAACATTCAACCTTGATAGATAACCCCCTAAGGGGCCTATTTACTAATATTGAAATTTATTCTTTTCCCCGAATCTCTAAAAATTCTTGGCTTTTCTATGTTTTTTTTTTAAAACTCCAAAAGTTTTAGATTTATGTAGGGGCTGATTTACTAAAACTCAGATTAATCAAATTTTTGACTTAAAACAAAGTTTTAAGAATCAAGACTTAAGAATCAAACTAATTTATCAATAACTTTTCTCGTGAAAAATTCTAAGTGAAATTAGGTTCTTACAATTAACGCTCTGAGAATCTAATTGTCCCGGCAAAAACTTGACTTTATTGGATGAAGACCAAAACTTTATAGACAATGTCTTGAAATAACTTCAGAGACTTCTAGATGCCCTTGACAGGTTTGAGATGGATTTGGATTTTTATCAGATTTGAGGTATAATAAATCCCTAAAAATGTGAGTTTTTCTTTTTCTATGAAAAATTCAAGTTTTCCCCCTAAAAAACTGGACTAGAAAAAAAATCAAGGTTTAATAAAAGGGCCTCCTAAGTGTAATAAACCACGAAAAACTCTAATACAAAAATTCAACAGGTAAAAGTTGTTAGAAGTCAGTGGGAGTTGTCCTGATTTTTTAATCAGTATGGGCTTTAAGAGAGTTTCCTGGCCATCCCCCATAGCATCTTGGTTATCCCCCCTCCAGCAGTGATGACAGAAGGAAAAAACTAACTTCCCACTATAAAGCCTCCTCCCTCTCCTTGCTATGTGTCTTTTTTTTCTTCTGTCAGCTGAAGATTTTCTTACCGGCCAGGGAGTTTCCTCGTCTTCTCTCTCATCCTGCCTGATGCTGCACTGTTTGGTGATGGGCCCCTTGTAGGCAGGGAATTGGACTCTTTAGTAGTCCCTCTATTCAAACTGTGTGGTTTTTCTAGTTGCCTAATTACTATAGCTGGGACGGGCTCAGGCAGTTACATCAGAAGTGGCTCCATTTTAGCGCGGCAGACGCTGGGAATTGTGCATACTGCCTGTGCCAGCCGGGTGTTTTACCCACCCCTGTGACTATTTTATGACCAAATAGAGAGTGAGATTTTTTATTGGAGAGGGTTTGACTTTACATTTAAATTTATTGTCAGCATGTTACTGACTCCTGAAGACCCTGATCCTGCAACGGATACCAGAGCCTGCCTCACGTGCTTCCAAACTGCCTTAAAGAATGATATGTTTTGCATATCATTTTTAATTGATGAAGAAGAACTCATTTCTTCAAAATCTCTACTGGTAGTAGCTCTTGTTCTCTTAGGATTTGTAGCTTGCTTTACTCCTTCAGTTACTGACTGCTTAATCCAGGCTAAAATATCTTTAGAGGAGGATTCCTCTTCATCTGGATCTTTATCAACAGGAGCCTTGGAATGAATATTTTCTGAACTAGAAGGATTAAGAAACTGTAGGATGCAGTCACTGCAAAACATCTCATTCTTTAAGGCAGTTTGGAAGCACGTGAGGCAGGCTCTGGTAGATGATGTTGATGACTCATATGGTTTTGATCATGAATTGGTATCTACCCTAATTAAATCTGTCAAGCAGACACTATCCCTGCAGGATTCAGCACTTCCTTCCTCTTTATCAGTTCTTATTAATAATAAAAAGAAGATGTTTTTTCCATTACATGAAGAGATAAAGTTGATGATAGAAGCGGAATGGCAAAGAACAGCCAAAAAGGTTCCTACTGATTCTAAATTTGCAAAGATTTATCCTTTCCCAGAGGAAGTGTCTCAAAGATGGGACACTCTTCCTGCAGTGGATGCTCCAGTAGCTTGTCTCTCTAGAAAGACAGCTTTACCAATTGTTTGGTGATGTTTCTTCCCTTAAGCATCCAATGGACCAGAAAATCGAAACTGATTTGAGAAGACTTTTCCTAGCGACTGGGCGATTATAAAGACCATCGGTTTCCAGATTTTAGTGGCAAAAGCCATGACTATATGGTTGGAGAATTTGGAGCTTGCAATTGGTTCAAGAGCTTCTCGTGAATCCAATAGAGAAAAACTTTTGGATCTGAAAATAGCTGCAGGGTTTTCCTTAGAAGCGGCAATAGATTCTACTAAGCTTGTGGTTCGCACCACTGCACTCTCAATGTCCACTAGGAGGGCTCAGTGGCTCATAGGTTGGTTTGCTGATACAGGCTCCAAAAATACACTCTGCAAACTTCCTTATGAAGGTGGAAGTCTGTTTGGGAAGTCTTTAGGTGACATAATCTCCAAATCACTGGAGCAAAATCAACTTTTCTTCGTCAGAATAAATGGTTCAAAAAAACTTTCCGGAGGTCACAGTCAGAGAGAGAGTATTTAACAGACAAAGAAGAAAGCAGGTCATATAGAGGGGGAAGAGATTCCTTTCGAGCCCAAAGTTGGCGGTCTGGACAATCTAGCCTTTTTCAGACCCATAGATTCTGGGGCACAAGATCCCCAAAGCATGAGATGAAAACAGCATGAGATGGTTCCTGCTCTGGTTGCCAGGGTAGGGGCCAGACTCAACCAGTTCGGAGATGCCTGAGAAGGAATTATTCAAGACTCCATGGGTTTTATTCTTGTAACGAAAAGTACGGGAGATCTGCTCCCTATTTTAGACTTCAGAAAATTACATAAGACATACAAACACATAAGAGTCCAATCCTTCAAGATGGATCCTTTAAATGCAATCAGGCCAACAATCAATTGTGGAGATTGCCTAATTTCCATAGATTTGAAGGAAGCATATTTGCATGTACCAGTGGCCCAGAACATCAGTGTTTCCTAAGATTTGCCTGGAAAACTCAACTTCTTCAGTTCACCCCTCTGCCATTTGGCCTATCAACTTCTCCAAGGACCTTATCCAAGGTTTTAGTAGTGGCCATAGCTTGGCTCAGACTAGCAGGTCTAGAAATTTTTCACTACATGGACGATCTTCTACTGGTGGCCAGGTCCAGGGAGCAAGCTGCAAAGAACTGAGATTTGTTATCCAAGCTCAAGGAATTAGGTAGGTTAATAAACTACAAGAAGAGCCATCTCGTGCCGTCTCAATCTTTGATTTTTCTAGGTGCTCTCATGAATACAGAAAACAACATAGTGAAGTTGAGTCAAAAGGTTCTTCATGCCGTTTCTTTATAATTGCTATCTGATTGCTTAATACCAGAAGGTTTTAAACTGCTACAGGGGATGACCAGGAAAAGAGAAAATTGTTTCATACTTACCGTAATTTTCTTTTCATGGCCATCTCCCACAGTAGCATCTTCCCAACCCCTTGTATTAATGATGGGCTTTATATTCCAGAATCTTGGGACTAGACACATAGTAGGGAGAGGGAGGAGGCTTTATAGTGGGCAGTTCTTTTTTCCTTCTGTCATCACTGCTGGAGGAGGAATACCCGAAGGTTTTAAGATGCTACTATGGAAGATGGCCAGGAAAAGAAAATTACGGTATGAAACAATTTTCTCTTTTCTAATTGTTTTTGCAGCAATTGTCCAAGAAATTTAAATTTATAGAGGTTTTAGAGGTATTCATATTTTTGTTCAGTGCTTTTTTTTCATTTGTGTTTTTAAAAGTCAGATCTTTTAATAAATTCCATGGCATTCGTGATTATAGAGAAAGTTGATAAATAGGCCTCCAAATACACAATATCATATATATGGCGGTGATTCTATAGGTTATACCACTAAAAAGATAACGTTTCTCAAGAATTCCTAACTTACAACTGTCTGAAGCCCATGATGAAGATACATTCCTTTATTTATTTTTTTGTTCTGCACATTTGATTAAAACATGCGGATCATTACTTCAAGTGTTGAAAAACTGGGACTCAAAGGAACATGTTTTATTTTAGTAAAACACACCCTGCCACTGTAATTAGTCCAATTAGTTTGGACAGGGTTTAAAATTAATTGTTTTATTTCTGAACTGGATTAAATTAAAGAAAAAGGGAATAGATTGTTTACCATAATTCCTTCTGCTTGGTCAATTAAATATTAGGACTAATTGAAATATAGGCATGAAGAGTAGAATTTAAAATAGGCAATTATAAGTAATATCTAAATTGCAGGGAAAAAAGTGCAAAACTAAGCAAGGTTATTTATCTCAATGAAATGTTGTCATGATGCTCTTAAAATCCTAACCAGCAGCTTTTCATAATTTCCTAAATGGGTACATTTAGTTTACACTTATTTAAAATAATAGAGCAATTAGTTCTCATCAGTAGAAGAGAAGTTTGAAAGTAATTCAGCTGAATTTCTCAATTCAACTTTTGGTAACAATACAACAAATACTTAACAAACTTAATAGAAGTTTCAAGTGTTAAAAAGAGGCAAACTTTTGTAATTTAGAGACATGGACAGTTAAGGGCTGGTCTTGCAATTCTAATTGTTTTTCTCAGTGATCCACCAGTACCTTTCAGGTTATCAGACTCTTCCACAGACCAGTGGAGTAGCCATCTCCACCTCAGTAACATAAGAGAATAAGGAAGTCTGGAGAGTCTGCAAAAGTGTGTAGTTTTATTTATTGCACTGTGCGATAAATAAAACTACACACTTTTGCAAAGACTCTCCAGACTTCCTTATTCTCTTAAGGGCTGGTCTTGGTAGATAATACAAATTTGTTTGGAGAAAGTGAGGCACCAGTTAGGAAACATAGCGGTTGTCATAGAGAGTGCATCTGCCTTAGTATTTTTGGAACCAGGCCTGTATGTGAGAGAAAAATTAAACCGGGTAAAAAATCTAGCCTGCCTAGGATTCAACCGGTTAGCAGATTCAATGTATAACAGGTTTTGGTGGTCAGTAAAAACCGTTATGGTATGTTTAGCCCCCTCCAACAGGTGTCGCCATTCCCCAAAGGCCCATTTGATAGCCAACAATTCTCTATTACCAATGTCATAATTGGCTTCAGCAGAAGAGAATTTTTTAGCGAAGAATGCACATGGATGCACCTTGTTGGTTATCGGATGCCTTTGACTATCAGGGTGACGAAGAATGGGAGCAGAGACAAACTCCTTATTTAGAAATGGCGTGAATAGCCTCGGGAGGCCACATACTTGGATCAGCACCCTTTTTGGTCAGATCCATAATTGGAGACACCACCAAGGAAAAGGTTTTAATGAATTGATAATAATTAGCAAAACCTAAGAACTTTTGGGTTGCACATAAAGAAAGAGGCTGAGCCCAGTCCAATACGGCCTTAACCTTCCAGGGATCCATTTCTAGACCCTTACCAGAAATATTAAACCCCAAAAATTGAATAGAAGAAACCTCAAGGTACATTTCTCAAATTTAGCAAATAAATTATTCTTTCTTAACCTGAGTAAGACCTCCTGGGCATGTTTCTGATGGTCACCAAGTTAGAAGAGAAAATTAAAATATCGTCAAGATATACCACTATGAATAACCCACGTAAGTCCCGGAAGATGTCATTGACAAATTCCTGGAACACAGCGGGGGCATTGCAAAGATCAAATGACATGACTAAATATTTGTAGTGGCCATCCCTGGTGGTTCCACTCATCCCCTTCCCTAATGCGAATGAGGTTATACGCACCTCTAAGATCAAGTTTAGTATAGATAGTAGCATTTATAACCTGATCAAATAACTCAGAAATTAGTGGAAGAGGGTAGCGGTTCTTGATTGTTATTTTATTAAGACCCCGATAATCAATGCATGGGCAAAGACCTCCATCCTTCTTGCCCATGAAAAAGAACCCAGCACCTGTGGGGGAATTAGAGGGCCTAATGAAACCTCTCTCAATGTTTTCCTGATGTAATCTTTCATTGCCTGAGCCTCTGGCAAAGAAAGAGGATATGTTCTCCCTTTAGGGGGAGTAGACCCAGGGATGAGGTCAATTGGGCAGTCATAATGCCTATGTGGAGGTAAAGTTTCAGCAGCTTTTTTATAAAAAAAACATAAGTAAAGTCAGCATAAGCTGCGGGTAAACCCTCCAAAGAAGTGACTGCCACCAACTGAGGAGCTTTTACACCTAAGACCCCATTGAATTATCTCCCCAGATACCCAATCAATGTGGGGATTGTTCACCTGTAACCATGGCAACCCTAGAATTAAAGGAGAAGATGAAGAAACATCGATAATGTGGAAGGATAACTCCTCCGAATGCGTGTTGTTGGTACACAAAGTTGATGCCACAGTCTTCTTGGTTACCAAACCTGACCCAAAGGGGCTTTTGTCAATAGGCAAAATTCTCATAGGAGGAATAGGGTGTACTACGGGAATATTATAACTTACTGCGAAGGCAGCATCCAAAAAATTCCCCGCCGCCCTAGAATCCACAAAAGCAGAGATTTTTAACCCATGGTCCAGGATAACTTAACAGGTACCGTGATCCTAGAGGAAAATTGGGGAGAGGAAACTTCTCAACGCAAATGGAGCTCCCCTTCTCCATTTAGGCTTTGAAGTTTCCCGGCCTCTTAGGACACTGATTGAGAAAATGACCCTTTTCCCCACAGTAAATACACAGACCCAGGGATCTCCTGTGGGCCTTTTCCTCAGGAGTGAGATGAGTGATACCCAATTGCATGGGTTCCTCCTGAGGCAGAGGCACTGCGGGGTTAGAAGACCTAACACTAGAATAACCCGTAAGGAAAGAAGTACCCTTTTCAGCCCTCTCCCTTTGTCTTCTATCAACCTGGATGGCTAGACACATTAGATCATCCAGAGTAGCAGACAGCTGTCCTTTACAGCTTCAGAAAGCCCTAACCGAAATTGGCTACGAAGGGCCATGTCGTTCCAACCAGTCTCTAAAGACCACCGGCGGAACTCAGTGCAATATTCCTCTACTGCCCTTTTCTCCTGGCGTAACTTACGAATCGTGGTATCAGCAGAAGAAACACAATCCGAGTCATCGTAAAGAATTGCCATACAATTAAAGAATGTTTCAAGGGAGAAACGGCAGGATTAGAGGGGGGTAACCTTAGCGCCCATATTCGCGGGTCGCCTTGTAATAAGGTCATAACAAACCTCACTTTTTCTTCCCCTAAATTTTTCGGGGAAGG
Source organism: Xenopus petersii (assembly GCA_038501925.1). NCBI lineage: Eukaryota > Metazoa > Chordata > Amphibia > Anura > Pipidae > Xenopus > Xenopus petersii. The sequence goes on from CM076678.1 coordinate 153,252,492, forward strand.
AAATTTTGGGTTCATGGAATTTACTGCCATTACCTATCACTGCGGATGGACCCTCTTGGTTGGAAACAGGAGGATGAACTACAGGGCTCGGCATCTGTTGCGTAGGGAAAAGGCAGAAGTGTGCGCTGCACGCGCCCTAAGGCATTTGGAGTGCAACCATCAAGGAGGCAACACACGCGGCGGGCATCCATGCAGGAGGCGCAGCGGGTGTCCCCGCCAACCCACTAGACCACCAGGGTAAGTTTTTGTTACAGAGGTCCATTTATCAACATTCTCATTTTAGTGAATTTAGAGGTTTTTTGAAACCACAAATATACTCATTTTTTATAAAACTATGAATGCAATGTAATTAATTAAGATCCAAATTTTAAAAGTATCAATAAAAAAACTCTGAACAATGCACTAAAAATATAAAAACCTCTAAAAAGTCATTTTTTAGAGGTCACTTGCCAAAGTTGTCAAGGTTTTTAGAGGTTAATTGCCAACATTTTGTATTAGAGTTTTTGTCGTTTTTACTAATAAATACACATTTTTATGGTCACCATTTGAACCTTAATAAATCTTCCTCTAAGTCTACCAGAAAATCATGTAAACATTGAATAAACCCAATAGGCTGGTTTTGTTTCCAGTTAGGATTAACTACAGCTTAGTTTGGACCAAGTACAAGCTACTATTTTATTAATATAGAGAAAAAGAAAATCCTTTTTAAAGCAAATACATTTAAAAATTTGGAGGACAAAATTAAGCCCATAGACAAATTGTGAGAGGAATTAGCAGAATACATCCAGTTGTTTATACTGATTTTAGTTACTTAGTATATGTGTTTTCTTGGTCATGTTTATTCAAGGAATACTCTCTAATATAGGAGACAACTTGCCTATTGGGCTACCAGTAAAATAATCAATAAAGGTCACTCAAAGTCAATCAGTTCACTTTAATTTTTCCACCAAATGGAGATCCTCAGGTGTCCACTATGCCTGAAAGTGTGTGTGTTGAAGTTTCTATTTGCAATCGGTAATATTTTTTTTACCATGCCCTGTAAAATGGCAAAATTCAAACTGGACAATCTTATTTAACTTATTTATAATAACCCATGATTAAACTTCATTTGAATCCTGCGACTTAATAGTATGCTTTACAATAATTACAAATGTTGTACAGCTGCTTGCTTGCTTTGTTCTCAGGACATTAACCAAAGTAATTCTGCTGTTAACTGTTGCTTGAACAGATTTCAGTGTTTTGGTTCACAGCAGTTTTAATTCTGAGATTCTTTCTTATTTTTATTTGCAGACGCTGACATTCAAATTGACTGTAAGAGTTATGGAATAAAGAAAGGAACATTGAGTAAGACATCAGGTTGCATCTCTGATCGTTTAATTCCATTCCAGTGGCCTAATGATTTTAGATAGTTTGGTCTTTTAAGATTATTGACACAAGCCAACGACTGCCCTGAGCCAATGGATAGAATCGCGTCTGATCTAATCAAGATGTTGCATTGATGCATGAGGTTTTAGAGAGAAGTCAAATAACCCTTGGAAAATGATATGCTTTCCCATTAATCATAATAACAAACTATTTTCCAAAAGGCGCATTTAGATTCAGCTTTAGAAATACAGTTAAAGGGCCAGTAACATAATTACTTTAAAGGTTCTGTATGCATTTAAATACAATGTGCCATTGCCATGCTTTTGCTTTGGCATATAATTAACACAAATTTACATTTATGTGTCCATGAGGTCTTTTATTTAAACTGCAGATTTGTTTATCAAAACTGTTGTGGCCATCCAATAGATTTATATGATCCCCACCAGCCCCAAGATCAGAAATAGCAAATGTGTGCACAATCATGGACAGCACTGCAGATAGCTAATATGTTTAGAGAGCAATGGTTTTAGTACTTAGATGGAGATACACAAGATCAAATGTCATTTGTGGTGCTCTTAGACCATTTTGGATGAAAACCTTTCTTATTTAAAGGGGACCTGTCACCTTTCAACAACCTAAAATAAACCTCTGTAATAAAATCCGCATCAGTAAATAAGTTAAACGGCATATTTTGTACCTTTGCACGCTAAGCCGTTCTCCCCCACACCGCCGTTGTATTTCGAAGCGGTGGAAGCCGCCATATTGTTCCTCCAAGCGCCATTTTACTCCTCCGTCTCTAGTGATGACGTTGGTATTTTAAGCGCAATCTCGCGCATGCACATTAAAAAAAAGTGACGCGCATAGTTCTGCGCTCACAAACAGAGTCTCGGTCACGCGCTCTGGAAAAACTTTGAGTGCCCGACAACTGAAGGACAGAGAGGTACACCATTTACACACATTAACTGTAATAAGAGTAAGGACCCCAGTCCCACGGGAAAACTACGCAAGACTATTCATCTGTACTGGGAGGGGAGAGGAGAAGGAGCGGTGATGTAAAATACAAGGAGACGCCCTATGCCCGTGGCATAGTCACGTTGCTGAATACATTTGATTGACAGCGCAGAACATTAAATGGTAATATCTCGGGAACTACAAAGAATAGCAGCAAATGAAAATGATCGCTGGTTTCCTGTACAGGCAATTGATTCAAGGAACAAATGCAAGGGTAAGGGTGACAGGTCCGCTTTAAGATAGGACCAGTCTCTTTGGAAGAATATTGCACATGACATAGTAAAGATGATCAGCAATTACTATAACAATGTTTTCAATGGCTCACAATAGTACTCATGGTCTTCCAAGTGGAACTAAATTCAAGCGGACTTAGGGCTAGACCTCTATCCCTAAGTCTGTACTCTTGAGTCCATACATTGCCAGGTGGCACCAAGGACTTCCAAATTTTTCTTATTTCTCCAGTGGAGCATCATTTACTAACTGCCCTGATCCAAAAAAATGAATCACGAAAATAAAGTCTGACCTAGTTACGTGAAGTATGGCGGAGCCTTCCATTGAGTGAGGAATGGAGTGAGATATAGTCACAGTTAAATCAGAGGAGTAATGTAGAATAAAGTAGAAAGCTAATATTTTCTTCTGTATTGTTTATACAAATGTAGTATTTAGAAAAATAAACTAATTATAGTTATCTATAGTGAAAGATTTCTTATACATAGAAGATTTAAAGCATCATCCACTTATCACATGACAAACGTATAAAAGGATTAAATTATATTTCAGGGAAGCAGATCTGAGTTCTAATATGCTTCTTTCATCCTTTGATTAGAAATGTTGAATTGTAAGTGTTCATCACACATGTCTAAGTATAACCTCGAGGGAAGGTATGCAAACCACATATGCCTTCAGTGAATTCCTCAAGATGCATTTAATAATAGTATATGCTAATGTTCTGCATTCAAGGTATTTTTTTTAAAATGACATTATTTTAACAAAATGATGCAGGGTATTCAAATGTTTGCTAGATGAAATGTTAATCTCATTTTGGGGGTACCAAAATAAAAAGAGGTCATTCTCATTAGTGGTTTTCTTAAACTGACATATAGGACAAGAAGAATTCATGGTGTATTTATATAAAGCTACTTGTATACAATGCTGGGTGCACATGATGCAATAAATAAATACAGACATACTTAGATTTAGTGAAACACGTATGAGACATTAGAGAAAGAAGGTCATAGCCATAGTCAGAGAGTGAGTTTTGTGTTTTGGGAGGCCCCAGAACCTCAGTATATATGGCAGGATAAATAGAGTGTCAATTCCACATATAATACTCCAGAACACATGACAGCATAAGTGCCACACTAATTCCATGTTAAATACCCCAGAACAAATGGCAGTACAATACAGTGCCAATTCCATGTATAATATCCCAGAACACGACTGCATAAAATCCATGCTGATTACATGTATAATACATCAGAACATGGTTTTTTCGAGCAAAATGGGCGTATGCGGTCGAAGTAAAAGCGTACGATCGAACAATTTCATCCTTCAAATCGAACGGTTCGAAGGATTTTACAAAAAAAAACCTTTGATTCAAAAATTGCTCAAAAGCCTCAGATAGGTTTGAGGAGGTCCCCCATAGGCTAAACAGCAATTCGGCAGATTTAAGGTGGCGAAGTTTCAAAGTCGAAGTTTTTTTAAAGAGACAGTACTTCGATTTTCGAGTGGTCGAATATTCAAAGTTTTTTCAATTCGAACAAAAGTCAAAGTCGAATTTGGCCTAATCGATGGTCGAAGTACCCACAAATTACTTAAATTTGAGGTTTTTTACTTTGAAAATTTACTTTGACCCTTGATAAATCTGCCCCCTACTGTGACTATATATAGTATAATACCCAGAAAACATGGCAGGATAAATACAGTGCCAATTCCATGTATAATACCCCAGAACACACGGCAGGATAAATACAGTGCCAATTCCATGTATAATACCCACAACACAAGGGGGCAAATTCACTAAAGGGTGAATTTTTGACAGAGAACGCTTCGCCACACTCAGCATCACTTCGTCAGGCACAAATTCGTTACCACTGCATTAATTCACTAAAATGCTAAGTTGCGTCTCGCTAGTGTTCATTTCTGACTAGCGAAACTTCGCTAGCACTCTTGTGCTTAAGTTAATTTGAATAAAAAAAGTGTCCGCCGCCGTTGCATCATTATTTTTCCGAAGCGGGTAGAGAGGATGCTGAAGATTTTTATCGAAGCTGATGACATTGCAACTACACAGCTTTTAGCGATCGTGTCACTTCCGCTGCACCGCTTCCTGTCAGTGAGCGTCGGCGTGTTGCTGTGTGGTGCCGTCCAAGTTCGGTTAGTTTTCCAAAAACCGGTAAGCTCAGTGGGACATTAGGGAGGCTTGAGGTCCACAAGGTTTCAGCACCTAACGCCTCATTTTTTCCAGGCCTATTTCCTGATCGTCCTAGCCGCATCCTCCCAGAAGTCTAGTTCCCCTGTAGAGGTAAACACGATTTTATTGGCGGTCTGCCTGCGGACTCTAACACATATTCCTAACCCAAGTGTTTTGTTTTCCTCTTAGTGCCATGAATACTGCCACTAAGCGGAAGGAGGCGTCTGATCCCTCCAGCATGCCAGAAGCAGCTCCAGGAGCATGCCTAGGCTGTACAGGGCAGGCCCTGCCTAGCAGGAGACTATGCCAGTCCTGTCTATCGGAAGTTGCAGGCGCCTCAGCTGGTCCTACCCCGGACCTAAGAGCTTGGGTAAAATAAGTTGTGGCCCAGGAGTTGGGTGTAATCTCCGTAGCTAAGAGGAAGAGCCGGGAGGCTTCCCCTCAGGACTCAGAGGAGAGAATTGATATCAGCAAGTCCTCCTCAGAAGAGGACTCGGAGCTGTCTTCTTTTGACTTCACACTAGTCTCCCCCTTGGTTAAAGCAGTAAGGCAAGTACTCGATCTAAGGGATGAAGGGGATCCAACCACATCCTTCTTACCCTCTTCATCCCTTTTCATCAGGAAGTGTCAGAACTGGTTAAATATGAGTAGGAGATACCTTCAAAGAGAAGCACAACTCAGCAGAGATTCAGTAAATTGTACCCTTTCAGAGAAGAGGATATTAAAGACTTTTGTTCAGGCCCAGGGTTGGATGCCATAATCCTGAATCTATCTAGAAGTACACTTTTACCAGTTGATGATCAAGCTTCACTGAGAGACTCAATGGACAAGAGGATGGAAACAGACTTGAAAAGAGCTTTCTTAAATGTGAGAGAAACAATCAAGCCAGCAGTAGCTGGTCTTTCAGTTTCTAAGGCCAGGGAGACCTGGCTATCCTGCATAGAACAGGCTCTTCAGGAGGGCAAAGAAAAGAAGGATATACTGGAAGGTATGATGGAACTGAAGCTTGGAGCTTCCTTCTTGACCAGCACCATGGTTGACCTGGTCAGACTAGCTTCCAGGCAGGCCCGGATTTGTGGAAAGGCTACCTAGGCCCGTGCTTAGGGCGGCAGGAATTTAGGGGGGTGGCATGCTGCCTAACCACACCCACATTGGTTTAAAAACACTGGAGGATGCGCTGGAGATACGATAATTTTTTTAAATTTCCCGTGCGCCAATCCCCATTGCTCCGGTCCAGATAATAAAAGGGGAGGGGACAGGGGCGATGAACGGCAGTGGGCCTAGGGGCTCCCACTATGTAAATCCGGCCCTACTTCCAGGTCCATGGCTCTTTCAGTATACGTTAGGAGAGCCCTCTGGCTCAGATCATGGGATGCAGATGCAGTCTCTAAAATAGCTCTCTGTACTCTTCCTTTCCAGGGCCGCCTCCTCTTTGGGAAAAGGATGGAGGAATTAATTTCTAAAGCCTCAGGGTGCAAAAGCCAATCTCTTCCCCAGAGAAAGGCAATCCAGGAAGTAATTTCATTCTCCTATTTGCCGGCTTCAAAGATCTTGAGCCTGTTGGGGATGATGTTCTCAGCCATCACCTGTTACCGAGGGCACACTGGAGAATGAGAGCAGTTCAAGTGATATTCCTTTGCAACTAGGATGGGCTAAATCTGAACCAGAACATCTTAGTATCACCATATCTACGCTGGTCCTTGGATCGGTGGACCAATCCTTTAAACATTGCAAAGGGTTCAAATCTGTTCCCTATTCCATGGTCCATATTGACAATGGATGCCTCTGGATTAGGTTGGGGAGCAAAGTTCAGGGGGCAAACAGCTCAAGGTCGCTGGCCCAAGCCAGCCTCTGCAGTATCATCAAACATACTGGAGATCAGAGCAGTAGTGCAGGCTTGCCTGACGTTCTGCGACCAGCTATAAGGCTGCAAGCTAAAGGTACACTCGGACAACACCACTGCGGTAGCCTACATCGGTTCTGTCAGATCTCACGGTGGTCTACATTCCCAGCAGAGAAAACAAACGGATTTCCTCAGCAGGCACAGTCTTCTGAGGCATGAGTGGGGCCTTCATCTGCAAGTTTTCAGCAGACTAATTCAGATGTGGGGATGCCCTTCGGTGGACCTCATGGCCACCTCAAAAAAACATGAAATGCAGGAGGTTTTATTCGAGGGAACCGGATCCATCAGCATGGGGCATTGGATGCTTTCTGCCAGAAGTGAGAAAAGACTTTGGCCTATATCTTTCCTCATCTTCCTCTGATCTCCAGAGTGGTGGAGAAGATCAGACAGGGCAGAGTGATCTGCGTAGTCCCAGCATGGCCCAGGCGCCATTGGTTCCCACAATTACTGCAGCTCTCAGTGGAGCCTCAGTGGAAACTTCCCCTGTCAGGCCCCCTACTCATTCAGGGAACATTTGTCCATCCAGATCCAGGCCCATTTTCCTTAATGGCATGGAGACTGAGCGGCAAAATCTAGAGGCTCAAGGTCTTTCTGATACTGTAGTCGAGACACTCTTGAAATCCAGAAAGGCCTCCACTACAGGCAGATATGAAAGAATCTGAAAAGTTTTTCTCCAATGGAGCAGAGAGAAGTCTGTATCCCTTTCCTCCTTGACAGAGGGTAATTCCTACAATCAGGACTGGACAAGGGCCTAAGTATCAGTACATTGAAAACCCAGGTCTCAGCCATTTCTGCCGTTTCGGAAACCAGATGGTCTCAACATCCATTGATAGTCCGGTTTTTCAGGGCAGCCAACAGAATCCTGCCAGCAAAAAGACCTATCTGCCCTCAATGGGATTTGCCTCTAGTATTGACATCGCTGGCTTCACCACCTTTTCACACGACGGAAGATTGTTCAATCTGGCAGATAACCCTTAAAGTGGTGTTCCTGGTAGCTGTTACCTCAGCCAAGAGGGTAGTTGAACTCCAAGCTATTAAATATGATGCTTCCAGTCCGATGTTCTTCCAGGACAAGGTTGTTTTATGATTTGCTGACTCATTTAAGCCTAAGGTGGTTTCACCATTCCATCTTACATGAACAGTTCAGTGTGAAAATAAAAACTGTGTAAATAGATAGGCTGTGCGAAATAAAACATGTTTCTAATATAGTTAGTTAGGCAAAAATGGAATGTATAAAGGGTGGATTTGTAACAGAACAGAACACTACTTACTTCTTTTCAGCCCTCTAACTCTGAGTTAGTCAGTGACTTGAAGGGGGGCCACATGGTACATATCTGTTCGCAATTGATCCTCAGCATTCAGCTCAGATTCAAAAGCAAGAGATATGACCCATGTGGCCTCCCCTCAAGTCTCTGATTGGTTACTGCCTGGTAACCAGGGTAACCAGTCAGTTTAAACCAAGAGAGCTTAAAAGCAGGAAGTAGTATCCTGGCTATTATGTTACACATCCAGTCACTCCAGCCTTTATACATTACATTTTTGGCTAACTAACTATATTAGATACGGAGGGCGTGGCCAGCAAGCAATGTGAGTGGACGTGTGGTAGCTGAGCTCCGTCTGAAACCCACGCTAATCCGGTAAAAATCCTGACTGAACAGGGGAAAACCCCCCTGCAATTGAGTCTGCCAACCACTGACCATCTGCCGATGGGCAAAAAGAAGCACTACGTGGCAGAGGCTTCTGATATCCGAGCTCACCTGAGAAACGCGGGAAGGCCTACTAAAATGCCCGACACGCGCAGGCCGGAAGCGCCCAAGGAACAGCGCAGTAGGGCAGTTACGCCACCTGAGCTGCTGCAACCTGCAACTGTGAGTACACCGCCTGCTCCTGCTGTACCCTCCGATCCTGTACTCTCCCCTTCCCCACCAACTTTAGCCCTCCGCACAGACTCTCCAACTTCCGAACAGGATGAACCTACTTTAACTGAGGTCGTGGCGGTCCTTCAGAACACCATACAAACATGCCATGCAGCTACCATGGCCAAGGTGGAGGAATTGCGAATAGATTTTGCCATCCTGCGACAAGATCTGCAGAAACTGCGGGACCGCACAACGGAGGTAGAGCGGAGGGTGGGGGAGTTGGACGATCTTTGCCAACCGATACCGGATCGTTAGGCCCACATTCAACGCCGTCTAGAGATGGCGGAGGCGAAGTCGGATGATCTTGAAAATCGCCTACGTCGCAATAATGTGCGAATAATTGGGTTTCCTGAAAGAGCTGAAGGTGCGGACACCACTAAATTCCTGGAACAATGGCTTACAGCCACGTGTGGGGCTCAGACCTTCTCCGCTATGTTTATCATTGAGCGTGCTCACCGCATCCCAGCTAGGCCTCCGCCGCCTGGAGCGCCCCCTCGACCCATTATTGCCCGTTTTCTCAATTTCAGGGATAGGGATGCAGCTTTGGCGACTGCTCGACGTTTGGGTGAATTGAAGTTCGAAAACTCGACAATTTCACTCTATTCACCACTGTTAAGAAGCGTCTTCGCGAAGTTGGATTACAATACTCCATGTTATATCCCGCCAAACTCCGGGTGTCGGCGGATGGAAAGGCGCAATTTTTTACTTCACCCTTGGAGGTATCGCAATGGCTTGACCGCCGACCTGCGTGAGTTGTCTCTACGCCTGCTCTGTTGATCTTTCGTATACTTGGATGGGCCTTACCTGGCTTGGCTTTGTGTTCCCGAGTCATACTGCCCGCCTGCACGATTGGGCGCTTTATCTAGCGGATACCTCTCCACAATGAATACGCAGAGGAGGCTATACCCTGGCTCAGCTCACTGTCTCTCCTGCCAGTGGGACCACGGAATCAGCTAACAAGCTGATCTTAGTAGAACGTTATCTACTCATTATTTTGATATTTGAGTTATGCAACACGACTCTTATGATATTGTTTTGATGCCTTGTTTCTAATTTGCTATTGGTGCGTCCGCTTGGTTCTGGTACGCTCCCAGCTACTTTTGAATGTTTAGGGATCGACACTTCCTCACTATTGTGGGAAGTAGGGTAGGACATGATGGGATTTGCCTCTTTTCCTCTTCTTTCCTTCTCCTCTTTCCCCTTCTTTTCCTCTCTCTCTGTCCTTTACTCTATAGGGAGAGTCAATATATGGATTTAATGTCATCCAATGGCAGCTGAGATAACGCCCATTTCATGGAATGTGAGGGGTCTTAATGCTCCCCTCAAAAGATCTTTGGTTTTTAATTTTCTGAGGAAATATAACCCCCAAATTGTCTGTCTCCAAGAGACTCATATTTGCAAGTCAACCAACCCTAATCCGATTAAGAAGATATGGATAGCTAAGGCATTTCATTCAGTGTACTCCAATTATGCTAGAGGCACCTCGATCCTCATACATAGGTCGCTGCCCTTTCAACTCCTTGACCTCCAAAATGACACAGAAGGCAGGTTTACCCTGATCCACGCATCCTTAGCTGGCTATCCATATATAATCGTAAATGTGTATATACCCCCACCTTTCAATGACTCTCTACTCTATGATATACTTTCACGCTTGGCAACTCTGCCGTTAATTCCAACGTTGATATTGGGGGATTTTAACAATGTTATGGATATGAGTATGGATCGCCTAACCCTCTCTACTTCAGGGAGGCCAGGCACAAAAGGGCTGAAAGCGTGGGCAGACACTGCTGGCTTGGTTGATGTATGGAGAAGTTGTAATCCCTCTAAACGCATGTTTTCCTGTTATTCTATGGGTTCTATGTCACGGATTGACCTTGCCTTCGCCTCAGTAGACATGTCCACCAAAATTGTTAGAGCCGACTTCTTGCCAAGGGGGGTATCAGATCATGCCCCTCTACTGATCTCTTGGAAACTCCACTCACACCCGGCCAATAAAACCTGGAGATTAAACCCCTTCTGGATTACTCATCCAGTTCTACAAGAAAAAATGAAACGCTCCATCACTGATTTCCTACAGGTTAACGTTAACACTGCTCCCCTACCTTCAGTATGGGATGCGCTAAAAGCATATGTCAGGGGGGAGTATATCTCCGGAATAGCTCATACTAGAAAATTGGCAGCCCATATGATGACTACTGCAGAGGACATGCTCAAAGAGGCGGAGGAGGGGTACATCCGGGATCCTTGTGACTTCACCCAACTTGATTATGTAATTGCACAACGTCGATATGCTCAGGCTCAGTGGAAGTGTGCTCATAAAAGTCAGCTCTACCACAAATTTGCACTTTATGAAAAAGGGGACAAGAATGGCAAATTGTTAGCACTCTTGGCCAGGGATGAATGTAGTCGATCAGCCATTCATGCGATACGTAAAAATGACACAGAACTAGTTACCGATCCAACAGAAATTAACTCCAACCTAGCAGACTATTATCAGTCTTTATATTCATCTAAACTGACGAAAACACCCTCGGAAATAGCTAGCTACTTACATAGCCTAGATCTACCCACTCTCTCCCTTGAGCATAGATCCCTCCTGGACTCATACAAGAACAGGAGACTTTGGATGCTATCGCGTCCCTACCCCTGGGGAAAACCCCGGGTCCTGATGGTATTCCGAATCAATGGTATCTAACCTATGCAGCCCTCCTAGCCCCACTCCTAACTGATATATTTAATCTGTCACTCACCTCAAGGGCCCTACCTCCCTCTTTCAGCGAAGCAACTATTATCCTTATACTTAAGCCAGGCAAGGATCCTCACTCCCAATCTTCCTACCGACCCAACTCTGACTCCAAAGTATTAGCCAAGATCCTAGCCAAACGATTAAATTGTGTTATAACAACGTTGGTGGCTCCTGACCAAGTGGGCTTCATTCCCCACAAAGCGGCCGAGTTGAATCTCAGACTCCTTTTTACTAATCTCTCTATTCCCCACTCCAACCCGGGTTCCAGAGTCATTGCCTCCTTGGACAATGAGAAGGCATTCGATTCAGTCGAATGGCACTACCTTTGGGAAACTCTAAAAACCATGGGCTTTCGGGAAACTTTCCTACTGTACTCTACAATTTCCCACTGTATTCTAAACCCACAGCTAGAATTCTCTCTAACCTGGAACTCTCAGCCCCAATTAACCTGTTTAGGGGAACGCGCCAGGGATGCCCCTTGTCACCGGCCCTTTTTGCTCTTGCCATGGAGCCCCTGGCGTGTTTAATTCGAGCAACAAAAGGGATTAGGGGATTCGAAATTGGGAACATTGAGGAAAAAATCTCGCTCTTTGCTGATGACACTTTGCTCTACTTGAATGATCCAAGCCCCTCCCTCCAATTGGCTCTTCGGATAATTAATACTCACACTACCTTCTCAGGACTTAAGATCAATTGGGCCAAATCTTCACTGCTGTATTTGGACCCTTGCGATAAGGACGGCAATGACTCTGAACCCCCACTGGCCAGAGTGGACACGATTAAATATCTAGGCATCCACATTCACCCACAAATAAGCAAATTCATAGAACTGAACCTTGACCCACTAATGTTACAATTACTCAAGTCCATCGATAGATGGCTTAAGCTCCCACTTTCCCTAATTGGCAGGATAAACTTATTCAAAATGAAATTCCTCCCGAAATTTTTATATCTTTTCGACAATCCCCCATTTGGATCTCGACTAAATTTTTTAAACTCCTTCAGAGCCACCTCACCCGCCTATATTGGTCCCCGGGCCCAACAAGGGTTAAGTATAATGTGTTGACTATGCCTACATCGTTAGGGGGCTTGGCTGCTCCGGATATGGGAGCTTATTTTCTTGCATCCCAGTTGACCACCGTACAAAGGTGGCTTGACCCACTCCCGGAGGACCCTATCACTATGCTAGAAGCCCACTTGGCAGGGTCCATGGAAGGCCTGAGGAACTTGATATACAGAAAACCACCTTCCATGACCACTATCACCCCAATGATGGTAAACACACTTAAAGCTTGGCGGATGGGATCAGCACGGTCGGGGAAACTGGGAAAGGTACTGTCACCGCATGTACCACTTTGGCATAACCCGGACCTGCATAGTTTGACCACGGTGCCGGAACCACAATTGTGGGCCACTTATAATGTAAAATATCTTGGGGATATTTATCAGAATAATATTCTGCTCTCTTTCCAACAAGTTAAGGATAACTTTAATGTACCTAATAAGCTACTATTCCGTTACCTGCAACTCCAGCATGCCGTTAATCAACAATTCCGCTCTGGCCCTCCTACTGTAGAGGTACCCCCTCTTGAAAAACTGCTTAGGAAGTAAAAACTAGTCAAACCCCTCTCAGCTATATATCGCCAGGTTGGAACGTGTACTTTGATTCCCAATGGTGACCTTTATAAGAGATGGCTTGCAAATATTCCTGACCTCACGGTCGACCAATGGGAAATTATCCTTGCCGAATCCATTCAACCCCTCATTAGGTCTAGGGATAGACTTATACAATTCAAGTATCTCCATAGAGCATACTATACGCCTCACATTTTGCATAGAATCAACCCCTCATTTCCTGATGTGTGTAGCAAGTGTAAGGGTGACCATGCTGACTTCTTTCACTTAGCCTGGAGCTGTCCCGTTATCCAAAATATCTGGTCTGATGTAGCTGCGTGCATCTCTCAGCTAATGGCATTACCGGTAGAAATACACCCCTCAGTCTTAATACTTAACTACCTCGATGACACTGCTACTTCACGAACGGAAAAAACACTGCTCACTTTCCTGCTATTTTTTGCTAAAAAGGCAATTGCTATGAAATGGAAGGACGATCTCCCACCCACAACTACCCTTTGGAAAATATTGGTTGAGCAAACTCTACCGACCTTGGAACAAATCTACGCAGCTCGTGGATGTCCCACGAAGTTCTCTAAAATCTGGACTCTCTGGATACTGCAATATGAATCCTATACTAACAGAGCACAGTCCCCCCCTCAACCTGTCCTGGACTGGCTTAATGATCCGGACTTAACTTGAAGTGGCTTGTGTAGAGCTTCTGCCTTCACTGACTGGGAGGCCAGTCCCCTCCTTAGAAGCTAATTATGCTCTGAAGCTATGTGGTCGATACTGACTTGCTCTTAGTATTTATGTGTGGGGTAGGACTCATATTTCCTGGGTCGGGGATATCCCTCCCTTCACTCCTTGATCTCCCATTGCCTCACCTTGATCTCTTCCTTCTCTCTCTATCTCTTCTTCTCTTTCTCGTTTCTCCCCTCTCTTGCTGTTTTCCCCGGGGTTTAAAGTTAAAATGTCCAGCACAATGCGGCAATGGTTACCTTGAATGCATATTACTCTACTGTACAACTCTGTGCTGGTAATAAATAAACGTTTTAAAAAAAAAAAAACTATATTAGATACATTTTTTATTTTACACAGTCTATCTATTTACCCAGTTTTTATTTTTACACTGAACAATTCCTTTAAGGACAAATTATCCTTACCAGCCTTTCCGGAGGAAGGAGACCAGATCTTAAAGGCCCTGGATGTGGCTGCGGGAATAGGTCTATACTGCAAAGCCACAGAAACATTCTGAAAATTGGATTGTTTATTTGTTCTCCCAGCAGGGAAGAACAAAGGAATAGCAGCCTCTTCATCTACAATTGCAAGTTGGATCAAGACTGTTCTCAAGCAGGCGTATGCATCTCAAGGCCTTCAGGAACCCGACAAGGTTCAAGCTCCCTCTAGCAGGGGACAGGCAGCATCATGGGCGGCTGAAGCTGGCACGCCTTTGGAAGTCATTTGCAGGGCAGCATCCTGGTCAAGTACCAACACAGTTGTCTCACATTACAAGTTGAATACAGGAAGAATTCACTGGCACGCGAGGGTTCTTTCTAGCAGGTACAAGCCCTTGCTATATTTTATTTGCAAATAAAATATAGCAAGGGCTTGTACCTGCTAGAAAGAACCCTTGCGTGCCAGTGAATTCTTCCTGTATTCGTATCGTTGAGGTTGCCGAGGCCTCCATCACAGTGCACCGGGTCATCTATTGTGGAGAGCCAGGGTGTGCAAGCGCGGTAATCTTGTACTGATCACATTACAAGTTGGACATATCCTCAGCGGAAAAATCCCAGCTTGGCACCAATGTCCTCAGATCTGCTGTTGGGAAATAGTAAAAAATTATTGCAGCACTTGCCTCTGGGTTTTGTTCTCTTTTGGTCTCCCACCAAGGATTTGGTAGCTTCCTACGTCCCAGTACATACTGACATGGAGAGGGCAAGGGAATAGTGAAAATTGCGTCATACTTACCGTGATTTTCCTTTCCTGGACCTCTCCATGGCAGTACGGCCCTCCCAATGTGACCATAAAAAAAGAGCTTGTTACTGGACACCAGTCTAGGGTTCAGGGGTTAGCTTTATTGAGTTTGAATGGGAGGGTTCTTCTGACGTGGCATAATGGGAGGAGCTACGTACTGACATTGAGAGGTCCAGGAAAGGAAAATCACAATAAGTATGACGCAATTTTCCCTAATCAGTTTGCCTGTTCTAAGGTGGCGAAGTAAACGCTAGCGAAAGAGGTAACATTCAGTAAAATGTGCATCTTAGTGAATTTGCAGTGTAACAACCATTTGGCAGAGCAAAAAGTCGCCTCGTGATAGGGAGCGAACGAATACTTGCAAAGTTCATGTTCGCCAGCGAATTGTCCTCTATGCCTTATAGTGAATTGGCAATGTCCCTGCAGATGAGATTTCTGGCGAATTGTCGCTAGCGATGGCCAAAACACCCTTTAGTGACTCTGCCCCTATGTTGGTTGAGGAGACATAAAACAAAATACAATAATATAATAATAATATAATAAAAAAGTGCAAGAGTTAATACCACATGTTTGAAAGTGACACAGGCTGTATTTTAGACCAACACATATTTGTATTATTCTCTATACGGTGTTTTCTACCTTTTTATACATTGTACTTATTATTTTCCCCTCATGATAATAAACATTTCTGCTCAATCCATGGCCCCTGAAAATGAAACTTCAATATTACATTTTATTGTATTTACTTAACCATTATGTTTATTTGCTTGTTCAATTGTCAATGCAGCTGCCCCCTAAGTACATAATTGCTGATGCCACCAGTGATTTCTGGTTGATATTAACAACTTGCAGACGTCTGGTACCGGGGAAGTGAGACCGGGCAGGGCTGGATTTCGAGTTGCGGCGCCTCACGGCTTGTTGATCCCAGTGACTGGCTCTTCTGGGGCGCACGCCCCCTGTCTGCACGTGCGCAATCACACTTTCAGGCTCCCGATCATTAGGGAGCTTTGAGTTCCCAGTGCTCCTTAGGGATGCGGCCATAAATTTTTACCGCCCTATTTGTGCCTGGCAAATTTATTTGCACATCATTAGCCGTAAATATTTTGAAGGGAAGATGTATGAACAAATGAAATCTGGGCCAACCGAATCTTTTTTAAGGGCTATTAACATTGCTTCTTTGCAGCACTGGGGTCCTGAATTTGATTTGGGCTTGAGAAAGTAGCTAGTATATTCTCCCACATTTGGCACCTGAAAGCTCCTAAACTTTTTATTTAAGAAAGCCTGCTCAGGAAAAAAACCTTCAACTCATGAGATTTTTTTTCTCCAAACCCTGCACAAGTTCCTTAAGCCGAAAGGCTTGTGCATTAGTAAATTGGCTCCTTGAAGACAGATTTATCAAAAATTGAGTTTGTATTTTTTTTCTCAGCTCAAGAAATAATGCTGCATAAAAACCCCAAAAAAGTATATTTTGAAACGTTAATAGTCGGGATTTGTTAAAGAATAAAAAGCAAAAAGCCACCAGAAAGTACTCAAGTAAAAGCTGGTGGGTTTTTATACAGTGGCATTGTCTCAAGTTACTTTATTTATTTTCTGAATTTTGTTAAATTTCTTTATGTGAATGGAAGTGAATTTAGATTGTAAGCTCCATGGGGCATGGATTGATGTTAACAATCTTTGTAAAGCGCTTCTGAAATTTAATGGCTCTATGTAAAAAAGCATTATACTAGCATTATACTTTATTTATTTTCTGAATTTTGTTAAATTTCTTTATGTGAATGGAAGTGAATTTAGATTGTAAGCTCCATGGGGCATGGATTGATGTAAACAATCTTTGTAAAGCGCTTCTGAAATTTAATGTCTCTATGTAAAAAAGCATTATACTAATAATTCCATGTGGATAAACAGATATGAGAACTGTTATCCAGAATGCTCAGGACCTAGGGTTTTCTGGATAATGGATACATAATCTTCATACCTTAAGTCTACTAGAAAATCATGTAAACATTAAATAAACCCCCAAAGCTGGTTTCGCTTCCAATACGGATTAATTATATTTGAATAAAGTACAAGCTACTGTTTTATTATTACAGAGAAAAAGTTAATCATTTTAAAAGATTTGGATTATTACATTATAATACAGTCTATGGGAGACGGCCATTCTGTAGTTCAGAGCTTTCTGGATAATGGGATTCCAGATAACGGATCCCATACCTGTAGAAACAAAGTGGATGATTTTTATATGGTTTAAAATTTAGTGATAAAATTATTATTTTACCCCTAAATAGTACAGATTTGTGGGTGTGATAGTACAGATGTGCTGCTGATTGATCAAAGCAGTAGAATGAAACCTGATGAACCTTTTAAAAAAAGGTTTTGATAAATGGGCCAATTCATTAAAATACTTTCCTGACTATTAGAAAAAAATCCTCATGGGATGTGTTAATAAATGTTAATAAACTCAAACAGCTGGGAATCAATCAGGATACCCCATTTACAATTTGTCCTTTATATTGTAGAATCATTGCATGAAAGTGAATGGGAAATATAATTTCCATTAAATATGTATTGAATAAAACATCTAAGGGGATCAATTCCCCCTTTCTCTTTTGTGGTGTTTACTGGACGTCCAGATATCACGTTTATTCTCAGCATGATCATGTTCTTGTTAATTAATGGAAGTATTTTTCCCTGTGGGGATTTACAGAGCCATGTAGAGCTTAATAAGAATGACTAAATAAATCATTAAGTATTGTAATGTCTGTGAGTGATAAAATAAATAAAAGTCATCGTAGAACAACTGAAAAACTTTTAGAATCTATATACTTAGGGGCCTATTTATTAAACCTCAATTTTTTTGTTCACATTTTTTAGGGGGAAAAGTTAAATTTTTTGGGAAAAAATTATATTTTTTAGAAATTCATCATACCCCAAAATTGCTTACAATCTGATTCTGAAAATACATCATCTTAAACCTATCGAGGTCATGTAAAAGTCAATGGCAGATGTCCCAGGAGTTGTTTTTTGACAGTGTGATCTCTGCAAGGTGAAAATGTTGGGGTTTTCATTCATTGCAGAGAAAATTCAAACAAGTAGAGTTTTCGCAGTGAAAAAAAATGTTGTCATGAATTTTAGTTGCTCGAATTTTTTTCAAAAATATTATTGATAAATTAATTAAAATCTTGGAAGGGAGTTGGGTTTGTCCCTGGCTCCACACTGTTATGAGGGCTCACCCCTGAGAATAATAGCTGTACGTCTCATCCAGGGCAAAATATAGGGATAAAGCTACTAGTTAAAGTAACTAGTGATGCACCGAATCCACTATTTTGGATTCGGCCAAACCTCCGAATCCTTTGTGAAAGATTCGGGCGAATACCGAACCAAATCCGAACCCTAATTTGCATATGCAAATTAGGGATGGGAAGTGAAAAATAATTTAACTTCCTTGTTTTGTGACGAAAAGTCACGCAATTTCCCTCCCCACCCCTAATTTGCATATACAAATTAGGATTCGGATTCGGTTCGGCCGGCAGAAGGATTCGCCGAATCCGAATCCTGCTGAAAAAGGCCGAATCCTGGCCGAATCCCGAACCGAATCCTAAAAGTAACGGAGATGCTCAATTTACTTTAGCCTTACACATGCAATAAATAATGAAATCAAATTGAAGCAATAAACAAATATTATTATTATTATTATTAATATAATAAATAAATCATATTATATCTATTATTACAATGTGTAATTCAATAAGTAAAATAATAATACCTAATTATATGAATAAACTTTAGCATACAATAATTCATATAATATATAAATATGAAATCACACATTTTCTGATATTTTAAATAAAAAAAGTCTGACCAAACTAGAATCCATGATTTACCCTTATTTATCATTAAAAAAACACACAGAAAAATCGTAACAGGAAAAAAAAAGCAACTTTTTCGGATTGTTGCGCGATAAATCAGAAATTTCCGGATTTGATGGCTGAAAAGTGTACATTTTTTTGTGAATTCTAAGGATTATTGTTCGAAACTCAGACAATACTATCTTTAAATTGCAAATAGCGATTAAATTGCCATTGACTTCTATAGGACCTTGAAAGGTTAAAGATGGAGTATTTTTGGATTCAGACATTTTCCATCCATTGGGTATAATAATTTTTTTTCCACTATAAATTCAGGTTTTATAGTAAAACAATGAAACTCCAGTTTGTGAGTTTTTAGCAATCGGACTTTAATAAATAGCGCTCTTAATGTAATCTATAGTGATGAGCGAATTTTTGTGCCATCTATGGATTTACTGCGAAATTCTGCATTTCTCCATCTGCCGCAAAAATGTGTTGATGCCTATTGACTTCAATGCGTTTCGTGAATTTACTAGTAATCTATAAATAAACATGTTTTATTAATATAATAATTAGTGATGGGCGAATTTATCCGGCAGGTCGAATTTGTGCAATTCGCCGCCGGCGAATAAATTGCCGAAACTGCAGCAAAAATTCTAATCCAAAAAACAAAAACGAAAAGATTTTTCAGAGAAGCGAAACGCCCCAAATTCACCCATCACTAATAATAATATGTAATACTGTATATAATACATACAGATAGGACCAAGGACAGCACTCCTAAGATTTAAAGAATTGCCAAACAAAAACTGTAAATGCATAAAAAGAAGGTTTATTACTTTATATATACACACACACACACACATATATTACCGCATGGAAAGAAAATATACTCTCTTTATGATTGTTTATATTAATTGTTCTTAAAATACTGAATAAAATATGTTAAAGGATATTCTGCTCAGAGAGTTGAGGATTCAATAAGATTCAGCAAGATCTGAGGTTGATGGCTCAAGTTGAATGGCTGTGGCCCCATGAGATGGCAAAGCCATAACATGAAAGGAGTTTCAGGAAAATTTAATGAAGGCCAGCAAAAAAAGATAAATTACATGAAAGCTGCCTTTTTGCAGCAGAGTAGTATTTAAATACCAATAAACGCTGTGACACTTTGTGAACTGTTTCAGGGATGAAAGTGCTCTGAGCCTACAGAGTATAAATACATTATATATTTCTCTGTTAAATATTTTACATATCATATAATGTCCTGTACATTATTACCAGAAGAGAACATCACTGCTTTAAAAACAAGGAAGATGGGTTTGCACAAATTCCAATGTAACACTGTTGGCACAAATCAATACGGATTTTAATTTTTCCATTGTAATCGCCATAGGTTATTTATTCTAAATGAAATTGCTCTCCACTTACAAAAGACTGCTCTTGACTTCAGCCTGAAAATGACAAGGAAAGGAAGTAAGTGAATTCTGCTTTGATATTGTAGAAAAACGACCTTCTGCACAACAGCTGGAGGATATTTTATTCTTATAGCGAGAGTATAGTTACATGGAGGTGCCTTTTCCAATGTTACTGTAACTAACTCCAAGGTTCTGGTCTCAGCCCACTCTTATGCCTATAGCAGCTGCCTTTGACTTCGGGTGGAGCCCTCCACTACTCAGATGCTGCCAGGTCTTATTGTGGGAAACCAGGGAGAAGGTTCTGGGCAAGCGCAGGAACCGAACATGTACAAGAGGGACAGCGAAGCAGGCAAAGAAAATGGAATATAGGCCGGGTTAAACCAATCGGGCAATGTACCAAATTAGAAGGAAGAGGCAAGGTCGAGATTGTGGACTGAGGTCAAATAGTGCAGTACCAAATCAAAATCCGATGAGTAGTCAAAACAGGCAAGGGTTCAGGCATTGAGTTGTCAGGCAAGAGTCAGAAACTGAATACTAACAGCAAGGAAAGCACAACCAGGAACAAGGAAAGGACCTTGGACCACCAGGTAATTTCCTCACAGCTACAAGTGACCTCATCTGGACCCTTGTAAAAGTGTTGGAGGAAGGGTCTCCAGGCTGAACAACAGCACTCTCACATTGCACCATTGGTTCTTACATAGGAGTTTTATATTTATTGAAAAGACAGGTATCTGTCAGTAACATTAACAAGTTCTCATGGTAACCGTGTTGCCCCAGCCTGAAGAGTTTCCTTCCTATTATTCCTCTAACCTTTAGCAAACCAGACATATTTGGTGAAGATACATATGTATAAATTCACTGTGTTACATAGACAGCCATCTCTGGCCATTTTGCCTGAGAAAGAGGCAACACTTCACAATGGAACTGCTTTTAGATAAGCTTTTGTTTCTCCTACTCAATGTAACCACAGGAGTCACAGTGGGAATTGGATTTTTATTATCTACTAAGGAGCTGTTATCTTGTGTCAATGCTGGAAGAGAATGAAAGGGGGTAATATCACTCCAAATTGCAGTGCAGCAATAAAGAGTAACTGAATTTTATCACAGCACAAATCATATGACTAAGGGCACCTGGGAAACTAACATGTCTAACCCCAGGTCAGATTTCAAAATTAAATATAAAAAAAATTGGTTTGCTCTTTTAAAAAAAACTGATTTCAGTGCAAAATTCTGCTGGAGTAGCACTATTAACTGATGCATTTTGAAAAAAATATGTTTTCCCATGACCAAATCTTTAACCATTACCCCTGAGCCCAAGTAATTGGAATGCCTACTGTCCAATTAGCTGGGGGCCTACTCCACACCACACTCCTTTGTTGAGTCAATGATATGTTGTACCTTCACACTTTAATTCATAAACCCTTGTGAGTAGGGCACTAGAATCCTATTGTACTCTATACACCTTTGTAATTTACTGTTTGCTCCCTGTTCATTATCTAATGTAAAGCACTGCATACCTTGTTGGCACTAAATAAATAAATGATCATGATACAGAACCTAAAGAGGCAAACCTTCTTCCATTTTAGGGAACAGGGATTTACTACCACTAAGAGGGCATAGGTACACTTCCTCATAGTAGGGGTGATTAAGTCCACATACCCTACATCTCATAAGTGGGTTGCTAACCTTTGAGTTAACTTCTAGTATGATGTAGAGAGTGATATTGTGAGACAATTTGTAATTGGTTTTAATTTTTTTATTATTTGGAGTTTTTGACTTATTTAGCTTTTTATTCAGCATCTCTCCAGTTGGCAATGTCAGCAATCGGGTTGCTAGAGTTCGAATTACCTTAGCAACCGTGCATTGATTTGAAAAAGAGACTGGAATATGAATAGGAGAGGGCTGAATAGAAAGATGAGTAATAAAAAAGTAGCAATAACAATAAATTTTTAGCCTTTCAAAGCATTTGTTTTTTAGATGGGGTCAGCGACCTCCATTTGAAAACCTGGAAAAGAGGCACAAGAAAAAGGAAAATAACTCAAAAAATATAAATAATGACTAGCAATGGTCAAATAAATTTGGACACGTGTTAGAAAAGTCGCTTGTGTCAAAAGGGGGCATGTCAACATTATTCAGACCCCATGGACTTTAACACTGGCAGCAAAATTGACGTGAGCATCAGAAACTAATGCGGGCAGCAAAATTGACGTGGGTGGCAAAATGCGAGTTTTGTGAATTTTTCAACATTTCACAAATTTTTAGGGAAATTCAGCATTTTTCGCCAAAGCGAAACGGGAGACATTTGCCCATCACTAATAATGACGACCACTTGAAAAGTTGCTAGCCATTGAACATTCTCAAATTCTCCTGGATTTATTATACCCTGAGGATGGAAAAAGTCTGAATCCGAAAATTCGGCATCTCAGAGCTGCCGAGGTTGTAGATTCTTCAAGTCCCGAAGATATCCTGATTTGCACTGGGTTTTGTGCGATAATCTGAATTCATTGTGGTTTTTGAACAAAAATCCGAAAAAAATTACTTTTCAGGCGGAAAATACAAAAAAATTTGTACTATTCAAATTTCATAAGATTTTCACAATGTTTTTGAGTTTTTTCCCAAACTGGAAATTTTTGGGAAAATGTATTGGTAAACAGGTCCGGACTGAGAATTAAAATAGGCCCTGGCATTTCAGGTACACAGAGGCCCAAACAACCCCCACCAGCCCACTAAATACTATCTTTCTATTGCACCTTATTGCAGCCCCTCTGGCATTTGCCAGAACCCACAGATTGGCAGTCCGGGCTTGTTGGTAAATAAGGAGAAATACATGCAGATTTGGTCTGAGTTTATTTTTAGAAAATAATGAGATAAATTCGGATTTTGATAAATAACCCCCTAAAAGTTACTTCAAAGGTGAAGCACTCTTAATTCAAGAGTGAACAAAGTATACATAAAGACACAAAACCCTTTAAAAATAAATAGCCCAGCTGGACTATTTTGGCATCCAAAAAGACATATTGAAAATAACAGATTTTCATTTCCCTCTATCCCAGAAATATTAGGATCCTACTTAGTTCTGTAACCCTTGTTTGATTAATTATTGCAGGACTCCTGTATGTGTAAAGCGCTGAAGATTATAACCATGTAACTAAATCATTATGGAACCTGGTTTTGTTCAGGGGAAGGTTATGGCTTAAAGGGATCCTGTCATCGGAAAACTTGTTTTTTTCAAAACACATCAGTTAATAGTGCTGCTCCAGCAGAATTATGCACTGAAATTCATTTCTCAAAAGAGCAAACATATTTTTTTATATTCAATTTTGAAATCTGACATGGGGCTAGACATTTTGTCAATTTCCCAGCTGCCCCTGGTCATGTGACTTGTGCCTTCACTTTAGGAGAGAAATGCTTTCTGGCAGGCTGCTGTTTTTCCTTCTCAATGTAACTGAATGTGTCTCAGTGAGACATGGGTTTTTACTATTGAGTGTTGTTGTTAGATCTACCAGGCAGCTGTTATCTTGTGTTAGGGAGCTGCTATCTGGTTACCTTCCCATTGCTCTTTTGTTTGGCTGCTGGGGGGGGGGAAAGGGAGGGGGTGATATCACTCCAACTTGCAGTACAGCAGTAAAGAGTGATTGAAGTTTTTCAGAGCACAAGTCACATGACATGGGGCAGCCGGGAAATTGACAATATGTCTAGCCCCATGTCAGATGTCAAAATTGAATATAAAAAAATCTGTTTGCTCTTTTGAGAAATGGATTTCAGTGCAGAATTCTGCTGGAGCAGCACTATTAACTGAAAAAAATGTTTTTTTCCCATGACAGTATCCCTTTAAGATTGTATGGAGGTAGAGAGAAAGAAATAGAAAATTCAGGCAGTTTTCATGCAGTTTGTGATGTGATCAAGCTCAGATGCATAAATTGGTTTGCGATGCTGACATCATAGTCCCATGGCTTCTGACTGTTGCTCCTTATAATAAATGAAAATGGTAGAGTTAAACAAAATGCACATCTACTACAGAACTTTTTTTTATAATCATCTAGAAGATCCCTATGGTTTAGGCTGATATTTAATTGGTGTTACTATAGCTAACTCAAACAAGTAATTCAGGTATACAAAGCAATTTATTTAGACACAAGAAAAACTAAATGCTTCTCCTACTTATTAACCGAAATGAGGCAATTTACAGAGAAATACTCTTTGCAAGGACTGTTAAATGAGTTTTTTTCAGCAGTAACAGATAGTGAATATTGCAAATTTAGAGAGATTGTGAAGTTTGGGGGGGGGGTGATAACACAGGGATTTGCACCATAAATAGAGGCCACTCCATAGTGGAGGAAAAATAATCTGTTTACTTTTTAACTTTCAGCTTTTGCAGCTGCATAACAATGGCAACAGAAAACAGCTTGTGTTCAGCAACAAATCCAACACAACATTACTTTAGCTGAAATGTCTACAGCTTTCTGTCAGACCCAAACAGGTTGGTCTCAATACATACAGCAGGTGAAGTGCAAAGCAGCTACCATGTGTAGCTTCTACTCTCACCTCCTCCTCCAACACCAGGAGGTCTCCAAGGTCTCACATCCTCCTCACACCTTCCTCAAACACCAGGAGGGCTCCAGGGTCTCACATCCTCCTCAAACCTTCCTCAAACTCCAGGAGGGCTCCAGGGTCTCACATCATCCTCACACCTCCTTCAAACATCAGGAGGTCTCCGGGGTCTCACACCCTCCTCACACCTTCCTCAAACACCAGGAGGGCTCCAGGGTCTCACGCCCTCCTCACACCTTCCTCAAACACCAGGAGGTCTCCAGGATCTCACACCCTCCCCACACCTTCCTCAAACCCCAGGAGGGCTCCAGGGTCTCACACCCTCCTCAAAACTTCCTCAAACACCAGGAGGGCTCCAGGGTCTCACATCCTCCTCACACCTTCCTCAAACACCAGGAGGTCTCCGGGGTCTCACACCCTCTTCATACCTTCCTCAAACACCAGGAGGGCTCCAGGGTCTCACACCCTCCTCACACCTTCCTCAAACACCAGGAGGGCTCCAGGGTCTCACATCCTCCTCACACCTTCCTCAAACACCAGGAGGTCCCCAGGGTCTCACACCCTCCTCCAACACAAGGAGGGATCCAAGGACCTCACACCCTCCTCCAACACAAGGGGGCAGATTTACTAAAGGATGAATTGTCAACAGCGACTATTTCACACACTTCGCATGACTCCCCCAGACGCAAACTTTTCGCTAGCGATACTTCTTCAGTGCGAGCATTTCATAGCATTTATGCCTAATTATGTTGGTGCAAATGCTTGAAGTCATCACTTTTTATTACAAATGTCCAAGGAACCTTAATAAAGACAAAATAGATCATATAATGCCCTAGACATGAGCCCACTGTAAAATGAATGTTCGATGGCCCTGCAAAGACCATTCGCCTGATCGAAAAGTCGCCTGATGATAGAGTGTGAACAAACAGTAGCGACAGTCTATTTGGTTCAATACTGGTAAAAATACATGTTAACATGATAATCTCAAGAACATCTCTTACAAGATAAAGAGACTATCATAGACCACTGAAGTTAGGGAAGTACCATTTTATTTCAGTTGTAAGCATAGTCTCAGAGTTTAATAACCTCAGAAATCTAGCCCTTCCTATTGGCAGACAGTGCATGAATGGGACATTAGATCATAACTTGATGGAATATCCAGTACAAGTACATCATGTACCCCCGGTTCCGCTGTAGTGAAAAAGCTCTTTGCAAAGTTCCATCTCCATAAGGAAAGAAGAGATTTCATTGAGCCTAATCCATGATCCATGTTTGGGTACTTGAGAAATAGCCTAGTGGGACCTGAAATATTACCATTCCTTTGTTTCACATTTGGGGGCCGATTCATGAAGCTCGAGTTAAGGATTCGAATTAAAAAAACTTCGAATTTCGAAGTGTTTTTTGGGCTACTTCGACCATCGAATGGGCTACTTCGACCTTCGACTACTACTTCGACTTCGAATTGAACGATTCGAACTAAAAATCGTTCGACTATTCGACCATTCGATAGTCGAAGTACTGTCTCTTTAAGAAAAACTTTGACCCCCTACTTCAGTAGCTAAAAGCTACCGAAGTCAATGTTAGCCTATGGGGAAGGTCCCCATAGGCTTGCCTGAGATTTTTTGATCGAAGGATTATCCTTTGATCGTTTGATTAAAATTCTTCGAATCGTTCGATTCGAAGGATTTAATCGTTCGATCGAAGGAATAATCCTTCGATCGTTCGATCGCAGGATTTGCGCTAAATCATTCGACTTCGATATTCAAAGTCGAACGATTTTAGTTCCTAGTCGAATATCGAGGGTTAATTAACCCTCGATATTCGACCCATAGTGAATCGGCCCCTTGGTGTTCTACAGTATTCCAATTATTATGATTTATTTTTATAGAACCTTAAGGTTGATGGTTGAACATTGTTTAGTATCTGACAAATGAAAATATTTTTTTTTAATAAACAGGGTTTAGCAAAGTAGTGTTTAATAGCTATAGTAAGAATAAATCTAGTAGGAGCAAAAAATGGGGCACATTTACTAAAGTGGGAATTTTCTCTTCATCAAACTTCACAAAAGTTCACCTCTCTTTGACAGTTGTATTTTCACAATTACAACACATCTTATATTTGTTAAAAATCGTAAGTTCACTTTTTCAAGAGAAATGTGGTGAATTTTATCCAGGCTAAAATTCACCAGTATATTCCCCCCATACAATTGTAGTGGGGAGAATTAGCATGGGAAGGGTGATGATAATGAGAGAGAAAAGTAGCTGCTCTATCTTTATAACGGTATTTTGCCAGCCTAAACCTGGAGACATTTCTCTTGACGAAAATACGTTCTTGTGCTCTTAGCAGATTGGAGAATTTCCACTGGAGAAAGTTCACCTGAAAAAGAGTGGTGAATTTACATCAATGCAAAGAGATTTCGCAACTGCGATGTTAATTCTCCAAACATGGCGTATTCTCCTTTTAGTAAATTGGCAATGTAATGGGAATCGCCAAATTCTCACTTTCACCCATTAGTAAATACGTGCCAATACTGTATATAGTAGGGTGGATAACAGGTCCACCATATACTTCTAGATATGAAACTCTAAGGACTATTACAGGAAACAGGAGACATATCTGTTCTAATACTAAAAACATTTCAGACTCTATGTAGTTATAATGTATCACTCATTTTCAAGTTTTTTTATGTGTCATGCATGTCTTTATATTAGAACACATGACAATGCTTCAGTAGGGTTATACACAGTGGCCCAGGTTTTTCTAATTTTTCTTTTAATCGAACCCAGACAAAATCTGTGATTCTTCCTCAAGACCTGAGATTGAACATAGGATGAATAACCCACCCTTCTACTTACTATACTTACAATTCATCTATTAAAGAAGTACATTTTGAAGTGTATCAAAGGGGATCATGAGTACTCACTGTATGGGGACATTTTTTGCCCTGGCAAGAGGCTAAGATGAGCTGATATACTGTACTTAGAACATTACGTTACATAAACTGGGAGTTAGTTGAGGTTTCCTATAGACTTGTTTAGACCATGGGGCAGATTTACTAAAGGACGAAGTGGCTAACGCTATTGACTTTTCACCAGAAAATACATCCGCAGGGACATCACCAATTCACTAACAGGCGCAGGTGTCAATTTGCTAGCGAAAGAGACCGTCGGTAGCATTCGTTCGCGCTCTATTGCCAGTTGACTTTTTGCTATGGCGAATAGTCGTTATTCCGCAAATTTACTAAAGTGAGGATTTTACTAAATGTTACCTCTATCGACAGATTTGACTTCGCCAACTCAGACCAGGCGAAGTATGCCGAAAATGCATTAAAGTTCAATAAAACGCTGGCGACTTTTCTTTTTTTAAAGTGGAATTGCCTGCAAGTCCTAAAAAATTTTTTTTGGATAACCGGTTTTCTCCAGACTTTTCCTAACATTTGGAACATTCCTTTTACAGTGGGCTCATGTGTAGGGCATTGTATTAACTCTCTTGTCTTTATTAAGGTTCCCTGGTCATTTGTAATAAAAAGTGGTAAATTCAAGCATTTGCACCAACATTTATAGTAAAGACGTCCATACAACTTTAAATTACCCGCCGTATGCAAATTGACCTAATCGCAAGATTACTAGCGAATTTTCACTAGGCACAAACAAACGCTAGCGAATCATCTCTATGAAATGCTCACACTGCCGAAGTAATGCTATCGAAAAGTCGCCATCGTTCGACACCCAGGGTGTAACTTCTCATATAAGTAGATTCGCATAGTGGTAGGAAATTTTCACCTGGTGAAGTGGTGTGATGTGTGTGAAGCAGTCGCTCGCGACAATTCGTTCTTTAGTGAATCTGCCCCCAAGAGTTGTAGGTTGAGCAAACTATTAAATTTGTTTGTACCTCAAAAAGTCAAATTCACATCCACTCTTTAGCTGGAAGAATTTTTTTTCCCTTTTGGTTTGCTTGGACAGTTTGTACTTTCCACATTGAATGGTCGGTAGCTTTGATTTATTTAAAAAGTATATATACATTTTAATCACAGGAGCCCAGATCAGAAGTATTGACATTTTCCAGAAAGGATACCTATACATTTTGCAGCTTCCTTGTTTCCTTGGTTTATTTAAATATTTTAAATAAATACTTGGATATTATTAGACAAATGAAATGTTCAAGGATATAACTAATATCAATATGATAACACAATGATTCAAGGGAAAGAAATTGTATTAGCTGTCGTGAAGGACTTTTTTGCTCTCTTGAAGTTATTTACACAATTTAAAGGAAGGCATGTATTGTTTTGTTCTTCTTTGAAACAATAGTCCCAAAGAGTACTTTATGAACAAAGACATTTTTAAATACCAAATAATAATGCTAACAATCCCCAATTAGGTCAATGGCAGACATACCATTTCTTTCCCATTGTAGTTGCCTAGCTGAGAAATACTGCAGTCATTTAGTCATAAGGAATAACTAGTTAGGATGCAAAGCATAGAGGTTGTGTTCAGCACAAACCAAAAATAGAATGCGGACCAGCAGTTTGTATGAGAAAAGACATTCCATAGATTTGGGGGCAGATGTACAAAATTCGAGTGAAGAATTCAAATGAAAAAAAATTCGAATTTCGAAGTATTTTTTGGGTACTTCGACCATCGAATTGGTTAAATTCGATCGAATTCGATCGAATTTGAACGATTCGAACGATTCGAACGATTCAAATGAAAAATCGTTCGACTATTCGACCATTCGATAATCGAAGTATTGTCTCTTTAAAAAAAATTCGACCACCTACTTCGGCAGATAAAACCTACCAAAGTCAATGTTAGCCTATGGGGAAGGTCCCCATAGGCTTGCTAAGCTTTTTTTGATCGAAGGATATTCATTCGATCCTTTTATTAAAATCCTTCGAATCGTTCGTTTGGAAGGATTTAATCGTTTGATCGAATGAAAAATCCTTTGATCGATCGATCGAATATTTAGAGCTAAATCGTTCGACTTCGATATTCGAAATCGAACGATTTTAGTTCCTAGTCGAATATCAAGGGTTAATTAACCCTCGATATTCGACCATTGGTGAATCGGCCCCTTGGTGTTTACTGACACAATTTTGGGACCACATGATTGCTGTGGTGGCAGAGGTCCACCTAGAAGATACAACCAGCTTGACAGAACCTAAATCCAATGCCAATGGAACTACACAAAGAGGAGGGTCAATGTAAAAACCTAGAAAAGTCCAGGCAGTGGTCAGGATCATCAGTGATTCTAATAACAAAGGTCTTTAATAATGTTTTTGAATGGCCTTTTTTACTGATGCATGCATGATCAAGCTCAGAATGATCTACTCAGAATTCCAAAATACCAGTTTTACTATTTATCCACCTCTGAAGGAGCTGACCTCAGCGAAACGCATCAGGTGGGACATCCCTTCCAGTCTCAGCAGTGAGTGGATGTACAAGTGGAACACACAGGAGAACACAGATGGGCAGAACCCATCTCTTTGCATTGCAAATGTTCACCTCCATGATCTGTAGGGATGTAGCGAACTGTTCGCCGGCGAACTAGTTCGCGCAAACTTCGACTGTTCGCGTCCGCCGAATGTTCGCGAACGTCGCGCGACGTTCGCCAATACGAGTTCGCGTTCGATTCGAACAAAAATCGTTCGACCATTCGACCATTCGATTCCTTCGATCGCTAAAATCGAAGGATTTTCGTACGAATCGAACGATCGAAGCATTCGATCGAATGAAATCATTCGATGGAATGGCTTTGATCGTTCGATTCGAACGAAAATCCTTCGATCGAACGATTAAAATCCTTCGATCGTTCGAATCGAACGATTTTGCGGATGTTCGAAGTTCGCAAACTGTTTGCATTTTTGCCGACCATTCGATTCCTTCGATCGCTAAAATCGAAGGATTTTCGTTCGAATCGAACGATCGAAGCATTCGATCGAATGAAATCATTCGATCGAATGGCTTTGATCGTTCGATTCGAACGAAAATCCTTCGATCGAACGATTAAAATCCTTCGATCGTTCGAATCGAACGATTTTGCGGATGTTCGAAGTTCGCGAATGGCGTTCGCAAACACATAAACGGCAGTTCGCTACATCCCTAATGATCTGCACTATAAGACTGGATTGTTTGATATGCGCTCAGATATGTAAGTGAAATTAGTTTGAAAACCTTTTAAAAAATAAAGGCAAATTATACTATGGGCACTGTCCCTGCTTTTTAATATCTTTACAGAAAAAAGAAATACCCCAGAGTTGATATTCATATGATGTTTTGAAATCAGGAATCTTGTAAGTTGCCAATCCCACTAGAGAGTAGAGAATCCACATGCTGAGTTTTCCTGATGAAGAAAACACCATTACACCTTATTTTAATTAATTTATCCTTTGAAGCAAGCACTACAAGCACCTTGTTTGACTTTATTGTCATTTTATTTTGGAGATAGCACTTTGTACAAATCACTATAGCACTTTAGAACGCACACAAAAAATCTGTGCATAGACTTTCTAGCGAAACGTCTTCATTGATTACTCAGCAAGTCCAGTTGTTTTTAGATTGACCTGTACTAGATGTACCATGACCTGGATGAAAATCTTCATAGTCATAGGGGCAAATTCACTAAAGAGCGAAGCGGCTAACGCTAGTGCAAATTCACCAGCGTGACGTCATTTAGTTACTTCGCCGATTTACTAATGGGTGCTGGCGTAAATTCACTAGCGAAGTGTACCTACTCTAGCGCTACTTCGCACCCTTACGCCAGGCGAAGTTGCGCTATGGCGATGGGACGTAACTACACTAATTCATTAACTTGCGTATTTTACTGAACGTTACCTCTTGCGCCAGACTTGCCTTCGCCACCTCAGACCAGGGGAAGTGCAATAGAGTAGATAGGGATTGCTTCAAAAAACAGTTTTTTCTAAGTCCCAAAAAACGCTGGCGTCTTTTAATTTTTTAAGGGTGATAGGCTGAAAAAGATCGTAAATTTTTTGGGGTACCCTCCTACCCCCCTACATTTCCTAACATATGGCACCTAAACTATACAGTGGGCACATGTGTAGGGCAAAATAACTATTTTATTTTATGAAGCTTTCCCAGGCTTGTGTAGTGTAATGGCGCCGTATTCAAATTAGGCATCGCTAGCGTAACTTTGCTTTCCTTGATGAATTAAAGGAAAACTATACCCTCCAAACAATGTAGGTCTCTATTAAAAGATACTACTATACTGAGTATAGATACTGAGTAAAACAGCTCATATGTAAAACCCTGCTTCATGTAAATGAACCATTATTATAATAATATACTTTTTTAGTAGTATGTGCCATTGGGTAATCATAAATAGAAAAGTGCCATTTTAAAAAATAAGGGCCGCCCCCTGAGATCGTAAGATTCACTGTGCACACATACAAACCACATGTAAGGTCACATGAGCCAATTAACAGACAGAGTTCTGCCTTTTGCTTCCTCACTTCTTCCTGTTACAGTTAGTGTTGTAGTATTTCTGGTCAGGTGATCTCTGAGGCAGCACAGATAGAGTCACGAAATGGTGGCTCAAGGCAAGAGATGTAAAAGGGCAATATTTATGTAAATATATATTCCAGTTTGGTAAGATTCTTTAATATGTCATTCAATTTGATATAAACTATCTGTTGCTTAAGTATTCATTTTGGGGGTATAGTTTTCCTTTAACACTAGCGCAACTTCACTACCATTCGCCTCCCAGAGCGCAACTTCGGATTTTAGTGAATTAGCGGTGCCATGGCGAAACTTCGCCTGGCGAAGTGCAGCGAAGTGTGGCGAAGCCTACACTAGCGCAACTCCGCAGGTTAGTGAATTTGCCCCATAAACTTTCTATGGTTCAAGACACACACAGATTAGTGCTGTAACACTTTGGTGACTGCACTGAATATTAACAATATCGCATTAGGTTCTGTTATTTGTTTTTGTTCAATATCCTGTGGCGCTGATTTATAATTGTATCTTGATTTGATGATCCAGTGGAGGAATTGTGAAAAAGATTGGCAAAGGAAAAACCTTCTGAGGGTTTATTTTTCCTTTAAATCTTGCAAATTGTGGTTTTTTTTTGCAATTTTAACTCTGTTATTCATTTACTATTTATCCTACTGGACTGCCTTGTTTCCTTATGATATTTTGACATATTGAACTGCAAGAGTGAACTTCTAGTGCAATAAGTTCTGAGAAAGTCAAGGATGACTTTAGGTATAAAAAGTAGGAAAACTATTTCTCTTGTCCTACTTTAATTTCAGGTGCAATTCAGAGTCATGGTTTAGAGTCATTTTCAATACTCCCACATACATTTTTCACCTCAAAGTACATTGTTACTCCACTTACATAGATTCTACTTTAGCAATACAAAATGTTATAATCAATCCTTCAAGTGGATCCAGTTGCCGCAACCTTGAGCCTGTGCCAGACAAGAAACACATTAATGGCTGTTTTTATATGCTGCATGTTTATGTGTTAATATATTCAGTTTCCACATCTATCATACTTCTCTTTGTTAGACCACTTGCCTTCTTATTGTTAGAAGCTCTGCAGGTCTAAATGTAAAGGAAAGATACTTCAAGTGGACCAAACATACCTCCCAACTGTCCCTCTTTTGACAGCTCAACCCGCAGTCCCTCATTTGTACTGGAAAGTCCCTCTTTTCTCTGCACTGAACAGCCAGAAAAAGAAACAAAGTTTCTCACTTAATTGGCTTTTAGCAGAGAGCCCAGAACAGCTAACAGGTGCAAATAAGATACTTTGTAACAATTCTGAGACACAAAAACACAGTTTAGATGAGGAGAAATATTTTCAAACTCTCATAACCTGCCAAATTTTGTAAAAAGAACATGGTAATTAGGGGGTGTGGCCACAGAAAGGGTGTGGTCAAAAAAATTGCTGCACTACGTGTGGGAAAAAAAATTTTGTCCCTCTTTTTACTTCCAAAATGTTGGGAGGTATGCCAAACATTAACATGGTTCACAGTGGCCCATGATAAGTTAATGGTAAGCCAATTCTGGGGTTAATTCAAATGGCAAAAGTGGCAGTACCTTTTTATAGGAACAGACAGGAACCTCCATAAGCAGATTTGTTAAGGTTCGAGTTGTGTTTTCCAAAAGAGTTTTCGAGTTGTATTTTTTGGTCAAAACATTTTTGGGTACAAAAAAAAATGTATCTGAAAATACACCACCTAAAACTTGTCAGGGTCATGTAAGAGTCAATGGCAGAGGTCCATTGAACCATTTAAAGTTATTAAAGGAACAGTAACATCAAAAAATAGTGTTTTAAATATACAAATATAATGCAGTGTTGCCCTGCGCTGGTAAAACTGCTGTGTTTGCTTCAGAGACACTATTATTGTTTATATACATACGCTGCTGTTTAGCCATGGGGCAGCCATTCAAGCACAGGATACACAGTAGATAACAGATAAGTACTACTATAGTTTATATAAACAAGCTGCCGTGTAGCCATGGGGGCAGCCATTCAAGCACATAATACACAGTAGATAACAGATAAGTACTACTATAGTTTATATAAACAAGCTGCTGTGTAGCCATGGGGGCAGCCATTCAAGCACAGGATACACAGTAGATAACAGATAAGTACTACTATAGTTTATATAAACAAGCTGCTGTGTAGCCATGGGGGCAGCCATTCAAGCACAGGATACACAGTAGATAACAGATAAGTACTACTATAGTTTATATAAACAAGCTGCCGTGTAGCCATGGGGGCAGCCATTCAAGCACAGGCTACACAGTAGATAACAGATGAGTACTACTATAGTTTATATAAACAAACTGCTGTGTAGCCATGGGGCAGCCATTCAAGCACATAATACACAGTAGGTAACAGATAAGTATTACTATAGTTTATATAAACAAGCTGCTGTGTAGCCATGGGGGCAGCCATTCAAGCTCAGGATACAGAGTAGATAACAGATAAGTACTACTATAGTTTATATAAACAAGCTGCTGTGTAGCCATGGGGGCAGCCATTCAAACACAGGATACACAGTACATAACATATAAGTACTACTATAGTTTATATAAACAAACTGCTTTGTAGCCATGGGGGCAGCCATTCAAGCACAGGATACACAGTAGATAACAGATGAGTACTACTATAGTTTATATAAACAAACTGCTGTGTAGCCATGGGGCAGCCATTCAAGCACAGGATACACAGTAGATAACAGATAAGTATTACTATAGTTTATATAAACAAGCTTCTGTGTAGCCATGGGGGCAGCCATTCAAGCTCAGGATACAGAGTAGATAACAGATAAGTACTACTATAGTTTATATAAACAAGCTTCTGTGTAGCCATGGGGGCAGCCATTCAAGCTCAGGATACAGAGTAGATAACAGATAAGTACTACTATAGTTTATATAAACAAGCTGCTGTGTATCCATGGGGGCAGCCATTCAAGCAAAGGATACACAGTAGATAACAGATAAGTACTACTATAGTTTATATAAACAAGCTTCTGTGTAGCCATGGGGGCAGCCATTCAAGCTCAGGATACAGAGTAGATAACAGATAAGTACTACTATAGTTTATATAAACAAGCTGCTGTGTATCCATGAGGGCAGCCATTCAAGCAAAGGATACACAGTAGATAACAGATAAGTACTACTATAGTTTATATACAAAAGTTGCTGTGTAGCAATGGGGGCAGCCATTCAATGCAGTGGAGATAGGGGAGATCTTGCAGAAGGAATAATGAGCTGATCATTTACATTATACAAACAATTCTAACTGTTTTAAAAATCGGATTGCTTGAACTTTCACATAGTGTATTTACTTAGTTAATGATTTTGGTCATGATTGGTGCCCTTTAACACTCGACCTTTCATATATAACCCCCCCCCCCCCCAGTGTTGCTTCAAGCAGGTCTGTGACTGTGTTTTACTCACAGCAGGGTTTTTCCACAAAACAGGGCACTAGTGATGGGCGAATTCGCTGCAAATTCCCACGATTCGCCACTGACGAATAAATTCGCAAAACCTGCTGCAAATATTCAACGTTTTTTTTTGGATGCCAGTGAAACTTGCGCCGGCGTAAAAAAAAAGCGGACGCCGGCATCAAAGAAAAAATGTACGCCAGCATCAAAAACGGACGACGGCGTCAAAAACAAGACACTGGCGCCGTTTCGCTAATTTTTAACACACGTGCCTTACCCTGTGCTGATAGCAATGTATTTAGAATTTTATACTTTATAAATGTTACATTTCATTTAGACCCAACAGCATATTAGAAAGACTTCCCAGTTTATGAAATTTCACTCTTTGTAATGAAAGGTGTCTATTTCTTAGGGGCATTGACAGTCGAGGCATAAAATTTAGATGTAATATGAATACAGAATAGTAATTGTAGAAGGCATGCCAATTAGGCAAACATATCAGTTCTCATTTAAATGTGCTTCATTAAAACTAGAGTTCCTGTGGGTGTGAGTAGCTGAAGTTATATCTTGCATCACCCATAAAAGTTAAGTTGATTTAAGATTCCAGACAGGCTCAAGAAATAAAAACTCAATCATATTATACCCAAAAGGCAGCAGCATGCTATTCTACCTAACAAAGTTTATCTGCAACGTCTCATAGCTGCCCCGTGCGGACTTTGAAAATCTCAATCTAACTAATCACAAATTTGAATGAACTTTTCCTTTATAAGGTTAAACAGAAATTGGTATAAATTCATGAAGAGATTGCAGGGATTTAATACTCCATTCCTAAAAAGAAATTCTCTTTTATAGAGGAATGTGTTTATACATTGCATATAGGAATTATGTAATTCAACATGTGGTAACCACTTTCAAACACCCTCTTTCCAGCCACTCAGACTTTTACTGTCCACTCACTAAAGCTCCCCATAGACGCGACGATTCTTCTTGCCGAACGACCGATTTTAGGGAAGTCCGACCAATCCTTCGAAATTATCATGCGGTTAGAGGGATTCGAACGATCGTACATATTATGATTTTTCGCCCGACATCTGTCAGGAAATTGATCAGCCGGGTCAAAAAATCTTTGTCGGTCCCAGTGCAATGTATCTATGTTTGCAGGGCCAAGCAGGCAGCTCCCCTTTGTTTTCCTGGCAAATTGGTCTTTTTAGTTGATTTAAATTCATACGATCGTACGATCGTTCTGAGAAGATCATGGTCTCACGATCAGGATCTGATCTTTTAAAAATCTCAACATCTATGGCCAGCTTTAGAAAGGCTAAAAAATCTCTTCTTTTATTGAGTGGAGCCAAGTGTTTCTGGTAGCTTTGACTCTGATATTTGGGGTCTTAAGAGAAAAAGGTGCCACCACCAAGGAATCAAGTCCTGGATGCAACTAAAAGATTGTCTGTAAAGCTGGCCATAGACACAAAGATTTGATAGTACGAATCTCCGTTTCGTATGATTTTTGGGCTGTTTGTGGAGTGTCCCGACATTTTTCATGCCATGGGGATCGGTCGTTCCGACAATCGGACAGGTTAGAAAATTTCTGTGGGCTACCAATAATATCTCTGCATGTAGAGTATTGCTGATATCAGTGGGAGGCTGTCAACAGCTTTTGTCGGACATAACTTTCATATGATTGCTGTTAGGGGCAGAACAGTGTCTGATCTGTTCTTTTACTACTTTATTTGATCTGAATGGTTATTGGGAGGTCGGGAGATGACAGCGAACGATCATCCGTCCTATATGAAGGTAAATCTGCACGTCTGTGGCCACCTTTAGACTTACAAGTAGTGTGACTTTTATTGCAGCACTTGCAGTACTAAATGTTTTGGCTTAACCAGCGTTCCTCAGGAAATAAAATCTTGCCAGGATGATGGAAACTTGTATTACTTCAGCTTACAAAAGTTATTGAGGTCCTCTGTTGTTACAAGACATCTGAAATTACTAGTGATGGGTGAATTTATTCAGCAGGCGCAAATTTTCGGCAAATTTGTCATTTGTGAATTTGCCACGAACATTTGCTGGCGAAAATCCGGCTCAGACGCCGACACCAATGTGCAATGGGCGCCAGCGTCAAAATCGGCGTTTAGCATTTTTTTTGCCAGTTTCAGAAATTTGTGGCGAAGCGAAACAGGTCAAATTCACCCATAACTAGAAATGACTTGTCTACAAGACTGCTATTAAACCTGTGATGATGTGCAGTGCTGAAAAGTGGATGGACAAGAAAAAAGAACCTGCTGAACCCTGGGAGCATGTATTCCTGTGAAAAGTATTTTGAGAGCTCCATGATAATAATTGCGGGAGATTACAAATGAACATGCAGGAGGTGGTGCTGAACACCATCCGGCATAAAATTCTGTTAAAATATATTTGTAGATGTCCATGATGGCTGGAGAATATGGACTAATATATACAGTAGGTGTAGGTGAAGTACAAGTTGCTATAGATATAAAAATTAGTTGGTTGAGTTGACTAAGGCATATAGAGAGAATGGGCAATCACTGCATTCTTGAAGTTCCTTAATACTTGACCAGAGGGTCAGTGACTATTGGTCCCAGAAAGAGGTGGATAGATGACACTTGCATTGGAGACAGTTGGCACTGTCAGAATGTAGGGGACTGATAAATTAGTTTCCCAGTATTATTTAACCGGCAGTCCCCTAGTGTTATAGACTCCTAAACTGGGTCCTAATATACAGTTAGGAGGGGGACCTATTTCCTGATCCTGGTTTTAGCTATGCCCCCTCTAGTTCAACAAGTGTCCAGTAGATGCTAAAGTATATAGACCTGCAGCCATGTGCTCATAGTCCATTTTGTTAAGCCCTTAACTGAGCAGGCAGGAAGGTGAAGTAGAATCTAGACAGCTTAGGTCTAGTAAGGATAGGCTTGTCACCTTCATAGGTTACTCTAGGGGGCACATTTACTAAGCTCGAGTGAAGGAATAGATTAAAAAAAACTTTGAATTTTGAATGATTTTTTTGGCTACTTTGACCATCAAATTGGCTACTTCGATCCCTAGATCAATACCTAAGCAGAGACTACTCTCTCAATTATCTACTACACGTTTCGCCCACCGATACCCCCTTATGCCTTCGAGACAACCCCCTATTCGCAGACACCTACAAAGTGTGGCATATCACTATGAAAAAACTAGGCCTATCACCGACCGTATCTCCATGTTTAACCTGGGTAGGGAACAAACAATTCCCCATAGGACTACATAACCCGATACTCATCCAATGGCGTAACAACGGACTTTCTATCCTCAAAGACTTATTAACGAATGAATACTCCCCAATTACTCAAACACGATTAATGGAAAACTTCCCATACACTACACAACACGTATTTTTGAGACTTCAACTCCTTCATTTCACGACCCACACCTTGTCTCACTTAACTGCCAAAGACAAGGAAGACCCACTTTACAAACTATGGAAAAATACAATGGTCAAACATTCCACATCACAAATATACCAGACTATACGGACTATAATAGACACGGATAATGAGGACAAACCAATCTTTAAATGGACCAAGGATATCCCCGACGTAACACAATCAGACATCCTAAACTATCATATGAAAACAATGCAGCTACTCCCAGCGAGTAGATATCAAGAGATGTCTCTGCAAATTTTACATAACTCCTATCTTACCCCACTTAGAAGGCATAAAATGGGGAATCTTTCCTCTGACAACTGTTTACGCTGTGCCTCACCAAGAGCTGATTTGCTGCATAGCCTCTGGTCGTGCACGAAACTGCAAACATTTTGGCAGGAGGTGGTCACATACGGTGGCCAGATGATCGGGAAACCCCTCCAACCACTAATTGAATGGGCATTATTTAGTCAAACTACTTACTATACCCAGCTGTCGAAATCTGAGAAATGCCTGATAGGCAGATTAGCTGTGGCGGCGAGAAAAACGATCTTACAACAATGGCTGACTACAGAACCCCCATCTATTCTGATAGTCAAACAAAAATTACACCATTTATTTCACATGGATTGGTTGGAAGCAATGACCAAAAAAGAACACAATGCTCCGAAATTCTTTACCACCTGGATGTCGTATGTGACATCACTCCCACTTAACACTAGATGCCTTACGGTTTACACGTTTCGTCGTACAACTTGGTACGATGAAGAATCACTCAGAGACCACCCACTGGTCATGGAGTCATCCCAGTACCTCGACAATGCGAACAAGACAGGCTGGTTTTTGCACCCCCCGGGAGCCATCAGATAAACAGATTATTGGCAACATTCCCACTGAGTCCCTCTTGAGATCGGATGCTGTATTTAGAGCTGTATGTTTTGTTGATATTGTTAAAAAATTATCTTTGACCAATGTTCAGTTTCTGCACTATGGGTTCTAACTATACATATCATTGCAACGACAGAATGTACTTTATTTGTGCTGTATCTGAATAAAAAAAAAAACACTTTTGGAAAAAAAAAATTGGCTACTTCGACCTTCGACTACGGCTTCGACTTCGAATTGAACGATTCAAACTAAAAATCATTCCACTATTTGACCATTTGATAGTCTCGAAAGTCTCTTTCAAAAAAACTTTGACCCCCTACTTCGCCAAGTAAAACCTACCGAACCTCAATGTTAGCCTATGGGGAAGGTCCCCATAGGCTTTCTAACCAATCTTTGGTCGAAGCAAAATCGTTCGATCGATGTATTAAAATCCTTCGAATCATTTGATTCGAAGGATTTAATTGTTCGATTTGATTTTTCCTTCGATCGTTCGATCAAACGAATTTCGGTAAATCCTTTGAATTCAATATTGAAGTCAAAGGATTTAACTTCGACAGTCGAATATCGAGGGTTAATGAGCCCTCGATATTCGACCCTAAGTAAATGTGCCCCTAGGACTGTCAGATAGTTAGGCTATTTAGCTGATCAGCCTGAGGCTCCACCGAGGAGTGGGATTAAGATCCCGGGTACTAATAACCCAGTAGTAGGGACTAATGTACAGACTTAGGGATGGTAGTAGTTCCCCAAAGGAACTCCTGAGAAATAAAATCTCAGCAAAGTATTGGGGTAAAGTGCAAAGTGAATCACCTCTAGAAACCAATCAGCAGGTAGCATTTACTTGACGTTTTTTTAAAAGTAAACATCTTATTGGTTTCTACGAGTTACTGCACATGGGCAAACATAGTTCCCTTTAATACATGGATATACATTTTAGGTCACATGGATAACTAAACGTTGCTCACATTTAGAGCATAGGGGTCACTTTGATATTTTGTAATTTCTTTGTTTGTGAAAGATTCTGTACTTGTCAGACTCCAAACATGATGGACTTGGCGCAACCCTATTTATAGTCATTTTTGTTTGAACAGAACTCTCAGCAGCCCAGTCCCTCAGCCATAACAAGTTGTAGGCATTGGTAGCAGCCCAGCGGAATAATGTTCTAACAACTCACCAGGAAGCAGATACTTCAACGTTGCTTTTTCCCTTATATCCTAAATAGCTATTCCAAACATTCATCTCCAAAACATTCACACTGCAGAGCAGATGTAATAAGCACAAAGACATTCATTCCCCACTGGCTCTGTAATTACATTTGATCAGTAAGGAGGGGAGAATTCATTTTTGCTGAAAGCGCAGGTTACTGTGCAATTTATTTTCCCAGTACCAGTCTTTTGCTAATGCATGTGAAAGGTGCCTGGAAAATAATTACTATCACATTTCTATGACTGCATTTTGAAATTAGTGGATGCCTTATAATGAATCTCCACTCCATCACTCACCATATGCCCCTGAATGTAACACATTAACATACCGGCTGCACGGCGGAGTTATGTTCGATAACCAGATCTGCCTGCATTGAGTACTGTAGCAAAATATTATTCTATCAGAAAATAAGCATGAGAGGAAATTAAAGAAGGACAAATTGCATGCGATCATTTGCTGCAGGCAGCCATTTCCACTCTCTGCAATGATTACTGTATGTGCGGCTATTTCACCGGCATGAGCAATGACAGATTCATTATTACCTATGGCACCGTGTGAAGCGAGGTACAATTCAAGGAATTAAGGGACCTATTAATCAAGCTGTGGAAGCTAAAAGCGTATAAAAAAACACCATCATAACGCCAGGCATCACCCCATAAAATTCAGCATATTTACTAAACTGTGTATTGCTCTTATGGCAGTGTGTGTAGCCCAATGGCTTGAAAAGCAAAGGTTGCTCAAAAAATGCTACCAAGTATTTCTCATTGTCATGAATAGATAGAAGAAGTTTGAGACAGCACCACTGTATTTTTCTTATTTCTTAAAAGCCTTTAATTGTGCATAAGGGCATCCCAGCAAGGTTTCAGGCCTTGCAGCCTTTTACCAAGCTTTTTGAAGCTTGATAAAAGGCCACAAGGCCTGGAACGTTGCTGTGATGCCCTTATGCACAATTAAAGGCTTTTTTAGAAATAAGAAAAATACAGTGGTGCTGTCTCAAACTTCTTCTATCCATGATGTTTCCAACGGAGAATGGCCATTGACGTGACGTGCACTCTTGATTGAATTCGACAATCGTTGTGCTGACTACCTACTACTATTCATTGTCATGAATAGGCCATGATTGTCAGGAGTACACCGGTTAGGAGCTCTCTGCTTCGGAATAAAGATGGAGAAGCCCATGGCCTCAATACTATGATGTCAACACACTTGGTTACAAAATTCAAAGTTAAATGGATGCCAAAGACCCAGGTTCAATGCTTGAATATTATTATTATTATTAACATGTATCCATATAGCGCCAACATATTGCGTATCACTGTTATATATAGGTTATTCTGCTCTCTTGGGTGCCCTCTGATTTCTGATCCCTCTGTTTGCACTCCTAACTTCGCTGATTATAGCCTACCCCTGACTTGTCGCCTATATATCGACCTTGATCTGCTTAACCCCTTGTGTACCTCCAATTGGTCTTTTTCCTGTCAGTCTGCACACCAGCTCCAATCTTGGACCTGACTCCAACCTACTAGAGTTTCTAGGCCTTGATAAAGCCAATGCCTTAGGTGGTATAA
Organism: Xenopus petersii; assembly: GCA_038501925.1. Classification (NCBI taxonomy): domain Eukaryota; kingdom Metazoa; phylum Chordata; class Amphibia; order Anura; family Pipidae; genus Xenopus; species Xenopus petersii. The sequence continues at coordinate 153,295,248 of CM076678.1, forward strand.
AATAAGGAAAAAAAAGGCATATTTTTTATTGCACCCCTAAAAACAGGTGAAAAATGTGGTGTCACACATGTTTTGTTGTCCTTAAATGGCACCCAATGGTACCTGTTTCAAGAAAATAACATATCTAGGGCGGCAGCATAGAATGATAATGTGATATATATCAAATTATTATATATATATATATATATATATATATATATATATATATATATATATATATATATATATATATATTTAAATTCTGTGAAGAACCAGCACTCCCATATATAAAAAGTAGTTTTTTTATTTCTGTTGCATTCCAACGTTTCGGTCCCAATTGGGACCTTTCTCAAGGATTGGGACCGAAACGTTGGAATGCAACAGAAATAAAAAAACTACTTTTTATATATGGGAGTGCTGGTTCTTCACAGAATTTGAATACATACATTTTAACCGTGCACCCCAGCAGAAGAAAACTCCATCAGAGTGCATTGGAGTGCGGATACTCATTGGAACTGATATATATATATTTATAGTAAAGTCCTTGATTATCCGCACTCCACTGTATTCAGCGAAATACCCAGGTGCTACTCAGAAAGTGCATATTCAATGTAAGTCCAAGGTAAATGAGTGCACACTGGGAACCTATCCACAGGTTTACTTTAAAATCATAATTTTATTTAGATAAATAAAAAACAGGCCAATGTTTCGGTCCACCACTAGGACCTTTATCAAGACCATTAGTGTTTTAAAATCATCACCATAAATAAGCAATGTAAAAAGACACTCACCCATTTGCATGCAACAGATAGAGTCATGTGAACGAAAGGAAGAAACCAATCACCAGCAAACTTCGACCCCCTAGTTCGCCACCTAAAAGCTACTGAAGTCAATGTTAGCCTATGGGGAAGGTCCCCATAGGCTTGGCTATCTTTTTTTGGGTCAAAGTATAATCGATGGATTAAAATTGATCGTTCGATCGAACGATTATTCCTTCTATCGTTTGATCAAACTATTTGCGCAAAATCCTTCGACTTCGATATTCGAAGCCGAAGGATTTTAATTCCCCAGTCGAATATTGAGGGTTCATTAACCCTCGATATTCGACCCTTGATACATTTGCCCCTAACTGTTTTGCAGAAGTACAGATACACTGATACACTATATGGCTAATTAATGTCTGCAAGTTCAATGTGCAAAGTGTGAATTCAGAGACGATTTGCCATGTTTTTTTACCTAGACTGCCATATTTTTTTGCACCACAATTTAAGCATCATGGTGGCGTGTTGGACACAATTGGTCAGAATTACGTTATTTCTCGTGCTTGGTGTCAAAGTGCCCTTGGCATCTGATTCTTTAGGAAGTGCAAGGAGTATTTTTGGACACAACTTTGAAAGTAAGTCAATGCAACTTTGGTTGTGGCCCTTATGTCAAATAAGAACCGTCAAATATGTGAGGCTTTTCCTTCATTGTTTCTTGACCATCTTTGTCAAGCTTACCAGTATAATCCAGTCGTAGAAGGAGCTTGAGCCATAGATAGTGAACCCACAAGCGCCTCACACAACCGCTACCCACCTGGAGTGGAACAGGGAGCAGGGTTGTGGAGAGTAGCCAATGAGACGATCAGCGAAGGTACAAAATGATTAAGCAGATTCGTGGTCAGGAGGTCCGAGGTCAAAAGGCAGGCAGCGAGATTCATAAACGGTGAGACAGGCTGAAGGGTCAAGACAGGCAGCAGAAATCGTAATCCGGGAACAGGCAAAGGTAATAACAGGAAATCACAAGTAAAGAGACGCTAGGGTTTCAGTAAAACAACCTAATAACCAGGCAATGCATCTCAAACAGAACCAGGTTTAAATAATGTCAATTTTGCGCCAACTGGTGTCCTCCCGCCGGCGTCGCCGTACTGACGTCACGTCCGTTTCAGGCGCTCGCGTCCGCATCTTTGCGTCGGCGACCGTCGCCGGCGCCTCCGCGCCCGCGACCGTCGCCGGCGCCCAGCGTCACGCACCGACGCGCACTAATGCGCCCGCGCCTGCGCCGGGAAGAACGCGGACACGAATCCTCACATTGCCCCCCATCAAGGAGCGGCCTCAGGACGCGACCACCAGAAGGTTTACCAGGATAGGTTCCATGGAATTTTGCCAACAAATCTGGAGCGTGAATATTAGACACTGGTTCCCACGAATTTTCCTCTGGACCAAAGCCTTTCCATTTAACCAGGTACTGAAGATGTTTGCCTCTCAACCTTGAATCCAAGATCTCTTCAACCTCGAATTCTTCCTGACCATCCACTACGACAGGAAGCGGAGGAGGGGCCGTACGTCCAGGAAATCGAAACGTTGAGGCCGGTTTCAAAAGTGCTGTATGAAACACTGGATGAATGTGCCAGGATGCCGGAAGTTTAAGCTGGAACGCCACAGAATTAATTTGACGAATGATGGGAAAAGGGCCCAAGAAACGTTGACCCAACTTCCTACTGGGACAGGAAAGCTTGAGGTTAGCAGTTGACAACCACACCAGGTCACCCACCTTGAATCTTGGGTCCACTCTTCGTCCTCGATCTGCATATGCTTTAAAACCTTGTTGAGCCGCTTCATGTTCTCTTGAAGTTTCTGAAAATTATTAGATAAGAAAGTTAATCGGTCCTTAACTGCAGGAACCAAAATATCAGAAACAATGGCAGAGGGAAAAGTTACTGGATGAAGACCATAGTTTGCGAAGAAAGGGGACTGTCGGATGGAGGAATGATGAGCATTATTGTAAGCGAACTCCGCAAGAGGAAGAAGATTAACCCAGTCATCTTGGAGGTACGAAGAATAACATCTTAAATACTGCTCGAGGGTCTGGTTGGTTCGCTCAGTCTGGCCATTGGATTGGGGATGAAAAGCGGAAGACAGGGACACCGAAATCTTGAGTGCTCCACACAAGGATTTCCAAAACTGCGACGTGAACTGTGGACCCCGATCGGACACCACCTCATCTGGAAGACCATGGAGCCTTACTACTTCCTTAATAAAGGTATCAGCAGTCTCAGAGGCAGAAGGAAGCTTTGGTAACGCCTTAAAATGAGCCATCTTAGTTAAGCGGTCAACAAAAACAGCAATGGTAGAACAACCACATGATAATGGTAACTCGGAAATAAAGTCCAAAGAAACTGATCCCCACGGACGAGAAGGCACTGGTAGAGGTTGAAGAAGGCCAATAGGTCTAGAATGAGAGTCCTTGGACCTGGTGCAAACCTCGCATGATGAGACAAACTTGAAACAGTCTTTAGCCATCCCAGGCCACCAAAACAATCTCTTGGCCAAAACAATAGTCTTTTTGACACCTGGATGACCCGCCAGCTTGGAGTCATGAACATTCTTAAGAACCTCTAGACGCATCTGTTCAGGAACAAAAATCTTGCCTTGATAAAGAAGAAACCCATCCTTGGGAACAAGTGACGATTCGGAAACGTTTAAAGATGCATCTTTAATTCCATCTACCAGAGTAGACTGCAACAAGAGGAAATTATCAGAGCTTAAGATCGTCTCAGGAACCAGAGGAATCTCATCTTCAGGAGAGAACATTCGAGATAAGGCATCTGCCTTAACATTCTTTGATCCAGGTCGATAAGTAAGATGGAAATTAAATCGCATGAAGAACAAAGCCCACCTTGCTTGTCTAGGTCTCAACCTTTTAGCAGAGCGTAGATACTCTAGATTTCTATGATCTGTAAAGATGAGAATCGGATGTTTAGATCCCTCAAGAAGATACCTCCACTCTTCAAGTGCCAGCTTAATAGCAAGTAATTCTCGGTCAGCTACATCATAATTACACTCGCTTTTGGCCAATTTACGGGAAAAAAAAGCAACAGGATGAAGATCGTCTTGAAAAAAAAGCAACAGGATGAAGATCGTCTCTGTGACAGGACGGCACCCACTGCGAGTTCTGAGGCGTCAACTTCCAAGGTGAAAGGAAGAGAAACATCTGGATGGTAAAGAATTGGACCAGAAGTGAAAAGTTTCTTCAGTTTCTCAAAAGCCCCCTGAGCCTGAGAAGACCAACAAAACTTTTGATTACTACGAGTCAGCTCAGTGATTGGAAGAATAACTTGTGAAAAGTTCTTTATAAATTTCCTGTAAAAATTTGCAAAACCGATGAAGCGTTGGACAGCTTTTTTAGATGATGGAATCGGCCACTCAAGAATTGCAGAAATCTTCCTGGAGTCCATCTGGACTCCCTGAGGAGAAATGAAGAAACCCAAAAAATCTACAGAAGTTTGTTCTAACACACACTTTTCAATCTTGGCATAAAGCTGATGAGTACGCAGGCGAGTCAGGACCTTCTTCAAATGTAACCTGTGCTCTTCCAAAGAATTAGAAAAAATGAGGATGTCATCTAAATAAATAATGACGAAAATATCAAGAAAGTCCCTGAAGACATCATTAACGAAGTGCTGAAATGTTGCAGGGGCGTTACAAAGGCCAAAGGGCATGACCAAATATTCAAAATGTCCGTAACGAGTGCGAAAGGCCGTCTTCCATTCATCCCCTTCCCTTATTCTGACTAGGTTGTAAGCACCCCGAAGATCCAATTTAGAAAAAAATTTAGCTTCAGCCAAGCGTTGGAAAAGTTCTGGAATGAGAGGAAGTGGATACCGATTCTTGACTGTGATTTTGTTCAGATCCCGGTAGTCAATACATGGTCTTAGGGAATGATCTTTCTTTTCAACAAAGAAAATTCCAGCTCCTGCCGGAGAAGAAGACTGCCTAATAAATCTCTTAGCCAAATTTTCATCCAAATATGAACGAAGCTCCGAAAGTTCAGACTCGGATAATGGATACACTCGTCCAAAAGGGATTTGAGCCCCAGGAAGCAGGTTAATAGGACAATCATAGATACGATGCGGGGGCAACCTATCGGCCCCTTTTTTATTGAACACGTCCAAAAATTCCCAATATGCCTGAGGAAGAAGATTTTGGATCTCGGAGGCAGGAGATAAGGAGCACACACCATTAGAAGGGAGGATACATTGGGAACGACAGAAGTTAGAAAGAAAAGTTACTTCACCAGTTGCCCAGTTGATAGACGGATTATGTTTCTGCAACCACGGTAATCCCAAGATGATAGGGAATAAAGGGGAAGAAACCACATCAAAGTTCATGAATTCAGCATGCCCTTTATTTAACAAAACGAAAAGTGAGATAGTCTCTTGCACTACAGGGCCAGAAGTAATCAGAGAACCATCTGCCACACGAAGCGCTATGGGATTCTTCTTGGACTGGAGCGGAATTTGGAATTGTAATGCCACTTTATTATCCAAAAAACAGCCACTTGCCCCAGAGTCAAGGATTGCTTGGAGTTCGACCCTCTTGTCTCCCCACTGTAACGACAAAGAGATAGTCAGGAGAGGCATAGGAACATGACACCTAGAAAAGTCCTTTTCAAAAATCCTCTTACCCGTTGGACGGGTCGGACAACCACGAAGCAGATGGCCAGCTTGTCCGCAATAGAGGCAGAGATTAAGTCTGCGACGTCTAATCCGCTCCTCAGGTGTTAATGAAGATCTTATAGCACCAATCTGCATAGGCTCCGGAGGCAAGTTGAAGGTGGACGAAGAAGCAACTGGAGAGCTTATGGAGGGCATTCGAACAGGAGGAGGAGCGGACGGCAACAACCAAGTCTGAGGAGAGAGACCTGCTTTCTCAGCCTTTTCTTCTTCCCGGCGTTCCCTGAGCCTCTGATCTAGTTGTATGGAGATCAGGATGAGATTTTCCAAACTATCCGGGATGCCAGTACGAGCTAACTCAATTTTTAGCTCAGACGAAAGTCCAAAACGGTACTGATTTTTCAAGGCAGCTGGGTTCCACTCCGTATCATCCGCCCATTGCCGGAATTCCAGTGTATAATCTTCCGCAGGACGGTCCCCTTGCTTCAGGGCACGCAGGGCAGCCTCAGCAGTGGTGGCTCTGTGAGGATCATCGAAGATTACTGCCATCGCGTCAAAAAAAGAGTCTACAGTGGCCAGTACAGGGCTTTGACGATCCATGAGGCGGAATGCCCAAGTCTGTGGCTCGCCCGTGAGAAAAGAAATGATGACCCCAACCCGGGTTTGCTCAGTGGGATACGTGTGAGGTTTAAGAGAAAATAATAGCTTACAATTGCTCCTGAAGTTCCGGAACACCTTCCGATCCCCAGCGAACTTTTCTGGAAAGGCAACTTTAGGTTCGGAGATTTCTGAGGTGATCACCTGAACCTCCGTAGGGGCTGGAGGAGGAGCAGCCGTGGGAGGAAGAGCAGCTGGCGGATGAGCTCTGATATGCTCCTGCAATTGCGAATAGCCACTTTGCAACTCCCGAACTGCTTGTGTAAGGGAGGACAGCTGTTGGGTTAACACGGCAAATGGAGACGCTCCCTCAGCTGGATCCATCTTGGCCTGGTTATACTGTCAAGCTTACCAGTATAATCCAGTCGTAGAAGGAGCTTGAGCTGTAGATAGTGAACCCACAAGCGCCTCACACAACCGCTACCCACCTGAAGTGGAACAGGGAGCAGGGTTGTGGAGAGTAGCCAATGAGACGATCAGCGAAGGTACAAAAGGATTAAGCAGAGTCGTGGTCAGGAGGTCCGAGGTCAAAAGGCAGGCAGCGAGATTCATAAACGGTGAGACAGGCTGAAGGGTCGAGACAGGCAGCAGAAATCGTAATCCGGGAACAGGCAAAGGTAATAACAGGAAATCACAAGTAAAGAGACGCTAGAGTTTCAGTAAAACAACCTAATAACCAGGCAATGCATCTCAAACAGAACCAGGTTTAAATAATGTCAATTTGGCGCCAACTGGCGTCCTCCCGCCGGCGTCGCCGTACTGACGTCACGTCCGTTTCAGGCGCTCGCGTCTTTGCGTCGGCGACCGTCGCCGGCGCCTCCACGCCCGTGACCGTCGCCAGCGCCACGCGCCGACGCGCACTAACGTGCCCGCGCCTGCGCCGGGAAGAACGCGGACACGAATCCTCACAATCTTTGCCTTTTATTAAATAACTTTATTGATGCTGTATTACATTTATTTCAGCACCTAGGTAGCAGTGATGGAGCAAAATACATACCTTCTCCAAGTTTTACCTATAAAATACACTCTACAATATGTTTACCTAATGAAAGCAAGGGCATGGCCAGACGTGGCGTTTTTGCGACGTTTTTACATTTCGTTTTTAAAAATGAACAGCCAGGCGTAAATACGCATAAACTGCACTACCACTGAAACTAATGGAAAACGCACTATGGCAATTCTCACAGGGCACTTGCAAGCTGAAATCCGCCACAGGACACCAGTATTGGCATTTTTTAGCAGAAACGCCAATACGTCAAGAAACTACCAAATCAATAGACTCTATGGGATCTGCACGTTTAAAACCACACTGTACGTAAATACGCAGCGTATTTTAAATATGGCGTGCAAATTCAATAAGAACAATGAGAAGTGCATGTTGGGAAAATAATCGCACGTGCTGAAAAACGCATGTTGACGGCCGTGTGTGGTTTCAGTAGCGTATTTACGCCTGGCTGTTCTTTTTTAAAAACGCAACGTAAAAACGCTGCAAAAACGACACGTCTGGCCTTACCCTTAAGGGCAATCTGGAGATGTCATTAGATAGAGTTTCATTTCCACTGTAAACCTCACAAAGAACATTACATTCAAGCCATCCTATCTTAATACAAAACCGCCTTTATATAAATTACAGCTGAGCTCCTTAGTAATTCAGAGCAACATATTATAAAGCAATGCAATATTATCTACAGAAATGCAATTTGTGAGGAATTTGTCAAGGTTGATTATCAACTGTTAACACTGAAAAGTCAATTGAACTTTATTGTCAAGTGTGTTAACACAGCGCCAGGGTCTGCAGTAAGACTTTTCTTGCTTAATGCGTGGATTTTATTCATTAAGCCAAGGTACTTGGGAATGTATGAAATGTGATCATCAAGATTATGCAAATCTAAATGTGATTGCCCTTCACAGAAATCTCCCCAGGAACAATCAAATAATGTAGATTTAGAAGTCATGTCAACTAAGATAATAAGCTCTGAAGGTCAGAAACCTTGTTAGTGATGTGTGCTACCCAACATGTTGGAGTAGTTTAATAACAAAAACCTTTTCAGTTGCAGAAAAAAAATTAACAAGAAGACAAGATGATTTCTGTTTTCCATTTAATGTTTATTCCTAAAGACAGACTGACAAATTATTCTGAAAGTCTACAAACAAACACGATCAGTAAATCAGGGGTTATCTAAGTTTTTTGGGCGAATAGGTCCATTTTCGATCTAATTTGAATTGTACAAATCGAAGTAGCAGCACATTCGATCGAATTCAATTCAAAGTTTTTCCAAAAAAAGCTTGGATTTTTTAGTCCAAAAAGGTTCTAAGAGGTCCCCCATAGGCTAAAACAGCAATTTCAGATGGCAAATGGTTGAAGAGACAGTTCATGATAAATTTTGATATTCGGATTTTCACATTTTTTTCAAATTAAAATTGAATTTGGATATTCCCTAGTCGAAGTACACAAACATTAGCTTGAAATTCAATTTTTTTTAATTCAAATTTTTATTTTGACCTTTGAGAAATCTGCCCCTAAATGTTTAAATGATTTTTAGAAGAGTTAAGGTATGTGCATCAAATTATAGAAAAATCTGGAAAATCCCAGATCCCAAGCATTCTGGATAACAGATCCTATATCTTTGCTTACATAGTTAATGACATATCCAGTAAATTAGTATGTCAACATTTCACCATAATTGGGAAAATCCAGTTAAAAAACAAAAACAAAACAAATTTTAAACAGGAGAAGCTATTACAAAAAATATTAAAGCTCTTGGTGGTATAAGAATTGTAGGACAAAATGAAAAGTCAAATATAAGTGAGCAATACAAACAGCAAGAGTAAAAAACACAACAAAGAGATGGAAGCTAAAAAGTTCAGTAAATGTCATATAAGAGAAACAAGAACATTTCATGAGGATTGACGCCAAAGAAAACAGAGGCGTCTGGGCAGTTCAGAGAGACTACCTGTTGAGAAAAGTGCTGCCTCACAAGTAATGCCTGTGAGAAAATTCAAGGAAAAAAACAAACATTTCTGTAAAGAAACAGATGAAAAAAAAGTGACTAATAAAGAGAAGAGAAAGTGAGCCGAAGGGAGAAACAAGTACTTGATGCTTAAGGCAGACAGTATACTGGTTACTACAGGAATCAAGGAAACACTTGAGTTTAATGTACCAAGTACACAGAAAGCAGTTGGTTCAATGCAGTTTCATAGTTTAGCAGTTAACATCCCATCATGTGAAGGGTTTGATAAATAAAGAAGAAAAAACAGATGCAGACCTTATAACCCAAGAGTTCTGGCTACCATGGCTAGAAAAAGAGACCTCAATAAAAATGCATACTGCTTAAAGAGATACTGACACCAGAAAAAAAAAAAAAAAATTATATCCATCATAATACTGTCTTTGTATACTATTTATAATTTTGCCATAAAAGTATTTGCCATATGATTTTACATTACTAGTGATGGGCGAATTTATTCGCCAGAAGTAAATTCACGGTGAATTCCGGCGATTCGCCGCATTTGCGAAACCACCGCAAAAATTTGCCGCCATAAAAAAAATGAACGTCCATTTTTTTTAATGCCGGCAAATTTTTCCGGCAACCACAGCCCTTTAGCAGTAAAGATCTGTGTCTCCATCGATGCCCCAGTAGCTCCCCATCTTCTTTTCTGCTGATTCACTGCACATGCTCTGTGCTGCTGTCACTTACTGAACTTAGGGAACCACTCACAATATACAGTACACATAGGGTCATTATTCAGCAGGTTTTAGATGGCGAAGGGGCGAAGTCAAATTTTTAAGGAGACAGTACATGATAAATTTCGATATTGAATTTTTGAATTTCTTTCAATTTCAAATCGAATTTGGACTATTACCTAGCCGAAGTACACAAAAAATAGCTCAAAATTTTAATTTTTTTCATTCGAAAATTCGAAATCTGCCCCATAGAATAGAAATGTCACAATATAAGACTGATTAGTAATTAATACAGATAATTACTACATGGCAGCACATAAACCAGTGCAATTAGCATCAGAATTTAGCAAACCTGTAGCATCAGCTTATATTACAGCCAGGGAAGCTCATTTTCTGCTGGAGAATTAGTAACGAGCCCTAAGCTTAGCTTCTCAACAGCTGCTCAGAGCCCACTGAGCATGTGAGTGTCACAGACACTTTCCAAGATGGTGACCTCCTGTGACAAGTTTGAAGTCCTGGATCATTGCTGCTATTGACAAGCTGAAACTTTAGCCTCATGCAATAAATTCAGTATATAAAATGTGGCATTTTTAACCATATTAATTTTTAGGGTTTAGTTCTCCTATAAGGACACCACAGGCTAGAGTCCTGTGCGGGTGCATTTTTTGGGACCCGTACCCGCAACCTGCATTACGCAACCCGGACCCGCTACCCAACCCGCAAGTACCTTATCTGCAACCCGGACCTGCGACCTGCTGACCATCAAAAGTCAGGAAATGTCATTGTGACCCGGAAGTGACATCATCGGAAGTAGCTGTGATCAGAAAAAAAGTAAAGAGCAAAACAGGAAGTGCTGTCGTAAACCTGAAGTGATTTCTTTGGAAGTAGACATCACCAGAAAAAAAGGAGTAAATATCGCTATTGAGAAGACGCGCGGCCTGACCCGCAAACCCGCAGAACTGCAGACCCACGTCTATACCCGCACCCGGAACTTCTATCTGCAACACGCAGGGTACCACGAGTTTTTGCGGGTAACCCGCGAGTACCTGACCCGCTGCAGGACTCTACCACAGGCAAGGAAGAATTGTTGATCGAAATAGAGTACATAATGTTCAATCCTGTTATCAGTGCTTTTTCAGTGAGGCAAAACATACGTGATTATTTGTTGACTGCAAACACAGGTATAGGACATGTTATCCAGAACCTTGTTATCCAGAAAGCTCCAATTCCATTTTATCCAAATAATCCAAATTTTTAATAATGATTTCCTTATTCTCTGTAATAATAAGACAGTAGCTTGTACTTGATCCAAACTAAGATAAATAGTGAAACTTTGATTTTAAGTTTTCCCTCAGTTTACATTGTTTTTTGTGGTCACACCTATATATTATACATAATACTTTCCCCTGATAATACTTTTCCCTGATTTACATTTTCCTGGATTTTACACCATTTTTTTCTGGTTCCCTGAAAATGTAAAATGGGGGTTTTACTGTAATTATTCCTTATTTGAGGCAAAACCAGCATATTTAATATTTGCAAGATTTTCTAGTATACTTAAGGTATGAATATCCAAATTACAGAAGATCCATTGTCTGAAAACCCCCAGATCCTGAGCATTTTGAATAACAGATTCCATACCTGTATCAATAAAAAGAAAGAGGCCAAAAATGCTGTTTGTGGAAATATAAGAGAAAATTGATTCATACTTACACAGATTTTCTTTTCCTGACCCTCCTCCCAGGCAGCATTATATTTGGGTTTCTTCTCTATTGCACTGTCAGGACACAGAAGGGTTGATAAAGAAATGCATTTAATATCCACCCCTTCCTGACCTCCCCTGTCTTTTCCTGATGTTCTGGACAGACGGGGGGGGGGGGGGGGGGCATGCTGCCGGGAAGGATGGCCAGGAAAAGAAAATCTCGGTAAGTATGAATGAATTTTCTCTTTTCCTGGCCAGGATCTGCTCTATATCTTCTATTCAAATGAAAAGAGCCTTAATTACCGACACCAATGCTATAGAGGGCTTGCCCATGGCCCCTGTTCTCATATATAAGCTTTAAAACTCTGTCTCCATCCGCCTTTCCATTGGATGCTTCAGCGCTGAGATGTCATCAATTGGAAGAGCTGTCTTCCTGGACAACTTGGCCACCAGAGCATCCATAGTAGGAGGATTATCCCTTACTTCCTGTGAGTCTGGAGGAAAGGGATACAGCTTACCAAACTTGGCCTCCACAAACACCTTCCTGGACGTCTTGTCCCACTCTGAAGTCATAACCTCCAGCACCGGAAAAGTGTATTTTTTTCTTTTTGCCAAAAAATACATTAGTTGCTGACTGATAGGGATGTAGCGAACTGTTCGCCGGCGAACTTCGACCGTTCGCGTCCGCCAAATGTTCGCGAACGTCGCACGACGTTCGCCAATTTGGGTTCGCGTTCGATTCGTTCGACCATTCGACCATTCGAATTCCTTCGACCGCTAAAAATCGAACGATTTCCATTCGTTCGAACGATTGTAAGCATTCGATCGAATGAAAAGCATTCGATCGAATGGTTTCGATCGTTCGATTCGAATGAAAATCCTTCGATCGAACGAAAATCCTTCGATCGAATGATTAAAATCCTTCGATCGTTCAAATCGAACGATTTTAGCGGGTGTTCGAAGTTCGCGAACTGTTCGCGAACTGTTCGCGAACGTTCGCATTTTTTGCCGGTGTTCGCGAACGGCGTTCGCGAACATCAAATCGGCAGTTCGCTACATCCCTACTGACTGATCCTGCTCCCCCAACACTAATGCATGCCTGACTGCTTTAATAAGGTCTGCTATATATTACATAACAAAGAAGGAAGTATCCTCTTCCCCCTTTTCCTCAGATAAACTTGAATCTGACTCTATGTTTGTATCAGAAAATATTGAGATAAATTCGGATTTGATAAACTCCCTTAGTGTATAATTATATATGAACTGGCTAGTCTTTTTTTTTTTTTTTTACAATAATTTTTATTGGGTTTTCTAAATTTACAATTCACAGTAAAATCTGGACCACTTGGCCACTGCAAAGTTAAGCAAAATGGTGTGAATTTAGCATAAAAAGTCCAAACAAAGAAAAAAATGATAAATATTAAAAGAAATTGGCACAGGCATTCATTACCCTTGATCAATAAAAACATATTTAGCAACAATATAGTATCAAGTATCAAGCACATTCACAATATCAATAAGCAGCATAAATGTAATGTAAATGTAATTATTAGTTGATCTCTTTTAAGAGAGCAGTCCCCTATAGTTATAAAGGAGGTCTTCTCTTCCTGGATCAAACCATGACCCTTAGAGTTCCCTAGTTTAGTCACAATGTGGAAGAGTTTTCGTGATATATACAGTATATATGTTGGTGCCCACGAGGGTTCGGAATTTTGCCAGGGACTCCGTAAGAGTAAAGAGTGGACCCCCAGATAAGTGCAGGGTTTAGTGAGTGAGCTATTTCCTTTTATAGGATATGATGTCACTGACATAAGTCTGTTGAGGATATAGCTTCATCTTATCAGTTCGCCATGTTTAATCTGGGGAGCAGATTCTGTCGAAAAGGGTAACTTAGTGGAAAATTCACACTTTGATGAATTTGCAGAGTAACGGTCGTACGCCTGAGCAAAAATTCGCCTGACGAAAGGGCGCAAAACTTTGTTAGCGTGAGCTGTTTCTCTAGTTATTTGTCCTTTATGGTTTTTAGTAAACTGACGATGTCCCTGTGGGTAGTCTTTTTGGTGCTTTAGTAAATCTGCCCCATGGAGAAATAGTTAGGCTCTTAGTTATTTAGCCAAGCAGTTTTGGGTTCCATGAAATAGAAACAACAACAGCACTATGAGCTGGTCAGTAATGATGGTCGAATTTGCGCTGTTTCGCCGAAAAATTTGCGAATTTCGCGCAAAATTGCGAAACGGCGAAAAATTTGCAAAACGGCGCTGGCATCTCGTTTTTGATGCCGGCGCCTGTTTTTTTGACGCCAGCGCCCGTTTTTGACGCTGGGAGTTTTTTTGAAAAAAAAATAAAATTTTGACTCCGGCGAATTTTTGCCACAAATTTTTGCGGGCGTTTTGCGAATTTATTCGCTGGCCCATCACTACTGGTCAGTTCTGTCGACCAGGTTACAGTCAGGGGAAAATTTCAGGAGGAGAGAGAACTTTTCTGGTGTTGCTCTGTTTAGGAAAGACCAGAGTAATATTAACTGATAATTAACTGAGGATGTTGATCAAGTTTAACAGCTGTTTAATATTGAAGCAAGACAAGACATCTGCCATAACCAGATCATCAAATATTGGTGCATGTGTTCAGCATTAGAGGCAGTGATACCCTCTCCATGGAATACACATGTAGACTTTATCAGTATTTATGTCATGTCTCTACAATATAAAACATGTGCATGTGCATAGGATTATGGTTTGAATAAAAAGAATTCAACAAAAAAATTATACAATGTATAACATTATCATGTGTTATTTTACCATTATGATTGGCCATAAATCATGACATTTCGTTTATACTGACTCATGGTGTGCATCCAACATTTCACAATCTTTTGCTGCATCAAGACCTTGTGAAAGGAAACATGTAAATTGGGTCAGTCTGTAAAACCTTGGGGATACATTACAGTGGAAGAAAAAAACCCTCTTAGTTGATAATTAACTGGGGCTGTTAATCAAGTTTAACAGGTGCTGAGTAATGAAGCAAGACAGGGCATCTACCATGACAGCCTCTCTAAAATCTCATAAATAAACGTAAAACCAAGATATGCCAGACTCTGTTCCAACCAACCTCACTGTTTATTAAGCCACCATCATGACTCACTGAAGGATGGTGACATTCACAATATAAATCTACCAGGAAACCAGTTGATAATCCTCGTATTTTAGCAAGTTAATGAATTCATTCTCCTTGTTTCCAAGATGTCATTTAATATTTTCACTGTCAGGAATAAATATGCAGAACATCCATTAAACACGCACACATTTCCTTGTAATAGAATATTAATTAAAGCTTTGTTTGAGAACAGCATGACACTTGAGGAAAGTAAAATCAAATTCCATTCTTGGCCAGATTAGTCTTACAAAGGGTTGGAGGTTTTATCTCACATTCTTGAAAAGTTCTTATTCAACAGTGGGTAAATGATATCAAAGTCAACATTCAATTTCAAAGGATATTAGCAGAAGTTAAATAGTAAGTACTCAGGGTTTTATGTGGATGAGTATCCATAATTACTGTATGATAGTTGTACTCAAGACAAGGCTTCCTGCTGTGTCTTCTAGAAAATATTACAGGAAAGAAAAAATCAACACCCGCTTCATTGCAAGTATTTTATTTTATGACGTACACTTTGTCGACTTTTACTTTGGAAACATATGCCTATATTAGCTGCATAGTAGTTGAGGTTGGAAACAACATACCTCAAAGTTACCTTTTCATGATCAGTAGACTGGGATATGCTAAAGCAATGTGGTATCGGTCTCAAGTGTTCATTTTTTTGGCAATAAAGAAAAAATATGCCCCCCATTTTGACATGAGTTCATTCAGTTGGGCTTCTAGAAATAGATACAAGTGCATACACAGACGTATCTGATTCCATAGATTAAAAGGAAGCCATGTTATTCTTAATAACCTCACACACCCCTGCCCTTAGGCTCACAGAGTGATCCAATCCCTTACCTTACCTTGTCTTGATGTCTTTCAGCCACCCAGACCAACTGTCCAGCAGATTCTATGGAAAGCAGAGGAAATAAACCAGTCCCAGAAGCCATCACATCACAATGGAACAATGGGTGGGAGGGGGTTGCATTACAAAGTGAGACTAAGAGTGGGTTGCAAAATGGTTCTTATGAGTAACATGGCTTCTATTCTGTTTTAAAGAAACAGCAGAAT
Source organism: Xenopus petersii (assembly GCA_038501925.1). Classification (NCBI taxonomy): domain Eukaryota; kingdom Metazoa; phylum Chordata; class Amphibia; order Anura; family Pipidae; genus Xenopus; species Xenopus petersii. The sequence goes on from CM076678.1 coordinate 153,310,914, forward strand.
CTTAGATGAAAAACTGAACATGCTCAAAATATGTATTAATTCATTTTGTGACCATATTTTTATGGCTGGTTTTGCAACGGGATGAGGTAACAACCTTACACAGCTCCATCCCATTCTATTTGCTAATTTTACCTGAGCTTTAACTTTTAACTGCATTTTGTCTAAAGTTCAGTAAGAGCAGGAGAACTGATGAAGAACTTGACAACCATACAAAGTCTTAGACAAGGATAAAGTCAGATTAGTATAGTACCTTTCCCATATTCATTACCTTCTACTGGTAGGCACAAGTCCATAATGTGCAGTCCAGCATGACCTACTGTAGATTAGTCAATCCCTCCCTTAGTTCTCAAAGAGTGATGGGAGTACAGCTGTAGGGATTCCCATTATAGTTTGAGACCTTTAAAATCATTTTTATTTGGCGTAGCAGCTGTACTCATGTGTACCACACTTGAGAACAGCTGCTACACCAAATCAAATAAAAATGTCCCCAGGCTCCATCTATTTCAGAGAAAAGGTATGGCAACCATAGAGAAACTTTATAGATCAGTGACTCCTAACCAGTGGCTGGTGAGCAACATGTTGCTCACCAACCCAACCCAATTGATGTTGCTCCCAGAGACCTCAAAGCAGGTGCTCATTTTTGAATTCCAGACTTTGAGGCTAGTTTTGGTTGCAGCTGTTCTGCCAAATAGAGTCTCTTGTAGGCTGCAAGTCCACATACAGGCTTCCAAATAGCCAATCACAGGCCATATTTGGCACCACCAAGAACTTTTTGCATGCTTGTGTTGCTCTCCAACTTCTTTTACATTTGAATGTAAAAAAAACCTCTAACACTTACTATAAATTGAACATTGCCCCTGTGATCCTGATTATTCAAGGCTTGTAGTAGTGCTTACTCCATAAGAAAAAACTTTGTGTCAGACTTCTGTTCAAATATCACCCAGCACTTTGCCTTAAGCAGGTTTATTTACAATACAATGTACAGATGCTTCATTGTACACACACTGATTACTTGAAAGGAAACTAATGAATTAGGGAGTGAATAGAGCAGGTAGACATTACTGTCAGCATTAACCAACCAGAAATTTCTTGGCTGGCTTTACCGCCATCTGGATTTCACCGTGGCATTTAACACTGCGAAGCTCGGGTGCCAAAAAAATGAAATGCAACATAAACAATATGTTCAGATCTAGAGTTTGAGATAATATCATTCCAACCACCACACAACAATAACTTTAAAACAATCGCAATGCCCCTGTTTATTTAATAGGAATATGCAGAGTTCATGAACAAACGATGCACGGTTCCAATGAAAACTAATTAGGGAAGGAAGACCTAAAGCGCTTTTCACAGATACTGGGCTGTATATTGAACTGCACAGTAATTATATTTTGATTAACATTTTAAAATTGATACTCCTCTTGAAAGCAGACAAAAGATTTAAGTGCGGTGCCTTGAATTCAAAGGGATGAAACTATATCACATACATGGTAACAAAGGGATAATGGACAAGGCGCATAACTAAAAGCAATTAATTCCAAGGCTGATGGGCTCTTCCATTATATTACAAAAATATTTCCATATCTATCTGTTTGTCTGCCTGTCTCTGCTCTTCTATCAACCCCCCTGTCTTCCTGGGAATCTTTCTGTTTCTGGGTACGGTATCTTTCTCATTTTCTAGATATTTGCCTGTATAAATAAATAAATACATATATATATATATATATATATATATATATATATATATATATATATATATATATATATATATATATATATATGTACAGTATATATACACATAGAAATGCTTTGGGTGTCCGCACTCGATCTCAAGTAGAGTAGAGGTGCACGAAGAATGTTCATAATATGCAGTAGTAATGGATCAGCACACTTATTGTAGAAGTGAATAAAGTGTTTTATTGATAACACAGCATTGTTATCCGACGTTTCGGTCCCACCTGGGGATCCTTGAGAAAGGTCCCCAGGTGGGACCGAAACCATGGATAACAATGCTGTGTTACCAATAAAACACTTTATTCACTTCTACAATGAGTGTGCTGATCAATTACTATATATATATATATATATATATATATATAGATATAGATATATATATAGATATATATATATATATATATATATATATATATATATATATATACATAAATATATATATATTTGTCTCTCTTTATCTTTCTACCAATCTCTTTGTCCTTTTTTTTTGGATTCTGAGGTTTATGTCTGTCCTAGATGAGGATGAGTGAATCTGTTCCATTACCCTGTACCAAATAAAAGTCAAATGACCAAAAAATGCCAAATGCATTACAGTAAATTTACTTTTTTCCAAGTAAAATGCATTAAAGTGAATGGGTGGTGTGTTTTTTTTTGCTGCATTTGGACTACTACATTAAAGTCAGTTTTTGAAGCATTGTTTCTTTAACCTTTTCAAAGTTTTTCAAAATTTTTAATGGTAGAACTTCACCACAAACCCATTCTTGCGAAAATAAATCTGTGTGTGATGGTGGTGGTGGTATGGATGAATCTACTGTTGCTATCTTGCCAGTATTCATTGATGTATCAAAGAAAGATACAATAAGCTTTAGGGACAAAGACATTTGATTATCTATCCTTGCCAGAGGTAGAGTGCTATAAAGTTAAAGGAAACAAATTGTGAAAAATCTGTTTCATGTAATAGAGCCTACAGTGCAGTTGGGGGAAACAATGCCAGTGCCAACAATGCTCCTGGTATAATGATAGTGTGTCAGTTTGTTGGACTTGGTGAAATTACTTTGGGCAAAACAAAATGCATTGGTGATCTTGATTATATGGGGGGGGGTGTTCCAGCTATCTCAGTGCTCATAAGACATGCTAATTAACACAAAGTTACTACACCAACATTTTCCATTCTCAGTTTTTGCAAATTGCAAAAGTGCCAATTTTCAAAAAATGTTACATGCTGGGGCCTATTTACTAACTTTTGGATTTATTTTTTCACAAATCATATTTTTGGTGCTATTATTTATTTCTCTAAATCTCTAAAAATGTGAGATTTCTAAATGGTAAAAACCACCAAAAACATGTAAAATCACTCAAGGTCCTGTAGAAGTCAATGGCAGCTGCAATGGTCCTACTGGGCATTTTTTTTTAAGTCATTCAGACTTTTAAAGATTTTTTTCTGCTAGTAATTGTCTGAAAACATTTTTTTTAGAGTTTTTTTTCTGTTCATGCTTTTTATATTAGGATATGTTAATAAATACATGGCATTTTGGGGTTTAGAGAAAATCCGATTTTTGTGGTTTCTAAAACCACTAAAATAAATGGGCTTCCCAGACTTTAGTAAATATTTAATAGATTTTAGAGATTACCATTGAAAAAGGCAATAATGTGTACATTGGTTTGAATGTATTTCAGAAGCTTTGAGCCTCCACATTTGTTTCCTAAAAAAAAAAAAACAACAGCGAGAAGACAAGAAAACCATTTACAAATGTAGAATTTAGTTGACTTTGAACCATATATAAATGAGCCTCATATTTATGACTTGCTTACAGTGCAGTAAAACAGATTTGTTCAGTCACCCACTCCCTGTTGACTGACATTTATGGAATCGCTATTATTTTTCTAGAAATTACAGGTATTTAATGTTTGATGAACCATAAGCTCATTTGGGAAATCAATTTGAAACCCTTGTTACTGTAATTTTTCCCTGCTCCTTTGTGATTGAACCAGGGATGACAAGCAAAAATAAGAACATTTCATGGATTAAAACACTTGCTTAATTAGCTAAGTGAAAAAAAAAAGATGCTTATATCCAATATGAACTGGGAAAAGTGGGATTCTACAGGAAAGCATTAGGGGGCTGATTCACTAACTTCGAGTGAAGGATTCGAAGTAAAAAACTTCGAATTTCGAAGTTTTTTTAGGCTACTTCGACCATCGAATGGGCTACTTCTACCTTCGACTACGACTATCGAAGGATTTGAAGTAAAAATCATTCGACTATTCGACCATTTGATAGTCGAAGTACTGTCTCTTTAAAAAAAACTTCGACCCCCTAGTTCGCCTTCTAAAAGCTACCGAAGTCAATGTTAGCCTATGGGGAAGGTCCCCATAGGCTTGCCTAACTTTTTTTGATCGAAGGATATTCCTTCGATCGTTGGATTTAAATCCTTCAAATCGTTCGATTCGAAGGATTTTATCGTTCGATTCGAAGGATTTTATATTTCTATTGAAGGCATAATCCTTCGATCGTTTGATCGTACTATCTGCGCTAAATCCTTCGACTTCGATATTTGAAGTCGAAGGATTTCAATTCCCAGTCGAATATCGAGGCTTAATTAACCCTCGATATTCGACCCTTAGTGAATCAGCCCCTAGGTGTGTAGCCAGCAATTTGCCGCAACTGCTTTCCATGTTTAAGTTATTTTGAAAGATAAGAAAACATGTTTTTTATATACAATTAACATCTAGTATAGTGTAGTGCGGTAAATAAGCAGTAATACAGCTTCCTGTAGAACCCTGGGTATCTTGATAACACTTTCACATTAAAGCAGGATGAATTTTTAGGATGACGGCTTAAAACTGCAATAAATACATGAATTTTAAAGGAAGACCATTTATACGGTTTCTTATATTATTTATGACTAAGCAAGAGTAAAGTTTATTTGTACTGTAGGTGAACCAATAACGGACATGTAGCAAGAATAGGGCATCAGAACTATTCTCAGAGGTTGTAACATATATCCCTTTGCCTGCCCATCTTATTTGCCCCCTCATTGCAAGATTGCCATTATGATATGGGGCTGTTTCAAGAGTGTTGTAGATGGATTGTTTGAACGATGAACTATATTTGACTTTGCAACCTCCTCCTATTTATCCATGTCTAACTTTCATTGCTAAAGGCTTTAACCTCCTTTTCAAATTGTTATGGCTCCAGAGAACACTCTGGGGCAAATTCACTAAGATTCGTAGTTGCGCCAGGCGTAACTTTGCCGCACTTCGCCGCAATTCGTTTCGTAGTTTCGCCAGCGCTTCGCAAATTCACTAAAATCCGAAGTTGCGCTCAGGGGTAGCGTAAGGTTGCGAAGATTCGCGAAGCGAAGTTACGCTAGCGATGGTTAATTTGCAAACGGCGCCAAATTCAAATTTCAATGGAGGAATACGTAGAATCACTACAAATGCCTGGGAAACCTTCAAAACATCAAATAAAAATTGTATTTTGCCCTACACATGTGCCCACTGTATAGGTAAGTTGCCATGAGTCAGGAAATGTAGGGGGGAAGGAGGGGAGCCCCAAAAAATTTTTCGATCTTTTTCAGCCTATCACCCATAATGTAGAAAACACGCCAGCATTTTTTGGGACTTAGAAAAAATGTTGACTTTTTTTAAAGCAATCCCTATCTACTCTATTGCGCTTCGCCTGGTCTGAGGTGGCGAAGGAAGTCTAGCATAAAAGGTAGCGTTCAGTACACTGCGCGTGTTAGTGAATTTGCGTAGTTACGTCCCTAGCGAAAATTCACCAGGCAAAGTAACACTAGCGAATCTACGCCAGCGTTCGTTAGTGAATTTGCGCAGTAACGAAAATGCCAAATGCTAGTGAAGTAACGCTAGCGTTCGGCGCTTAGTGAATTTGCCCCTCTGTGTCTAAATTGCCATCTGGTTGCCAGAGATGCTTTCTGATTGCCTTTTGAATTGAATGTAGCACTTTCGTATATATTGAATATGTAGGGTATATGATCTTCTATGGTTCTGTGTTGACTGAATTCAATTTTACCAAACATTATGTTTAGGGCCAAGAAGCCAGACATCCATCTTCCCTATAACATAAATTGAAATGCTCCCATAGTCTTCATGATGAAAAATTGAAATTTCTAAAAATAATTTTCTTTATCTCTGTAATAATAAAATAGTATCTTGTATTTGATCCAAACTATATAATTAATCCTTATAGGAAGCAAAACCAGCCCATTGGCTTTAATTAATGTTTTCATGATTTTTTAGTAGACTGAAAAGTTACTGAAAGATCCCTTATCCAGAAACCCCAGGACCAAAGTATTCTGGATAATAGGTCCCATACCTTTAAGTACATAAGCGTTGAAAATGTGGGATTCATTTAACTGGTGCAAACATTATAGGTGCTGATGAGTTCTGTGCCCCAAAGTTGCTAAAAATCCAAATCTGAAAACATAACTTTAAGTACACACTGTGCAGTCATGTAGTTTACTGTGAGGAAGCAGTTAATAATAACAATGCAGAATGTACTTATTGTAAAATAATAATTCTGAACTAGTTTGGCAGCTGAGCGTTGCTTTTTTGTTTCAATAAACAAATCAAGAAAGCCAATTTAGTTCTCAGTAAAATGTCTCTCAGTAGACCATTCTCCTGTGAGTACAGTTGAGCAAGAAATAATGGCTGTAAAAGCTACTCTGAATATTATTTATTTGACTTTTTACCTTTAGAGAGGTTGTCGACGTCCGGAAAAACATTACTTCAGTTTACCGAAATGACCTTCTAAAATGTGGCCTTCATCTTAAACTTGATATCAACGTGTTTTATTTGTAATGCTGAGATTATTATGGAAACTAATTAGAAAAACATACTGTCTCACGGGGATCAGCTGCTGTCTTTCCAACCTTTGCAAACCAGAAAGAAGTAATAGAATTTCTGATTTCAAAATAACCTCATTATTGAATCAGATCAACTACAGGCATGGCCATTTTGATTGAGAAGGTTAAAAGCCATTTCTGGGAGGATGTATTCCAATGTATTGGGTGAACAATTCAAATATAGAGCTCTGGAGAGGATGACACCAGAATGCAAATCCCCTGCTTTATATTAGACTTTATTATGGCATATTCCAAAATAGAATGTTAATTATGAAATATTGATCTCCATTATCGGTTGGTCAGGATGCTACTTGGCATCATTAAAACACCATTTTATCTATGTTCTAGTAAACAGAATGTTTGGGAGATAATGTTTCATTGCAATCGGTGGCGTTTCATCATTAGAATATATTTGGATGCATGTTCTCTCTTTATAGTACTTCAGAATATGTTTGTTCCATCTCATTTGTCTGAAGGCAACTTAGTATCTTTTGAATCCTAATGATTCCTTTGAAATATTATTTTAATGAACCTATGAAACACATCATTGTATGCTATATTTTGTTGTTGGATTGCTAATGATACCCATCCATTATGTAAATGGTTTTGTAAGCAGGGTGAATGCAATAAATAAAGATAGGCAGTCCTTGTGGCTCGACTCTTTCTGCTGATAGACGTACCCCATGCTGAGGAGGAAATGTATCAGAACCAAAGCAGTTCAGCTTGTCAGTGCGTTGGAAATTTCCTCAACCAACTGTGTTAAGACAACAGAGAAGAATTAGATGTGGTTACCCTCCTGTTGCTGTTTAACTTAATGACTTAATGACCTCTAATGCATATTTTTATATTTATTGCAGATTGGTGTATGAGGGAAACGTGGATTTTTCCATTTCATCCATAATTTTCTCCAGCTATAACATTTTATACTTTAGATGATTGGAAACTTGAGAACTCTACTACAGCCCACTGCTGGAATGTGATTTTAAGGACGGGCTGAATTCTATACAGGTAGGGGATCTGTTATCCAGAATGCTTGGGACCTGGGGTTTCCGGATAATGGATCTTTCCATAATTTTGATCATCACACCTTAAGTCTACTAGAAAATCATGTAAACATGAATTAAACCCAATAGGCTGGTTTTGTTTCCAATAAGGATTAACTATAGCTTAGATCATTTTTTTAAATGTGGATTATTTGGAAAACATGGGAGATGGTCTTCCCATACTTCATAGCTTTCTGGATAATGGGTTACCAGATAACGAATCCCATACCTGTATATGGCAAAACTGGCATCACTAGTCAAGAGAATGCATCTAAAATGGAGTAAAACTGTCTGGACAAGCGCTATTAACTTACTAACAGTGTCATAACTACAACAAGCAGTCCCCTCAACAAAAAATTCTTCAGAGGGGCCCGGGCACCTAAAGTAACATTGATCCAGCTAGGGAAGTTGGATTTCTAACAGCTATATACAGTAGGAAGCAGATCTTGTGGTTTGGGTCCCCCTAGGCCCCAAATGGGGTCCAGGGTCTACTTCCTGTACAATTATGCCAGTGATTGCCAATATAAATAAGTGAAAAACATTTAGCAGAAAATGCACCATGTGACATTACCCAAAGTCTACCCAGATTCTACCAATTTAGAAGGGCCAGAAAGATGGAACAGGTAGATGGGAGAAAGTCAAATCAAGAGGAAGGCAAAGACAGTTTGGTGGCATCTGAACGTGAGAAAAGCATAGACATTCAATTACTGCCTTGAATGTAGAATTCTATCTACTGCTAAGGGCACACAGACTCTGCCAGTTGGTTCAACACCTAGAGGTCAGTGGGTTGCAAATTGTGGCATTCAGCTTTGGCTTCTTAACACTTAACTGCACCAATTTATTTTTTTGTCATAGGGAACACTGGGACATCACTTTGCCAGGGTTGTGGAGAGGGCATCACTTTGCACCTTTGGTAAACATCTATCACAGCTATAAATTCGATTGTTAATGTGTACTGGATTAGAATACTAATGACTTATTACAGGGGTCACTAAAGGTGGACTGTAATACTGCAATGGTAGCATTTATGGGGGAAGAAGGAGCCTATAATATAAACACTATTCAAATACATCCTGGTAACTGCTTACGTGGGGAGTAAAGTAGGTCATTAAATAAAACACTGGTCCACAGTACAACATTCTGATGATAGTTTTGGTGGCTTTCATCATTTTATCTCAAGCATTGGCCCAGATCAGAACATGCTGATTATATAACTGTGAAGGAGCACCAAATAAAACATCAATTTTCAGAACAAGGACAGATAGGGGTAGGATGATAGCTTACAAGGGAAAGTAGGAACTAGAACAGTGTGAGGCAGCTTATAGGGAGCCTATAACTCAAACAGTGGGTGGGACTAGAAAGGGATAGAAAATTGAATCGGATTAAAACTTTTTTGCTCATGTCCAAAAAATAACATGAAGGAGGTACTGAATGAATCTGGATTAAAATCATGTTTTCTTTATATTCTTGTTTTTACTATTTATTATAATGTTGGCTCAACAGGGGCTCCATCTTATTGCACTAGCAGAGACAAACTGATGAGTGTTGTTTGCCTTTTTTTTTCCTAGAGGAAATAAAGAGAAATCCTTGCTTCTAAAGCAAGCAACAGGTGGTAAATAGGTAGGAAGATCATCAGTGACAAGATACTCTCATGTAATCTTCTTAATTAAGGAGAAAATGGCAGAATGTGAAGCACCCGAAGATGCACAAAATGAATCTGACAAATGTTCATTCATGAATACCATACAGCATCTTCCAGCAATCACCGTTAATTTGAAAATACACAAAAGACAGACAAAACCGAAAATACCTATCCATGTACCTGCATGGCAAATAATTCAGACTAAAAAGGAAAAAGATAAGACTGAACATTTTTCCTGAGCATTAGAAACTGAAGCAGATTTCACGCATTCAAAAAGATTTGGTGGAAATGATCCAATTTATAGTCTGTTCTTTCATCATGTAATGCACAAAAGGATGAAATTCAGATTCACTGAGCTCCTCTGTCAGTTACTGACTACATATGCCACATTGTGCACAAAGTAACACTTTAGCGTTGAACTCCATAATGAAATGTAGCTTCCAATTTACATAAATGAATATCGCCATGGTTAATACTGTTTGGGAAAAAGAACAAGGAATTTTGGAAGGTTGAAAGACAATCAAAAACTAATATAAACTTTCAGCTAAAATCCAGGACTTTTTTTGTTATTCAAAACAATATTTAAAACAATGGCTAATAGAAATAGGTTCCATTCAGGTTTTCCTAATTAAAATACTCATTCTTATGGACACTTCCTTTCATTAACATATAGTAGATAACGTAATAGCTAAATTGCTTATTTTCATCGAGTCGTTTTGGATTCACTGTGAAACAAGAAAAGAAGTAACTCAAAGAATGTGTTATCATTGAATTATTATTTAATACCACCTCTACATTTCAGAATTAAATTGGATCCCTAGAATAGCTTTGTACACTGCCCTATAATTAAATGAAATTGTTCTTAGAAAAATGAATTTTGGAAGCCAAACAGCTGAAGGAAGGTAGGATCCTATCTTGAAACCATTTCAATTGGGTTGTCCCTTATCTGGACTTAAAATAAAGATGCAATATATCTCACACTATAATTATAATTTTCATTGAATGACTAAAGCAGCTGCATTTGTCTCCAGCAAAACCAATCACTCAGTCTAAGCTTGGAATATCATAAAAGGCAGTTTTTGGCCATCAACTTAACCGAGATCCCTATACCAAATTTGACATTGTAATTTGGAAAACTGCTATATAGGTCATCTCCCATAGACTCCATTGTAATCAAATAATTAAAAATATGATTTCCTTTTATTGTGTAATAACAATAACAGTACCTTGTGTCCTTGATTCCAACTAAAATATAATTCATCCTTATTGGAGGCAAAACAACCCAATTGTCATGTTTGGTATCCCAATACCCAGAACAAATGCCAAGGTTCCAGTCATGGCTCATGCTCACGGGAGTAGCTCTTCACCACTTGAATGCTGCCAGGTCTTAAAGTCAGAGAACCAAGGTGAGAGTTCTGGGAAGACAATGGAACCGTAATGTGTGACAGGAAGGATGAAAGATAGGCCGTGGACAATACCAATCAATAACACAGTACAAAGTCAGGATACGGAAAAATGGCCAGTAACAGGCAAAGGTCGGTACAGGCAGCAAACTAGCAGAGGTCAGGGACAGACAAGAGTCAAAGAACAGATACACAGACTTGAAATGCATCAGAAATAGACCCAAGGGAAAATTGTGCATGGCACCTTTAAATATTAGAATTTTGTGCCACGAGCAAAGATGTCATATGTGGTGCCAAGTAATTATATACTGTGTGTATTTATCCTGCCTCTATTAGCCTTGTAAACTATGCCCTTTCCCTTTATTGTCAACTGTGAGGAGGGAGAGTTGTGTTAAACTATGTTTAACTGAAAGGGCAACAACCATTCACACTTGTGTCTTCCAAGCTACATAAGATACAAGATACATATTCAGTTCTGGGAAACATAATAATCTCACTTGGATCCCATTTTATCATGTAGGGGCACCGTCCCTTTATGTTTCGAAGTCATTTCCTCCATCATTTTCATATCGCTAACCGGCCGATAAACTCCCCTAGGGTTTGGGGTTCTAAGGCCTTCCATTTGGAGGTAATGGCTAATTTAGCTGCAGTATAAATGAAATTTAAAAGTCTGTGTTCCTGTGGGGAAATGCAGGGGTGAGGACTTCACTATTAACTTCACTCTTTGATAAATATACCCCATGGTCTGAAGAGGTATCATCTTGCATAGGTATCAACAGCACCAGTCAAAGATTATGCAGTTTAAAATGCCTTTATTGAGACATGGGTTTCTGGCCCCAATACACTTGGCAACGTTTCATACCGCCATCGGTCTTTTATCAAGCCCTTGATAAAAGACCGATGGCGGTCTGAAACGTTGCCAAGTGTATTGGGGCCAGAAACCCATGTCTCAATAAAGGCATTTTAAACTGCATAATCTTTGACTGGTGCTGTTGATACCTATGGATTGTGAATAAACGGACGTATGGTGGAAACCGTTGGACGTGCACCAGGACTCAAAAAAAATTGGGAGATATAGGTGCTGACTAAGAAATTCAATTGAGGTATCATCTTGGAAATTGAGCTTTGAATAAAGTGTGAAAGTTGTACATATTAATAATTCCATTATTGCAGAACTTGATATTTTGTTTGTAATTCCAGAAAGGTGTACTGCTAGCTGGTAGATGGATTCAGGATGTCCATTATGCGAAAGAGGTTCTTTGAACCCCAGTGTCCCTTGAAGGTGGAAGTTAAGCTAGGTGGAAAGTGGGGGTTTGCCAAAATTGACTGTAGTAATGGGACTGGGCCTATTAGAGGCACACTTCTGCAGCAGCGGTTCCATATTTTTAAAGTGAACTTAGTTACATTAAGTAAGTTAGATGGAACTTTTATGGGCTTCTTAGTCTGCCATAGGAGTGAGTTTGGGTGAGTCGGTAGCAGGTTGAGTTTCTACCTCCCAGGAACTATTACACCTATTGAGTTTATTTAATGTTTAAATGATGTTTTCAGTAGACAAGTATAGAGATCAAAATTATGGAAAGATCCCTTATCTGGAAAACCGCAGGATAACAGGTCCCACTTCTGGGGGTGGATAGAAACAGGCCTGGATTTGTGACAAGGCCACAAAGGCACGGGCCTAGCGGCATGTCGCCCAGCCATACCTTAGGGTTGCACGGCATGCAGGTCTAGGACTATAGGAGATTTCCTGTGTGTCCCCTGCCATGTTAAATTGAAGGATGCATGTGCGCATGATCGGGGGTGGGGTGTTGGTGGGGGGCATCAGTAGGGGAGGCCTCTGGGATAGAAAGATAGAAGAGCTGGGAAAGTATATTTTGAGATTTTGGCCTTCATTTAAGATTTCTTGGTTGGACTCTAGAACCCCAAGTAGTGGCTGGCAATACATAGACAACCTACAATATATTGTTTTAGCAATGACCTTTGGCTGTGAAGACGAAAGGAAGAGCATCAACATGATGTTCAGTGACAGTTTCAAGGTAAAAAGAGAAAAAACAGGGTTTATGATAAGTGTGATGATATGATATAATGATGATATGTATAAAGATGAACTAAAGAGAGGTATATTGGATTTTTAGAATAGACCTAGGGGCACATTTACTTAGCTCGAGTGAAGGATTAGAATGAAAAATACTTTGGATTTCGAAGTATTTTTTTGGCTACTTCGACCATCGAATTGGCTACTTCGACCGTCGACTATGACTTTGACTTCGAATCAAACGATTCGAACTAAAAATTGTTCGACTATTCGACCATTCGATAGTCGAAGTACTGTCTGTTAAAAAAAACTTCAACCACCTACTTCGCCACCTAAAACCTACCAATGTTAGCCTATAGGGACCTTCCCCATAGGCTTTCTAAGTAACTTCTGATCGAAGGAAAATCATTTGATCGATGGATTAAAATCCTTCGGATCGAACGATTTTTCCTTCTATTGTTTGATAGAACAAATTGTGGTTAATCCTTCGACTTCAATATTCGAAGTCGAAGGATTTTACTTCGATGGTTGAATATCGAGGGTTAATTGGGTTTTCGTCAATATGCCGTAAAACCTAGCGATTTGGTCTTCAATTTTCTTATTGAGAAGTATATTGTGACTGATAAGTTGCACTTGTTGTAAACATGCATTATGTATGTGCACTTTTTCCTGTTCCATAAAAGTAATATAATTACAATTTATTTAAATTTCCAATATATATTATTTTCAGAAAGCAGTAGTTCTTAATTAGGGACAATTTCCAATATATATTATTTTCAGAAAGCAGTGGTTCTTAATAAGGGACATTTCATGTGATAAACAAATGGGTAAATTTGGTGCATCATATGACTGATATGGAAAAAAAATTCCCTTATCAACCATATTTTATATTTTCATTTTATTTATGCCTTTTATTCTTCTTTTAGAAATGTACATAGGTTTACTAAACTATGTGGCAAGTAGAGACCCCACAATTAAAAAAATAATGCATACAAATACTGGTATGGGATCCTTTATCTGGAAACCCGTTATCAAGAAAGCACCAAATTATTGAAAGGCTGTCTCCCATTATAGACAATAATATTATACAAATAATGCAAATTTTTAGAAGTGATTTCCTTTTTCTATGTAATAATAAAACAGTACCTTCTACTTGACCCAAACTAAGATATAATTAATCCTTATTGGCAAAACCAGCCTTTTGTAAAATTTATTTAAAGTTTATATGATTTTTTCTAGTAGACTTAAGGTGTGAAGATCCAATTATCTGGAAAACCCCAAGTCCTGAGCTTTCTGGATAACAGGTCCCATACCTGTATTAATTTGCATTGGCTTAGTAAATATACCCACAAGTGTGCAGCCAAACTGGTCCAGAACTTTTATTATATATAGAAATGATGCAAATTTATGAGTATGAGTATAAATGAAAGTAGCCCAGCCTGGTTAGATCATACTAGAAATGAGTGTACTATAGCCTAGGGCAGCTTTGTTTTTCAGCTTGTATGTTCCAAGGTTATGTTATGACAATGCTAGAATGCGTTCTAAAGAATATATACATAAGTTCATGCTCTGGTGTGTTTACATAAAATATATGTTGTATGAAAGATACACAAACTTATAGTTAGGGATGCACCGAATCCACTATTTTGGATTCTGCCGAACCCCCAAATCCTTTGTGAAAGATTCGGCCGAATACCGAACCGAATCCGAACCCTAATTTGCATATGCAAATTAGGGGTGGGAAGTGAAAAATAATTTAACTTCCTTGTTTTGTGACGAAAAGTCACGCAATTTTCCTCCCCACCCCTAATTTGCATATGCAAATTAGGATTCGGATTCGGTTCGGCCGGGCAGAAGGATTCGGCCGAATCCGAATCCTGCTGAAAAAGGCTGAATCCTGCCCGAATCCCGAACCGAATCCTGGTTTCGGTGCATCCCTACTTATAGTTATAGTTCAGAATTAGCTTGATATCAACTATGTAAAGATCCTTGGGCAAGTCACTTTGTAGAGTTGTTATTCTTGATATGCTTGCTGTCCATGGCCTTTCTGAATTGATTATGCTTTCCAACATAACATACCAACAAAAAGATGGTATAAAGGTGTATAAATATATTTTCCCTATATTGCAACATAGCATATTGTTAAAGTTTGAAAGAGATATTTTGCTTAGAATTTTCACTAAATGACCTCAGTAGAAATTTGGAGTTCTAGCTGACTAAAGGTTCATGAGATAATTTGATACTTGGCCATGACCTATTTCATGTAACCTGCTCAAAGAGGGGCCACAGAATTTGGATTGCTCATGGCCAGAGAGAGGGTGATGTGAAATTATGGATGTCTAGTGTGGTAGGTTATAGTTAGGTATCATGGTTCTGGTGGCAGACTTGGTCTGGTCAATGTCCAGCAATGGCCTGTGGTCAGTACTAGATACTTGAAACGAGTGCAGTAAAGTGATTTCAGGCTGCATTATTCCATTGGAAATTGTAATGGCAGGTGGAAAACCGGAACAACAAGGAGTAGAATCCAGGAGCCCAAAGTTTAAATAATACAAACGTTTTTATTTTACAATATATTTAAAAACAAAAGCCTAACGTGTTTTGTGTCACCAAGAGACACTTAATCATAGGCTCATGAAGGTCTGGGAAGAAGAAGCAGGAAGTGTGTCAGGTAAGTAAATGCGATCACTTAAGGGTGCCTAACTTTTGACATCCCCAAGTAAAAATGACTTTCCTTCTCCTTCAATGATCCATAATGATGCCTCCTATTCATCATTTCAGGTGCCCTTGAGAAGATTCAGCTTTACAGTTTCATGAACCTCTAGTTTAGAAAAAATTTGGGATTAGTAGCTGGAAAGATGATGTAGCTCATGCAGCCCTATTAAAAAAAATGGTAAGGAGAACCGCGATAAATACTATGGGGCAGATTTACTATGAGTCGAATATCGAGGGTTAATTAACCCTCGATATTCGACTAGGAATTTAAATCCTTCCACTTCGAATATCGAAGTCGAAGGATTTAGCGCAGAAAATTCGATCGATCGATCGAAGGATTATTCATTCGATCGAACGATTAAATCCTTCGAATCGAACGATTAAATCCTTTGAATCGAACGATTAAATCCTTTGAATCGAACGATTCGAAGGATTTTAATCCAACGATCGAAGGAATATCCTTCGATGAAAAAAACTTAGACAAGCCTATGGGGACCTTCCCCATAGGCTAACATTGACTTCGGTAGCTTTTAGCTGCCGAACTAGGGGGTCGATTTTTTTTTTAAAGAGACGGTACTTCGACTAGTCGAAGGTCGAAGTAGCCCATTCGATGGTCGAAGTAGCCCAAAAAACACTTCGAAATTCAAAGTTTTTTTAATTCGAATCCTTCACTCGAATTTAGTAAATCTGCCCCTATGTGTCCAAGTGAATGGTTCAGCTAAGATTTGCACACCTCTAATATTCAGGCCATGGGACACAATTTCATTTGTTAGGTCTTATTGGGGCATATTAGGCATACCTTAGTTTTAGAGAGTCCCTAGGCCATCATCTACTGTATCAGTAGATTTCACATTGTGGTTTCATATGATATCATTGCCAATTTAAGATATTAATAAGGAACTATTGCAAACATGAAAATTTAATACAAGCTTCATCATACTAAAATAAGAAATTTACTAAATATAATGAAAAGACTCCGTAATGTTTCTGAAATGATCAAATTCATTCACACTTTCCCCATCTCAGCATCAGTCTTTATTCATTTGCTCTTCATGCAGGAGTTGGAAGTCTGATTTTGAATGACAGTTAGGTCCAATGCAGACTTTGGGGGAAGTTCTCTTTACCTAGAAGATGTATTAGAGCTCACTCTTTTAAAATCTCCAGAAATACTCCCACTCTTTTTCTTTTTTTAAAAAACATGTTTTTATTTATTTTTGACACATAGCAAATTATATTCCTGCGTTACATTTCCATTCAGAAATAAAGGTTTTAAACAGTTGTTTCAACAATATACATTGATATTTTAATTATTTAGCTCAAAGTCAGGTATTAAATCCTATGAAGAATTTTGTGGATAGGTTGCCAACACTCTGTTGGTTTGATGGCTCCTAGGAGGTGCAAGCTCCAGTCATTCTTGTTCCTGTTGCCAGGAATCAATATATTGGGATAACTGATAAGAGAGGTATCTCTTAAAGATTCTATCATGTAGTTTGTCTGAATGTGTAGACTGTTATATGTCTGATTTGTTGTGGGAGTGATGTTATGTAGTGTTGACCGAATTGCTCCCATTTCGATTCGGCGAAAAATTCTCGAAAATTCATGAATCCAATCCATAATAGATAAGGGGAGACATGTTATGATAAATTCTGCTTCTTCCTAAACGATTGCCATGCTTTGTATGTATCTATAAATAGAGGGTTGTCATGTATTTGTGAGGAGATCTCGTATAAAGGTGCATGAAGTAGATAATTGAGAGAGTATTCTTTCGTTAGATATTGGTCTAATGCCACAGTTGTGTATTGACCTTGATTGAGAATCCAGTCTCCTGCATATTTAAGTTATGCTGCTGTATTGTATTTTTTGATATTGGGACGTTGGTGCCTCTCAGAGTTTTAGGTTGTTCTAATTTTAAGATGCCGATTCTTGGGTTTTTTGTTCCAGATAAAGGTTCTAAAGATATTATTTCATTGTTTTATGTCTGTTGATTTAATGTAATAAGGTGACATTTGTAATGGGTATAAAAAAAATTTAATACTTTTTAATTGGCATAAAATACTCTTAATACAGCATTTTGCCAAAGAATGTTATTTTCTTAGATTTTGTTTGTGCTGAAGTCAGTTATTTGGGTTAACTCAAACACATCTGCTAGAAAAGGAAGCCCTCCCTAAAAAATATATTGGATCTAACTGTCAATCAAAATCTGACACCCAACTCCTGCATGAAGACAGAATGAAAATAAACAAATGCTGAGAATGAAGATGTGAAGATCATTTTTTATTTCAGAAACGGTATAAATGGAAAATTGATTATATTTAGAAAGTTTCTTATTTCGGTATGATGACTATAATGTTAAAAGAAAAACATAAAATAAAGAAAAAAAAAACATAAATACTGACAGACTTTGGAAAATAATATACAGTGTTATTTTCATCTGAATCTACGTATGTATTGGCTTTTCATGTCACAATGACTTCTGTAGGGTTTACGCCTGGCTTAATGAAAACAAAAAAGACAAAAATATATCCCAACAGTAAGTGGCACTTTCCAGGAAATGGAAGATGAACTCATTAAATGTAATAATATTCTGGGTTAGTGACAGTCACTTAACAGCAAAGTTCATCCCAGTGGAGCCATTACAAGCCATGTACATCATTTTAGTACCTTGCTATTATCATTCCTTATGCATGTCTGTGTCACTGCACATCTCATTACGGAGTCTGATAACATTATTGTTAGGTTCTTTCTGAGAAGGGAATTGCTAAGTTCATGTTTTGTGCAGCTTTGTCCCTGAACATAACCTTTCATTTCATTAAAAAATGAAAATAAAATCATTATTTTTCTTGCCTTGAACTCATTCCAATTACTTGTTTCCATCAAAGAGTCCCGCTTTGTGAGGGACAAAATAATGATCTCAAGTTTTAAAAATATTTGGCCAGAAGAAAACTAAGAAAAGGTAGAATAGGCCTACTTTTTTCCATATTCGTTTTGCAATAATACAACTTTTATTTCAGTATTACACTGGGTACCATCAAAGATTTTTAGAACAATGTAAAATTAATGTACACATTTAGGATGTAATGCAGCATAAAATGTATAGATAAGGTGAGTTTAGATGGACCAATATCCAGTGGAAGTTCACTTTGTTCATGATTTGATAATATGTAATGCTATAAGGGGCAGATGCCAACAGGTACTCAACATCATATTTACAAATTCCAACAGGTTTTGGATGCAGTCACATTTGATACTACCCTACCACCTATTTAAATTATGTTGGCTAATAAGACACTGAACACTACCAATCCTCTAGAGTATTGGTCCTCAGGCCTTAAATATGGATAATTCTCTGATGTATTGGTTCTCACGCCCTTGACGTCATCACTTCTTCCTTTCATAAGCCAAAAAAACTTGGTCCAACTATTTACATTCTTTTATGGACTTCCCAGGTCTAACCCCTCCTTCTTGACATTTGACTAACTGATACCTACTTCTAGAACATTCTAAACTATAATATTAACTCCTTACACTTTCCACCTATTTAACATATAAACATACTCATTCATAACTATAGATAGAGAATCATACTTTTACACTTAACTGCTCTTTTACCCCCATCGGTGTAACACAAGAACATTCTTGTTGCATATCATCATAAAGCTATAAACGATTTGCAATTGTAGCTAAACCTTATTTTTGTGTTTCACAATAGATGACAAATGAATGTACAATAGGGTTATGTGGCAAGAAGGGCACCTTGAACATTACTGACGAATATATTAGGTGAAGGAGTGCTATTAAGATGCTGAGGAAATAGCTCAGAGGCACTTTATGGGGCAGATTCACTAAGGGTCGAATTTCGAAGTTAAAAATACTTCGAAATTCGACCCTCGAATTGAAATCCTTCGACTTCGAATATCGAAGTCGAAGGATTTAGCGCTAAACGTTCGATCGAACGATCGAAGGATTTTTCGTTCGATCGAACGATTAAATCCTTCGAATCGAACGATTCGAAGGATTTTAATCAAACGATCGAATGAATATCCTTCGATCAAAAAAAGCTTAGCAAGCCTATGGGGACCTTCCCCATAGGCTAACATTGACTTCGGTAGGTTTTATCTGCCGAAGTAGGGGGTCGAAGTTTTTTTTAAAGGGAAAGTACTTCGACTATCGAATGGTCGAATAGTCGAACGATTTTTACTTCGAATCGTTCGATTTCGTTCGATTTCGATCGAATTCGAACGAATTTAACCAATTCGATGGTCGAAGTACCCAAAAAAAACTTCGAAATTCGAAGTTTTTTTCATTCGAATTGTTCACTCGAAGTTAGTGAATCTGCCCCTATGTGTTTTTACTGCATAAAATCATATTAGTGTATGGAAAATACTATTGTAGTGTATATATAAAGACCTTTTAAAGCTCTTGTACAATGGATTGTTTGTGTAGTTAAATGTTTATCAGATAAAGTTATACATATTTTTAATGTTATTCCTTTTTTCTTTTCTGAAGGACAATTGTTATTTTAGTTACATACCCCACAGGCAACTATGCTATACCAATAGTTTACCAGCACCCAATCTCAACCCACTCCCCATCAGAAGAAATTGGGTTTGACCATGCTGCATGTAATGCATGTTTAGCATTAGCCTTGGCATACTGCTCATACAAAAGCGCTCCAAAGACACTCACGTGCACTTGAGCATCGCTGGCGCAAATCCCGTTCAGAATCAGACTTTTGAAGCTACAAATCTGCCCTGCGCTCCTTTAACACCAGCCTCTTCCAAGCCAAACAAACATACTTTACTTCACTCATTAACTCCCTTTCTAAAAAAACAGCACAACTTTTCTCCATCTTTAACACTCTCCTTTCCCCTTCTCCACCCCCTCCATGCACATCTGTCTCTGCTCAAGATATTGCTGAGCACTTCAAAAAAAAAATTGACACTATCAGAAGGGACATTACACTACTCAACCCCCCTAGACTTCCACCACCCTCCCTCCACCCTCCCCAGTCTCTCCTGTGCTCCTTCACCCCTGTCACTGATGAGGAAGTCTCAAAGCTTCTGGCCTCTTCTCACCTTACCACCTGCCCGCTTGATCCAATTCCCTCAAAACTTCTCAGCAATACCAATCCTTGTCTAATCAAAGCCTTAACTCACCTATTTAATCTTTCGCTCTCAACTGGACTGTTTCCTTCTAAACTAAAACATGCTCTTGTCACCCCCATTCTGAAAAAACCCTCTCTTGATCCCTCAAATCTTGACAACCCCCGACCTATCTCTCTGCTACCTTTCATCTCTAAACTACTTGAGCGCCTAGTCTACAACCGACTTACCTCATTCCTCTCTGACAATAACCTGCTGGACCCCCTACAATCTGGTTTTAAGCCACAACACTCCACGGAAACTGCCCTGACTCGACTAACTAATCACCTTTTAACCCCTAAAGCCAACAATAATTTTTCACTACTAATACTGCTTGATCTCTCAGCCGCATTTGACACTTTAGATCACCCTCTCCTCCTCCTGTCCTGGTTCTCTTCTTACATCACCAATCGTTCCTTCAGTGTCTCCTACAATGGAGTATCATCTTCTCCCCTACCTCTTTCTGTTGGAGTTCCTCAAGGCTCTGTCCTGGGACCATTACTATTCTCCCTCTATACTTCCTCCCTTGGCAAATTAATAAATTTTGTATGGTTTCCACTACCACCTCTATGCTGACGATACTCAGATCTATCTCTCGTCTCCTGATCTCAACCCAGAACTCCTAACTCGCGTCTCCTCCTGCCTGTCCACTATCTCTACCTGGATGTCGCAACGCTACCTTAAATTGAACCTCTCTAAAACTGAAATGGTTCTCTTTCCTCCAACTAACACCAGTAGCATCCCCGAAGTATCCATCATAGTTAACAATTCCACTATCACCCCCTCTCCCCAGGCCCGGTGCCTTGGGGTTATCCCAGATTCTGCCCTGTCATTCACTCCTCATATCCAGTCACTTTTAAAATCATGTCACTTCCACCTAAGGAACATATCCAAAATACGATCATTTATCACCCAAGACGCTGCCAAAATTCTTATTCACTCTCTCATCATATCGCTTCTAGACTACTCTTTTAATTGGCCTCCCCCTCCAGAGACTGTCACCTCTCCAGTCCATAATGAACACTGCTGTGAGGCTCATACACCTCAGCAACCGCTCCTCCTCTGCCTCGCCATTCTGTCAATCCCTGCACTGGCTTCCGTTACCTTTCAGAATCAAATTCAAATTAATGACACTGACTTTCAAAGCACTTCACAACTCTGCTCCACCCTACATCTCTGAACTCATCTCTATATACTCACCCACTCGCTTACTATGCTCCTCTATTGACCTGCTACTCAACTCTTCTCTCATTACCTCCTCACATGCTCGCATTCAAGACTTTGCAAGGGCTGCACCCCTCCTCTGGAACGTTCTCCCACGGTCTGTCCGACTTTCTCCCAACCTTTCTGCTTTCAAAAAATCTCTGAAAACGCACTTCTTTCGAGAAGCCTACCCTCACTCTGCTTAACTACCAAACGCAACACCACATACAGAACCACATGTCTCACCCACTTACTTCGATCTTGCCCACTCCCACACCTTGTGTATTACTCCCTTCCCTTTAGACTGTATGCCTATGCATAGGGCCTTCCTCCCCTTTTTGTACCTGTATTGATTGTGATGTTTGTTACTCCATATATTCTATATATGTAATTTGCGTGATGTAGTTGTATAATCACATTTACTTTACAGTGCTGCGCAATATGTTGGCGCTATATAAATACATGTTAATAATAATAATAATAATAATAATAATAAATGAAAGAGGGTGTCTTCCAGAATGTGTAGTGTACTGTAGAAATAACCCATATGTAGACCTTTCCCAAGCTGGCGGTTACTATAAAGCAAACACTAAGGTCTGCTGAAAAGTTTGTGGAGAAAACCAATCTACATGACAGTATAGTGTGGCAATTCTATGATAACTCCTAGGACTACCTAACCTTAAAATTATAGGTTTTTTTATGATATAGAATGGGGTTGTCCAACCGAAGACTCGCTCGTTGGATGTGTTTTTCCAGGAATGTCTATGGTCACTAGTCTATGCAAGACTTCATATATGAAATATGAAACCCACTGCATGGGATAAATTGGACAACATTGATGCAAACAAAAATGTTATGCAACAATTCAATTTCTTAATTTGCTTTTCTGTGGCCCTTAATATTACAACCTCAGATGCACCAACGAGGCAGTGGTTTGGCAGTTATGATGAAGGATGAATAAGAGATACTATATAGACAGACAGAGAGACTAGATAAAAAAAAAGGCAGCTAGAAATATGATAGATTCGATTTTTATACACCGTAAAGCATTCTCGTTTCCTTCTAAAAATCTTGTTAATTGTATTTGTTAAAAACCTGTACAATTATTATTATCTTTGGGTTTCCTCTGTGTCCTCCATTCTTGCACTTTTCTATGCAAGTTTATGTTTTAAGTTTTGCTTTTCCTACAGACACAAAAACACAAATGTATGAACCATTTATTAAAACGTATGCATGTTTAAAAGCAGCTTTATTCTATAGAATGAAATGAAAACATCAGTATGGGGTAGAAATATTTTTGAAATGTGCTTTTAAAAGCCCTAGCATTGCTTACATTGTACCATCCCCTTTTACACATACTGAAACTCAATTAAATGAGTAGCTAAAAATGACGGGGAGTTTGTCTCTAATGACAAGTGTCTGACTGTAGCAGAAAATGATGAGCAGCCCCAGGGACACATCACCACCCACTTGAGCGAGATCTATGAAGGGTTTATGACCCGTTTGAATCCTGATTGAGCATCAGTCTTTTGACCCTCAGGGAGCCAATTGTCTGCTATACTTGCTCTGTCTGTCACAGTGATGTGCTTAGAATTCCTCTGAAGCCTTAAGATCTGATTGTTTGTATTACATGAACAGAATCCCCAAAATGAAATCCAGCCTTTAAGTTTATACTTTGTGAACACAGTCATTCCCAAAAAGATACAAATAGCCAAAGTACAAAACACATTCCTTTTGATTAAAGGGAAATCTTTCTACACTATCTATCTATCTATCTATCTATCTATCTATCTATCTATCTATCTATCTATCTATCTATCTATCTATCTATCTTTCTACCTATCATCTATTTATCTATTGTAATCATTTATTATAATTTCTTTACAATAAAATATCACAAACAAGGGTCTCACTAAAGAGACAAGAATGGCAGAATAAAAAAAATGACAATGAGCTCTATCTATAGTTCCAAGACGTTATACAATGTTCTTCATTTATTAATTGATATATCTATCTCTCATTTCTCTCAAATGACCACAGCTAGATGTATGCTTTGCCTGTATTCCCTTTAATAATGTGAAGTTCTTGGGAACTGACTTCAGGTCCCAAATATCCATAGGACAGAGGGGTTCCTTTATGGAGACCATGGATGAAAGAGCAAAACTGAGATTAAGTGAACTCTGTCAAATAAAATAGTCCACGAACTTCACTATTCTACAGGGGTAGAAGACATGGGTCAGTAATATTTGAACGGTTTCCATGGCTCCCATATAAGTGCATGTATGGCTCCAGACAAATCCTTGATTTTATTGGGGCCTCTAGACAGTGATTCTTCAGTTTGAAATATTTTAGTTCTATACATTCATTTTGACTTTATTCAAGTGTATCCTCAGCACAGGAGAGTCTGGGGTTTGCCTAGAGCCAGAATTTATCTTGTTTTTCCATTTTATTTTTTCTTTTCATCTTCCTTTCACTCTCAGGGAAGAATTTACTTAGGGGCCGATTCACTATGGGTCGAATATCGAGGGTTAATTAAAAATTAATCCGAACGATTCGAAGGATTTTAATCCAACGATCGAAGGAATATCCTTTGATCAAAAAAAGTTAGCCAAGCCTATGGGGACCTTCCCCATAGGCTAACATTGACTTCGGTAGCTTTTAGATGGCGAACTAGGGGGTCGAAGTTGTTTTTTAAAGAGAGTACTTCGACTATCGAATGGTCGAATAGTCAAAGATTTTTACTTCGAATAGTTTGATTCGAAGTCATAGTCGTAGTCGAAGGTCGAAGTAGCCCATTCGATGGTCGAAGTAGCCCAAAAAAACCTTCGAAATTCGAAGTTTTTTACCTTCGAATCCTTCTCTCGAAGTTAGTGAATCGGCCCCTAAGTGTTTGAGAGAGAAATAATATCTGTAACTTTTTCTGCACAGAATTTACAGGGTTTAAACATTCTGGTACTCTGGTGTTTTTTCTTTTTGATAACTTCTATATGTAATTAATTCATTGTTATCATTTGTATTAATGATCTCATGGTGGTTCTTTTCTAGCTGCACCTTGTCTAAGGCTTGCTATACTTGCAAATATGCTAAAAATCACCTAATGTTCCAATTAGGGGTCTTATTTATGTACAGCCCTACTCACTGCTAAGCACATGTCTCACTTAAATCCAGGGGGGGATTGTCAATGGTGAGTATATTTTACTAAGGCATAATGATGGTTACTGTTGTGTATAAAATATACTGAGCCTCTTGGATGAACATCTTTAGATTTTAAGAAGTGGGGATAGAAAGTGTTTATTTTTACCACCTTACAAAATTAAAACAGAAACAATGACTTTCAGGACAACCAATGGTGTAACAAAGTTGCAACAGGCCCCCCAGAACGTCCAGATGCTTCCCTTGGTCCCCCAGCCAATCGTGTTGAAATGCAAGAGAGCAGCTAGGGGAGGTTGGATTTTTTTAAACTATAGAGGGAGCAGACTTGAGGTCCAGGCCCCCCGTAGCCATGGGGTCTGCTTCCTTTATAGTTACACCAAGGAGGACAGCTGAAAGGTCAAAGTTGCATCTCCATATTGCATCTCCATATAGTGGGGAATAAGCATCTTCTTAAAATATAAACCAAGCACCATACTTACCATACTACACCCAATTCTGCCTCTTACATTGTGTGTGATGGTTGTCTACATGTAAGCCTTTATTTTACCTTTATTTTTTATTATTTACCTTTATTTTTATTACCTTTATTATTTATTTATTTATTTATTTTTAATTAGACCAATTTAGAAAAACTGAAAGATGGGGAACATTACTTTTAGGAGAAAGTTCAGAAGATGCAGATTAAAACATCAAAACATAATAGTCTGGGAATAGTCTGAAACAAAGCTGGCAAGGGAAGGTGCTAAACTATGATCACAATACCCCAAGTACCATCTGCTTTGCAAGGCGTAATGGTACAGTGATGTTATCCAAACACAACAACAAATAATGCTTGTCTTAAGCGTAGCCCTTTGTTATTACCTTCAATTACCAGGTTAATGAGCCCTTATATGTTTTGTATTCTTAAATAGGTCAACGGTCTTACAAGACTGATGCACAAATACCTGTAGTACCAGATTTACCTCTATGAGAACAGATTGTGTAGCATCCATGTAAATCCCCTCCCTTATCTAAGTAAGTCATATTCAGAAGAATACTTGAAAATGTTTGGAATATAAATGTGACATTGAATCTTCCCTTTAAAATATCCACATTTGATTTTATTATTGTACATTTACGACGGGGTTATTTACTAAACCTCGATTTTTTTCTGGTTGAGGTTTTTTGGACCAAAGAAAAAATTTGAATTTATTCAAGATCTATTATATCCCAAAGCTGCTAAAAGTCAGAATCCAAAAATCTGACATCTCTATCCTGCCAGGGTCATGTAGAAGTCAGTGGCAGATGTCCCTTTTACAATTTGAAGATATTGTGATTTGCTCTTGGTTTCATCTGATAATCCGAAAATTTCAAGGGTTTTGGGCGAACAACCCAGGAGTCAAATCCAAAAAAATGGTAAAAATCAAGTTTTCGCTCAATTTTATCAAGTCTTTACCCGACTTTCTCAAGTTATTTTATTGGATGGGAATTTGGTTGAGTTTGGTTTAATAAAAAGATAAATTAGAGTTTTAGTAAATTACCCTCTTAATCTTTATAATGACTACCCATGTTAATGTATTCGATATTAAGGAGTCTGTAAACCTGTAGGCTGATAAAATAAGTGTTTTTCAAGATCAACAAAAGTAGGAAGTCTTTAAAATGCTGCTTAATAAATATACATCAGTATATTCCCCTTGTAAGCAAGGAATGTCGTTGCAAAGCAAAACCCTTTTGGTTCAATAGAAGCGTTGGTGTTGAGGTGGGTAAGAAAAGACGTGCTTTTAAGGCTTTCAAGTTAGCTGGTACAGCCGAATCCTTTATAAGGTACTGTAAAAGGAGGCCAATAAATCATGCAAAGGAGCTATAAAGCAAGCTAAAATTGATATGAAAAAGGATATTGCAGCAAGCAGTAAAAAGAATCCAACATTTTTCAGGATTCATTGAGGTCTGGCATAGTGCAGAGAGACTGGCGAATTAGGGATGGGCAAATTTTTTCGCCTTGTTTCCCCGTGGAAATGGCCCCCATAGACTTGTATGGTGTCAAAAATTTTTTACGCCCATAGGGGCAAATTTACTTACCTTTGAAGTTGCGCCAGCATTGGTTTCGCCGCACTTCGCCAGGCGTAGACTCACCTGGGCTGTGCAAATTCACGAAGATCCGAAGTTGCGCACAAGTTACCGATTGTTTGCGAAGTTGCGCTAGCGATGTTACAATCAGCTGTTACTCTAGTGATCGCAGTTGAAGTAGAATGGCCGTATATGCAGCAGAAAATACATTATACTACACAAGGCCAGGGAACCTTAATAAATGTTTTCTAATGCCCTACACGTGCCCACAATATAGTTAGGTGCCATATGTTATCAGTTGTAGGGGGGAAGGAGGGTACCCTAAAAAAAAAATTAGCTCTTTTTCAGCCTATCACCCTTAAAAAAGTAAAAGACGTCTGCGTTTTTTGGGACTTAGAAAAAATGTCTACTTTTTTTGGAGCAATCCCTATCTACTCTTTTGCACTTCGCCTGGTCTGAGGTGGCGAAGTAAAGTCTGGCGCAAGAGGTAATGTCATGGGAAAAACATTTTTTTTTCAAAATGAATCAGTTAATAGTGCTACTCCAGCAGAATTCTGCACTGAAATCCATTTCTCAAAAGAGCAAACAGATTTTTTTATATTTAATTTTGAAATCTGACATGGGGATAGACATTTTGTCAATTTCCCAGCTGCCCCAAGTCATGTGACTTGTGCTCTGATAAACTTCAATCACTCTTTACTGCTGTGCTGCAAGTTGGAGTGATATCACCCCCCTTCCTTTTCCCCCCAGCAGCCAAACAAAAGAACAATGGGAAGGTAACAAGATAATAGTTCCCTAACACAAGATAACAGCTGCCTGGTAGAGCTAAGAACAACACTCAATAGTAAAAACTCATGTCCCACTGAGACACATTCAGTTACATTGAGAAGGAAAAACAGCAGCCTGCCAGAAAGCATTTCTCTCCTAAAGTGCAGGCACAAGTCACATGACCAGGGGCAGCTGAGAAATTGACAAAATGTCTAGCCCCATGTCAGATTTCAAAACTGAATATAAAAAAATTTGTTTGCTCTTTTGAGAAATGGATTTCAGTGCAGAATTCTGCTGGAGTAGCACTATTAACTGATGTGTTTTGAAAAAATCTTGTTTTCCGATGACAGTATCCCTTTAAAGGAAAACTATACCCCCAAAATGAATACTTAAGCAACAGAACAGTTTATATCATATAAAGTGGCATATTAAAGAATCTTACCAAACTGGAATATATATTTAAGTAAACTTGGAGATTAGAAGTCAGCACTCACCCATAGGGTATATTGAACGCAGGTGCAGGTCTAAGGTGGCCACTTCCACCAGTTCTGTAGACACAAGATCGAAAAGCAGACAGCACCACACTTGAAGTAAATTCTTAAAATGCCTTTATTCTAAAAGGGCTTATTTCAGCCTGGACAAAATAGCAGCGACGTTTCAGGCGTACACTCGCCTTTTATCAAGCTTGATAAAAGGCGAGTGTACGCCTGAAACGTCGCTGCTATTTTGTCCATGCTGAAATAAGCCCTTTTGGAATAAAGGCATTTTAAGAATTTACTTCAAGTGTGGTGCTGTCTGCTTTTCGATCTTGTATATATTTAAGTAAATCTTGCCCTTTTACATCTCTTGCCTTGAGCCACCATTTCGTGACTCTATCTGTGCTGCCTCAGAGATCACCTGACCAGAAATACTACAACTCTAACTGTAACAGGAAGAATTGTTGAAGCAAAAGACACAACTCTGTCTGTTAATTGAATCATGTGACCTAAGAAGTATAGTTTGTTTGGTTTGTCTGTGTGAACAGTGAATCGTACGATCCCATTTATTATTAAAATGGTTTATTTACATGAAGCAGGGTTTTACATATGAGCTGTTTTATGCAATATCTTTTTATAGAGACCTACATTGTTTGGGGGAGTATAGTTTTACTTTCATCATGTACAGTATTACTTCACTGCAGAACTAATGATGTGTTTAAGTCAGTCAGTTAAAGGAAAACTATACCCCCCAAACAATGTAGGTCTCTATGAAAAGATACTGAGTTAAACCGCTCATGTGTAAAACCCTGCTTCATGTAAATGAACCATTATCATAATAATATACTTTATTAGTAGTATGTGCCATTGGGTAATCATAAATAGAAAATTGCCATTTTAAAAAATAAGGGCCGCCCCCTGAGATCGTAAGATTCACTGTGCTCACATACAAACCACATGTAAGGTCACATGAGCCAATTAACAGACAGAGTTCTGCCTTTTGCTTCCTCACTTCTTCCTGTTACAGTTAGTGTTGTAGTATTTCTGGTCAGGTGATCTCTGAGGCAGCACAGATAGAGTCACAAAATGGTGGTTCAAGGCAAGAGATGTAAAAGGGCAATATTTATGTAAATATATATTCCAGTTTGGTAAGATTCTTTAATATGTCATTCAATTTGATATAAACTATCTGTTGCTTAAGTATTTATTTTGGGGGTATAGTTTTCCTTTAAGGAGGCAGCATACATCATTGAAGGCCCAGGATCATTTCTACAGACCCTGGCTACAGTAAGAATATTTTCCTATGGTATTAAAGGTACTTAGAGCTTTGTATTACTCTGGAGGCAAAAACCATAGATCATGTCTGCCATAAATATTCATTATTAGTTTAAGACATTTATAAACATAATTGTATTATGTTTATATTTATTTATAAATTATTTCTATATTTTTATATATATATATATATATATATATATATATATATATATATATATATATATATATATATATATATATAGCCTCTTCTGCTACTGCATGAGATCTAGCATGTATTTAGTTGCGTGTGATGCTACAGGAGTCCTGTGCCTCCGCTATATGGGAGAGCTTTAATATGATGTTCCTCTACCCAAGGTCAGGACGGGCTGAACTGTAATACCCCTCCATGGGAACTTCTCTGATCCGCAATACACATACACAGTGGAACTGTTGATGGATTTATTTGGCAGGACACTATACATTTAAATTGCAGTGATACAGGTAGCCTGCCAGACAGGAGCAACTTCACTCAAATAACACAGCTGGTGATCTCTGAACTGCTGAAGGGAATCCCCACTTATGTGACAGTTACTTCAAAGTCCTGACAAGGACTCCCTTTGGTTTTCCGTGCCCTGAGAAGAGCACACTTTGTTCTTCAGAGGCCTGACAAGGACCCCCTTTCCTTCCGCACCCTAAACAGAGTGCACTTTTCTGCCACTGGGGTTCCCTACTAACTTTCCCACACAGAAACTATAGGACCATGCACACTTTGCTTGTACTCTGCTGCTTCTCTCTCCCAGCAGCACTCTCTCCCTCCTCCTTCCTGTCAACTCACACAGGGCTCCTCCCCCTCCTTGCACATAAACAATACAGAGGAGGGACAAGTATAAACAACTCTGCTTCATTTATACATTTATATGTTTAGCTTTTAGCCCATCAAGTCTTTGGACTAAAATGTATTAATACCAACCTGCAGCCCTGTGCCTTTATATGATCACAACAATTATCAGCAACTTCTAATATCCTTATCATTTACCGCAGGGGGTACATTATCCCTTATGATACATGAGTGATACTCAGAGTTCCCTGTATAACTCAACCTGCAGCCTTGTGCCTTTATATGGTCACAGAACAACCACTCAGTGACTTCTAATATCCTTATCATTTACAGTTGGGGGTACATTATCCCTTATAATACATGAGTGATACTCAGAGTTCCCTGTATAACTCAGCCTGCAGCCTTGTGTCTTTATATGGTCACAGAACAACCCCTCAGTGACTTCTAATATCCTTATCATTTACAGTAGGGGGTACATTATCCCTTATAATACATGAGTGATACTCAGAGTTCCCTGTATAACTCAGCCTGCAGCCTTGTGCCTTTATATGGTCACAGAACAACCCCTCAGTGACTTCTAATATCCTTATCATTTACAGTAGGGGGTACATTATCCCTTATACAGTAATATATGAGTGATACTCAGAGTTCCCTGTATAACTCAGCCTGCAGCCTTGTGCCTTTATATGGTCAAATAACCTCTCAGTGACTTTAAAGTTTCTCATCAGTTCTAAATTTCTTAAATATATAAATTTGTTCATTTATTCAGGGAAAATTACCTAACTGCATTATGCTACATGTGGATGTAAATAATAGCTATTTTGCTCAGATATTTTAATGCAACATATGGGGTGCTTACCAGTACCTTGTCGTGTAATAGATTTTACCCAGGCAGTAGCAACTTCCTTCATCTCCTGTTAGTCACCTATTACATAGGATTCTCCTCTCTCAGATGGGCCCTCACTCGGGAAGGGCTTACCACACAGATGCTCATTGATAAAAAAAAATGGGTACATTTGCACCTGGGCAGTAACCCATAACAACAAATCAGTGATCACCTTTTTTGAAGCAGCTGCAGGTAGAACAATAAAAGCAAACACTTAATTGGTTGCCATGGGTTACTGCCCAGGAGCAAGGACACAGCTCCCTTTATTAAGGACCACTCCTAGGTGTCCAAAACTTTAGGGGACTGCCTGAATATTAGGTAACGATATCTTCTGTACAATAACTACAATACAATAACTTGAAACTGTTTATTATACCAACAAATATGTAAATCATGATTGAGAAAAGCATTCCTTTATGAGATGTGCTGTAGACATACTCATTATCACTCATAATGTTTAAGAGCTTGCATGACAAGGGGACTTCTCAATTGACCCTTCGCTTGTAGCCTTCCCACTGAACCCCATTGTTACACATCTTAATAAAACACCAGGAGTCAGAAATGGGGTAAAATGGCCACAATATTTTTTCAAACAAATAGGACCTTGCCAGCCTCACCCTATAAGAGATCACTACTATGCTCTGCTGTTCCTTAGGGAAGACTTGAGATCAGCACTATGTCATTATATCCTACATTGAGTTTTAGGCTGTCTCTACCTACAGAGAGTATCACCCCCAAATCTGCTACCAGCAGGAGCTGCATATCCCACCATGAGAGAAGTTCAGCAGAACCTTCTGCTGGTCCTGAATCTGCCGTTTCTCCATGATAGTAAATCCAAGCAGGCTGTCACCCAGCACAAGCAGTAGTAGCGTCTGTATAAATCAACCCACCTTGCAGTTACAGGAGAGAACCTCCTTTCTCCATCTTCTAAATTTACTTGTGCAGTATTCTGGCAAGGTCCTACAACTGCTGTGACAAAACTTAAAATACATTGATCCAGAGGAAGGCAAAACACCAGCCTGAAGCCGGTGCCAATTATGCCTCAAGAGAGAAAAAGTTCTTTTGTGACACAATGGTGATCAGAAACATTCCCTGCATCAAGCATTTACAATCCATTCATTCAACATGAATAATACCATGCAGACAGTTATATTTACACTGTTTAACAGTTCTGAAACCACAATATAACAGTGCATGCAGGAAAACATTTGGTTTTTAATAGATATGAGAACATAAAGAAGGAAAACTCCTCACAAAATATGCAAAAAAGGAGGATGGGTGGGTGGGATGTCTCTATCTACTCAGCAGATAATGAAGTGAATTGGTTCTTCCGTTCATCACATCCCTCTATTTCTCCACCCCAACCCCAGCTTTGCTTTGCCTTAACTCATTTCCTCTTACCCAATCACAGTTTACATCTGATTCTGCCAGTCTTTAAACTTAAACCAGTGTAATGTGGCTGCTGGTCATTGGGATCTCTTTTCCTACAGCCCCTGGGGTTATAGCTCCAGGGCGTTCCTATCATTAATGTTTGTAAAGCAACATATATATGATATATTTTTTTAAAAATGTACCACTTTTAAGAACAGCAAAACCATGGACAATAGATTAAAAAGGGATTCAATACATGAGGATAATCTATAAGACAACTTAGGGGCCGATTCACTATGGGTCGAATATCGAGGGTTAATTAACCCTCGATATTCGACTAGGAACTAAAATCGTTCGACTTCGAATATCGAAGTCGAACGATTTAGCGCAAATCCTCGATCGAAGGATTTTTCATTCGATCGAACGATTAAATCCTTCGAATCGAACAATTCGAAGGATTTTAATCCAACGATCAAAGGAAAATCCTTCGATCAAAAAATCCCAGGCAAGCCTATGGGGACCTTCCCCATAGGCTAACATTGACTTCGGTAGCTTTTAGCTGCCGAAGTAGGCGGTCGAAGTTTTTCTTAAAGAGACAGTACTTCGACTATCGAATGGTCGAATAGTCGAACAATTTTTAGTTCGAATCGTTCGATTTTCGTAGTCGAAGGTCGAAGTAGCCCATTCGATGGTCGAAGTAGCCCAAAAAAACTTTGAAATTCGAAGTTTTTTTAATTCGAACCCTTTACTCGAATTTAGTGAATCGCCCCCTTAAAGTACTGTAAAAAAAAAAAACTACTGTAGAATACAGTAATTTGATTAAAGCACTTTTCACTCTGACATGTAGTTACCAGATAGACAAGGGCTGATTTCAACTGCATTAGAAACATAATAGGTAAAGTGTGACATAAGTGCAGTCTAATTAATAATTGGGTGAAGAATATAACAATAAAATGTGAGTGTGACCTTGGTAACAAAAGCTTTATTGAAAAGTAATAGAACAGGTGAAGATGAGTGAGAGGTCTGAAAGAAGGGTCAAAGTGGTCCAGAAGACAATAGTCCACATGACAATGCCTTTGACTGACAACATTTATGAACCACATGAACATAGAAAGAAGTTGGGAACATTCTAGGCGAAATAGATCTAAAATCTTGGGAGTGCATGTATATATTTGATATGTAGGAAGTTTCATCTTCAAATGAGTTGGTTAAAAGTTCTGCTCTTTTGTTGCTGACTCAAAGTAATGGTATTCCGATCTTTGATTGCAATGACCTACTGCGCAATAAACTGACTCATCTCCTAGACCACAAAACTAATCAAAAGATCATCTAATCTTCTCGAAGCGTGAATTTTAATTTGGAATATTTATAGCGCTCGCATCAAAGGAAAGTTGTTTTTTTTTGCTTTGAACACAGAAACCTACGCAAGCTCTTATTTTATGGTGAAGTAGAATTTATTGCTAGTAATTTTCAACTGTGTTTTACCCATTCTGAATACTTTTGTAGAATATAACTGTGTAATAAAAAGAAATCAGAACACTAGTCCCGGATTTGCAGTAAATTGCATTTAGATGATATATGAGATTTATACCGAGTTTGGTAAGATCTGTTGTACCTTTCTTTTATTTGCAGTAAATTGGCACAATATACTTCTGACATATTTCGTGCACTGGGTTTCATTACATTACATGCTTTTTAAAAAGCTCAATAACTACTGTGTGACTAAATCATGTTAAGGGAGTCTTCCGTCAGCCATTTTATAGATGGAAAACACCCAGTATTGAGCGCAGAGGCAGAATCTAGAAAAGGCTGATGGAATTATAGAGAGAAGAATAGTAGAAAGAAAAAAAACCAAGACTGCTAGTCTATGCATGAGCTGTACTGTATTGGAAATTCTTTGAAATGCATGCAAATTAAATATTTTGTCATTTGAATAGTGGGTTATTTTATGCTCAGTTACTTCTCCAGTTCTTTCATTTTGGAAAGGTCGGAATTCTTTATGAAAAAGAGTAAGCCAATTACATTTAGGTGTAAAGGCATGGGGTATATTTATCAAATAGTGAAGTTAGAGAGCACCACAGTCCTCTAGAGTGAAATTCCACCACTCTCCTTTCACTCTAGTGGACTTTCACTCTAGCAGACTATGAAGATCGTTAACCTCGCTTTTTGATAAATATACCCCATGCCTATCTATATATATGAAGTCGATTTCTGAGTAGAGATGGGAATTTACTAAGCCTGTATGTCATTCTAATCTTTTTTGTGTTGTCAAAACGTTTTACTTTTTTTTTTCTTTGGAAAAATCAAAATAAAGAATTTAAAAAAAATATATATATACTCCATGCATAGAGTGAGGCCTCGTGGTCTAGACTAGGACAAAGGGTTAAGGTTAAACATTTTAGGCTGATACAGATTTGCGATGAAATTCTCAAGTGGCAATATTTTCCACAAACCTGCTCTAGAATTTCTCCATGAATTTGATTTTACCATTTTTGATTATTATGCAGGGAAAAAAACACTTAGGGGCCGATTCACTAACTTCGAGTGAAGGATTCGAAGTTAAAAAAACTTAAAATTTCGAAGTTTTTTTTGGGCTACTTCGACCATCGAATGGGCTACTTCGACCTTCCACTACAACTATCGAAGGATTCGAAGTAAAAATCGTTCGTCCATTCGACCATTCGATAGTCGAAGTACTGTCTCTTTAAAAAAAAACTAGTTTGCCATCTAAAAGCTACCGAAGTCGATGTTAGCCTATGGGGAAGACCCCCATAGGCTTGGCTAACTTTTTTTTATCAAAGGATATTCCTTCGATCGTTGGATTTAAATCTTTCAAATAGTTTGATTCGAAGGATTTAATCGCTCGATCGAAGGAATTTGATCCTATTCGATCGAACTATCTGCGCTAAATCCTTCGACTTCGATATTCGAAGTCGAAGGATTTTAGTTCCTAGTCGAATATCGAGGGTTAATTAACACTCGATATTCGACCCTTAGTGAATCGGCCCCCAATTGACTTCAATGCATTAGGTGCCAGAAAAAGCACAGAGAAAAAAATCCCATTGACCCCAATGTATCTGATGCAAGGAAAGACATGCGAAAAAGCACCTACTGACAAAATGAATTTGGCGTGAAAAAAACTCAATTGACTTCAATGTATGAAACATGGGGAAAAACGCAAATTTTGCTAATTTTTCAGATGTTTCATGATCTTGGCAATAACAATATAGGAGCAGATACATAATCCTCCACACATGCATTTAAAATTCAAAGTTGATATTTATTTTATTATTTATACAAATACAGGCAGCCTTATGCATTTTGTGTTCATCTGAAGAAAAGCAATGGTACATCATGGAGTTTTAAGATCAAAATTCCAACATCTATATCATGTCGATTTAAAAACATAGGGGCACATTTACTTAGGGTTGAATATTGAGGGTTAATTAACCCTTGATATTCGACTGTCGAAGTAAAATCCTTCGACTTTGAATATCGATTAAACGATTAAATCCTTCGAATCGAACGATTCAAAGGATTTTAATCCATCGATCGAACGGTTTTCCTTCGATCAAAAAAAGCTAGGAAAGCCTATGGGGACCTTCCGCATAGGCTAACATTGGTGCTCGGTAGGTTTTAGGTGGCGAAGTAGACAGTACTTCGACTATCGAATGGTCGAATAGTCTAACAATTTTTAGTTCGAGCCGTTTGATTCAAAGTCAAAGTCATAGTTGAAGGTCGAAGTAGCCAATTCGATGGTCGAAGTAGCCAAAAAAATACTTCGAAAAGTATTTTTTATTCTATTCCTTCACTCGAGCTTAGTAAATGTGCCCCCTAGTGTATCACATGACAAGAAGGGAAAATACTTTTCAGAGGAGATCCCAAGATGTACGTTTCATGGCCACAGCCTACTTACCCAGAAATGATCCCAAAGGACTTTGCAATGCATATAAATACCTCACTAGCACATGCCCCCCTAACTTAAAAACATTTAGGGGCAGATTCACTAAGGGTCGAATTTCGAAGTTAAAAATACTTCGAAATTCGACCCTCAAATTGAAATCCTTCGACTTCGAATATCGAAGTCGAAGGATTTAGCGCTAAACGTTCGATCGAACGAACGATTAAATCCTTCGAATCGAACGATTAAATCCTTCGAATCGAACGAT
This sequence comes from Xenopus petersii, assembly GCA_038501925.1. Taxonomy (NCBI): domain Eukaryota; kingdom Metazoa; phylum Chordata; class Amphibia; order Anura; family Pipidae; genus Xenopus; species Xenopus petersii. The sequence goes on from CM076678.1 coordinate 153,347,656, forward strand.
TCGAAGGATTTTAATCCAACGATCGAAGGAAAATCCTTCGATCAAAAAAAGCTTAGCAAGCCTATGGGGACCTTCCGCATAGGCTAACATTGACTTCGGTAGGTTTTATCTGCCGAAGTAGGGGGTCGAAGTTTTTCTTAAAGGGACAGTACTTCGACTATCGAATGGTCGAATAGTCGAACGATTTTTAGTTCGAATCGTTCGATTCGAAGTCGAAGGTCGTAGTCGAAGGTCAAAGTAGCCCATTCGATGGTCGAAGTAGCCCAAAAAAACTTCGAAATTCGAAGTTCTTTTTATTCTAACCCTTCACCCGAATTTAGTGAATCGGCCACTAACACTCACATGTCCAAGATTGTGATTTTTTTTTTTTAATCTTAAAACTCCCCATTGTTTTTTAAGATGATGTCTATTAGCAGTTGATCTGGAATTGCTCTTTGGAGAGTTGCTAATGGTATTATGCGATTGTCGGTAAGTGCTCCTTAAAGTGGACCCGTCATCCAAAAAAATTATTCAAAATCCAATCTTATCACATTAGTCAAGCAAAATGAACTTTAATTACACTGTATAAATTATTTGAATCTTGTTTCCTTCAGAGTGGAAACTCATAATTATAACAAGCAGGCAGGAGCCATTTTGTGCACACTGTTATTAAGACAAGCCTTGTATCATCTCAGAATATTGTTTCTGCACCAGAATGGGGGACCTGATGTCCATCCTCATGCCCTGGCTACACAATTAAACGGTGAAGAGAACGGGGGAATGTGTGGAGAGCAGTGACATCTAGGAAGTGCTGAATGGAAAGTGAAAGCAATGGTCTGCCCCGCCTCTATGCCTAGGCATAGAGGCGGGGCAGACAATATTTGATTGACAGCTGAGATTTTTAAATGAGTTTACAACAGCTATGAATGCTTTAATAAAAAATATAAATTGGATTTCATGTTTAATTTGTAAAGGACTTTTATTATACAGATTTTTGTGTCTGGGTGACGGGTCCACTTTAAATGCCTTTTAAATATTTTTAGGTGATTTCTGTGTTCTGTGTTTCTTTAACCTGTAATAACACTGGGAGGCCCATTTCCAAATATTTAAGGTCAAGAAAAAAAACATGCGCACCAACTTTTTTTTTTCCTCTAACGATAGCTTGAGAAAAAACACGAAATATTCTCACGTGTTTTTCCTCAGGAAAAAAGTTTCATGCCATGGAGAATCACTTCATTCATTTTAATGAGGCTAAAAATGTTTTATTGAACTGGGAACTGGGAAGGATAATGATGATGATAGTGGTTAAAGATTATTGCCATTGCCGTCAATTAAACCTCACCAGTTATTACTTGCCAATTTTTTTGGGGGGACTTATCTCAGTTTTTTCAGTTATAAATCCAGACTATTAGTAGTATCAGAAAATACTAATATGTATTTTTTTACTCCCATGTTTTTTTCTAGACATTTTTTCTCAAATTACATGTATGGATAAAATGCTGACTTGATTTTTGATAGATCAGCCACCTAGTCATTGGGGCAAATTCACTAACTGGCGAAAATTCGCCCGTGCTGGCTTTGCGCACATCCCAACACTTTGCTAGGTGTTAATTTGCATGGTCATCGATAATTTACGAAGATCAGAAGTTGTGCACAGGGTAACGAATGCTGGCAAAGTTGCGCTAGCGAAAAAACGTTCAGCAGTTCGAAGTTATGCTAGCGTTGGCTAATTTGCATACGCTGTGCAATGGCCGTATATGCTGCAGCAAATACATTACGCTACAGAAGGCCAGGGAACCTTAATAAAATTGCCCTACAATAAAATATATTGCCCTACGCATGTGCCCACAGTTTGGTTTAGGTGCCATATGTTATCAAATGTAGGGGGAAGGAGGGTACCCCCAAAGACATTTTCATCCTATCACCCTGTAAAAAGGAAAAGACACCAGCGTTTTTTTGGACTTTTTTTTGAGGAACTCCTATCTACTCTATTGCACTTCGCCTGGTCTGAGGTGGCAAAGGCAAGTCTGGCGATAGAGGTAAATAAAAAACTTAGTGAATTCGCCAGAGCGAAAATTTGCCTGGTGTTAGTTCGTTGGCGAAATTATGACGGAGTGACGAAAATTACATCATGCTGGCAAATTTTTGCCAGCATTAGCCACTTCGCCCTTTAGTAAATTTCCCCCATAGAGTCTATTTGTTAGTACAACATGAAAAGCTTAAAGCTGCCTCTGGTTGTATCAATAAATTTTAACTTTGAATCTTAAAGGTTTGTTTGGAAGATTTCTTACTGGGTGCCTGCTCCTATACAATCAGTTAAGTCCACAGTGCTAGTTGGGACTATTGTCAGTGGGGGTCATTTATCAACACTGAGCAAATTTGCCCATGGCAACCAATCAAATTGCTTCATTCAGTGTTCTACTTGCAGCTGGCTTTAAAAAGCCAATACTGATTGGTTGCTATAGGTAACTGCCCATTGGCAAATTTGCCCAGTGTTGATAAATGAGCCTGAGTGTGTTGTGTCTAGCTCAACCAACTCAAGCTAGCGATACCAGGTTTAAGCTATGTTTTTATGGAAAGCTAAGACCCGTGTACAAGCCAGAGGGGATATATCATTGATGGCAGATATGTATCCCCCGTCTTTAGGTTCTGAGCCATCCATTTAAGAGTCACCCATTTTAGAAACACCAGAGGGTTAACCAGCCAGAGGTGTGGGCTGGACATTCAAGGGGTGTTTTAAGGGAATGAGCAGCAGGTGTGTGAAGGGAGAGATAGGAGCTACATGTGGGAGCTGCCTGGGTTTTGAGGAATGGCTGAACCCACAGAGACCAAACCACTTTAGTCTTTTGAGGGACTGAACACTAAAACCTGATGAAGTAAGTTATTTCTGTTATTGTTGGACTTTCCTTTTGCTGAGTGAAGCTGACTTTTCTGTTGCCATTGATTGCTGCTAGAAGTTGTTTGAATTAAAAATAAATGGACTGTTTTAACGTTTCACCTTGGAGTGGCCTGCATTTATGGTGCAAACCCTGCTGTGATCCCCCTAACCTTCACGCCCTGTAGGGAAAAACAGTTCAAAACATGTGCAGCAAGGACATTCTATTAACAGACTTCACCTTTGGAAGTACCACTTCTGCACTTTTTCCTCCCCTTCAAATCGTTTTTCTTAATTTTTTGATTCCATGTAATCTCTTGTGTATTAAAAAATGTAAAAAATCACTGTGAAGGCTAATTCCTAAATTTAATTACCTTATATCAAATATTTATTATATAAGTTTATCATGTGGACTATACAACAGTATAATAGAATACATTGAATAGCACGTCACCAAATAAAACTATGTAAGTACATATGGATTGTGGAGCGAAAAACAAAAAAACAATAAGAATTATGCAGATCCCATTGCATAAATGAAGAAAGATTGACTTTTCTGTTTAGTCCCCAAGATTGTAAAGTTTGTATGGTATGTATCCAAAGTTTTTCCTCTTTTTTGGCATCTGTTAATCTCTCACTTCGGGGAATATATTCAATTACCAAAAGCCCGAGGGGTTTCTGCTAAATGTCTAACTTCATGGAAATGAGCTGGAACAGGTTATTTCAACACTTGCTCACACACTATGAACCTGTTACTCAAAATGATCGCTTTGCGGTTACATTTCACCCTAATACAAATGCTAGACCACAGGCTCACTTTAAAATGTACACAGTTAAAATTGTAATGATGATGATGATGTAGAGTTAAACCCATAGTTTTCATGTTGCTGAACACTGTGTGCAATGAGAACAGGCATTAAGTACAATTTGTAATGGCTCTAAGTGTCATGAACAGAAAAGTGTGATGCCCAAATCAACTTTAATTAGTCTGTGTTGGAAAATCATGAATAAAGATTGATAATTGAACAGCATATGATTAAAGTTTTGCATGGTGGGATGGTGCATATGAGGGCACTATTAAATGAATACCAACAAGAAGAAAATTCAGACAAGGGCTCACAATTAAGGCTCTGCGCTCATTCTACTTCATCATGTAAAATTTTGTCACAAGCAACTCACACTGGCGGAGGCTCACATACCGTATATACTAGCGTATAAGCCGAGTTTTTCAGCACCCAAAATGTGCTGAAAAAATTGACCTTGGCTTATACGCGGGTAAGAACCTCTTGTAGATGAAATACGGTAGGAAGGCTGCCTCACCGGTAAATTTCAGGAGGCGCCACCCCCCGAGTCCTCAGCCCGAGTCCCTGGAAGTCCACGTGTCACGCCCGGAAGCCCCACAGCTCGAGCAGCAGCCGGACGCCCCCTCGCGTTTCCCCGCAATTTACACCCGATCCACTCGGCCGCCTCCCCTCTCTCTGCTCCAAGCTGTATCTGCGCAGCTCTCTCCGCTTCCCCCGGGAGCGTCTGTGTCTCTCCGCGGCTCTTCCCTCATCTCCAGCTGCTGCCGCCGGGTCTCACCTTCCGGCCAATGGGGGAGGAGGAGCCGGAGAGTCGGGGAGAGCGACCTCAGCAGCCCCAGCGCGGAACTGGCAGTCTGTGTCCGACACAAACAACTACCGGTATTAGAAACTTTCTCAGATCTGCATTAACATATCGGTATGTTATCAGCCTTGTCATTATTGTGTGGGGAGTGTGTGTATATAGTGTATGATGGTGTGGGTAGAGAGTTTGTGTGTGTATATAGTATATGTGTGGGGAGTTTGTGTGTATAGTATGTGTGTGTGATTATTTTGTGGGAAGAGTGTGTGTGTAAAGTATATGTGTGTCTATGTGTGTATAATTGCTAGTGGAAAGTATATTTTGTCTCAGCTGAAAAATATCTGTAATATAAATCCACTGGGGGGGGACAAATTTTCAGTGATTTCGTTTGCGCTGTAGTGATTGTAGCATAAAGGGTCTTAGTTGTGTCGAGGCTTATACGCGAGTCAATACGTTTTCCCAGTTTTTGTAGGTAAAATGAGGTACCTCGGCTTATACACGAGTATATACGGTAATAGTTTTTGAACAGGAAACTCAGGAGTGTAGATAGACTGGATGGCTAAATATCAAAATACCAGGAAGTTGGCAGAAGAATAGTCAGAAGCAGGTCCAGGTCAAGGTCAAGGGCAGGCAGCAGAGGTTCACTGGAGAGGATCAGGCACAGGTCACAACAGGAATTAATAACGCCAGGCACAAGTAGTAAGCTTGATAACCAAACGTGGTGACGCAGGGGTCATGACGCACCATGTCTTGACCCAGGCATGTGAGTCAAAATAGGCACACTCTGGGACACAAATGATACAGGAACATGGTGAGTGACCTTACATTATCAATAGTTCTTTTTCAGAAGCTTTGAGGTAATGTATCCAGATATTAGTACAATCTTCTCAATCTTTTTTCCTTACCCGAAGCTTCTGAGACTTTGGACAAAAAATTAACATGTGCAATTGCAACAGAATCTCTTACAGTGAAGTAAATAATCTTCTTTTCTGCTGATTCACTGCACATGCTCTGTGCTGCTGTCACTTACTGAGCTTAGGGACCCACTCACAATATACAGTACACATAGAATAGAAATATCACAATATAAGGCTGATTAGTAATTAATACACATAATTACTACATGGCAGCACAGAAACCAGTGCAATTAGCATCAGAATTTAATAATCAGCAAACCTGTAGCATCAGCTTATATTACAGCCAGGGAAGCTCATTTTCTGCTGGATTATTAGTGACGAGCCCTAATCTTAGCTTCTCAACAGCCAATCAGAGCCCACTGAGCATGTGAGTGTCACAGACACTTTCCAAGATGGTGACCCCCTGTGACAAGTTTGAAGTCCTGGATCATTGCTGCTATTGACAAGCTCAAACTTTAGCCTCGTGCAATAAGTTCACTATATAAAATATGTAATTTTTAGCCATATTCGTTTTTAGGGTTTAGTTCTCCGTTAAGAGTGTATTGGACAACGTTTTGGACAAGCATAATATCCAAGGCTATAATGATCTCAACATCTACAGTTAGTTTTATATATGCATATACTGTATTTTTATGGGGATAATGTGGACGAACTGGGCTTGATGGACTATCATCTTTAGCTATGTAACTGTATAAAATAAATCCCAGGAGGGTTTCCACAAATTCAAAAAAAATGGTGCCAGCAATGTTCCTAGTAAATGAAATCTCAGCAGGTTTACTTACCTGCAATTCATTTTGTCAAGCAGTTAAGGTGCATTATACAGAATGTGTAATACCTTGCGAACAGAAAAGCAATGCATCTGTAATGCCATGTGAATTAATAAAAATGCAATGTCGGCATGAGGACACTGGTACTGTTTTCCCTGATCAAGTGTAACTGTGAAATGGCTTATAATGAGAAATTTGAAGGTCATGGTGTGAAATGGGCATTCTTGGAACACCATAATGTGAAATATTTTCCTTTTGTTTATTCAATCATACAAACAGGCAATACACAAGCTGCACAAAATGTGCTAAGGTTATCCACAGTATAAAACACCAAAAATAATAAAAAACAATATGTAAGACAAATGTGCACAGATGTGAGGTTGAAAATGCAAGTAGTTTTAGATAAAACAATCTTTACTGACAAAAAAAAATATGACTTTCTAAAAATGGAAAACAGGAAGGGAATAAAATAGGAACAAGGATAATACTAATAAAATCAAGAGAACAACCTGGACACTTGACTTTATTAAGTCCCAATAACCATCAATGTTTTTAAAAATGTCTTGTTTAATATTGACACACTTTAGCTTCATGTTTACAGTTGTAGTATTTCATACAGTTTTGTTTTATTGAAATTCTTCCTAATCAACCTCACAAATCTCAAGGATGTACACATCAGAAGTAAGAAGAGATTTAAGTCTGCATTCATAGGAAAGAAGCTAGCACCTTGAGGGGACAATCTCGGGATAAGAGCGATGGTTTGAGAAGCTTTGATATAAGTTACAGAAAAAAAACTGATAAAAATGTGTCTAGAGTATTCATGCCAATATTCACATTTATTTTTCTTTCACAGTGCCCTTGAACAAAACAATTGAGTACATATCTACCCAAGTAAAACTGAAGGGGCCTGTGAAAGAAGTTTTTTCAGGCCTGCAGCATTGTGGATGAGATGTTCCATGAGGTTCATTAAAGAAAATCAACACATTTTGTATCTGTATTATTGTGGGGCTATTCAGCCGTCTCTTTTGGTCTATAGCATTGATTTGAGTATATTATTAAGGGCCAGTCAAATGCCGGTAGATGTATTTGTATTTTACAAAATTGTAGAGATTTAACCCATAGGGGCGGATTCACGAAATTCGAGTGAAGGGTTCGAATGAAAAAAAATTCGAATTTCGAAGTTTTTTTGGGCTACTTCGACCATCGAATGGACTACTTCGACCTTCGACTACGAAAATCGAACGATTCGAACTAAAAATCGTTCGACTATTTGACCATTCGATAGTCGAAGTACTGTCCCTTTAAGAAAAACTTCGACCCCCTACTTCGGCAGCTAAAAGCTACCGAAGTCAATGTTAGCCTATGGGGAAGGTCCCGATAGGCTTGCCTGGGATTTTTTGATCTAAGGATTTTCCTTCGATCGTTGGATTAAAATCCTTCGAATCGTTCGATTTAATCGTTTAATCGTTCGATCGAATGAAAAATCCTTCAATCGATCGATCGCAGGATTTGCGCAAAATCGTTCGACTTCGATATTCGAAGTCGAACGATTTTAGTTCCTAGTCGAATATCGAGGGTTAATTAACCCTCGATATTCGACCCTTCGTGAATCGGCCCCATAATGTGTTAAAGCAGAATATGCATTTTGAGAAAAGATGGTTGCCATTACAGTCTAAACTATACTAAAACATAAAGAATTTGTTACCACTACAGATGTTCTATGGTTGCTAGTAGTATAATGGATATATCGGTATGGGATCCATTATCAGGAAACCCATTATCCAGAAAGCTGTAAATTATATAACGTTTCTCTCCCATAAACTTGGATTTTATCCAAATAATGATTTCCATTTTCTCTGTAATAATTAAATAATACTTTTTACTTGATCCAAACTAAGATATAATTATTCCTTATTGGAGGTAAGACCAGCCTATTGGGTTTATTTAATGTTTACATGATTTTCTAGTAGACCTAAGCTATGAAGATCCAAATTACTGAAAAATCTATTATCCAAAATGCCAGGTCCCAGGCATTCTGCATAACAGATCCCGTAATACCGTAATATGGATAGACCTTAATGAAGCAATATGTAAATGTGGCCATACCCTCTTTTCTCAAATAATTTAAGTGATGTGCTTCATGCACCAATAAGGTAAGACCTACTTTGTCTGCACATTAAAACAGAGCACTTGAAGGGTCTTTTCACTTGGCAGGCATACTAAAGCCATCAGAGCTGATATGTAACATTTATAGAGATACTGTCAACACTTACTTAATCCTTTATATAATCCCATTTATGTACCCAGGGATAATGTTATGCTTTAATGTTCTGCTTTTACTTAGCATTCTAATTTGTAGCTTGCACCATATGAATAAATGATTATGGTGATAATGATTATAATGATGATCTCTTCTACTCTCTAGTATCGCTGCTCCAGTGTTATTTGTTAGATGTTTTCTCTGATGTTGAATCTATATTTGTAAGACCTGCTATAAACAAAGGCATTGTTATTGTTTTAGCATACAGCTATTGGTAATTGGAGAGACACAGAAAAAGAGCAATTCTAGGTATTTACGATAGGGAAACCATTCCAGCTCACCTTACATAGTTACATAGTTACATAGTTAAATTGGGTTGAAAAAAGACAAAGTCCATCAAGTTCAACCCCTCCAAATGAAAACCCAGCATCCATACACACACCCCTCTCTACTTTTAATTAAATTCTATATACCCATACTAACTATAGAGCTTAGTATCACAATAGCCTTTGATATTATGTCTGTCCAAGAAATCATCCAAGTCCCTCTTATAGTCATTAACTGAATCAGCATCACAACATCACCCGGCAGTGCATTCCCCAACCTCACTGTTCTGACTGTGATGAACCCCCTACTCTGTTCCTTTAAATGAAATTTCTTTTCCTCTAGTCTGAAGGGGAGGCCTCTGGTACGTGATTCTCTTTATGGGTAAAAAGGTCCCCTGCTATTTGTCTATAATGTCCTCTAATGTACTTGTAAAGTCTAATCATGTCCCCTCGCAAGCTCCTTTTTTCCAGAGAAAACCACCCCAACCTTGACAGTCTACCCTCATAATTTAAGTCTTCCGTCCCTCTAACCAATTTAGTTGCACTTAGTCTCTGCACTCTCTCCAGCTCATTTATATCCCTCTTAAGGACTGGAGTCCAAAACTGCCCCCATACTCCAGATGAGGCCTCACCAGGGACCTATAAAGAGACATAATTATGTTTTCATCCCTTGAGTTAATGCCCTTTTTTATGCAAGACAGAACTTTATTTGCTTTAGTAGCCACAGAATGACACTGCCCAGAATTAGACAACGTGTTATCTACAAAGACCCCTAGATCCTTCTCATTTAAGGAAACTCCCAACACACTGCCATTTAGTGTATAACTTGCATTTATATTATTTTTGCCAAAGTGCATAACCTGCATTTATCAACATTGAACCTCATTTTCCAGTTTACTGCCCAGTTTTCCAGTTTAGACAAATCACTCTGCAAAGTGGCAGCATCCTGCATGGAACCTTGATAAGTTGTACATCAGAGATGTTTTCATGTGCCCTGCTTTGGCTACATCAAAGACACAACCCAAATAGCACTTTTAGGGGCCTATTTATGAAGCTTCAATTTTCTTTTGGTTGAGTTTTTTAGGGTACAAACTCAAACTTTTAGATTGGAAAAAACTAAATTTTTTAGAGATTTTTATGCCCTGAAGCTGCTATAAAAGTCTGAAAATACTCCAGCTAATACCTGTCGAGATCCTGTAGAAGCTTGGAAAAGCAGTCAGCACATCGATTATCTCTCCTATAGAGACTTGGTGCACGTTCCTCAGTGGCCACTTTCCACTGATATCACAACAACCTTTGTATGCAGAACAGCACCAGACTGTGAAACTTTATGTTTAAAAAGCCTTTATTTCAGCTTTGGGCATCACCGCATCTTGTAGAAGTCAATGGCAGATGTCCCTTTTATAATTTGAAGATGTTTCTCGAATCGTGATCTGTGCTGGTTTGTGTACAGTAATAAAAAAAAGTCGAGGTTTTCAGACTACAACTCGTACAAAAAAAAAAAAAAAAAAATTGTACAATCCGATTGTCATGCTATTTTCTCAAGACTTTTCCTGCACTGACTTTTTCAAGCTGATTTTGGTAAATGTGTTAAATTCATTGATGGGAGTTAGGTTGGCTTTTGTTTTATTTTTCCCACACCACCATATTTGCATTATTTGGAGGTACTGTATAATACTATGGAAATACTTCTTTTGTTGATAACATGATCCTTTTTAGAACCTAGTAAGAAATGTTATTTTAACCTTCTGTTTATCAAGTTACAAGTACAATATAAAGACCATAATGTATATTAATTTTTCTCTTGATTATTCATTGTATTTTTTTAATGTTTTACTGACTCACCTTGTAGTTTCAGACGTTAGCCCTCCATTGTCTTCAAATAGCTGGCCAAAGCCTTCATTTTCATATTACATAGCCTTCCTTTTTTTTTTAATGTCACCTTGAAAGAAGTCAGAAGCATACAGTAGAAATTAAGTTTGAAGCATTAATGCTTGCTGATCATGAGGGTAGATTGTGACCCCCAACAAATAAACAAGAAAAGCTTGCTTGCTTTGCTGGTTACCTTTCCATTGTTCTGCTGATGGGCTGATGGGGGAAAGGGGGGGGTAATATCACTCCAACTTGCAGTACAGCAGTAAAGAGTGACTGAAGTTTAGCAGAGCACTAGCTACATGTGTGGGGGCACCTGAGAAACTAACAACGTTTAGTCCCATGTCAGATTTCAAAATTAAATATAAAAAAAATCTGTTTGCTATTTTGAAACAAAGATTTTTTTGGAGGAGCACTATTAACTGATGCATTTTGTGAAAAAATTTTCCTATGAAAAATCCCACTCCAAAAAAAAATTGTATGATATGGGTTTTAGCTTGATTTTATTGAGTTTTACCCGAACCTATTAAATCAAGCTTTTTAATAATAAATAAGGTAAAACCGGATATTGGAGTTTGGTTGTGAATTTTTTTATTTAAAAAATGAAATAAATTCGGAATTTAGTACATAACCCTTTAAGTGTGTCAGTTGCAAGTAATTAAGTGATGGAATAACAAGGACATCATCTTTACAGTGATTATAAATGGGTCAATATGGCTGAATGTAAAATAAAACCAAACCTTAAACATGCATAAGGTACTTTTGGAAAGGTTAAGTAGATCAATCACAATTTTGTTATGTATCTTTTTGTTCCATTAGAATAGATCTCTAGAAATCTATATCAGATACACAATATACCCAAGGTCAAACTAAATATTTAAATATGATGAACTGAAGATGGAACTGTTCTGTTGATTCCCTGGTCCTTCTTTGCTGCTTAGTTGCATATGTAGCTGCAACCATCTATGGCAGTGCTGTCCAACTTTTATGGTACAGAGGGCCATTTTTCTGACCTTCATGGTGGTGGAGGGCCGATAATGGAAGCCAGTGTTAGCCACTCCCTGTTTTAGACCACACCCACTTTAAACCACACCCATGTTTCCACAAGACCATGTACACATTAATTATGGTAGCACACCAAAAGGCCAATTGATTAGTGCTCACTAGTGATGGGCGAATTTATACGGCAGGCGCAAATTCAGGCAAATTTGCGCTTTTCACCACCTGAAAATAAATTAGCGAATTTGCCGCAAAAATTCGCTGGCGGAAATTCACCGGCATCAAATGTTTTTCACTGCCAGCTCCGATTTTGATGCTGGCATTGATTAACGGACGTCCATTAACTTTGATGCCTGCGTCAAAGTGGTAGTTTGCAAATTTTTCACCAGTTTCACGAATTTCACAGGAAATTTGTAAAATTCGTGGAGAAGCAAAACAGGACAAATTGGCCCATCACTAGTGCTCACTGCAGGGATATCATTTATCATTCATATGTGAAAAAAGTTAAGTCAGATTAAAGGAACAGTTCAGTATAAAAGTAAAAACTGGGTAAATAGATAGGTTGTGCAAAATAAAAAAATGGTTGTAATATATTTAGTTAGCCAAAAATGTAATGTATAAAGGCTGGAGTGACTGGATGTGTAACATAATAGCCAGAACACTACTTCCTGCTTTTCAGCTCTCTTGGTTTCCACTCAGAGTTAGAGAGCTGAAACGCAGGAAGTAGTGTTCTGGCTCCAAAAATCACACCAGATACTAACAAATTAAACCTAACAATGGGCAATGCTCATAAGCCCAAAGGCCCCTTAAATACCTTTTGAATCCAATGCCACAGACGCAATGACGTCACAAGCATGGTGTGTAAAACCCTGAAGTGCACGCTGTGTGCCCTAGGAATCACGGGGAACTAGAAGGGAAGTGGTACCATGCAGTGGCCATTCCCGCCGGCCCACTAGACCACCAGGGAGAGTCTTTACACTAATTCCCTGCAGTCAAACAATACCAACTATTAATGTTACAGGTACAGGACCAGCTATCCAGAATACTCAGGACCTGGGGTATTCTTGGTCCATAATTTGGGTCTCAAAATGGTACAGGTACGGGACCTGTTATCCAGAATGCTCAGGACCTGAGGTATTCTTGATCCATAATTTGGGTCTCCATACATTGTCTACTGAGAAATCATTTAAACAGTAATTAAACCCAACAGGATTGAGTTGTCTCCAATAAGGATTAATTAAATCTTTGGATCAAGTACAATGTTTGGTTTTAAATAGGGATGCACCGAATCCAGGATTCGGTTCGGGATTCGGCCTTTTTCATCAGGATTCGGATTTGGCCGAATCCTTCTGCTCGGCCGAACCGAATCCGAAAAGCAAATTAGGGGTTGGGAGGGAAATTGCATGACTTTTTGTCACAAAACCAAGAGTGAAAAAATGTTCCCCTTCCCACCGCTAATTTGCATATGCAAATTAGGATTGGGATTCGGTTCGGTATTCGGCCAAATCTTTCGCGACGGATTCGGGGGTTCGGCCAAATCCAAAAGAGTGGATTTGGTGCATCCCTAGTTTTAAAGAGAAAAAGGAAATCATTTTTAAAAATGTGAATTACAGTATTTGATTAAAATTTAGTCTATGGGGTATGGCCTTCCTGTAATTCGTCGCTTTCTGGATAGCAGGTTTCTGGAGAACAGATCCCATACCTGTAGTAGACATGCAATTACTTTTCTGTTAAACAGGCACTAAACAGGCAACATGGGTTACTTTCTAGCTAATTTAGAATGCCACATTCAGTTTTTAAAATAGAAACTAGTAGGCTCCTCACTTCTCTGCACATACTGGTTAATGTTTTCTGAAGGCTGCAGTCATCATTTACCTAGCTAGATATTCTTGTAGCTTGGGAAATGTTAAGCAACTTGTCACCAGCACCTAAATGGGCCCATGCTAAATATAGTTCCTTATGCATGATAAAAGCACTGCAGTACTGAGGTGCCACCAAGTAATCTTTTTTGGCAAGTAAGCTTCTGATGCCTTTTACATCCCCAGTGGGCAATTCATCTTTTTCTCTGTTCATAAAATAGTTGGGGAAGTCAAATAGGAATAATGTAAGTTTCTGGGACCTCAAAAAAGAGATACGTTGTAGGAAAGAAAAATGTAAAAATCTGGCCCATAAAACTGTATTATATGTTATGCTTTGGAATATTTTTGAGGGGTGAATAATTTAGCATTGACAGAATTTACAGATTGGAGTTTCTAGGTTAAAGAAGCTTCTGCTCAATTAGGGGCACATTTCTCAAAATTAGATCATAATAACAATTCAGCTCCATTGTGATTTTTACATTTACGATCATCGTTTTCCATAAATCTGACCTTGTCAGGAGACATTGCAGTTTTTGAGTTTCCAAGGGGAAAAAAAAAACACAATTATCCACATTCCAAAACTCTGAGAATATTCTGAATACATTTCGGCATGGCATTTGATTATTAGAATCAAAAGAAAAGGGTTTAAGTGGAGGTAAATGGTATAAAAAACAGTGGCAATGTAAGCGATGGAGAAGACATCCATCTCATGGTTTATCATGTGAAATTCATGGATGAGATTCAATTCAAGGAGACAAACTTTTTTTTAAATGTGAGTTTTCACATGATAAACCATGAGATACGTATTTCTGAATTGAATTAATTTTAATTAATTTAAATTAAATCCTGTTCATGAGCAGTGGCAATGTAAGAAAACAGAAGATATTCAAGACCGCCCAAGCACCAGTTAAAGAGAACTAAAACCTAAAAATGAATGTGGCTAAAAATGGCATATTTCATATACTGAATTTATTGCACCAGCCTAAAATTTCATCTTGTCAATAGCAGCAATGATCCAGGACTTCAAACTTGTCACAGGGGGTCACCATCTTGGAAAGTGTCTGTGACACTCACATGCTCAGTGGGCTCTGATTGGCTGTTGAGAAGCTGAGGGCTCATCACTAATTATCCAGCAGAAAATGAGCTTCCCTGTAATATAAGCTGATGCTACAGGTTTTCTGATTATTAAATTCTGATGCTAATTGCACTGGTTTCTGTGCTGCCATGTAGTAATTATGTGTATTAATTACTAATCAGCCTTATATTGTGACATTTCTATTCTATGTGTACTGTATATTGTGAGTGGCTCCCTAAGCTCAGTAAGTGACAGCAGCACAGAGCATGTGCAGTGAATCAGCAGAAAAGAAGATGGGGAGCTACTGGGGCATCTTTGAAGACACAGATCTTTACTGCTAAAGGGCTGTGGTTGCCTTGAGCTGGTACAGAAGCACAAAACATCATGTACAACATTTCTAGCTACTTCTTTATTTAGTTCTCCTTCAAGAGATGTAGTGTGGGGTGAATTTCAACACGTATTTAGTCTTTTCTTCTCTGGAAGGCTGACTAATCTGTTGTTTCTCATACCAGGCTGAAGGTAAGTCATTAATTCCAAGGGATTTATCACAAGCATTAAATGTTTATCATGGCTCAGGTACTGTATTTCAAAGGCTTCTCAGTTTGTTGGCACTGCTGTCAGTTACTTCTATCCCCTACTTGCTACATTTTAGTACTAAGACAGCTACAATGTGGTTGTATATTTGGGGTACATTAGAAAAGGTTGTCTTGTAGAATACGGGTCAATCCAGAGATTCAATCCAGAGAAAAAATGTTATCTCATGGTTTATCAAGTGAAAACTCATGAATGATATTCAATTTGAGGGAAAAAAAAAGTTCCTCCAAATTTTAGTTCCCCTTTTTTGCCATAGACTTTAAAGGGATTGTTCACCTTGTTTTCTCAGTTCAGCTGGTTTCAGATAACTCACCAGAAATAATGACTTTTTCCAATTTCTTAATATTGAAGTATAGTCTAATTTTTCTCCTTTCTAAAGCAGCTCGGAGGGAGGGTGCCAACTCTGTAACTTTTGTAAATTGATATATTTAGTGGATAGATTTCTTATCTTAATCCCTGCTGAGGAGAATATTTGAGTTTCGTTAAAGTCACCTGTTAGAATTCATTACTAATATTCCCCATAGATCCTTCTGAGTAATGTATAGACTAATTGAGCAAATTGGAACAGTTCAGAATCTGCACCTGAATTACTGAGCTGCCAGACTGAAACACCGGAGACAGGAGCATTCAAATTTAAACTTAGATTTTGGAAAAAACTGTAAAAAATTAAAAAAATGGAAAACAATTGAAAAAAGTCTTTATTTCTGGAAAACAATCTGAAAACAACTCAACTGGAAAAGTGTTTGGAAGGTGAATAACTTTAACTGAGCTTTCTAGTGATACATCGTGAAATGTTTTTCTGAATTGAATTCATCTTAGATTGAGGCCATGAATTTTCATGTGATAAACCTTTTTCTCTCTGAATTAAACCCAATATTTGTAACTCTGTTGTTCCACTAGCCTTCCACTACCAGACGTCAAACAAAAAAATCTGTATGAAAAATTTGTGGATTTTCCAGATCCAATTTTAATTATTAATAAATAAGGTCAAATCATTGATTCTAGTGTGGTCAGACATTTTTATTTAAAAAATCAGAAAAATTTTGATAAATAACCCCCTAAAGGTTAAGGGAAGACTTTGCCAGTTATTGGTTGCTTCAATAGCCATTATTATGATTGCAATGATGGATAAATTGACAATTAGTAGAATGTTGCAGTAGTTGAGTGGGGACAGGATCAGGTCATGGATGAATGTGTTTTTTGCTGGAGAAAGAAGAAGACTAATATTGATTGCTATGGTTTGGTGGAGCAAAGAAAAGCTGTGGGTTCAGCACTTAAGAAGATATATCAAATGAAGATATTGAAATTAAGCCAGTTGTACACAACTATTATATTTTTAATTTGAATTCAGTTATTATTTGTTCAGTTGATATTTGTTTTTCTAGTCAGCAAATCACCCCTGGCAACACAATATCCATCAACAAGTTTGATATGAAATAGAAAGAGGCTAAGGAAATTAGATTAAAAATCCCCCATAATCAGTAGAAGTTTTAATTTTAGTACAACAGTTCCTTCATTCACATAGGCAGTCCCAATTTACCCACACATCTCTAAAGGGGCACATTTACTAAAGGTTGAATTTCGAAGTGAAAAAACTTCGAAATTTGACCATCGAATTCGAGTTCGATATTCAAAGTTGAAGTCAAAGTTTTTTTTGATCGAATATAGCCAGATTTGTTCGAAGTAAAATCGTTCGATCGATCGATTAAATCCTTCGATTTGAAAGATTCAAATGAATTAATCGATCGATCGAACGATTTTCAAAAAAAAAAACCTTTGACTTCTGAAAACTTAGCCAAATGTTGGCTATAGGTTCTAGGAGGTCCCCATAGGCTAATTTGCCAGGTTTAAGGTGGTGAAGTGTCGAAGTCAAAAGTTTTTTAAAGAGATAGTACTTCGGTTTTCGAAGTCTAACTTTTTCAATTCAAATCGAAGTCAGAGTCTAATTTAGCCTATTCGATGGTCGAAGTACCCAAAAATTACTTCGAAATTCGTCGTGTGTCAAAATTTTTTTGACGTACATTTTTTTTTTTGACACACGCCACCATACAAGTCTATGGGCGTAATTTTTTGGGCGAAACAAGGCGAAAAAATTTGCCCATCCCTACTTTCTACTTCTTTTTTCAAACATTGTTATTTCCAAGTAACCTACGCTGATGCTTAAGGACAAACAAAAACCTACAAAACAAGCTGACATCTGCCCGTGTTGCCTTTTGTGTCACATCTAATATGATGGCTTGTTGCTTAGCAAGTGAATGACAGCACCCTTGAAAAGAAAGTTCCATGAGGCACAGTCTATTGATACCGGGATATTGTGTTTAATATGTAAGGATGTCATTTTTTTTTCATTGGCCCAAAGGTATTGCAAGGCTATAAGATCTGTGTTAGGGAACTAGCAATAAAATGGGAGCCTGACAGTAGGGATGAATATGTGTGTCAAGATAATATTACTCTTGTGGAAAGGATGGCAGTAAAATGATGACACTACATACAACACTGTGATTTTATAGATCTGTTTCTTTGCCATGTGTCACCTTTGATAAAGTGTTTTATAAAAATGGTGCCGGGCATAATAAAGAATACTGGCCTCTTTTTTTGCATTAAAGTTTTATTTTGCATTATGCTTTGACCATTGCTTTTACAGGGTCATTAAAATTGGAAATTGCTTAAAGGGATACTGTCATCGGAAAACATGTTTTCTTTTCAAAACGCATCAGTTAACAGTGCTACTCCAGCAGAATTCTGCACTGAAATCCATTTCTCAAAAGAGCAAAGAGATTTTTTCATATTCAATTTTGAAATCTGACATGGAGCTAGACATTTTGTCAATTTCCCAGCTGCCCCTGGTCATGTGACTTGTGCCTGCACTTTAGGAGAGAAATGCTTTCTGGCGGGCTGCTGTGTTTCCTTCTTAATGTAACTGAAGGAGTCTCAGTGGGACATGGGTTTTTACTATTGAGTGTTGTTCTTAGATCTACCAGGCAGTGTTATCTTGTGTTAGGGAGCTGTTATCTGGTTACCTTCCCATTGTTCTTTTGTTTGGCTGCTGGGGGGGAAAAGGGAGGGGGTGATATCACTCCAACTTGCAGTACAGCAGTAAAGAGCGATTGAAGTTTATCAGAGCACAAGTCACATGACTTGGGGCAGCTGGGAAATTGACAATATGTCTAGCCCCATGTCAGATTTCAAAATTGAATATACAAAAATTTGTTTGCTATTTTGAGAAATGGATTTCAGTGCAGAATTCTGCTGGAGCAGCACTATTAACTGATTCATTTTAAAAAAAAAATTCCCATGAAGTATCCCTTTAAAAGTCAACTGTACCCTAAAATGTTCCCGCTGTATTGTGCTTGGTACAGGGGAATATCTATGCTAGCATAATTTATGGTATCTCCCTTTACAGGGTATGAAAAAACTTTAGGAGGCTGTTCCTGCTGAATTGTACTCTATAGAGGGAATTACCCATGATGGCATAGTTTAATGCGATCTGTCTGTACAGACTATTTGGGTCAGTTGTGCCACTAAACTCTAGTGCCTTACAGAACAGAACTGAATTGGACTGCCCAATGCAATCAAATCTATGACAACATTTTTATCATCTCTTTCTACATTTTATAACTTGAATTGAGCATTTTGCCTACAGAAAACACTTTAATCTCTTCCTTTAATCGACTCTCTTGGTCTTAACGAGCCTCCAGCAACACTGCATGGGGTCTTTGTAAGGAAATAAATAAGGCCTGGTGGCCCTACAGTCAGAAAATGTTCTCATATTCAATCCTCAAGAGAGAACAAGGAAAAGATAATCATCAACCTACAAATATTGCTGTTTGTATGAGTACCTATTCATTTATACTTTTACTATGTATAATAGAACAGGCTTAGAAACCTTGTAATTTGGTTTAGGTTCCTGGAATAACATTTAGATGCAAACAGGGGGATGCATGTTCCTAGTCTATTGAGGCAGTTAGTGGGATAGAGGCAGATTTATCAAGGGTCAAATTTCGAGTGGGTAGTTATTTTAAACTCCCATCAACTCGATATTCAAATAAAAAAAGTTTTAATTTTAGTACAACAGTTCCTTCATTCACATAGGCAGTCCCAATTTACCTACACATCTCTAAAGGGGCACATTTACTAAGGATTGAATTCTTTGAATGCTAACTATTTAAATGTAGGGTTTCGGCCCTTGGCCGCCCTTCCACCTGCCACGCCCTTAGAGCCCCTCAGAGATCTCCGGGAGACAAGCAGTACACCACACAAGATATGATGCAAAACTTGTCTGTTTATTAGCATGTAAAGCTAGATTTTATATTCTTCGCACGCCCCCTATAGCCCCTCCTTTAACCGCATACAAGGAGAGAGACAACAAACTGCACAGTTTGCAGAATCACAGGAATAGAGCATGTGTTACATTTAGAAGACGCAAACAAGTTACATAGGGTGGGGGAGGCAAGATGTCAAAGTTACAGAAATAACTAAAGTGCAACAGCTGAAGTTAAATACATTTTAGTAACAATATGCAGTTTCTTCAAGATGTACCTTGCAATTACAGTTACAAGCAATTAACTGTGTAATCTAAGAATTTAAAGGTGAAGGCATAAGAACCATGATTTTAAGCATATTCCTACATTAACTATTTGCCAACTCCCTGCATGGTAGCATTTCTTGGGATACGTGTCTCCTTACCTGGGCATTGGTTTCAATCAGAGGACTTAGACAACATCATTGGTTCCACAGGCTTAATCCTCCCTCTAAGGCAGTTTATGAAGGAGAGAGAGAGACTGCCCAGACCAACACCCATTTTTAAGGCATAAGACAGTAATTTAAATAGACAGGTGTGGGGAGTGCTACAACTATATGGAAGCTTGGCCTCAAGCATAACTGGTAAAGTTCCAGCAGAATAAATTTGTTACAGTACAAAAATAGCCAGATCAGTCTCACTTCCATTGTATTTATATATATTTTACTTAGCCTTGGAATGCTCCCACAACCAGTCCCCCCCCCCATCCCTTTTGCATTGTAGTAGAGTTATTCTGCTGGATGTTTAGCAGTTATGGTGCAGGCCAAACTTCCAAGTGATTGTGGCACCCTCTCATCATCCCTTTAAATGGTTGTCTATGCCTTTAAAAATGGTGTTGGTCTGGGGAGTCTTTGGGAAACCAACAAAACCAGTTTACTTAGTATAGTAGAAAATCAAAGAAAGAATCCCATAGAAGTCAATGGGCGTCTTTTTCTTGCTCCAAATGCATTAAAGTCAATGTGAGTTTTTCTTGTGCTGACTTTTTTGTCTCTGGGACTTCTTTGTCCAAATACATTAGTCGATGGGCATATTTTTCTCATGGCGACTTTTTTGTCTCGTAGACATTTTTGTCTCTTTCCACTTTTTTGTTGCAGCAAATTTTTCTGCAGTTAATTTTTGCCGCAGATTTGCGGGGAAAAAAATTTGCAGATGGCAAAATGCAGAATTTTGCTGCGAATCAATGGCTGGTGAAAAATGTGCTCATCCCTAGTGATATTCCGAGAGCATTTGCAATTTGATTTGACTTTTGTTTTTGAGTTATTGGGTTTTTATTCTGCAGCTCTCCAGTTTGTAATTTCAGCAATCTGTTTGCTGGGGTCCAAATTCCCCTAGCAGCCATGCATTGATTTGAATAAGAGACTGGAATAGGAATAGGAGAGGCCTGAATAGAAAGGTGAGGAATAAAAAAACTATAAATTTGTAGCCGTACAGAGCATTTGTTTTTAGATGGGGTATTTGAAAGCTGGAAAGAGTTAGTAGAAGAAGGCAAATCATTTAAAAAACTATAAAAAATAAAAAAAAATGAAGGCCAACTGAAAAGTTGCTATGAATTAGTAGTGATGGGTGAATCTGTCCCGTTTTGATTCGCCAAAAAATTCATGAAACAGCGAAAAAAATTCAAGAAACGGCCAAAAACTTGCAAACACATTGAAGTTAATGGGCCTCAAAATAATTTTGACTTGTGTCAATTTTGATGCGAGCGACAATTTTTATACACACGACTATTTTGTCCAAATGCATTAAAGTCAATGGGCGTCTGAATAATGTTGAGGCCCGTCAATGTGTATGCGTTCGACAATTTTGATGCCAATTTTCCCCAGGCGAATCTTTGCCGCAGTTTCGCAAATTTATGCCTGACAAATGTATTAGCCCATCACTATGAAATAGCCAATATATAGAAGTTAACTTAAAGGTGAACCATTCCTTAAATAAAGCTCTGCCCTTTCAATACCATTCAGGACATTTAGGGGCAGATTTACTAAATTCGAGTGAAAGGTTCGAATTAAAAAAACTTCGAATTTCGAAGTGTTTTTTGGGCTACTTCGACCATCGAATGGGCTACTTCGACCTTCGACTACTACTTCGACTTCGAATCGAACGATTCGAACTAAAAATCGTTCGACTATTCGACCATTCGATAGTCGAAGTACTGTCTCTTTAAAAAAAACTTCGACCCCCTACTTCGGCAGCTAAAAGCTACCGAAGTCAATGTTAGCCTATGGGGAAGGTCCCCATAGGCTTGCCTGAGATTTTTTGATCGAAGGATTATTCCTTCGATCATGGATTAAAATCCTTCGAATGGAACGATTCGAAGGATTTAATCGTTCGATCGAAGGAATAATCCTTCGATCGTTCGATCGCAGGATTTGCGCTAAATCGTTCGACTTCGATATTCGAAGTCGAACGATTTTAGTTCCTAGTCGAATACCGAGGGTTAATTAACCCTCGATATTCGACCCATAGTGAATCGGCCCCATATAGTTGTTTGTATATTTAGAAATGACAGTTCACATTTCCCACCTTGCATTGCACCTGTCAATCTAAAATATTTGCGTTACCCTACCTGTATCCTTTCACACGTCTCCCCCTCTTTTCAGGGGTGCTGGAAAGTTTGTTGATTTTTTGGAAATGCAAATTCTGCTTAGCCCCGAGCTCTAAAGACTTCCCTGGGAAAAAAAAACACATTCTCAGATATTTTAAATGTTTTGACTTCCAAAAACAACATGCATTATACAGTAATACGGAACAGAAGAGACCAATTTGTTTTAAACCAATCTCCATCTACAAAATGCGCTCATAACAGACACAAAATGAATATTCTATTGAATGCTATGATTCCAAACACAATGCTTTTCTTTTATTCACAGGAGCAAACATACTGTTTCTTAAGATTTATGGTCTTGTGATTGATGTGGCTTTGGGAGCCTTCCAAGGCCTGAAGTAAAGTCTTAGGTATAGAATTATTTTCTAACTGTTCCTTTTACCAAAAATGAGTGATTTTGGAACACTGAGTATTGAGCCCTGTATAATTATTAATCACTTGATGTAGAAGCCTGGATTCTTTTTTTCTAAGGCACAGATCCGTTGCTTTATAGTAAATGAATTTTTGATAACACTTCGAAACCAAAAGTTTAATTTTGAGTTGACCAAAGCACAAACTGAACTCTATTGTGAAGTCATTCGGCATATCCCTGCCATTCATTCCTCCTTTAATCTAGTCCTCTTTCTGCATTTCCTTTATAAAGCACATTTCTATTCCCTGACACATTGTATCATTTCATACTTCAGCTTTTTTTTTCAGCTCCTCTTCTTCAATACTCTTCCTTGTCATCCGTTTCTTCGCTGTCACAGCCTCTTTCTCGCTTTTTACATTTTTGAGAGCAGAAATCAAACAGAAATTGGAGAAGGGAGCCTGGAAACAAAGTCCTAACATCTTTCATAACTGGGCTTTAGATTTGTTGCTTGAAAACAAAATGAGCACTGATAAGGGCAGATACATTTTTCTCAGATTTGACACCAATTTATTTAGTGAGGAGGGAATGAAAAACCTTTATAAATGAGGTGCAATTGCTATGGACACTATTCCTTATCAGCATGGTTGCAGTAACGCATTTAATCTTGAGCAACCATACAGAACAGTTTAAGAGTACAACCTATGGGGCATGTACAATAGGTTGTATATCTTTATTTTTACATTTGGGTAGAGGTTGCTATTTTGCTCACTATAAAAAGTTAAATAGGAGAATTTAGATAAATATAGGGCACAGGAATTTCATTAATACATATTTACTTCTAACAGCAATGTTGTTTAGCATGGCTGAATTGTATTTCCTTAGAAACTATTCTAACCCCAAATCACAGGAATGGGATCCTTTATTTGGAAACCCTTTATCCAGAAAGCTCTGTGTCTCCATTTCATCCAAACAATCCAAATTTGTAAAAACTGTTTAATTTCTGTAATAATAAAAGAAGTACCCTGTATTTGATCCCAACAAAAATATAATTAATCCTTATTGGAGGCAAAACCAGCCTATTGGGTTTATTTAAAGGAGAACTAAAGCCTAACTAAAGAAGTAGCTACAAATGTTGTAGATTATGTTTTAGGCTTATATACCAGCCCAAGGCAACCACAGCCCTTTAGCAGTAAAGATCTGTGTCTCCAAAGATGCCCCAGTAGCTCCCCATCTTCTTTTCTGCTGATTCACTGCACATGCTCTGTGCTGCTGTCACTTACTGAGCTTAGGGACCCACTCACAATATACAGTACACATAGGGGCCGATTCACTATTGGTCGAATATCGAGGGTTAATTAACCCTCGATATTCGACTGGGAATTAAAATCGTTCGATTTTGAATATCGAAATCGAACGATTTAGCGCTAATAATTCGATCGATCGAATTATTATTCGATTTGATCGAACGATTTTTATTCGATCGAACGATTAAATCCTTCTAATCGAACGATTCTAAGGATTTTAATAAAACGATCGAATGAAAATCCTTCGATCAAAAAAAACTTAGCAAGCCTATGGGGACCTTCCCCATAGGCTAACATTGACTTCGGTAGGTTTTATCTACCGAAGTAGGTGGTCGAATTTTTTTTTAAAGAGACAGTACTTCGATTATCGAATGGTCGAATAGTCGAACGATTTTTCATTCGATTCGTTCGAATCGTTCGATTTCGATCGAATTCGATCGAATTTAACCAATTCGATGGTCGAAGTAGCCAAAAAATACTTCGAAATTCGAATTTTTTTTTATTCGAACCCTTCACCCGAATTTTGTACATCTGCCCCATAGAATAGAAATGTCACAATATAAGGCTGATTAGTAATTAATACAGATAATTACTACATGGCAGCACAGAAACCAGTGCAATTAGCATCAGAATTTAATAATCAGCAAACCTGTAGCATCAGCTTATATTACAGCCAGGGAAGCTCATTTTCTGCTGGATAATTAGTGACGAGCCCTAAGCTTAGCTTCTCAACAGCCAATCAGAGCCCACTGAGCATGTGAGTGTCACAGACACTTTCCAAGATGGTGACCCCCTGTGACAAGTTTGAAGTCCTGGATCATTGCTGCTATTGACAAGCTGAAACTTTAGCCTCGTGCAATAAGTTCACTATATAAAATATGGCATTTTTAGTCATATTAATTTTTAGGGTTTAATTCTCCTTTAATGTTTAAATGATTTTCTAGTAAGGAAGGTATGAATGTGACGTAAGGGATAAAGATCTAAATTACAGAAAGATCTGTTATCTGAAAAACCCATTTCCAGAGCATTCTGGATAACAGGTCCCATACCTGTACTAACACAACTACCAGGTGGTCACAGTGGGGTCTCCGGGAACCACTGGTCTTGGTGTCTGGATCAAGGGCCAAGAAGGCTGACTAGGAAAAAGGCAGGAAGGAGTAACATAAAAGAAATAAGCTATTATTAAGCAAAAACACAGGCACAGGAATCTTTTTTCCTCCTCAAATTAAATGTTGCTTTACTTTTCACGTGATAAAGCATAAGAACTTTTTTTCTTTCTTATTGAATTGAATCTGGGTTATTGTTTGGCCTCCACTTTGGGAAGTGGCAATGTAAATGGATAGAGCTCTACCAAAGCACTATCTCTACTGTTTATGTAAGGTTATAATTTGGGCAAAAACATGAAAACTACAGTTAAGCATTCTGCACATTTATAATAGAACATATTACAATTTGCCATTGTAGCCAAAAACACATTCACCTAAATGTAACCCACTCCTTCTATATCCTTTTATAAGACTAGATACCTTTTTGTTTTCACCAAAGCATTGAAAACAACAATGTTTTTCATTCTAGCATTATTTATCTCAAGAGTTTATTGTGACATTTTTGGACGCCTACAAATGGCTATGGCCTGGATGAAACAAAATTGACTTTACAACAGAATTCTGAGATATTCTATATGCTTGTAGAGCTCTTGGTAGTGTAAAAATATGGCTGCAAAGTATAGTGTACGATTTGCATAGAAGGAAGCACATGGTTCACCTGAATGTGACTATTATATAAGCAAATAGTTACTCACATGTCCAGACTAAAGTCTATTTTCATAGGTATATTAGGTATCAATGATGCCCAAGGCAGAAACTGCAAAAATAATTTATTGGTAACATTTGGACCAATAAAGTATTAAAGGAATACTGTCATGGGAAAAAACATTTTTTTCCAAAATGAATCAGTTAATGGTGCTGCTCCAGCAGAATTTTGCACTGAAATCCATTTCTCAAAAGAGCAAACAGATTTTTTTATATTCAATTTTGAAATCTGACATGGGGCTGGACATATTGTCAATTACCCAGCTGCCCCAAGTCATGTGACTTGTGCTCTGATAAACTTCAATCACTCTTTACTGCTGTACTGCAAGTTGGAGTGATATCACCCCCTCCCTTTCCCTCCCCAGCAGCCAAACAAAAGAACAATGGGAAGGTTACCAGATAGCAGCTCCCTAACACAAGATAACAGCTGCCTGGTAGATCTAAGAACAGCACTCAATAGTAAAATCCAGGTCTCACTGAGACACATTCAATTACATTGAGAAGGAAAAACAGCAGCCTGCCAGAAAGCAGTCACATGACCAGGGGCAACTGGGAAATTACCAAAATGTCTAGACCCGAGTCAGATTTCAAAATTGAATATAAAAAAATCTGTTTGCTCTTTTGAGAAATGGATTTCAGTGCAGAATTCTGCTGGAGTAGCACTATTAACTGATGCGTTTTGAAAAAAACATGTTTTCCGATGACAGGATCCCTTTAAGGTAGCTACATAAAGTCATCTTTACTAATATTCTGCTATCTACAGGAATGTATATGTTAAAACCTCAATGAATAATATTTCAGAAAGACATATAAGAACTTTAGACATACCTTTATCTCTTCCCCAGTACAATCCCTCAGTCCCAAAGAGGAAGCAAAAAAGATTCTTAGCACCATCTCTTACACCTACCTCCTTGTGAGGTTTTCCATGTTATAAATACTCAAGCTTCACTTCTTCATGAGTTTGAGCCCTAAATCTACCCCTTCACTCCACCATCCTCAAGACTCTGATAAAATTAAAAACCCAGGACCTGACACAATTTTCTCACACATCCTTTGACCCAGATTCCCAAAATAACATTTCAAGAAAATGGTGCCAAAGAAGGTGATTGTACAAACCATCTGTAAACATTCCTTTTTTCTCTGCAGGAATGTTACCCCTCTTTTTATGGCGTTCAGTCTTCTCCCCCGGAGCAGGCCTTCATATATGGAAAAACCAATTGCAGGGATAGGAATATTTTCTGTTGGTGCTTGAAGCTCAATATGCAATCAAGGATGCCATGTTATCCATGAACTTATGCATTATTACAAGTCAAACATGGATGCCTCCACCAAATCAGATTGTTTTTGCAATAACAAAATTGCCTCTTCTTGCTAAATACTTAATTATTAAGCTTAGGGTCCCATTTACTTAGCTCGAGTGAAGGAATAGAAGGAAAAATACTTGAGTTTCGAATGGTCGAATATGGCTACTTTCGACCATCGAATTGGCTACTTCGACCTTCGACTACTACTATGACTTTGAATCGAACGATTTGAACTAAAAATTGTTCAACTAATCAGCCATTCGATAGTCAAAGTACTTTAAAAAATTATTCAACCCCCTAGTTTGCACCTAAAACCTACCGAGGCCAATGTTAGCCTATGGGGAAGGTCCCCATAGGCTTCCTAACAATTTTCTGATCGAAGGAATATCCTTCGATCGATGGATTAAAATCCTTTGAACGATTATTCCTTTGATCGTTCTATAATAGGAATAACGCTAAATCCTTCGACTTCGAATATCGAAGTCTAAGGATTTCAATTCGGCAGTCGAATATCGAGGGTTAATTAACCCTCGATATTCGACCCTAGGTAAATCTGCCCCTTTATGTCAAATTGTCCTCTCACATGTGAGAGTGGTACTAAAACACAATCTGGCAGTTAGGCAGGTTAAAAAAAGTAAAAAGGTTGAACATGATGGACGTGTGTCTTTTTTCAACCTAACTTACTATGTTACATTCTTTCAAACATCCCAGAAAATCCTTTGTTGTTCTATGGCTCTAAATAATCAATGATGGGATTACTGCATACTTGAATGGAGGATAAATTATTTAAATAAGGGTAAATGTTATTTCTTGTTTTGTCAAGGTTAGTGCCAATCCCATAAATCAGGAATTACCTAGAATTTCAGGATGGTGGTTTTGCAGCAACATTTTTTCTAGGCATATTTGTAGGTGGTTCTTCACAGCGAGGACAGTGACAATCCCAAATTTGTGGCGAGGTCACAAAGGCCTGGGCCAAGGGTGGCAAAATATAAGGTTGACATGCTACCCAGACGCTTTTCTAAAGAACTTTCTGGGGAGATTCAGCTGTTCCCCATAGTTTTCATGTTATAAACCGTGAGCTACGTTTTTCTAAATTGAATTGTGTCTCAAATTGAATCTCGCCCATGAGTTTTCACATGATAAAACTTTTTTCCCCCTGAACTGAATCCGGCCCATTGTATGTTATATGCTTTATATTGCCCACAAAAGATCTGGAATATGAATTCAAGTACCAGATAGATGATTCAGTAAGAATCTGTACATGAAAAAACAGTTCAGTTTGGAGCTGATCAGTCCTTACTGCACACCTCTCCTTCTCATTACCCCAAAGAATCCTTCCAATTTTGGAAGAAAATTGCAAAGTATTTACTCAAACATTTTCAATATATATATATATATATATATATATATATATATATATATATATATATATATATATATATATATATATATATATATATATATATATATATATATATATATATATATATATATATATATATATATATATATATATATATATTGTATATATCTTATTCTGATCTTTGGTAAACATTCCACCACCTAACCAAACCCTAGTGACCTCTCTGCTTCCAACTATCACCATGGATCCTCCCATTATGTTGCAAGTACGGAGCCCCCTTTTCCTCAGGAACAAAAGAAATTCTAAAAAGAAATTAGCACATTTGGTGCTAACTAGGCTTCTGCCTATATAACATTTTCCATTTTGTTCTTTTGTTTAGCTGATTTTGCAGGAATTTCTTCACAAAATGCAGAAAAATAATGTTAGGTTAGATGGCTTTTAATAAAACTTGACCCTTAAGTGTAAATGTTGTTCATAGTGAAATTTCATTACAAGTTTCACTAGGGAGAGAAATTACCTACTCATTATCCAGAATGATATGAAATATGACATTGTTGTCTTCTACAGAGTGTTACTTAAACAAGCAAATTACAGAAAAAACACGTAATGTATTTTGAAAACCCCAGGTTCCAAAGATTCTAGATAATATTTCCCATAATTGTTTTTTAACAGTATAGTTACGTACATTTTTTGTAACTACGACTCCATGCTGTGAGCAAGAAAAAACAAGGCAACGTTAATGACCAACTTATCAGGTTCCCACTGGGTGGAAAGTTTGGGGGCAATGTTTCTGTCTTTCTTTTCCTACCCTATATTCATGTCTACTTGAAATTGCCATCATTTTTAGGGATGACTACATTTTTATTTTTCCTGATACCAATTTGTATTTGTATCTAATTTCTACATTTATTTTTTTTTCACACAGGAAAATAAAACAAGAAAAAAATGCTTTTTGACTTCATTGTATTTGGGACATAAAGAAAATGTAAGAAAAAAAGCCCATTGACTTTAATGCATACTGTATGTCGGAAGAAAAACATGTGGTGAAAAAAATGTCCACTGACTTCAATGCAATACATTTATATATATATATATTGAAATTATTTTAAATTATGCATTTCAGAGTTTCTCAATGATTCTTACCAATGACCCTTTGTTTCAGTGCCATATTTAGAATTGTAGGAGTAACTGAATATGACTTCATGTCAGATAAATATGATGTAGGACTTCCAGAGTCATGATGCTACAACTTAATCAAATTGTCACAGCGAAACCCGACTTTATCAGATTATTGAACAAAAACCTTGACTTTATCGGATTATCCTGAAAGATCCTGTTGTCAAGAAACAACTTCACGAACATCTGCCATTGAGTTCTACATGACCTCAAAAGGTTTGAGAAGGAGTATTTTCAGATTCATGTTTTTAGCAGCTTTAGGGTATAAGAAATCTTGAAAAAAGTTTTTTTTCCCTCTAAAAATTTTAATTTTCCCTCAAAAACTTGGCCAGAAAAATTTGAGCTTTAATAAATGGGCTCCTATGATTTGGCATGCCTCCACCCAGGGTCAGGATAGACTGGGCCATGATACCCCTCCCTGGGAACTTCTGTGATCCACAATCACACACACACAGAAGATAGATGAGATGATGAATTTATTGACAGGACCCTGCACCTTAATATACATACAGCCTGCTAGAAAGGAGGAACAACTTCATGGAATAAAGCAGATGGTTATCTCTGAGCTGCTGAGTAAAATCCCCACTTATGTGGCAGTTTATTCTGAGTCCTGAGAAGGACTCCCTTTGGCTTTTCGTACCTTGAGCTTGTTATCTGAGAAGAACATTACTTGAATATTTGCAAATCATGCAACTACCTGTATTTTATTGTACCCATTGCAAAGCCGTACTGCATATCCGTAATTATGCCTATCTGTCGGAACCTCCATATTCCTCATCCTTAGACATAACCAGTAAAGCACATCTGCTAGATAATTCTATTTAACTGGTGAATCAGTCAGAAATATTGTTCCCTGCAAACAATAAGCTACTGTATGTCTTCCCACTTGCCGTGACACATTACAAATACCATAAAAAAACAATAATTATGAAAATACTAGTGTTTTTCTTTTAAAAACAAGACGGTAATAGCATATTGCTAGTTGACATTGAATTACTTGTCAGGAAGGAGCCATAAAAAAGTACAGCAGCCCACATAAATGCCGCTAAGTGTAGGAAATGATGACTGATTATTCACTGCAGGTATTTGATGTGAGATCAATATGCATTTGTAAAGCACCTACACACACTACATACCCTAATAATGTTTAATTGTATCCAAAATCCATAATTTCCCTATTAGCAGGAAATCCTGTTCCAGTGAGGCCCATCTCGTTTTATTGATTAATGAATCATTTTTTGACATTTAAGAGATTTCAGAATTTTCAAAATGTTCTTAAACTAAAATGTATTATGGTAAAAGTTTAAATACTGATGGTGTTTATTAAAAGGGGCACAATGCAAAGGTAATAGACCAAAGAGAACTCCCCCTTGTACCCAGAGCAATAAGTGAACACTCACCCCCAAATCTCCCCCTAACTGACCTTCAGACTGGGCCCCTTAGCTCATAACAAGGTTACAGATATATAGAAACATTGGGGTAACAGTCACCCTGCTATAGTTCCAGGGGTACCCAGGACACAAATAAGCATTCACCCCAAATCACCCCCTAACTGACCATCATACTGGGCCCCCTTAGCTCATAACAAGGTTACAGATATATAGAAACATTGGGGTAACAGTCACCCTGCTATAGTTCCAGGGGTACCCAGGACACAAATAAGCATTCACCCCAAATCTCCCCCTAACTGACCATCATACTGGGCCCCCTTAGCTCATAACAAGGTGGCGGGGAGGGACATTGCGTGACTTTTTGTTAGAAAACAAGGAAGTTAAAAATTAGGGACGGATTCGGTTCGGTATGCGGCCGAATCTTTAGCAAAGGATTCTGGGGTTCGGCCGAATCCAAAATACTAGATTCGGTGCATCCCTATTTATAAGCACAAGCAAATTTGCACCAGGGCAGTAACTCACAGTGACCAATCAGTGATTAGCTTTTTTCAGCCAGCTTCAGGTAGAACAATTAAAGCAACATTTGATTGGATGCTATAGGTACCTGCCCGGGTGCAAATTTGCCCAGTGAGATTCTTTCCCTGAATCAGTGGTACAGGCTGATAAATTAGGAGCTTTTAAAGGAGAAGGAAACCCAGTCGGCGCAAAAACCCTCCCCCCTCCCGTGTGTTGCCCACCCTCCCTCCTCCCCCCTGGCCTACCTGTCCCGCTGGGCAAATGCCCCTAACTTGTTACTTACTTCTGGGCAGGTCCAGTCCACGGAATTCACAGGCGACATCTTCTTCCACGCGATCTTCTTCCTGCTTTGACCGGCGTTTTGGTGCATGCACAGTAGGAGTATTTCGCCAGTACGGATCTACTGCGCATGCGTCAAAAGTCACTAAGTTTTCCTGACTTTTGGCGCATGCGCAGTAGATCGTACCAGCGAAATGCTCCTACTGCGCATGCGCCGGTCAAAGCAGGAAGAAGATCGTTTGGAAGAAGATGGCGTCGGTGAACTCCGTAGACTGGACCTGCGCAGAAGGGTAAGTAACAAGTTAGGGGCATTTGCCCAGCAGGACAGGTAGGCCAGGGGGGAGGAGGGAGGGTGGGCAACACATGGGAGGGGGGGGTTTGCGCCGACTAGGTTTCCTTCTCCTTTAAGAAGGGGTGGGATGGTGTTTAGCAGGTGAGTGATAGAGAGGCAGGCAGACAGACAGATGGAAAAATATCAGAATTATAAAGCAGAAGTCACATATCATTTCAGTTTTTTTTTGTTTCAGATGGTAATAATCCTGCTGACTGTTCTGATGTTGCATTTTAAGTTTATGTATAATATTATCATGCCTTTAGGAGCTTTGGAATTACAACTCAATGGCAAAGGCAATCAGATCTGTTCTTTACTCCAAGGGACGCAGTGGTATAATTTATCAAAGTCGGTTAAACCTATTCTAGATGTAAATTCTGTCAGAAGTTAGAATTTATAATACAATTTCGAAAAAAAGGTTGAATAGAAAGAAAGAATTTAAGAATTTCTTTTTTTTTATGTTCGTGTTTAAGTTTTGAAGTCATCAGCAAAGAATTTTGATATGTTAAAGATATGTTTATAGAGTTTATTTGCTGGAAATCTGAATCCCATGACTTTCTTAAGATCTATTCCCACTGCCGTCTCCTAACGTAATCCTTTCTCTGCTACTGTTTCTTATATCTGAAACTCCATCTCTTTAACCCCAACTCTCTGGCTCCATGGATTGAACAACCTACTCTGCTGCTAGGGTCTACGTTTATATAGTGTCACTTTGCCCTGAAGAAGGGGTTTGTTTTCCTCTGAAACAATTCATTGTACATTACATTAAAAAAAAAAGATTTGTGGGGAATAGGATAAACTATGTTAATAATTTTCCTATAATAGAGGTTTAAGAACCTGCAAATGTTTACTCTAGCGATGAGCACATTTTTCACCAGCCATGGTTACAGAGCAAAATTCAGCATTTCACCATCTGCAATTTTTTTCGCAAAACTGCGGCAAAAATTAGCTGTGGAACAATTTGCCACAACAAAAAAGTTGCCATAAGAAAAAACACCCATTGACTTTAATGCATTTGGACAAAAAATTCGCCATAAGAAAAACATCCATTGACTTTAATTAATTTGGACAAATAAGTCACCATAAGAAAAACACCCATTGACTTTAATGTATTTGTACAAAAAAGTCGCTTAGACAAAAAAGTCACTATGAGAAAAATGCCCATTGACTTTAATGCATTTGGACAAAAAAAGTCGCCATAAGAAAAACATCCATTGACTTTAATGCATTTGGACAAAAAAGCCACCATAAGAAAAACATCCATTGACTTTAATGCATTTGAATAAAAAAGTCGCAATAAGAAAAACGCCCATTGACTTTAATGCATTTGGACAAATAAGTCGCCATAAGAAAAACATCCATTGACTTTATGTATTTGGACAAAAAAGTTGCAGAAACAAAAATAGTTGCCACAAGAAAAGACTCCCGTTGTCGCATTTGAGGGGAGAAAAATTGCTGCACATGTTAAAAAAAAATTGACATCCATTGACTTCAATGCGATCTGCTCATCACTAGTTGACACGTGTTATAGCGTGTGCCATTGTGCAGTGTATGTAATGAGACTTCTTTTTTTAAGTAAAATGCCATATATCAAGGAGGTCTATTCTATACATAATTAGAATTCATAATAATATTTAAATGTAGAATGTTAAATGTGATTTTTTTTCCCCCCTGGGTGATTTCAGTGATACTTGAATTCAGCAGCTCTGTATTCATGAGGCAGGAGGAGGCAGTTAGGGGTAAATCCTCCCATCTCTTTACCCATTCCCTAGCTTGCACATTATTTAGGGAGTGTCCACATACCAGGCCAAAAATGTGCCCAGTGCTTACCACCAGCCATAAGGACAGACCTGACTTGTACCCAGCCAACACTGAGCTCTACACTCGTGCCAAATTTTTTGTCCAGTGCAAAGTTCAGCACTGCCCCTGCTGCAAGTCAGAAGTGACCTCTTAAGGGGTGTCATTTGTCCCATATATATTCTGTAAACAAAACTATACATAGTGCACAGAATGAATGTCTCTCATGGTACATATGTATTTGTGACCATATACACAGATACGAAATTATACAACATAATTATTTATTTTATAGAATGAGAACAAACTCTGGTTTGTACACAAAAGGACGTTATTATATTACAAACTCCATTCTGTACATTTCACAAGCAATCTGTCGCACAAACATTCATGTAACAGACGCACTTATGTGTAACGTTACTTACAGAATGAATTATGTAAAAAAAAACTTGGACAGAATATATAATGGTGTAACTAACTAGTGCATGCCAATGCCATTTTAATGACAAAATAGCTTCAGCTTCACAAAACAAATTTCCATATATGGTTACAAATACTTAAGTACCGTGAGAGACATTCATTCTGTGAATAGGGATAGTTTTATATACAGAATGTATTTGGGACAAAAGGCACCTCATAACCTCTGTGTAAAAGAAACGGATCCGCACACACACCAATTAGTGCAGTTGGGGATCCTGATCAAGGGTGGGTGTTCCCCCCCGAAACGTTGATGTTTGGTGGCTGAATAAAAGGGGATAATCCCCAACTGCACTAATTGGTGTGTGTGCGGATCCGTTTCTTTTACACATTGGTTGCTAAGGGACCCGGCCGGGTCAACGGAAGGAACGCACCACCAGCTTGCAGGATTGGTGAACTACAGGTGTGCGGTAGGATAATTACATTGACCTCATAACCTCTTACATCTCATTCCAGGTGGAGGAAGTAGAAAGGTTGTGAGGTTAAAAATGAAAGCAATGAAGCAAATTAGTGTCCATTTTGAATTAATAGATTTGCAAATTGTGGCAAAGGTTTTTCTTAGTGTGGATGGTGTCCATCTGCAGTGTCAGTGATCCCATTCACTTGTGATACTCTGGATCCTGCCAATGTTTAGGTGCAACTCACATTCCCCTGTACTAAGCACAATTCAGCAGGAACAGCCCCTAAGTTTGCTCATAGTCTGTACAGAGAGATCCCATAAAACTATGGCAGCATAAGGTATTTCTCTGTACTAAGCACAATTCAGCAGGAACAGTCCCTATGTTCGCTCATATTCTGTACAGAGAGATCCCATAAAACTATGGCAGCATAGGTATTCCCTGTACTAAGCACAATTCAGCAGGAACAGTCCCTAAGTTTGCTCATAGTCTGTACAGAGAGATCCCATAAAACTATGGCAGCATAGGTATTCCCTGTACTAAGCACAATTCAGCAGGAACAGTCCCTAAGTTTGCTCATAGTCTGTACAGAGAGATCCCATAAAACTATGGCAGCATAGGTATTCCCCTGTACTAAGCACAATTCATGACGCATGGTATCGCAGTGTTGATCCGATGCAACACGACTGTCAGATGCTGTACCTGCATCCGACAGTCGCGTCGGATCAACGATGCAACACCGCGACAATGCATTCACTTACCTTATTTTTGTTGCATGCATTGTAGCAGCGTGTCGGATTGCGCCGAAAACATCCATGTAGTCCTACCCGAAGGATTAATTATATCTTAGTTGGGATCAAGTACAAGGTACTGTTTTATCATTACACAGAAAAAGGGAATTTATTTTTTGAAACGTGGATTATTTGGATAAAATAGAGTCTATGGGAGACAGCCTTTCAGTAATTTGGAACTTTCTGGATAATGGGTTTCCGGATAAACCTGTAAAAAATGTATCAAAACAAAATTAAAATATAAACATCTCCAATGGCCCTATGTGTTTTGTGTCCTATATGCACTTAGTTAAGACTAACACCTCTCTTTGCCAGGTTACCTGATGACTAGTAATAGGTGAATTAGTAGGGATGGGCGAATTTTTTCGCCTCATTTCACTGAAAAAAATGACGCCCATACACTTGTATGGCGGCGTGCGTCAAAAAAAAGATGCGC
Source organism: Xenopus petersii (assembly GCA_038501925.1). NCBI lineage: Eukaryota > Metazoa > Chordata > Amphibia > Anura > Pipidae > Xenopus > Xenopus petersii. The sequence goes on from CM076678.1 coordinate 153,383,409, forward strand.
GTCAAAACAATTTCTTTGCGCAAGAAAATGTTTTTGATGCCCATATACTTTAATGGGTGCCTGCGACATTTTGCCTGCAACATTTCGCAAATTTTTGGCGAAACGGGTCAAATTCGCCCATCCCTACCGGAATTTGCATTGTTTGCGCCATTTGCGAAACTCGTTTTTGATGCTGGCGTCCGTTTTTGCCGCAAATCGTGCAAATTCGCGCCTGCCGAATAAATTTGCCCATCACTTCTGATGACCCCTCCCAAAAAGTTGTTCATTGGAGCACAACTGGCTAAATAAATCACAGTTAAGCATAGCGAGAATAGGCAAGTTCTTTGACTTCTTTTCATTTTTAATTAACAAGGGGTCCACTCAGATCTCCCCAGGTGGCAAGTGATTTTTTTTTTGCAAAATGCTTGTTTAAAGAATGGATTTCGGTGTGTGTTTTTATACATTTATCAAGCACTGCATGAATCCAATACTGAGTTACAAGAATTACAGAGATATGTTATTTAGAACTGTTCCAACATCTTTCAATCAAGAAGAACTCCTTTACAATCAGCATTTCTTTCAGGACAGTGGTGTTTAAGCAGAATTATTACTATCGATTTCTGCACAAGAACCCCACCGTTTTAATCAGAGCCAAACTTTCCTTGGCAGGGACTGAGCCACGTTAGAAGCAGGAACATTGTACGAATCCAGAATTGCGGTCACGCGTTTGATCTACGAGCTGTAGGTATGTAGGATGGGAGCCTTTTTAAGTCTGTCTGAACAAATAACTCCTTCCCTGGCTGATTTTATCGCATTAATGACCAGTTGATGAAATCTTTGTCTCTCATGTTTGCTTAATTAAAGGCTCATTAATTTTATAATGTACATTTGGAAACAAACATTCGTACGCTCTCTTTGCCAGATGGGAGTTTCCGTGGCCTGTAAGGCACAAATTGGTTTTGTTGATATCAAATATTATTTATGCAATAGCGGCATTAATAACCATTAATGATTTCGCTAATGAAACCTCGGTGATTTCTCAATTTGTAAAATGTGATTGACATTCATCGCCTCCTGCACAAAAAACACAGACATTATTATTCAAGACAGGAAAGTCGCTAAATATGCTGTTTGTATCGACGCGATGATGAATGATGGAAAAATGAATTTGTTACCAGATGTTGAGTGCCAGTAGCAATTTAATAGCAGTACAATGACCATTTGGGTCAAACATGCTTGGTTTTTTTGTTTTTAAATCATATCATTGAACCAATAAGGGGTCTATTTATTATTCCTCAAATTTTTCTGGTCACTTTTTTAAAGGAGAAGGAAATGTTCAATGTAGATGGAGGTATATACGACAGTGACTATTGACAGAAAGGGCAGTCATATCATCCTTTAATGAATCAGCATTAAATCAACATTTAAAAACATCACTCTACTAATGTACTGATACATATTGGGAAACCAGATCCCTAGAGAAAAGCATGTAACTCAAATGGGAAAAAAAATCCTCTATGCAGATGTGCCCCAGACAGAATCCAACAAAGGGCCCCAGCACAGCCATTCTGAGTTCCTAACAGAGAGCTGGAAGAGCAATTACACTTTTTTCAGATCAGATTTAAGTGAAATAACCAAATAATTACATTTGATCTTGCTACAGTTTAAAATCCTTGTTTGGAAGCATGAGAATACTAGGTTTATTTACATATATACATACTGTATATCATAGATATCAATATCTCTTTAACATAGTCCTGTGTGTTTATTTAGATTTCTGCTAATGCTCTTTCCCAGTGAAACATAAATCAACACTCACACTTTGATTTATGGGCAGAAACCTGAACTCAAAATAGCAATTGACACCTGTTTTTGTAAACATTACAATACAACAGATAAAAAAAAAAAAAAAAAGACTCCAATGGGGTTATTGATTAAAGTCTGAATGCCAAAAAAGTTTTTTTTTAATATAAAATCCAAATTTTTATTAGAAAAAAACCTTAAATTTTTTGAGATTTATTATTCCCTGAGTATGTAAAAAGTCAGAATCTGAAAATCCGGCATCTCAGACCTAGCAAAGTTGTATATAAATCAATGGGAGAGGTCCCTATCCTAGAGTATTTGTAATTGTCTGTGGTCTGTACTGGAAATAACTTGAAAATCCGACTACTTCTGACTTTTCAGGCAAAAATCGGAAACATTTAAGAAAAAAGTCAGAAAAAATCTAGCAATTCGGTAAAAAACGTGATTCTGATTTTCGCTCAATTTTTCGGGTTTGTCCCTGATCCAATTAAATCAAACTTTTTTAATAACAAATAAGCTCCAATAGTGGATAATAGTTTGGCCAGACTTTTTTTTAATTAAATTACTTTGAAAAATATGCTCCCACCCCTAATTTGCACATGCAAATTAGAGTTCAGATTCGGTTCAGTATTCGGCCGGATCCTTGGTGAAGGATTCAGGGGTTCGGCTGAATCCAAAATAGTGGATTCGGTCTATCCCTAATTCAGTGCCTTGTGTAATGTAGTTTGAATTGAAACATTCAATAATATACAATACATTGTGGAAAATATATGCATACTCATAAATCACACAGGTTTTGATTTTTTCTCAATATTTATGTACAATTTTTCACTTTTCCACATTGTTTTGCTCCGCATCATCTCTCTTGTCTATTTCTACTGGGCAAAAAAGATACAGTAAATATAATAATAAAAATCAGCTGAGATCCCTCAAAACCTTGTAAAAATGTTTGCCTATGGGTAACAAAAACACATGTAGATAATCTTAGAGGAGGTTCTCATCTTTTATAAAGAGCTGAATATAATTCATTTTTTTCCAAAAGATTCCAAATAACAGGTTGTTATAGGGATTTGTTAAAGAAAAGTAAATATAATTTTTCAATTCATATACTTAACATTTATTTCACAAATTTATTTTTTCCCAAAAAATTTGAGGTTTTTTTATTTCTATAAAATTTTAAAAAATTTAGATTTATGAAGTATAAAAACCATGAAAAATGACTTCAATTAGAAACAGTTAAAGGCCCATAGAAGCCAATGGGAGCTGCACTGATCTTATTGGACCTTTTTTTTAGCCATTCAGACCTTATTTCCAATTTTTTTCGCTAGTAATTGTCTAAAAAACTTGTATTTTTAGAGGTTTTTGTATTTTTTGTTCATGGTTTCAAAAAACTCTAAAACCACTAAAATGAGAATATTGATAAATGGGCCTTCCATTGTAAAATTATATCAGAAGTGTTGGATAAATTACATTTATTAAGGGGCAGATTAACAAAGGTTGAATGTTAAGTTTTTTGATCTAGAAAAAAATCGAATTACCTCGAAACTCAAATAATATCTTATTTCAGAAAAAACTTGAACGCCTAAATGCAAACAAATATTACCAACCCGAAAACTTGAATCAAATTCAAATAGAATTAGACTAAACTTGAATTGAGTTTTTTCTCTGAAAAAAACTTGAATGTCAGGAAGGCTATTAACATCTTCAGATGGGTCACTGGACCTCTGCTATTGAATTCTACATGAACTTTACATGTTTTTGTGGCAAATATTCAAATTAGAGTTGCTCCTAGGGTGCAGGTATGATAAATCTTGAATTTGCATTCAAGTTTGGATTATTCCCAACTCAAATTTATGAGTTTTGACCAAAAATCCAACTTGAAAATTTCAATTTGAATTTACAATTAGACCCTTAATAAATCTGCCCCTTAATTGCACTGGAAAATGTGCTGATGCAATATTAATATTAATATTAAAGGCCTTAAAGTTTTGTTTGCTTGTTCGTTATTAAAAAGGAAATGAACACAGCCCAGATTCCTATTAGGTTATAGACCCAATGACACAAATGCATCTTAGCATATAATTCTTTACAGAAACTGCAGATGACTTTTATATGTTACAGCTAGGTATGAGTGATATGTAATAAGAAATATGTTTACTTTGTGATTTACAAATAAATTAATAACTCATTACAAATTTAGAGATTTCATTCAAGAAAGAGTTTCCTGTTTTTCTAGAACAATCTGTTTAAAGAAAGGGTCCAAGTAAATTAACGAACTAAAGATGATAAAGGGAGAGCTTGAAACTAATATTTGTCTTAACATTTGAAAGTTATGTATAATGAAAATATTTTCTAACATACTTTAACATTTTATCAAGGTTTAAAGTATACAATGCAGATCCTTTTAGAATAAAGAACATTTCTTTTATTGAGATTATATACTAAAATCAACTTTTAATTCAAATCCTTAGGTTATAGTTTTGGAGGTGTAGCAGGGTGAGGGATTTTGTAGGCAAAGATGGGAGATGGGAGCTCCTCAGAGAGACTGCTCTGATAAAAAGCCACAATGTACTGAACAGGTGAATATCTTTGGTGTGTTTGTATGTCATGGTCAGGATAGCTGACTGGCGTGTTAGAAAGGGAAACTGTGGGACATATTTTATTTTTTTCAAATTGAAAAAACTTCAAAATACGAATTCAAAAAGACCAACTGAAATTAAGTTAAAATTGTTCTTGGTCGAATAGGTCAGTTTTCGATCGTATAGGTCCATATTTGGCCGAATTTGAATCATACAAATCATACAAAGCAATAGCGCATTAGATCGAATTTGATTCCCCAAAAAAATTTTTTTATTTTATTATTATATTTTATATATTATTTTTTTATTGACTCCAAAATAGGTTCTAGGAAGTCATCCATAGGCTAAAACAGCAATTTGCCAGTTTTAAGATGGCAAATGGTCGAAGTCTAATTTTTAAGCAGACAGTACATAATAAATTTCGATATTTTTCAAATTCAAATCTAATTTGGACTTTTCCCTAGTCGAAGTACACAAAAAATTGCTCGAAATTCAAATTTTTGAATTTTTGACCTTTGATAAACCTGCCCCTGTTTGTTTAGTTAGCCTCCGGACAGGAGTAGGATTTTCTTTTGTTTTTTCTTTTGTTTTGTGCAAGCCTTAAAAGGGGCAACCTGTTGTTCAATAAACAAACAGCAATTAAAGGTAAAGCACCTTCCGCTGCAAGACCCGCTGTCTGGTTCATGCACTGCCAATCGGTCACACAGGCTTTCGGCCTCTAGACAAAAATAATTTTGGAAGTTTTTTTTTTTTTTTTTTAAATGAATATAGTTGAATTCTGCAATAAAATACAATATGTAAATATGTAAAGCGAAGAAAAAACAAACATAAAAGCTCATATACTTACGTGTTCAGTTACATGTAACTATCCCTGTCCTTTCTAAGTGGTACAAGGTTCCTGCATTGATTTCTTGACAAGTCAAAAGTAACCTCAAGGCTGACATTGATTTCACGTCCAAGACCAAGCATGCCATTACCCTTTTGTAAAACTAATTTAATAAGAGTGAGTGCTTTTGCTCATGCATTTGGGGGGCAAAATATTGTTAGTTGGATCATATTAAAATTTATAGATGGATCTATAAGGAGCAAAATCTCAAGGATATAATCATAAAGTGTTCTCTATAAAGCAAACATAAAATGGGTTTTTAGTGGGCATTAATATCTTTTCTTTTCCTTTTTGTTCAAGCGTTTTATGTGTTCGTGCATTACATTGAGTTAAAATTTAATTATCACTCATAAGTTTTACTCCTTATGAAGTTTTCTTAACTGCATTTTTGCAATAAAACATGGTATATATTTGATTAGACCAAAGCCTGAATGTAAAAAAATTCATTTTTAAATAGAACCTAAAACTCTACAAGAAACTTCCCTGTGATTTTTTTCAGAGCAAAATTGCAGAAAGCTGTTATAAATGACATAATGGTGAATCAATGGAAAGTGCATTGGGTTTATCCAGTGCTATAGGAGAAGAATTTAATTCCAATACAGTCCCTAGACAAGAAAGCTTCAGAATATAAATTTTCTTGATATCTCTTACAATTAAATGTGCTAATGGAATATACCCGTAATGACACTGAATTACTATTAGCTTCCTTGGAGAATGAGCAGTTCGGCAAATGTTAACCTACAGCAATAATGAACAGAGGTTTAGAATAGCATCCAAAGAAGATTAAATATTGAAAGAGGCAAAGTTAAGACTGATAAAATGCTGAATATGGTAATGAAATATCAGATCATCTGAAAAAAGAAAAATGCTGTGTCGTATTTTTGAGAAGTATCAATCCTGTAGCAAGATATATTGCAAATAAAGTCAAATAAAAAATAGATTTGCATCTCAGCATTTTGTTGGAAAAGGGTTAAAAAAACTAAAGATATAGCGGATTATTATTTAAAGGGAAAGTGATGATGATTATTGTCTTATAATGGATGTAATTTTCCAGAAGAAATCCTTCCAAATGTAACATCATTCCAGTATTGAAAAGGGTTGTTCAAACTCTTAGGGGCAGATGTATCAAGGGTCGAATTTCGAGGGGTTAAATCCCTCGAAATTCGACTGGGGAATAGAATCGAATAGGGAATTCGGGCGAATTTACGTGCTGGCGAATAGTCGAATGGGCGAATATTTGCCCGGCGAATAGTCGCACAATCGAATATTCGATTGAAGGATTTTCATTCGATTGAATGATCGATCGAATGCCTTTTTATTCGATCAAAAACGTAGAAAACAAGCCTATTGGACTTTCCCATAGGCTTTTAAAGCAACTCGGTAGGTTTAATATGGTGAAGTAGGCAGTTGAATGATTTTTAAAAGAGACAGTACTTTGACTATCGAATGGGCGAATATTCGCAGTGTTTTTGCGCTTGATCTATTCAAATCATCCTACTCAGGCAAATTTACGCCAATTCGATAGTCATGGAGCACAAAAAAACTACTTGAAATTCGAGCTTTTTTCCCTCTATTCATTCACCCGAGCTTGGTGAATGTGCCCCTTAATCTTTTCATGCAATTTGCATCTGGTTTAGCATGGTAACACTCCATACATACATAGAATTGCCTTTCACTTCTCAAGTATTCTGTGCCATTGACATATGTATCTCCATACATTAATGATAGTAAGGAAAGTGTTAATAAATCTGAAAAAACTAAATAATACTAATTAATACTAAACAGCCCTATGTGTTAGAGTTTTCATTTTGTGAATGCAACATCTGACCTTTTTTCAACTGTTACTTGACCAGTGAGTAATAATTTGATGTCTATTCTCTAGATTCCTTCTGCATTGTTTCCGCTATGGTCCTACCCAAAAAGTGATTGACATTGCCTGTTCAAATGCTTTCAGACAAGAGTTTTTATTCCAGGTTAGAGCTTCAGAGAATAAAATGGTGCCAAGAATATAGATGTTCAAAGTAATTTTCTCATTGAAGACATAGGGGGGTTATTTACTAAAACTCAAATTTTTCTCATAATTTCAATAAAAAAACTCGACCAAACACCCATCCATGATGTTACTTTATTTAGTAATGAAATATCTTGAAAAATTAAGTTTGGGAAAAGTCTATATAAAATCGTAAAAAAACATGAATCGGACAAATTTTTCAGTTTTTACTCCTAAATTTTTTGTTATCGGGTGAAAACCCAAAATTTATTGGATTTTTGTACATAACCCAACACAGACCATGATATCTTCAAATTGGAATTGAAACATCTGCCGAAGACTTCTACAAGACCATCCCAATTATGACATGTCGAAGAGTGTTCAAAAAAAAACTTTCAAGTTTGACTACTAATGGAACGTTACAGCATGGCAAATATTAGGAGAATACATTTTAGTTTCTCCAAAAGCATAGACAAGGAATTCTATGGACCTGAATAAACAAGAACCACTGAGAAAATGTAGTTGAAACATTTAAAGAAAGTTTTATCTACCTGCACATTTATTATGTGTGGTAATGTGATTTATGGTTTGACCAAGTGTTTATTCTATCTACTGAGTGTGTTCTTTATGGTATTGGTGCCCAAAGCAAGGAATTTGAGCAAACTTTGCCCTAATATGCCCTGCAATAATCATCTAATGTGATGTTATTTTGATCTCAAACTAATGGGATAAACCAGTGAGATAGTGTGAACTACACAATGCCGGACTTTCTAGGGTTTACTTAATAATTATAAAGGGGCAAGTAAACAGAATAAATGAAGCAAGGGGGTTATTAACTAAGACTCGTTTATCTCATGTTATTTATTAAAACAAACTCCCATCAACGAATTGAACTAATTTATCAATAATTCTTCTCGAAAAAGGCACCACGACAAATTTATGCATCAATTCGAATCATACAATCGCCACTCCAAAAACTCAACTTTTTCGATTTGTCACTGAAAAAACGCAACTTTATTGCATTATCGGATCAAACCCCAGACTATATTGAATTATACCAGTGCAGATCGCAATGTCAAGAATCAACTTCAGGAATATCTGCCATTGACTTCTAGATGACCTTGAAAGGTTTGCGGTGGAGTATTTTCGGATTCAGATTTCTAGCAGCTTTGGGGTACAATAAGGGGCACATTTACTATTGGTCGAATATCGAGGGTTAAGTAACCCTCGATATTCGACCGTCGAAGTAAAACCCTTCGACTTCGAATATCGAAGTCGAAGTATTTACCACATTTCCTTTGATCAAAGGAAAGGAAAAATCGTTTGAATCAAACAATCGAAGGATTTTAATCCATCGATCGACCGATTTTCCTTAGATCAATAAAAGCTAGGGAAGCCTATGGGGACCTTCCCCATAGGCTAACATTGGTGCTCGGTAGGTTTTAGGTGGCGAAGTATAGGGATGTAGCGAACGTCGGAAAAAAAGTTCGCGAACATATTCGCGAACTTGCGCAAAAATGCGAGCGGTTCGCGAACGGTTCGCAAACCCCATAGACTTCAATGGGAAGGCGAACTTTAACATCTAAAAAAGACATTTCTGGCCAGAAAAATGATTTTAAAGTTGTTTAAAGGGTGCAACGACCTGGACAGTGGCATGCCAGAGGGGGATCAAGGGCAAAAATGTATCTGAAAAATCTGCCTGTGTGTGCTTGGAAGAGATAGTGTAGGGGGAGAGCTGTTAGTGATTTCAGGGACAGATGATAGTAAGTTTGCTGGCTAGTAATCTGCTTGATACTGCTCTGTATTGGAACAAAAAAATAAATAAAAGCAGTCCTTACAAGGACTACTGTTATTGCAGCAGTCAGCAGATGAGATCAGAAGCAGGACAGCTGCCCACTGCAGCTACATACAGAGCACTGCAGTAGAAGGTAGATTACTAGCCAGCAAAGCTACCTAAGCTTAAATGTCCCTCAAACCCCTGCAGACTTCTGTCCCTCCAATAACAGAGCAGTATCAACACGATTACTAGCCAGCAAACTTTCAACTGTCCCTGAAATCACTAACAGGCAGCAGCTCTCTCCCTACACTATCTCTTCAGCACACACAGGCAGAGTGAAAAAACGCTGCAGGGCTTCGGTTTTTATAGGGAAGGGGAGTGGTCCAGGGGAGAGCTTCCTGATTGGCTGCCATGTACCTGCTGGTCTGGGGTGAGAGGGCAAAAAAAAGCGCCAACAATGGCGAACCCAAAATGGCGAACGTTGCGCGACGTTCGCGAACTTCCGGCGAGCGCGAACACCCGATGTTCGCGCGAACAAGTTCGCCGGCGAACAGTTCGCGCCATCTCTAGCGAAGTACTGTAGGTGGTCGAATTTTTTTTTTAAAGAGACAGTACTTTGACTATCGAATGGTTGAATAGTCGAAGTTTTTTAGTTTGAATTGTTCGATTCAAAGTTGAAGTCGTAGTCGAAGGTTGAAGTAGCCAATTCGATGGTCGAAGTAGCCAAAAAAATACTTCGAAATTCAAAGTATTTTTTATTCTAATCCTTCACTCGAGCTAATTAAATGTGCCCCTTAATCTTTAAAAAATTCTAGTTTTATTTTCTTTAAAAAATTTAAGTTTTCCCCTTTAAAAGCCTGAACAGAAAACATTAAGCTTCAACAAATAACCCCAGTGATGTTCTTTGTGATACAGATACAAGTTACTTACTTGACTTGAATTGTGTCAACTTTTCTAAAGATAAAGGAAGGGAAGCTCTTTTGACATTTACAAACAAATCTTCCTGTATTTGTCCTGCCCCCTATTTTCAGAATGTTTTTTTTTTTGTCAAAAAAATGTGTGTTCCGCTTTAAAAACGGAACCAGAAAATGTTAAAGTTTAATAAATGGGCCCTACGTGTCTTACTTGCTATGGTACAAAGTGGTTGTTCCATTTTCAAAGTCTGCAATTCAGTACACATACAACGTGTAGGATGTCTCACCATATAGAGTTCTGTCCTTTCTGAACTTCTGAAATAAGTGATTGTGCATTTATTCAGTTATAGGAAGAAAGAAGAAAAAGGCAACCGCCTATCAGCTTAACCATTTCTCATCCATATATTCTAGTTCACTATAGTGCTTCTACCTTCCAAAGTCTTTCACAACCTAGAGCTAGATGTTTCTCAAGGAAGAGATTAGCATTAAGTTGTACCAAATAATTAACTTTTACTCAGTGAGGCATTAAATAACTTTGTGCATGCAATATAAATCACATCCAGCAATTATCCGAACATCCCCTATTATATGAAAGTACTGTAACATGACAGGCATTCTCTTGAGCCAAAGAAAGTGACTGTGCTTGTCTATCAAGACTGCAATCAAGAACATTTTACAGTTAAAAATCTAACCACCCAAATTCTGGTGAATGGCTATAAAAGTTGATTGTGATACGGGTTTTTCAGAATCAAAAAAATTTACGATTTTTTTTCTTTCTTTTAACTGAACAGTAACACCAAAAAATGAATGTTTTAAAAGTAGTACAGTGTAACATACTGTTGCCCCACACTGGTAAAATTGTATTTGCTTCAGAAACACTACTATAGTTTATATAAACAAGCTGCTGTGTAGCCATGGGGGCAGCCATTCAAGCACAGGATACACAGTAGATAACAGATAAGTACTACTATAGTTTATATAAACAAGCTGCTGTGTAGCCATGGGGCAGCCATTCAAGCACAGGATACACAGTAGATAACAGATAAGTACTACTATAATTTATATAAACAAGCTGCTGTGTAGCCATGGGGCAGCCATTCAAGCACAGGATACACAGTAGATAACAGATAAGTACTACTATAGTTTATATAAAAAAGCTGCTGTGTAGCCATGGGGCAGCTATTTAAGCACAGGATACACAGTAGATAACAGATAAGTACTACTATAGTTTATATAAACAAGCTGCTGTGTAGCCATGGGGGCAGCCATTCAACCACAGGATACACAGTAGATAACAGATACATACTTAAGAATCTCAGCGCATACTACAGAGCTTATCTGTTGTGTATCCTGTGCCTTTTCTCCTTTTTCAGGTTTGAATGGCTACCCCATGGCCACAGAGAAACTTATTTATGTAAATTATTGTAGAGTTTCTGAAGCAAATACACCAGTTTTACCAGTACAGCGCAACACTACACTATATTTTCATTACTTTTCATCACATTCATTTTTTGGTGTTACCGTTCCTTTAAATGGCATTTGTCAGGATTGAAATAAAACCATGCAAGAATTTTGATCGTCTGTAAACATTGCCAACAAACCAGTTGGCTTTTTATTTTGTAGTATGGAAAGTAAAACTGTTTGTCAATGTTTTCAGAAACCAGGGAGACAAATCATAATTAGAACCAATTGTTTTTAAAAAAAACATTTTTATATGCACAACCACTTCACAAATACAACCTGCTATTTAAATGTATTTATTGGAATGCACCCATTAGGAAATCAAACATATGTGCTCCTTCTGGTTATTGCAATATGGACAATTTTAATAATATATTTTCATTTTATACTTTCAAACAACCAACTCCGTCACTGCTGTAACCAGGGCCGCCATTAGAAATCACGGGGCCCCGTACAACAAAATTTTTGGGGCCCCCTGGGCCCCGCCCACACTGACGACCAAGCTCCACCCCATTTCCCGCCCACTCCACATCGCAGTTAAAAGACCACACAGACATCAGCGCTAAAAAAGTAACCCCCCCCCACACAAGTTGTAAAAAGCTATTGATGGTCAGGGCCCCCTTATAAAAAACTTGGGGCCCCAAAAAAAAAATTTAAAATTTTTTTTTTAAAAAAAAAACATTGGTGGCAGGGGCCCCCTTATAAGTTAAAAAAAACTTGGGGCCCCAACAAAAAAAATGTAAAAAAAACTAAAAAATAAACAAACATTGGTGGCAGGGGCCCCCTTATAAGTTAAAAACAAATTGGGGCCCCAAAAAAAAATTTGAAAAAAAAAAAAAATTTTTTGGAAAAAAAAAAAAAAAAAACATTGGTGGCAGGGGCCCCCTTATAAGTTAAAAACAAATTGGGGCCCCAAAAAAAAATTTGAAAAAAAAAAAAAAAAAAACATTGGCGGCAGGGGCCCCCTTATAAGTTAAAAACAAATTGGGGCCCCAAAAAAAAATTTAAAAAAAAAAAAAAATTTTTTTGAAAAAAAAAAAAAAAACATTGGCGGCAGGGGCCCCCTTACAAGTTAAAAACAAATTGGGGCCCCAAAAAAAAATTTAAAAAAAAAAAAAAAAATTTTTTGAAAAAAAAAAAAAAAACATTGGCGGCAGGGGCCCCCTTACAAGTTAAAAACAAATTGGGGCCCCAAAAAAAAAAAAAAATTTTTTTGAAAAAAAAAAAAAAAAACATTGGCGGCAGGGGCCCCCTTACAAGTTAAAAACAAATTGGGGCCCCAAAAAAAATTAAAAAAAAAAAAAAAAAAATTTTTTTGAAAAAAAAAAACATTGGCGTCAGGGGCCCCTTACGAGTTAAAAAAAAAATTGGGGCCCCAAAAAAACATGTTTTAAAAAAAAGATTGGTTGCAGGGGCCTATAGAATATTAAAATAATACATTGGTGGCCAGGAGATTAAAAAAAAAAAAAATACACAAACTGGTGTTCAGTAGAATTGAACTCACGGCTTCAGTACTTCAACTTCACCTCCTTTCGTGACTTCGGGTCTTTGCGCTGCTTCAGGACTTCGGCTTCGGCTGTTTTCGTGACTTCGGGTCTTTTCGGCGCTTCGTGACGTCGGCTTTTTCCGTGACTTCGGGTCTTTTCGGCGCATCGGCTTCGGCTTTTCGGCACTTCCGCATTCGGCAGCACAGAGGCAAGACGTACGGCTCGGGCGCTCGTAAGGGGGGCCCGGATCTTCAAAAAATGCAGCGCTGCCGGGCCCCCCTTCATGCCCGGGCCCGGTACGCTTGTCCCCCCTGTCCCCCCCTGATGGCGGCCCTGGCTGTAACATCTGCCATGTCATGGAATGCATCAGTATTGCATGTTGTTGAATACGCAGTTCAGAAAGTCTTGTAAAGTCTATCCATTCTGGAGCTGGAGGCAGAAGTCTGTGTATAAAGAGTTTTTAAAAAGCTGTAAACCATCGATGCCTGAAACATTTCACACCACGGGGCCCATTTACTTAGCTCGAGTGAAGGAATAGAGGAAAAAAAACTTTGAATTTCGAATGGTTTTTTTGGCTACTTCGACCATCGAATGGGCTACTTCGACCTTCGACTACGACTTCGAATCAAATGATTCGAACTAAAAAACGTTTGACTATTCGACCATTCGATAGTCAAAGTACTGTCTCTTTAAAAAAAAAAAAACTTTGACCCCCTAATTCGCCACCTAAAAGCTACCGAAGTCAATGTTAGCCTATGGGGAAGGTCCCCATAGGCTTTCTAAGTATTTTTTGGTCGAACAAAAATCGTTGATCGATGGATTAAAATCCTTCGAATCAAACTATTTGAAGGATTTAATCGTTCGATCTAATGATTTTCATTTGATATTCAAAGTCGATTTAATTTCGACAGTCGAATATTGAGGGTTAATTAACCCTCGTTATTCGACCATAAGTAAATTTGCCCCTTAATGATACAAAATACATCAGGATTTGATGTTTTATATTTATGGATCAGTAAAAATGTTGTCATCAACTTCTCATGTGTTTTGTCCCACTTCCAGTAACATATGGTGTGAAATGTGTCAGACATCGATGGTTTCACCAGAATGGATTCAACAAAGCTTTTTTAAAAAATATTTTTACAGGTGGAATTTTTACATATTTATGAAAAATGTAAAAAACATTTTGCAAATACTGAATAAAGTCCTGATTCGTGATTGGGCAAATGTTTTAGCTAGTTAAGGATTTGTGGCGAAATTCCGCATTTCACCATTGGCCAATTTTTTGTGAAACTGCGGCAGACAAACTTGCTGTGGAAAATTTTGCCACTACAAAAATGTTGCCAAGACTAAAATGTCACGAAGACAAAAAAGTCGCCATAAGAAAAAGCGCCTATTGACTAATGCGTTTGGAAAAAACAATCCCCATAAGAAAAACACCCATTGACTTTTATGCATTTGGACAAAAAAGTCGCAGAGGCAAAAAAAAAGTTACCACAAGAAAAAAATGCACATTGACTTTAATGCATTTGGAGCGAGAAAATTTGAAAAATTGTCACACAATAAAAACATTTGACTCCCATTGACTTCAATGCGTTTTGGTAATTTTAGCAGTTTCACAAATTTTCCAGCGAAGCTAAATGGGGCGGATTAGCTCATCAGTAGGACTCCTGCTTTTGTACTAATTCCAGTATCATGTGGTGGGAATGTGGTTTCACCAAAATGGATTCAATAAAGCTTTTATTTTAAATGTTACAGGAGGCATTTTTTAGACATTTATGAAAAATGTTCAAAACTTTTTGCCAACACTGAATACATTTTAAGTCCTGATGTGTTTTGTACCACTTCCAGTAGCAAGTGGTGCAAATGTGTCGGACATGGATTGTATCGCCAAATGGAAAGCTTTTATTTTAAATTTTACAGGTGGAATTTTTATACATTTGTGAAAAATGTACAAAACTTTTTGGCAACACTGAATATGTTAAGTCCTTATTAGTGATGGGCGAATTTGTCCCGTTTCGCTTTGCCGAAAACTTGCGAATTTACAGGCTTCAAAAATGCATTGAAGTTAATGGGCGTCAAAATAATTTTGACGCATGTCAATTTTAACGCTCGCAACAATTTTTTATACGTGCACCTATTTTGTCCAAATGCATTGAAGTCAATGGGCATCAAAATTATTTTGATACGCGTCAATTTTGACGCCCGCGACGCAGTGCGCCTATTTTGGCCAAATGCATTGAAGTCAATGGGTGTCCAAATAATTTTGACACAAAGCAATTTTTATGTGCGTGACTATTCTGGGGTGGGCCAAATTTACTTTTAGACGGTGGATTTTTTGGCTACGAAAAATGTGGAAATCCCACTGCGAATTTTATTCGCCCGTCACTAGTACTTATGTGTTTTGTACCACTTCCAGTAACATGTGGTACAAATGTGTTGGACATCGATGGTTTCACCAAAATTGATTCAATAAAGCTTTTATTTTACAGGCTGAATTCTTACATATTTATGAAATGTGTATAAAGCTTTGTGCCAATACTGAATAAAATTTAAGTTGTGAAATCATTTTACTGCTTCTTCCAAGGTTTTCTAACCACCCTAGCCTATGGTCCAAAAACTCTCAGGTCTGCTCCAGTTGACTGACGTGATAAAGCATGAAAAAGTTTATTATAGCTGTGTGAAAATTTTTATGCAATGAATGGCTATAAGAAACTTGTACAATACAACTAAAATGTTTTCAAGTCTTGTTACTGATTTAAAAGAAAATGAATAAATTTACCTTTTACTATTTGAGACTACATACTTTAAACTCATGAGCAGCAGCATAACCTTCAGTAACTTTTAAAGCCTATAACTGGCCTCTCATATAATGGACATCAGTTTGGGAGTTTACAGTGGAAATATGTTTTTATGCAGGCTTAACATTCAGTTTTTTATTCACATGGGTCATGGGGTGGTTACTGTCTGTACACTTGTGTCAATGTGGAGTATATGCTTTTAGTTGATTAACCTGTAAAAACACATGCATTTTCTTACCCCCCCCCCAAAATAAATCACATTGACTAAGGTTCTTGCCTCTAGATTTGGTTCTCTACAATATCCCATAAGTTCCTGTTTGCCATTGTGTATTTGTTGTGTATGAAGTATATTGTCCCAATTATATGTCAATGGAATTCAGTACAACGAAGAGTAACACCATGGATATACTTTGGATGTTGGGAACAAGTTTCAGTTGAATGGCAAATAGGTGGAGCCACTGGGTTATTTACATTGAAGTTAGTTTTACATTTTACATACCAAACAAGCCCAGGTTAAGCTCTGAACCTGCATACTGGACCACTTCTCTAGATTGATTTAAAACCTGGACTGTATGGTGAACTGGCAACTTCCCTGCTGAGGCACTGAAAGCAGTTGAAGTTCATCTTTAGTAGTGATGGGCAAATTTGTCCCGCTAATTTGCGGGTAATTTGCGAAACTGACAAAAAAAAACTTTTAAAAAAAATTGACACTGGCGAATTTTTGCGGCAAAGTCACAAATTTATTCGTCGGCAGGAAACACAAAATTCACCTCAAATTTGTGCCTGGTGAATAAATTCACCCATCACTAATCTTTACTAGAAAACCAAAAAGTATTATCTACCTCATCTTTACCGATAGTTTTTACCTTCAATCTTGTTTGTGGTACAACAAATGTTTTTTTTTAACTTTAACTTTCAAAGACCTACAGTCTACAAAACTGACTCTTCACCTATTTGTTTGTTGTTGAACTTTCTTGCATTGTTCCTCTTTGCTGGTGGTTTTCTGACTTGCCTTGTTTAATGATCTATAGACTCTAGTTTGGATTTCCTGGTTCTGATCTCTTGTCTGTTTATTTGCTTCTGCCTCTGTATGCCATGACCTCTTGTCTATGTATTAGACCAATGGTCAATTCCCAACCAGTTGTTTGTGAGCCACATGCTGCTCACCAACCCCTCTGATGTTGCTCCCAGTGGCCTCAAATAAGGTGCTGATTTTTAATTTCTGACAAAGTTTGAAGACATAAAGATCAGGTGTACTTTGAAACAAAACCACCTATAGTCTGCCAGTCCACATACAGCTACCAAATAACCTGTCACAGCCCTTATTGGATATCCTCTAGGAACTTTTTTAATGCTTGTGTTGTTCCAACTTTTTTATATTTAAATGTGGCTCATGTTTAAGAAAGGTTGGGGACACCAGGATTAGACTGTGCCTTTGTTTTTTACCACCTGACCTCTGACTTTGTGTGTTGGATATAGCCTAAGACTGCCATCCATGCTTGTGGCCCACAATACTGCTGTTACCCAGTATATGGGTTCGAAACCATCTGACGTAGAAAGACAAATTTACCGGCACTCAAGGCGTTTGTTTGGAGGAAAAACCTTTCTTTATTGCAATGCGGAAGTGCAACGTTTCGGGGCCATGCCCTTTATCAAGCTTGATAAAGGGGCGCGATCCCGAAACATTGCACTTCCGCACTGCAATACAGCAAGGTTTTTCCTGCAAATGCCTTGAGTGCCGGACTTGCCTTTGTGAGCTCAGACCGGGTGAAGTGCACTGTAATGCATGGATCTTTTTCAATCTTCTGTCACTTACATCATATACTGTGAGTGGAAAAAGCATCTAAGTTCAAAAAATGCTGACGTCTTTTCCTTTTTTTACAGTGATAGCCTGCAAAAGTCCTTAAAAATTGTTTTTGGGTAACCGGTTTCCCCCATACATTTTCTAACATATGGAACATTTGGGGGCAGATTTATCAAGGGTCAAAGTGAATTCGAGGGAATGTTCGAAGTAAAAAAATTCAAAATTCAAAGTAATCTTTTGGATACTTTGAACATCGAATAGGATGTTACGACTTCAAATTTACTTCGAATTCGTTTCAAAGTAAAATAGTTCGAATATTCGACCATTCGATAATCGAAGTACTGTCTCTTTAAAAAAACTTTGACTTCAATACTTCGCCAAATTAAACCTGCCAAAGTGCTATGTTAGCCTATGGGGACCTTCTACAGCATTTTTCTACGTTTTTTGAAGTCGAAGTAAAATTGTTCGATCGTATGATAAAATTGTTCGATCGTACAATAAATTCGTTCGAATTGTTAGTTTCGAAGGATTTAATCATTCGATCGAATGATTTTACTTTGACCGTAGAATACCCAAATTTGATGAAAAAAGTTTGAATTCGATATTTGAATTCGAAGTATTTAAATTTGATGGTCGAATTATGAAGTATTTTTTACTTTGAAATTTGACCCTTGATAAATCTGCCCCTAACAATACAGTGGGCTCATGTGTAGGGCATTATAACAACTCTATTGTCTTTATAAAGGTTCCCTGGACATGTGTAATTAACAATGGAAATGTAATGTATTTGCTGCAACATATAACATAAAGATGTTAAATGTCCCACCGTATGCAAATTAACCTGAGTGCAACACCTCTAGTGAATTTGCACTCACAGCATGTTCAAGCAGGGTAAACCTCGCGTATATTTATTTGCACACGATGCAACGTTTCGGGGATGGTCCCCTTTGTCAAGAATTATAGCCAGGCAATGGGTGTGAAGTGAACGCTGGCGACTTTTCGCAGGTTATTGAATCTACCCCAAGGATGGGTACTGCTTTGGGCAAATAGCACTTCACACTTAATTAGTTAATCAAGCTTTAAGACTTTAACCTGCAGAGTTTAGAACAGGTGGGATTAAGGCAATTAATAAACAGGTGAAAGTTGATCAAGCCCACACATGGCGTTTTTTATGTTGTATTTTTAAAAAAGCTCTGTTGGGTGTAAATACGCCCCTGAAACCACATGTGACCATAAACATGCGTTTTTCATGCGTTTTTCAGCACGTAAGTTTCTTTTCCCAAGATGCACTTCTCATTGTTCTCGTTACCCATAATTCCACTGGCTGGAAATAGAAAATTGAAACGCTATTTAGAAATAGAAAAACTATTTACATGCAAAATGAAGAAGGAATGATCGTCAGAACGCAACGTAATTACGTCACCGGCCATAAAAACGTATATGCGTCATTTATCTTCCGAGAATTTGGATGCCATATTTAAAATACGCTACGTATTTATGTAAAGTCTATTGAATTGGTAGTTTCTTGACGTATTGGCGTTCTGGCATCTTGTGGCGGATTTAAGCTTGCAAGCGCCCTGTGAGAATTGCCATAGTGCGTTTCCCATTAGTTTCAGTGGAAGTGTAGTGCCTGCGTATTTACGCCTGACGGAGCTTTTTTTAAAACGCGACGTAAAAACGCCACGTCTGGCCTTGCCCTCAGGAAACAATATGAAGTTGATGGTAAGAAACCACACCGGTAACAGAGAAGAAGAATCTTTGGCAGAAAGTGTAATAGATACATAGAACAGCTTCATGGTGGAAGTGATCAGGACTAATACACTTAAAGGGAATCTGTCGTCATTTTTTTTTTTTTTGCATTTTTATAAAAAACACACATCCATAAAAACTGTCTGGCAAATAAAATGTTAATCCACAAATGCATGCATAAGTTATTTTAGTTTGTATTTTGTCATGGGGGCTTCCATTTCTGCTCATTACACATTCATCCTGTGCTGCTCTAACAGCAGGCGCAGCATTACCTGTGTGCTTGGAGGCAGCCACTCTGTAATGAAAAGCCAGGTCGCACTACGACATGAGAATCCAGCTGTACCCTCCCCCTCCCCTCTCTGCCCATGGTGTGATGTTTGGAGGAGAGAGGTCACATGGTTTGCAGGGAAGCAATTACTTTCACTTTCCTACGTCCTGCTCTACAGCTGCACTAGCAGCCCCTCCTCCCACAGACACTATCAAAGCTCTGTAAGTTTGTTCTCTGCTTTCCTTTTGAGGGGGGGAACTTTCTCTCCTTGCTGCCTTCCTAGTTAGTTTTACTGGTTACTAGATAAGGTAAAGGAGCTGTGAGTTCCCTCTGCTATCCGCCTCACACACACTGTGCTCCTTTCCTGCCTGTAATACTTCTTTTTTCATTAACTACTTACTGCCTCCTTTCTCCTGAGCTATTTTAACCCTTCATAGACTTCCTCCTAAGTTTTCCTGGTTTTCAAGTATGTCCTCCTTATTTTACCTTTTTTTCTATTCCCTGTCATCTGTCCTGGGAGTGTACTCCTGTGTTTCTGCCATTCATTTTTGTGTAAACAAATATAATAAACTATCTATATAAAATATTTTTTCCAGTGCCCAAAATGAAGTCCTTCTGAAGTGGTGTCAGTGGGAGCTTATCTTAATACCTGCCTATTGTTCAATTGACAGGCTCAGCAGACAAGGCTCTATTTACATTACAGCAGCTTGTAGGAGGGAGGGGTAATGACATCACTCCAACTTGCAGTACAGCAGTAAAGTGTGACTGAAGTTTATCAGAGCACAAGTCACATGACCTGAGGGCAGCTGGGAAATGTCAAAATGTCTAGCCCCATAGCAAATTTTAAAATTAGATATAAAAAAAATCCATTTCTTGTTTTGAAAAACGGATTGCAATGCAGGATTCTGCTGTAGTAGCACTATTAACTGATACATTTTGTAAAAAAACATATTTTTCCATAACAGTATCCCTATAAGGAATTTTAACACGCACGAGATATACAGTATACAAGCAAATTTAAAGAATGCACTGGAAAGAAAAAATCAAATACCTTGTGTCTACTTAATTTATTTATTAAAATAAACAAGATTTGATACCAGACAACAACAAACTCCAAGCTATTGTTTTTCTTTATCTTAAAAGAACAGCAACCAGCCATTATATTTTCCAGCAAGCTGTCTCTCACACCCTGAAGGGAATATTATAAGATTAAATGCAGAACAGAACCCCTCAAGGAAGGTGAATGTTTCTCATTACAAAGATCCCCCTGGTTGATCTCCTTTATTTAATTCACTATAATAATGGGAATCTTTTGAATTATTTATACCCTCATATTAGATCAGGAATATCATTTCTGGAAATAAATTGTCATCAACAAACTATTATCCAAAGGTGACTGATATTATGAGGAACAAAAGGAAACAGATGCTGCTTCATGAAGCCAATTCTTTTCTCCCCTCCACATCTGAAAGAGTTATTTCCAAACAAAACTCGTTTCCGATTTAAAGAAATGGCGACTACTAATACACAGGAATGCTTGTTATTTTAAGCAAAGTAATCAAAAGGGTATTTCTATCTTGGATTCGCTCGTCTACCGAACAGAAATGTTAGGAAATGTGCTTTTTAAATAATGTTTTCCTCCGAGGTGATTTCGTTTCATTTGTATGCAAATGATGCATTACGAAGAGCGCCGTTTCCTAATCTTCTGTAAACACTGACTCAAATTTTAATAGCTTCCTGATAATTCCAATTGCCTAAATGAGAAACAAACATTTTCTGTAATCAGATTGTTGGTCAAACTGCAGCAGCTGAGTTTTGAGTTTCATACGCCGGCAGTTTTCCTATATCGCCAAGAGGTGTTCCAAGGCTTTTGATTAGGATGTATATCTTTCTTAATGAGGAACTGAATACTGTTTGTCAGAATTTTTATATTTTTATATTGGGTGTAGAATATTGTTCTGCTAAAGCATTTTGTTCCCAGGCACTGCAAGATACCTTCAGTGTTTTGGTTGATAAAATTCTGACATTAGAATCTGCCTCTCTGTGTAGTGTAATCTCCCACCAGAATTTTCTAGTTCCACCTACTGCTGAATTACAGACACTATGGGACCTATATACTAACTTTTTCACAAATGGTATTTTTTCTCTAAATTTTTATCTATTTATTTAGTGTAAAAACCACCAAAAACTCAAATACAAAACGTCCTCAAGTAAAAGCAGTCAAGGTCCCATAGAAATTACTGGGAGCGGAACTAATCCTATTGGACATTTTGTTTTACCCATTTACATTTTAAACGTTTCAGATTTTTTTTCCACGACTAATTGTCTGAAAAACTAAATTTTTTTAGAGGTTTATTTTTATTATTTATTGAATTTTAGAAGTTTATTTTTAGTGCATCGTTTATCATGTTTTCTGTTTTTACTTTATATATTTAGATATTTTAATAACTATCATGGTATTCCTGATTTTAGAAAAATATGTAGTTATATATAGAAAAATGATATAGTGAATAAAGTACCCCCTCTTGTAAAATATAAGGATATTATAAGTTACCAAGGAGTTTCATGACCATATAAAAACACAGAAGGAGGTCATGGAACTCGGAGGTAACTTCTAATATCCTCATATTTTGCAACTGGGGGTACTTTATTATAATACACAAGTTTCAGTGAGTCATGTGACAGAAATGACATCAGAACTCACTGTTTATAACTGATGACAAAAGAACTCACCGTTTATAAGGATATAATTTACAGGATATTCATGGCTTTTGTGTATTATTTACAGTTATTTAAAGTGATCCCCTGAGCATCTACGCAAATAGGTGTAGGGACCCTGAGTCATAAGTTCCCCTTTTCATTTGGAGCCTCATGGTGTATACAGGGTTTCCTGATTGGTACAGCATGGCTAATCCCAAAAACAGCCATAAGCTGTCGCTGTTGTGCTATATAAAAGGAGATTGCCATGTGCTCGCAGCCATTACTGCTGGAGGATTCCTACTTTCTCTTTCATGTAGGAGGTGGACAGAACTCATGCAAAGATGTAAGGGGCTAAAAGGGAGTTCGATAGACTTGTGGGCTGATGCAGGGTGCTCCATAAGCCTGGAAAGCTCAACCATGCAGGTTTAGAGTTTGCTGGACATCTTTTGTGCTCGTGCTATGGATAGTGCTGGGAGCTGTAGTTCTGCAGAGGAAGATACTTTGAATCGAATTTGATCGAATTCGCCATTAATTTGATTTGTACGATTCGAATTCAGCCAAATACAGACCTTTTAGATTGAAAATGGACCTATTTGGCCAAAAAACTTAATTTTGGTTGGTCTTTTTGAATTTGAATTTTGACCCTTGATAAATATGCCCCTTAATGTTCATTCATATTTCAAAATGTTGTTTTTTAGCATCAGTATCACTTTAACCTTAAACCCACAAATGTAGGTTCTGTGTCATTATCAGCATCTCACTTCCTGTTCCAGTGATGTAGTACCTATGTCATTGGCAAGAAAAGGGTTCATAACAGTATGAACGCATCCGTGAAAGGAGATTTTTCAGGATTTAAATTCCTTTAAGGTGAGTCTGGTGGTTTTCATCGCAGAACTTTTATGGAACTGTAGAAGAGAAAACAGATATGTCCACTTATATCCAAAATGTGTGCTGAATGAAAAAAACTAAAAAGAAATCCATTTCAGTTACAAATAGCCTTAAAGGGATACTGTCATGGGAACATTTTTTTTTCAAAACACATCAGTTACTAGTGCTGCTCCAGCAGAATTCTGCACTGAAATCCATTTCTCAAAAGAGAAAACTGATTTTTTTATTTAATTTTGAAATCTGACATGGAGTAGACATATTGTCAGTTTCCCAGCTGCCCCAAGTCATGTGACTTGTGCTCTGATAAACTTCAGTCACTCTTTACTGCAAGCTAGAGTGATATCACCCCCTCCCTTCCCCCTCCCCCAACAACAGAACAATGGGAAGGTAACCAGTTAGCAATTCCCTAACACAAGATAACAGCTGCCTGGTAGATCTAAGAACAGCACTCAATAGTAAAATCCAGGTCCCACTGAGACACATTCAGTTACATTGAGTAGGAGAAACAACAGCATGCCAGAAAGCAGTTCCATCCTAAAGTGCTGGCTCTTTCTGAAATCACATGACCAGGCAAAATGACCTGAGAAGCACCTACACAACAATATTAAATACACTTGCTGGTCCAGGAATGAACTTTCATGCTGTAGAGTGAATTATCTGCAGTGTAATTTTGAAATAAAAAATCATCACAATATCATAAAAATCATGACAGAATCCCTTTAAAATCATGGAAAAGTTGTAATGAATGTGTATGTTAACCTACCCTTTACATGATTTGGTGTCTGTTGAATGGAATTGCCCATCAGATTCCAGTAGAACTGGGAGCAGTAAAGACAGATATTGTTTTCAGAATTGTGACTGAATTTCCCAGTCCTGATAAAAAACATGAGCAGTGCATTTAGCTGAGACAAGTTGGCCCGTGGAGGGAAAATAAGCGAGCAAGCACATAGAACGATAAAACTGGCGTCAGCACTATTGGATTTTTTAAAACTCACACGCCAATTTTATCTCTGGAGGTTGTCGGGCATGAAGTTATGTCCAAATGATGTCCCGGTACATTAAGGTTATTCCGCAGATGAGTGAATGTTAAGTAATGGCAAAGTGACACGGGTGAATTAAGAAAAGAACAACTCTCTTACCAACAAAACCATTTGTTTAACAAAATAAGAATGCTTAAAGGAACAAGAAAAAAGAATTATCTTACACTTATGCATAGACAGAAGTTTTTTATAATGGGGCAAGTTATAAAGATATAAAGTGCAAAAAAGAGATACAAAGGGGCATATTTATGAAGGGTCGAAATTCGATTTTGAAAAACTTCGACATTTGAATTCAAAAAGACCAATCGAAGGTTGAATTTTTTTTTTGGCCGAACAGGTCAGTTTTTGATCGAATAGGTCCGTATTAGGCTGAATTTGAATTTTTTTTGGGGTCAAAACACAAATTTTAATTTTAAACCACCAACTCGAATTTGAATTTATCACACCCCGACCCTAGACATAGTTCTAATTCAAATATTCACCACCTAAAACCTGCCGAGTTCATGTACAAGTCAATGGCAGAGGCCCCTTGAACCATTTGAAGATGTTAATTGTCTTCCTGACATCCAAGCATTTTTTCAGATTACAACTCGATTCTAATTTGATTCGTATTCGATTAGATTTTTCAGATCTTTCATATTCGATCAAATGTTAGACGTTCAAGTTTTTTCTTAAATAACCTCACATTCACAGTTGTGAATGCATTAAAATTTTTTGTAGTAATAAAAATTTCACATAACTTTGATAAATTTGACTCCTAAGTATGATGTAGACAGTGATATTCTGAGACAATTTCCAATTGGTTTTACATTTTGTGCTTTTTGAGTTATTTAGCTTTATATTCAGCAGCTCTCTAGTTTGCAATTTCCTCAATGTTGTTGTTAGGGTCCAAATTAGCCTAGCAACCAATAGCAACTGAATGAGAGACTGGAATATAAATAATAGAGGCCTGAATAGAAAGATGAATAATAAAAAGTAGCAATAACAATACATTTGTAGCTTTACAGAGCATTTGTTTTTAGCTGGGGTCAGTGACCCCTGCCTCATTTGAAGAGTCAGGCAAATAATTAATTTAAAGGTGAACAATCCCTTTAAATTGAATTGAGCAGGGGTGTACTATACTGGTACTAGTACTGTGCCCCACAGCAAATTATTTTTCAAGCCCCCAAAATGTCTAGAGGTTGAACTTTTTTACCAATATTTATTGTAATTGTATATCAATTAGGGCATCATGGGGCCCATTTACATGCTGGGCCCCCCTCCTCTATCATTACAGTCCGATTGAGTCCGATTTGAATGGATCAAGCTGAACTAAAGCATCATTATCAAGATCATTACATAGAATTAATATATATTGCGTCAGATTCAAATCAGCGAGAAAACATTATTTAATGTCTTATCACACTATTCTTGTTCATTCAATCCAGCTTTTTTCCCTTTCCCCTTCAAACAGAATTTTCATGTGATAAACAGTGATAGATGTTTCTTATCGTATCCGATTGCATCAGGTTCTATGGGAAAATCAGGAATTGAATTAAGAGAAACAGCAGCCCGTCTAAATACAGTATGCCACCCATAAAGGTATTGTACAGCAGGTTAGCCGCTAACTGTGTCCCTTATCTACTGTTTTTACCTCTGTGATGCGTCTTCTTTGTTTTTATATTCTCTATTAATGTGCCTGGCCATTGTTGCCTGTCTCAGCCATGAGTATGCCATTTAATGTGGACACTACATTTCTCCCCATGCTATGGTTGTTTGTACCATGGGCACCAATTAGTGGAACCCGTGTCACACAAAGCAACTTGATCTGGGGCATTCTCTCACTGCTCAGCATGAGTATTCATAATTACCATACACTCTTCCAACACCAGGTATAGTGCCGCTGTCTGCCAATGTGGCTGTTTCTTTTGAGGAGGTAAATCACGTATTTGGGTTGCTATGACAACCACGTGATATTGGGGTGCCACATGCGTTGCCACTTCCTAAACCCGTGACTGTGCTGAAGTCTCTGTACGTGATGTCACATCCTTCCTCCTCTGATCTCTCCTTATCTTTATCTACGTGACTACATTCCACTCTATTCCTCCTCTCTGCTTTTCTTTTTCCTTTGGCCTTTGGGTTATATGATTTTATTTATAACTTGGACTTCACTGCACTTTACAAGCACTCCTTTCCAGGGATGTATTTAGGTCTGGTGCCACCCTAGGCACTGGACCTTTACAGCTCCGCTGAAAGAGAGGAATGATTTACACACACCGTACAAGTGAAGTCGCTTCCATATTTACATCATTTTGGGGACACAAAATGGACCCTGTACCCCCCTGGGGGGATTTTTAAATGTTATTTTAGAAAAACAATTCTGTTCTATAGGTACCCAAGGGCTGTCCCCCAAAAGCTGCCGCCATAGGCACAGGCCCTTGGATGCCTATGTATTAGGGATGTAGCGAACTGTTCGCCGGCGAACTAGTTCGCGCGAACTTCGACTGTTCGCGTCCGCCGAATGTTCGCGAACGTCGCGCGACGTTCGCCAATTGGTGTTCGCGTTCGATTCGAAGTAAAATTTCGTTCGACCATTCGACCATTCGACCGTTCGATCGCTAAAATCGAACGATTTCCATTCGTTCGAACGATTATAAGCATTCGATTGAATTAAAATCATTCGATCGAATAGCTTCGATCGTTCGATTCGAACGAAAATCGTTCGATCGTACGAATAAAATCCTTCGATCGTTCGATCGAACGATTTTATCGAGCGTTCGAAGTTCGCGAACTGTTCGCGAACTGTTCGCTTTTTTGCCGGTGTTCGCGAACGGCGTTCGCGAACATCAAATCGGCAGTTCGCTACATCACTACTATGTATAACTACAGCCCTGCTTCTTTGAACATACACAGTGTTACTTTACCAACTCAAATCGCTCATATCAATTTAACAATTTATCCACGGTGATGTAATCTACATTGTTTGTGAAACTGTTTGTGATATCTTGAGAAAAGACCTAAATGTCAACTTACACCATTCAATTCTTTGCACATAAGTCCTATGAATGCTCCATGTCGGGCAGTAGTGGGCAGAGTTGGGCAGAGAGTGGGCAGGGTGGAGGTGGGAAGTGGGCAGGGTGGGGCGGGACTTGACATAGGTGGGAGGATGGGGGATCGGAGGGCGTCGGGCCCCTTTGAAAATTCAGAACAAGTGATATACTCCCTGGTCGTGGCTCAATCTTCCACTTATAGCAGCTGCCTTTGGCCTCGGGAGGAGCTATCAGTTACTCAGTTGCTGCCGGATCTTAGCTTGAGAGGAGCAAAGCAGATATTTCCAAGGCTTTGGACAGAATGCAACAGTTCAGGGAATAGATGAAAACCGTAGTTAGGCAAGCCGGGGTAGGTACTGGCGGAGTTCAAGTATGGTCAGACAGGCAGTGGTCGGTACAGGCGGAGTTCAAACAAGGTCAATCAGGCCGGGGTCAGTACTGGCAGCATTCAAAGAATGGTCAGGCTGGCAAGGATCAGGATTGGCAGAGTTCAGAATAGTCAGGCAGGCAAGTATCAAAAACCGGAATCAAACAAGACAAAATCACACTCAGATACTAACTAATTAAACCTAACAACAGGCAATGAGTTTTGGCTTAAATTCCCTTTAAATATTCCAAAGTTTGCGCAAAAGCACAATGATGTCATCATGCGTGATGTGTAACACCTGGAAGTGCGCACTGCGCGCCATAGGATACATTGCGGAGAAGAAGAAGCCTAAAGCTGCGAGCATTCCTGCCGGCCCCTAGTCCCCACTAGACCACCAGGGTGAGTCACTACATTACATCACTGATAGATACCTACAATGAGCACATTGATATTAAATATAGTCTACCTGTTCATGATTTATGCCACTTTTTTTCTCTAATTCTTAACATCTTCATATGATCAAGTAGTTTGTATTGAAAATGTTTTTTCCACTTGAAACTGAGTAAAATATAATTGTTTGCCCTGAAACTTTACAAACCAAAGCAAATTGCCCTAAGATATACACAACCAGTTGTTTTTTTAATGCGTTTACGAATTATCTTCACTTAATGACTGCTTAAAGGACCCTTGGACACGACCCAAAGAGAAAACAGTTATACAAAATGAAATCTTCACTGTAAATTGGGTAAAATGTCTATTTCTAGCATAAATCCTGTTTTTCTATCTTTTCAAGAAATTACATCTTAGCATAATAACACAGAAGGATATTCATGTCGCAAATAAACCTCTATACAATTTCAGTGTTGACAAGGCTGCGTCGGACAATAAATCCTTGCTTCGAATCTTACATTAAATGAGAAAGTTAAATGTAAAATCTGGCATAAAATTAAGATGTTGGAACAATTTTCAAGCAAAAATATTATATCCCTCCTGCAATAAAACCAGAGCTGTTAAGTAAAGAGTTTTTTTTATAACGCAGAGAAAGTACCTTTTGAAAATCAGAGTCAGCAGCCGCAGTGAAAGAATCAGCCGTGCGGCATCAGAAACCCCAAATACATTGGAATCAAGCAAATCCATGAACTTGAGTCAGCAAATTGCACAAATCGATGCATATCCAAGTATCTCAGGAATATCCCGTATAATCTATTTGTACTGAACCACAAATGAGTCACTACTTTGCATAAAATTAATCTTAGTTCTTTTGGGTTGTTTTGCTTAATGACAGAAAATACTACTCTAAGGGGCCTATTTACAAACAATTGAATTTTAATTTTTTCCAAATTTCAAAAAATTTGTGGGTTTTATCTTTTTTTAAAAAAAAATTCGAGATTTGTTACGTGTAAAATCCAGGAAAACCACTAATAAAAAACTTTGGCAGGTAAAAGTTGTCAATGTCCTTTAGAAGTCAAAGGGAGCTGCACCATTTTAAATCAATTCTGACTTGCTTTTTAGATTTTTTTTGTCTGAAAAACTCAAACTTTTAGAGGTTTTCGAGGTATTTGTATTTTTTTACAGTGTGCAAAGTGCAATTTCAGAAACAATTTTTTTTTTTACCCAGAATGCATCATTTTTACCCCAAATTCCAGCCTGGTGGTGTGTTTGCTGCAATTGTGTCCAAGGAGTCAAAACAAATGTAATTGTGGGATGTGTATTTTCATAAATCGGATGCAATTGTGTCCAAGGTTGTCAGAATGGGGTTTGATTCATTTCCAGTGCTCACTATTAATATGGCATTTGTACATTATTCACTGGGCACAATTACATGAGTCGGGATGACATCTGCATTCTTTAGGAGCAAGTCCACTGTGCCTACTGACGCAACCAGCAGAAGAATTGCCACCAGTTTGAGAAAAGTGGTGGAATCTCCATGGTTCTCCTATGTCAATGCAGTGGTGCTGACTGCAGCTATAAGTAAGTGCAAGAAGCATCTTTGAAAGCAATATTATGTCATTATAATGGCTCATCTGTGGATCAGTCTGCCCACCACACACCTGACAATTCTCAACAGTAGGGTGTGTTTAAGCCCATGACTGTGCAAACATGAGACGCATAGGGCCATTGGAGATGTTCACTTTCTAATTGAATCTAAATAAACAGTGGTTTTTACTGTACTTGTGGCCCTGTGGGTTTCCTAGAATTCCTGGAGGGCCCCTTTGAGAGTATTCCTGTGTTTGAGACAGAAATTGACTTGTGGGCAAAAAATATAATGAAAGTCAGTTTTTAAAAAATGCAGAAAACCAGAAATTATAACACATTAATAATGTATAATTTAATTTATAACAATCAATGGATCTTACAATAATTTAACAAACAAGGTTAACAGAATAAAAATGGAAATAGCTGTCCCTGCTGACAGGAGCTTTAAAGGGTGAGGGTACCGTTTAAATATAAAGATGTTGAAAAAAGTTGGTTATTAATTATAGCAAGTTGATTTTGGTTGCACTGAATTTGCATTAAGGTTGCACTGAATTTGCTTCTTAAAACGTGGTCATTTTTTGAAGGTTTTGATTGTTTGAAAGGTTTGATGAAAGAAGAGGTTCTGTTACTGTAGGTCAAGGGTCCCCAACCTTTTTTATCTGTGAGCCACATTCAAATGTAAAAAGAGTTGTCAAGCAACATAAGCTTGAAAAAAGAGATGTCAAATAAGGGTGATTGGCTATTTGGTAGCCCCTATTTCTCCCCCCTATAATCACCTGCTTTGAGGCCACTGGGAGCAGGATCCAAGGGGTTGGTGAGCAACATGTTTCTTGTGAGCCACTGGTTAGGGATCACTGTTGTAGGTCATGGCAAGACATGGCAATGCCAAAGATAGGAAAGGTTTGATAGAAGTATTACAGCTGGGAATAGGTGAAGAACAAAAGCAAAGTGTAGGTTGCATGATGGTGTGTATTTTAAGATTAAAACTGAGATATAGGGAGGAACTTCATTGTTAAAGGCCAATTGGTTTGAGAGGGTATTGGTTTGAGAGCCTTTGAAGAGATTTGCATAGGTGAGAAGCAGATATGGAATGGGGTTTTCTTTCCTAACTTTGGATTTATAAAATCATTTAAGCTTTACAGAAACCCAATAGGCTGGGTTTGCTTTCAGTAAGGATTAATTAAATCTTTGTTTGGATAAGTACTATTTTATTATTACAGAGAAAAAAGAAACAGTTGATACAAATTTGGATTATCTGGATAAAATGGAGTCTATGAAAGATGTCCTTCCCATAATTCAGAGCTTTCTGTATAACCGATCCCATACCTGTATTTTATATTTTCTTGGATATGAATAAATTAATGCCTTTGAAGGCCCAGTTACAAATCATTGGCTTGTCCCTTCTTATTGTACTTATACATTGAGACTCTAGCAGGCACTTCTTTGGTTACCATCTTGGATTTCACATTACACAATGACATTGTAAAGAGTCAATTCTTGATGGTAAATCCTTTGTTGTATTTCTTGTCTTTTGAAGATATAGAAATACAAAAATGATAGATAGATAGACAGACAGACAGATAGATTTATAGATAGACAGACAGATAGTTAGCAGATAGATAGATAGATAGATAGATAGATAGATAGATAGATAGATAGATAGATAGATAGATAGATAGATGATAGATAGATAGTGCAATGAAGCGTGACTATAAAGCAAATATCAGAAACAGCTGTAGCCAATCTCCGGCTTACTGAGAAAATGAAACATTCTATAAGAGCTTATTTTTATTTCTGAATGTAAAAATTGGCCGTACAGCAAAGCAGAGACATGATTAGCATTTTTTATCTTGAAACTTAATAATTTACAGAAATCCTGTGTATCCTGCTGCAAACAACATGAAAGTTTGGTTAGATTCATTAGATGAAACTCATGTGCAGACATCTGGAATCCATACTTCTATTTTCTGTTTTGAAGGATTAATCTTTGATATAGATTATTTTTCAGTCAGGCATACTGGATTAGTTTCAGTTTTTACCCATTTAATTAAACAAGTGCCAGGACTCTGCATGATTTTGAATTATTCACTAAACCTTCGTATTCTATTTAACCCAATGTGTTTCTGTGTGGTTGCAAGTGTATGTATTTTGATTAGAAGCACATTTCAGAGTACAGAAATACCTTATCTATAAAATATGTGTATTCTCTTTTTTCCCCTACCTGAGTAGGGTAGAATGGATTAAATTCATTGAGCTGGGTCCATAACAAACCCGTATTTATATGATTTAAAGAGGGGTTGGAGATCAACCTAGGCTCCCAATACGCATACAATATAGTGTAAAGAGTAATATGGCTAAAAGTATCCAGACACCTGTCCAACATCTCATTCCAAAACCAGGAGTATAAACATGAATTTAGTCCTCCCTTTTCTGCCATAGTAGCCTCTAGGTCAGGGGTACCCAACCTTTTTCACTCGTGAGCAAAATTCAGATGTAAATAGAGTATGGGAGCAACACAAGTATGAAAAATGTTCCTGGGTGGTGGCAAATAAGGGATGTGATTGGCTATTGGTGGCCCCTATGTGGACTGGTAGCCTACAGGAGGCTCTGGTTGGCAGTACATCTGGTTTTTATACAACCAAAACTTGCCTCCAAGCCTGGAATTCAAAAATAAGCTCCTGCTTTGAGGCCACTGAGAGCAACATCCAAGGGGTTGGGGAGCAACATGTTGCTCATGAGCTACTGGTTGGGGATCACTGCTCTAGGTTTTGGAACATTGCAACTGAGAATTGGTACTGATGTAGGGTATCTGGCCTGGCTCACAGTCAATGTTCTTATTCATTCCATAGATGTTCATTGGAGTTGGAGTCAAAACTATGCTCAGGCTAGTCAGGCTCTTTCATTTCTGCATGGATCTCATTTTGTGCAGTTGGTCATTTTTGTGGTAAAACATGAAAGAGGTTTCCCTAAACTGTTACCAGAAAATAGGAAGCCTGGAAGCCTTGACCCTCCTGGCAGTACCCAGGGGGCCCCACCTCTTAACTCCACTACACGAAAGACGACACACGAGTGCATACGTGAAAAGAGGACGCATTATACGAATCTTTAATCCGAAACTGAAGGCCAAACCATGGGACAGTCATGGGAGACCATTATTCATAGATAGTGATGGGCGAATTTGTTGAAATGTGAACTTTGATGCCCGTGTGAAACTTGCGTTAAAGGCAATGGGCGTCTGAATAATGGTGATGCGCAACGGTTTTGATGCAAGAGTTTTTTCCATTCCGCAAATTTTCACTGCTGAATTTTCATGTCAGTTTCGCAAATTTATTCGCCTATCACTGTTGGGAGACCATTATTCCTCTTTCACCAGTTAACTTTGCTATTATGCAAATCTGCCAAACACACATTTATCACTCCATTGGATGTGTTTCTATGGTTCCATAGACCAATGGGGGGAAACTTTATACTACTCTAACTATATCACTCTAACGAATGCATTGTACGTGGCATTGTTATGGTCTGTTTGCTTTTGATCCACAATAAAAGCCCACACTTCCTATAAATAGGAAATCCCTGCTGAAGGTTGCAAATGAGGCCTTGTCATGTGAGATGGAGTTCCAGGATATTAAGCTAAAACTATGTAAAGAAGGACCATATATTATGGACTAATGTATCACTGAGGCACTTTGTATCCTTTTGATTGAGGACATTACGATGAATAATACAATAATAATACAATGTTAATTGTCAATAATGGTGTAATTGACTTCACTTAATCTCAAGGGTTACATAGTGACCTCCCCTTTAAATGTTTTTACTCACACTGATGAAGGGGCTTGACCCCGAAACGTTTGCTGGGATCTCACCGAAATAAAAATGAAAACAGTTTGAATTTATGCAGAAGCATTGAAGAGAGTGTGCCATTTGTTTCTATTTTTGTGGACATTGGACCAAAGCTCTTTTTGCAGCAGAGCTAACATTGAGCACCTCTTACCGATATACAAGAATTATAAAAGTTTTAGTGGAGAAAAGTTTTGACCTTTTGTAAAGAAGGACCATATCGTCTGCTTAGCATTGAGTTGGGCTTGGTGTTTAACATTATTAAATAGGAATCTAGAATTCCTCACTTTCTTCTTCCTTGTCGACAGCACAATTTATCTTAACTTAGAAATTAGATGCTAAGCTCCTCTTACTTACCATGTGCCACCTAATCCCAACCTACACATACTTTCAACATGAGCCAATTAACCGAGTCTAGTATTATTCACTTTATAATTTTTTTTTTATACATTTAACAAATTCATCGTTTTTTTATTATTCTTATTAAAAAGGTAAATGTGTGATACTTTTGTTCATAACCCTGAAGTCTGAACAAAGTAGTTTAAGAAGATATAATGAGTTCTGAATAATACGCCACAATACTTCCCCCACACACACAAATAGAGAGAACCACAGATATATATTTTTCCCAGTTAGTTACTGTTGAAATAAGCTGTTCTTGCTCTTAAAACTCTTCTTCATCTGCTGAAAGTAATAATAACGCA
Source organism: Xenopus petersii (assembly GCA_038501925.1). NCBI lineage: Eukaryota > Metazoa > Chordata > Amphibia > Anura > Pipidae > Xenopus > Xenopus petersii. The sequence continues at coordinate 153,417,455 of CM076678.1, forward strand.
TCTACAACTCTTTCACTGAAATAGTACATCTGGGCACTATTATTAAATTATTACAAGATAAGCTTTTTCTTTTGATTTATAGAGAAATGTCAAGTGACAAGCCTGGGTCTAGTGAGAGTTTTTGTTTTGTATTGTTAGGGCAGAGACACATGGGCAGATTCGGGGAAATTAGTCGCCTAGGAACAAATCTCCTCAACTAATCTCCCTGAACTGCCTTCCCTGCCTGAAAATCACCTGCGGGATGGCACTTGGAGTGCTTTCTTTTCCGAAGTCACCCGAAGTTGCTTCACAAAGAAACTTCGGGCGACTTCAGAAAACGAAGCGATCTGAGTGCAATTTTCATTCTACTGGAAGATTAGTTGCCCCGAAGAAGAGAAGATTTGCTGGGCAACTAATCTCCCTCGAATATGCCCTTGTGTCTCTGCCCTTAAACCAAGATTTTAAGGTGAAAATGGTCTAGAATAAGCAGTTTTCTTTGGCTAGATCCAGGAAACCAGAACCTGAACTAGTTCTCATCTAGTATGAGTTCTGGTGAAGGAGCCTTTCAAACATTCTGTAAGTCCCATCATATCCTAGGGACTTCTTGTGGTACTTCACAACATTATCTGAGCAGATAAGGTCAAAAATAAGACAAGAAGTTCATAAGTAGTGAATCTTTTTGCCATATATGATTTTGACACGAATTTCTGAGTTTCACTGCCAGTGAAAAGTTTCACAAAATGGCTCCAAAAATTTGACACACAGGGAGTTTTGGGTGAAAAAAAAATCACAAAAGTATGTAAGAATTATGCATGGTAAACAAGTATAAAAATGTTGCCACATTATCCTCCACTCTCCTTCCACATTGACTAATGGGATTTGAGCACCCAGATATTATGGGGCACATTTACTTAAGGTTGAATATCGAGGGTTAATTAACCCTCGATATTCGACCATCAAAGTAAAATCCTTCGACTTCTAATATTGAAGTCGAAGGATTTACCACATTTCCTTCATTCTTACGTTCGAAGGAAAAATCGGTTGATCGAACGATGAAATCCTTCGAATCGAACGATTTTTCTTCGATCAAAAAAACCTAGGAAAGCCTATGGGGACCTTCCCCATAGGCTAACATTGAGGTTCGGTCGGTTTTAGGTGGCGAAGTAGGTGGTTGAAGTTTTTTTTAAAGAGACAGTACTTCGACTATCGAATGGTCGAATAGTCGAATGATTTTTAGTTCGAATTGTTTGATATGAAGTCAAAGTCGTAGTTGAAGGTCAAAGTAGCCAATTCGATGGTCCAAGTACCCAAAAAAATACTTTGAAATTCGAAGTATTTTTTATTCTATTCCTTCACTCGAGCTTAGTAAATGTGCCCCTATCTGTTGGTGGCCAGATTTATTATTAGTTGTGCCTGTGTTTTGTAAGACAATAGTAATAGTAATGTCTAGTGATCATCGAATCTGTCCCTGTTCGCTGAAACATTTGTGAAACTGCTGAAAAATTTAAAAAACACATTAAACTCTGTGGGAGACAAATGTTTTTTGATGCAAAACTATTTTTTACTTGCAACTTGTTTTCCTCACTCGAAATGCATTAAAGTCAATGGGCATTGTTTCTTGTGATGACTTTCTTGTCTCTGTGACTTTTTTTTTGTCTTGGTGACATTTTATCCGAATACATCAAAGTCATTGGGTGTTATTTCTCTCTAAAAATGCATCAAAGTCAGTGTACATTTTTTCTTATGACAACTTTGTAGTCAACAAAATTTGCTCATCACTAGTAATGTTACGAACATGTTTTTAAGAAATTGACAACATGGGAGCCTTTTTTTTAATTGAAAAGGCAGTGGTAGCATAGTGGTCACAAAGTCCTCTAACAATGTAGGGCATGTGCGTGTAATAGTTATACTAAGAGAAAAATGCATGTGATTTTGCCTCCCCCTTGACTCCAATTAAATTCAGCAAATTTTAATGCCAGTTTGTGAATTTTGGCACTAAGTGAAACGTGGCAGATTTGTTCAACGCAGTCAAAAAGACTTGAAAGTAAGAGAAAAAATTTAGTTTCAAAAGTAGAAAAACAGTGCCACAAATAGGGATATTCTGCATTTCGCCATCGCTGGAGTTTTTATTGAAACTGCAACAAAAAATTGACGCAAAACAATTTGTAGACAAAGAAAACATCCATTCACTTTAATGCGATTGGAGTGAGAAAAAAGTTGTCCCTAGACTCCAATATATGTTGCTACAAAAAGTTTCACAAATTTTTCACTGTTTAACACATTTTCAGCATATTTGCAAAAAATCAAAAATCATCACTAGCCGCAAAAAAAACAGCCATAGACTCAAAATTATTTTGCTCCAAAAAGTTGCTCATCAAACATGTCATCCGTAGATTTTAATTTCCCATAATTAAGATAATTTTTCGGGAAAGCAAAGTGGGACAGAACTTTGTGTGAGTTGTGCAGGTTAGATCTATTGTTAGCCTACAGTATTCATAAAACCGGACCCACTAATTGTGTTCTAAAGGTGATTCAGCAGGAATAAAATGATAAACCTTGCCTGTACTTATTGGCTTGTTGCTCAGTCAGTAATTCAAATAATTTCGGTTGACCTTAGCTTGCCTGATTGGAAATGATATACTGCCTCCCATTATGACTAAGTAAGTCTCTTGTCGCTATCAGACCAATCTGTTAATGGCTGTCCTAATGTAGGAGAAAGAACTTGTGGCTTTGGCACACAGATACAGTTTTCGTGCCCAATGTTTGGTTTAGTCGGCAATTTCACTGACCTTACAACAAACTGATGTTTGCTGATGAACTCATTCAAAATGTTGTATAAACAAAACAAAGAGAAATCTATTCTATTAAAGGATTAAAGGTGCTTTATAAATGTCGCCTGGACTTAGCACTGGCAAAGGTTTATTTGGTGAAGGCAAAGGTTAATATATAAACATTACATTTACTTCTCATTTCAAGACCTTCAAGACACAGATCTTTTTGTCTTTCTATAACTATAATCATCCTGCCCATTCTCCCCAACCCTCTCTCTTACTTCTTCTCTCATCTCTAATTCTGTTTTTAGTTTCTGTTTCTTTCTCGTCAACTATATTTATTGTTTGTTGAGCTATTAGTCTACCTCTACCTCCCTCTCTGTCTGTCCGTCAGTATATCCATCTACCACTACAGAGTTAACCACAGTTGTCTCCTCTCATAGTGAGATGTATTTTTTAGAGAGTCTTAACATAACAGTGTTATCTCAACACTTATCTGTGAAATTGTAGTGTTCGGCTACTGTTTCTGAGGTGTTAATTGGACTGGATATCTCAAGATAGAATATTCACTAGTTAGAATATTAAAAGGGAGTCACCTCTCTCTCTTTATATATATATATATATATATACACACACTTAGTCTTATATCATATATTTTCAGAATTTTTGTATTGTATGTTTGGCTACAATTCTCCACAAAACAGTTCAATTGTATTACACATATCAATGCATTTACATTAAAATTCTCTGGGAAGGGACTGGATCCAAAGTAGTAAAAGTTGTGTGTGCTTCAACTACCTGTGAAGTGGGTGCAAAGCAGACCTGGAACTCATGCCAGGGTTTAGATAGACATCTTGGAACAAAATACTGCCTGCAGCACCTCGTAGTTGCAAAAGTGAAACATTTATTTTATTAGGTCAGACAATCAGGGAAGGGAGTGTGACTGTGGGATAGCAGGTATAGTAGGGAGAGATGGTGTCTATAGTAACAGTGGATAATAGTCTCTGGGAAGGGAGTGTGACTGTGGGATAGCAGGTATAGTAGGGAGAGATGGTGCCTATAGTAACAGTGGATAATAGTCTCTGGGAAGGGAGTGTGACTGTGGGATAGCAGGTATAGTAGGGAGAGATGATGCCTATAGTAACAGTGGATATTAGTCTCTGGGAAGGGAGTGTGACTGTGGGATAGCAGGTATATTAGGGAGAGATGGTGCCTATAGTAACAGTGGATAATAGTCTCTGGGAAGGGAGTGTGACTGTGGGATAGCAGGTATAGTAGAGAGAGATGGTGTCTATAGTAACAGTGGGATAATAGTCTCTGGGAAGGGAGTCTGACTGTGGGATAGCAGGTATAGTAGGGAGAGATGGTGCCTATAGTAACAGTGAATAATAGTCTCTGGGAAGGGAGTGTGGCTGTGGGATAGCAGGTATAGTAGGGAGAGATGGTGCCTATAGTAACAGTGAATAATAGTCTCTGGGAAGGGAGTGTGGTTGTGGGATAGCAGGTATAGTAGGGAGAGGTGGTGCCTATAGTAACAGTGGATAATAGTCTCTGGGAAGGGAGTATGACTGTGGGACAGCAGGTATAGTAGGGAAAGATGGAAACTGCAACAGTAAGGGGGTTATTTACTAATCATTTCTGGTTGAGGTTTTTGGGGCAAAAACTAAAATTTTTAGAGCTTTATTATACCTGAAGCTGCAATAAGTCTGAATACAAAAATCCACCATCTCAAATCTGTCAAGACATGTATGAGTCAATGGCAAATGACCCTTTTACAATTTGAAGATATCATGATCTGTGCTGGGAGTTGTTTAATTATCAGCGTTTTTTAGGCGATAATCTGAAAAAATTAAGAGATTTGGGCGTCAAATCTGAAAAATTTGTTCTTGCTCAATTTTATTTTGTTTTTTCGAGACCCAACGTTTTTTAAGTTATTGTATTGATAAATAATAGTGATGGGCCAATTTGGGGGCGTTTCGCTTCGCCGAAAAATTTGTGAATTTCCCGCGGAATTTGGGGGGAATTCGCCGCAAATTAGTGCCTGGCAAATAAATTTGTCCATCACTAATAAATAAGATAAAATCATGGATGGTAGTTTCGTTGAGCTTGGTTTAATAAAAAATATGAGATATATTTGAGTTTTAGTAAATAATTCCCAAAATGTTTGTATCACCCCAAGCTGTGTCCCTTGAGTTAATGTCAAAGTACAACTCCCAGCACTAGACAAAGTCTGCTTTGTTCTTATCCCCTCCAACACTAAAAATAGTCAGACTGAGTCAGACTAAGACTGACAATTGCGGGGGTTTTAGTCTGCAACAGCTGGAGAGAAGCAATTTTGACGTTCCTGCTGTTGATACTGTAATAACAGAAATTGTCTGATTTCTCTCCCTCTCACTACTAGATGAATCTAGGCCACCGTATGTAGGAAAATGAAATTCTGTATAAAGATGTACAGCTACAAGTACAAGCGCTGACCTATTTTACAGTTTATGTATGTTCCTGCAGCTTATCAATTCGTCATAGCAGTCATAGTAAACTGGATGTTTCATCGTGCGGCTTCAATTTAATCACGGCATTAAGATTGGAGGGAGAAATGATTATTATCAAATGAGATACAGACACTTTTCGATCGACTAAAGTCTCTGTCATGTGCTGCAATAAGATCTCTGAAGTCCTATTTTTCTTTTTAAATTGCCACAAAACTAAACACAATTTGGTTAGTAATTAACTAAGACTAAACACTTGGGGATCTGCAACCTAAAGCTGCAGTCGTTGAATCAGCTGCAGTTATCGGATTTGCGGTTGTCGAATTTTATTTCTGAGCATTCACCAACACCCTAAAACGGGTTCTCAGATTGTGGTGCTGCCACCCTAGGGTTGTAGTTAGGGTTGTAGTAAGGAGGGAGCCAGTCTGAAGATATGTTAGTGCTATTCATAACAAAATAAAAGCTGTTGCTAAAAAGTGAATATGAAATTAGGGGCCACTTTTCCTTTGTATTCTTACGGAACCAAAGGGGTTTACTAATACTTAGATGTCCATACAAGTATTAAATAGGGACTGCACCTTCAAATAACTTTAGAAAGTCAGATATCTAATTTAGTAACAATTTCAGTTTCTTGTCAGACATGTACGGTATGGGCCTTACATGGGATGATATTTGCAGATGATTTACCTAGTCAGCTTCCTGTATATGGACAAAAATGTTGGCCTACTCAACGTATAAGTGATTGGAGTTTGTGTAGTTATCATCAAACAGGATTGAAAATTCCATAGTTGAGGACAACATCAAGCTCTTGATGTGACTCAAGGCCAACAGGTCTGTAAGTACTGACATGACATTGGATGACTTGACATTAAACAATTGGACCACCATTGTTTGACCCACTGTAACGGTTGGCACCCTAAATCTAGAACCGATGCCAAGCACCCTGGTCTCGGCTCGTGCTTCTGTCTGTAGCAGCCACCTTTGGCCTCTGGAGGAGCCCTCAGCTACTTGGATGCCGCCAGGTCTTAAAACGAGAGGTGCAAGACGAGGTGTTCTAGACAGGCAGAGGGGCACAACTGTAGTAAAGTCTTTGGGCAGAAGGTCAAGGTACAAGGCGTTAGGCAATAGAGTAGTCAGATCAGGCCGGGTCGGGGCAGGCAGAGAATAATCGTAGTCAGGCAGGCAAGGGTCAAACCAGGTAGTCAATCAGAGGATCAGGATCAGGTTCAAAAAGAATAGCAACAGCTAACAGCACCAGGAAACAAATCCTATCACAGGCAGTTTGCACCAGACTGAATTCCCCTTTTATACCCTGGTGTTTTCAAGCCATTGTGTCCTTTTGCGTGTGGCCGAGGAAGAGGAAGCACATGGCGGGTGTCTCTGCCGCACCATTGGACCACCAGGGTGAGTTGTTACACCCACCACATGCCTGACCAGCCATTTTCCAGATGGCCGCAGCAGGAAGGAGCCTGGAAATTGCACATCTGGGTGCAGATCTGGGCCCACAAAAGCCAGGGGCCTACCAGGTTTTTTCTCTGTGTCCAGCCGGCCCAGTCTGACCCTGCCTACACTGACCCAGCATGGCTGCTCTATTTATAGACCCATACCCAACCCTACATAACAAAAATGGATCAGGCAGGTGGGTGCTTATCAATAGTGACTGCCAGAGGTGGAAGCCAGCAGAGTAAGGCCATTGGCTGGGAGGAAGAGATCAACACAAACCCACCCATGACCCGGCAATCTTGTGTGCGGAAGTCAGCTCAAACCTCCCGATCCGTGGGTTTTAAGCCCTCCAACACATCAGTAAATAGAACATTTAAACATGAGAGTGAGATTGTTGACATTTGGCCCCCCTTCCTACATGTAAGAAATTGCTTGGGGTGTAACACAATAGAAATCACTGTGTGTCCCATTATCCTTTTGTAATGTGGATTTTTATGTAAATGAATTGTTTAAACCCTAATTGAAGCCCAACATTGTTCCTATGAAAATATCCAGAATTTTCTCAAACTTTTCCTTATTCTTACTACAGTTATAGGATCTAGGGATGTAGCGAACGTCGGAAAAAAAGTTCGCGAACATATTCGCGAACTTGCGCAAAAATGCGAGCGGTTCGCGAACGGTTCGCGAACCCCATAGACTTCAATGGGAAGGCGAACTTTAACATCTAAAAAAGACATTTCTGGCCAGAAAAATGATTTTAAAGTTGTTTAAAGGGTGCAACGACCTGGACAGTGGCATGCCAGAGGGGGATCAAGGGCAAAAATGTATCTGAAAAATCTGCCTGTGTGTGCTTGGAAGAGATAGTGTAGGGGGAGAGCTGTTAGTGATTTCAGGGACAGATGATAGTAAGTTTGCTGGCTAGTAATCTGCTTGATACTGCTCTGTATTGGAGGGACAGAAGTCTGCAGGGATTTGAGGGACATTTTAGCTTAGGTAGCTTTGCTGGCTAGTAATCTACTGTTCTCTTTAAACAACTGCCATACGTTGACCTTGTAGGCATTGTTTGCCCAGTTTTTTTGGACGCAGCCACTGAAGCACAGTTGCCAGAAAAAATATGCCATATAAATGCTGAAAATAGTAATTTTTCGCCATACGTTGACCTTGTAGACATTGTTTGCCCAGTTTTTTTTGGACGCAGCCACTGAAGCACAGTTGCCAGAAAAAATATGCCATATAAATGCTGAAAATAGTCATTTTTTGCCATACGTTGACCTTGTAGGCATTGTTTGCCCAGTTTTTTTGGTCGCAGCCACTGAAGCACAGTTGCCAGAAAAAATATGCCATATAAATGCTGAAAATAGTCATTTTTTGCCATATACGTTGAGTCAACGTATGGCAAAAAATGACTATTTTCAGCATTTATATGGCATATTTTTTCTGGCCTCTGTGCTTCAGTGGCTGCGGCCAAAAAAACTGGGCAAACAATGCCTACAAGGTCAACGACGTTGACCTTGTAGGCATTGTTTGCCCAGTTTTTTTGGCCGCAGCCACTGAAGCACAGAGGCCAGAAAAAATATGCCATATAAATGCTGAAAATAGTCATTTTTTTGGTCGCAGCCACTGAAGCACAGTTGCCAGAAAAATTATGCCATATAAATGCTGAAAATATAAATTTTTTTGGTTGCAGCCACTGAAGCACAGAGGCCAGAAAAATTATGCCATATAAATGCAGAAAATATGCATTTTTTTGGACGCAGCCACTGAAGCACAGTTGCCAGAAAAAATATGCCATATAAATGCTGAAAATAGTCATTTTTCGCCATACGTTGACCTTGTAGACATTGTTTGCCCAGTTTTTTTGGTTGCAGCCACTGAAGCACAGAGGCCAGAAAAAATTAAATCAGTAGGGTTTGCACCCTAGTTTGTAACGGTGGCGGAGGGAGGAGGACGCTAAAGGACAGCTGTGTGTGGAGTCATGAGGCTTGAAGAGAAGGACAGCTGCATAGAAGTCAGAACAAGTCTTCCGGCGTGCAGTAACCCTCCGAGATCCACCCCTCATTCATTTTAATAAAGGTCAGGTAATCGACACTTTTGTGACCTAGGCGAGTTCTCTTCTCAGTTACAATCCCTCCTGCTGCACTGAAGGTCCTTTCTGAGAGCACACTTGAGGCTGGGCAAGACAAGAGGTTCATGGCAAATTGTGACAGCTCTGGCCACAGATCAAGCCTGCGCACCCAGTAGTCCAGGGGTTCATCGCTCCTCAGAGTGTCGATATCTGCAGTTAATGCCAGGTAGTCCGCTACCTGCCGGTCGAGGCGTTCTTTGAGGGTGGATCCAGAAGGGTTGTGGCGCTGCCTTGGACAGAAAAACATTTGCATGTCTGACGTTACAGACCGGCCAAAGGGCTTTGTCCTTGCAGGTGTGCTCGTGGCAGGATTACTGGCACCTCTGCCCCTGGAATGTTGATGAGTTCCTGAAGTGACATCACCCTTAAAAGCATTGTACAACATGTTTTGCAGGCTGGTTTGTAAATGCCGCATCTTTTCGGACTTGTGGTATGTTGGTAACATTTCTGCCACTTTATGCTTGTACCGAGGGTCTAGTAGCGTTGCGACCCAGTACAGGTCCTTCTCCTTAAGCCTCTTGATACGGGGGTCCTTCAACAGGCATGACAGCATGAAAGACCCCATTCTCACAAGGTTGGATGCAGAGCTATCCATCTCCGCTTCCTCATTATCAAGGACTGCATCATCCACGGTCTCCTCCCCCCAGCCACGTACAAGACCAGGGGTCCCCAAAAGGTCACCACTAGCCCCCTGGGAAGCCTGCTCCTGTTGGTCCTCCTCCTCCTCCTCCACAAAGCCACCTTCCTCCTCTGACTCCACTTCTGGCACCTCTCCCTGCGTTGCAGCAGGTGCCTGGGTTCGTTCTGGTGATTCCGACCATAAATCGTGCGCTTCCAGCTCCTCGTCACGCTGGTCTACAGCCTCATCTGTCACTCGTCGCACGGCACGCTCCAGGAAGAAAGCGAAGGGTATTAGGTCGCTGATGGTGCCTTCGGTGCCATGGCTGTGTAGGAACGTCTGAAATGGGCCGACACCTTTCTGGACTGGGTGAGAACGTCCTGGAATCCTGGGTACTTGGAGACAAAACGTTGGACTATTAAATTTAACACATGTGCCATGCAGGGCACATGTGTTAAATTTCCCAGTCTCAACGCTGCCAACAGATTGCTTCCATTGTCACACACCACTTTTCCGATCTGCAGTTGGTGTGGGGTCAGCCACCGATCGGCCTGTGACTGCAGAGATGACAGGAGTACAGATCCGGTATGGTTTTTGCTTTCCAGGCACGTCATCCCCAAGACAGCGTGACAACGGCGTACCTGGCACGTCGAATAGCCTAGGGGGAGCTGGGGGTGCACAGGTGTGGAGGAGGAGAAGGAGGACCCAGCAGCAGAGTAAGAAGAAGAAGAGGAAGAAGACGAGGTAGAGAGCGATGGAGGAGTAGAGGTGGTGGCAGAACTGCGTGCAATCCGTGGCGGTGACACCAACTCCACTGTTGTTGTTGTTGAGCTACCCATTCCCTGCTTCCCATTCCCAGCCATTACCAAGTTCACCCAGTGGGCAGTGTAGGTGACATACCTGCCCTGACCATGCTTGGAGGACCATGCGTCAGTAGTCATATGGACCTTTGGCCCAACACTAAGTGACAGAGATGCGGTAACTTGGCTCTGCACATGTTGGTACAGGTGTGGTATTCCCTTTTTAGAAAAAAAATTGCGGCTGGGTACCTTCCACTGCGGTGTCCCAATTGCTACAAATTTGCGGAAGGCCTCAGAGTCCACCAGCTGGTATGGTAAAAGCTGGCGGGCTAAGAGTGCAGACAAGCCAGCTGTCAGACGCCGGGCAAGGGGGTGACAGTCAGACATTGGCTTCTTACGCTCAAACATGGCCTTCACAGAAACTTGGCTGGTGGCAGATGACTGGGAATGGGAACAGGTGGTCAAGGTGGAAGGCGGAGTGGAGGGTGGTTCAGATGGGTCAAGGAGAGCAGAGGTAGAGCAGTAAGATGCTGGACCAGAAGGAGTGTGGCTTTTAGTTTGCCTGTTGCCTTTGAGGTGTTGCTCCCAAAGTGCTTTGTGCTTGCCGCTCATGTGCCTTCGCATAGAAGTTGTACCTATGTGGCTGTTGGGCTTACCAAGGCTCAGTTTCTGACTGCACTCATTGCAAATTACAATGCTTTTGTCAGAGGCACACACATTAAAAAAATCCCACACTGCTGACTTTTTGGAAGTCTGCGATCTGGCGGTAACAGTAGAAGTTGGCGGCATTGGCGGCAATGGCGGGTGCATTGGCCGGCTGAACACAGGTGCCGATACATGTTGTTGCCCTACTGTTCCCTGCGGGCTGTCCTCCCTGCTTCTTCTAAGTCTTATTCTCCTACTGCCTCTCTGACTCTCCGTCTCTCCATCTGAACTACCCTCCTCTTGCTCTCTTCTACTAGGCACCCACAAAACATCAATCTCCTCATCATCATTCTCCTCAGATGCATCAATTTCTTCTGACACATCACAGAAGGAAGCAGCAGCGGGGACCTCCTCCTCATCACTCATCATTATGTCCATCTCTGTCGTGTTCTCTGCCAGAATTAAATCTGGTGTAACGTCCTCATCTCCTTCATCTTCTTCTGCCAATAATGGTTGCGCATTACTCAGTTCAAGAAACTCATGGGAAAATAACTCCTCTGACTCCAGTGAAGAAGGGGCACCGGTGGTGGAGGAAGTGTTACGTGGGGTGGCCATAGCAGTGGAGGATGAGGAGGATGTTGTGGTAAAGTTAGAAACGGTAGAGGATGGGGTGTGCTGTGTAAGCCAGTCAACTACCTCTTCAGCATTTTGGGAGTTCAGGGTCATTGGCTTTTTAAAACTGGGCAATTTGCTAGGGCCACAGGATTGCATAGCAGCACGGCCCCTAGCACGGCCTCTGCGTGGCGGCCTGCCTTTGCCTGGCATTATTTTTAAAAAAACAACAACAACAAAAACTCAGTTGGTTTTTCTGGAAACGATAATACACACAGCTAGATGGCAGTTTGAAGAAAACAGTGTGCAAATAATGCCTACAAGGTCAACGTATACACAGCGGTGGATACGGATTACGTAAAATATATGAATGCTGCTTGAAAAAAAGTAACTCAAGTGGTTTTTCTAGAGACGATAATATTATCAATATTTAGACAAAATGTGAACAAGCTCACACAGCTAGATGGCGGTTTGAAGAAAACACTGTGCAAATAATGCCTACAAGGTCAACGTATACACAGCGGTGGATACGGATTACGTAAAATATAAGAATGCTGCTTGAAAAAAAGTAACTCAAGTGGTTTTTCTAGAGACGATAATATTATCAATATTTAGACAAAATGTGAACAAGCTCACACAGCTAGATGGCGGTTTGAAGAAAACACTGTGCAAATAATGCCTACAAGGTCAACGTATACACAGCGGTGGATACGGATTACGTAAAATATAAGAATGCTGCTTGAAAAAAAGTAACTCAAGTGGTTTTTCTAGAGACGATAATATTATCAATATTTAGACAAAATGTGAACAAGCTCACACAGCTAGATGGCGGTTTGAAGAAAACACTGTGCAAATAATGCCTACAAGGTCAACGTATACACAGCGGTGGATACGGATTACGTAAAATATAAGAATGCTGCTTGAAAAAAAGTAACTCAAGTGGTTTTTCTAGAGACGATAATATTATCAATATTTAGACAAAATGTGAACAAGCTCACACAGCTAGATGGCGGTTTGAAGAAAACACTGTGCAAATACTGCCCACAAGATCAACGTATACACTACTACAGCGGTGGATACGGATTACGTAAAATATATTATGGCTGCTTGAAAAAAGTCACTCCGGTGTTTTTTCTGGAGACGGTAATATTATGGATATTTAGACAGAATGTGAACAAGGTCACACAGCTAGATGGCAGTTGGTTGAATAACACACTGGGCAAAAAATGCCTACAGGGCAAATAATGCCTAAAAGGTCAACTTATACACTACTACAGCGATGGATACGGATTACGTAAAATTTATTATGGCTGCTTGAAAAAAGTCACTCCGGTGTTTTTTCTGGAGACGGTAATATTATGGATATTTAGACAGAATGTGAACAAGGTCACACAGCTAGATGGCAGTTGGTTGAATAACACACTGGGCAAAAAATGCCTACAGGGCAAATAATGCCTAAAAGGTCAACTTATACACTACTACAGCGATGGATACGGATTACGTAAAATATATTATGGCTGCTTGAAAAAAGTCACTCCGGTGTTTTTTCTGGAGACGGTAATATTATGGATATTTAGACAGAATGTGAACAAGGTCACACAGCTAGATGGCAGTTGGTTGAATAACACACTGGGCAAAAAATGCCTACAGGGCAAATAATGCCTAAAAGGTCAACTTATACACTACTACAGCGATGGATACGGATTACGTAAAATTTATTATGGCTGCTTGAAAAAAGTCACTCCGGTGTTTTTTCTGGAGACGGTAATATTATGGATATTTAGACAGAATGTGAACAAGGTCACACAGCTAGATGGCAGTTGGTTGAATAACACACTGGGCAAAAAATGCCTACAGGGCAAATAATGCCTAAAAGGTCAACTTATACACTACTACAGTGGTAGTAAAATAAAAAAAAGTAAAATAAAAAAAAAATGAATATTAAAAAAAAAAAAATTACAGTTGGTGCTGCTGAACTACTAGGAGCAGCAGATTAGCACACCAGTCCCACTCCCCAACACTGCTAGACTAATAGCACTGGGCTCTTATAGTAGTAGTAGTAGTAAAACAACAAAAAAATAAATAAAAGCAGTCCTTACAAGGACTACTGTTATTGCAGCAGTCAGCAGATGAGATCAGAAGCAGGACAGCTGCCCACTGCAGCTACATACAGAGCACTGCAGTAGAAGGTAGATTACTAGCCAGCAAAGCTACCTAAGCTTAAATGTCCCTCAAACCCCTGCAGACTTCTGTCCCTCCAATAACAGAGCAGTATCAAAACGATTACTAGCCAGCAAACTTTCAACTGTCCCTGAAATCACTAACAGGCAGCAGCTCTCTCCCTACACTATCTCTTCAGCACACACAGGCAGAGTGAAAAAACGCTGCAGGGCTTCGGTTTTTATAGGGAAGGGGAGTGGTCCAGGGGAGAGCTTCCTGATTGGCTGCCATGTACCTGCTGGTCTGGGGTGAGAGGGCAAAAAAAAGCGCCAACAATGGCGAACCCAAAATGGCGAACGTCGCGCGACGTTCGCGAACTTCCGGCGAGCGCGAACACCCGATGTTCGCGCGAACAAGTTCGCCGGCGAACAGTTCGCGCCATCTCTAATAGGATCCATTATTCAGAAACCCAGTATACATAAAGTTCCGAATTACAGTAAGGCCTTCTCCTGTGGACTCCATTTTTACCAAATAATTCCAATTCTTTAAAATGATTTCCTTTCTCTCTGTAATAAGGATGCAATACCTTGTGATTGATCCCAACTAAGATATTATTAATCCTTAATGGAGGAAAAACAATCCTATTGAATTTATTTAATGCTTAAATTATTTTTTTTAGTAGACTTAAGGTATGGAGATCCAAATTATGTAATGAACCCTTATCCAAAAAAAACAGGTCCCAAGCATTTTGGATAACAGGTCCCACTGTATATTAAAGGCATGAATTGTGTTTTGTTTTATTTATTCTTTTGGCAGCCTGCACCTTAACCATTGCCTGGTATATTACACATTCTGTGCATTGTGATGATGTTGTTTTTCGATGTGGCTACTGCAGAATCTAATAACATTCACACATACATATGTACAATAGCACCACAGCTGGCAATGTGTTTAGAGTGTAGTCACAGCTTGAAGCTGTACATTAAGGGACGAGTACTAGAAGTTTCACAGTGACACCTTATTTTCTTAACACCTACTCAAAAAAATCCAGCCTTTTCTGTCAGTGTAGGAAGCAGATTGTCACCTGGCTCTTATTTGTGCTAATATCCTTTCAACAAATGCTGGTGTTTAAAGTTAAAGCTTTGAGGATAATTTGTCAATCCATTTACCAGCCCAGTGACATTTGCAATATGCTTGGATATGAATTTAAAGAAAATTATAGACTGGGTTTATTTTACAAGTCATTTTACAGAGGAATTTAGGGTGGGAGATGGTACGGCGATGGGGGAGTCCAGATCTAAAGAGAACACAAATGTTTGTGAAAGAAATCGTCTTTATGCTTCTCTCCAAAATGTACATTTAGAGGCCCATTTATTAAAGGTTGAATTTTAATGGTATTAGAGCTTTTTGAAGTCACGATTATCATTTATTCTCTAAAACCACAAAAGTTGTGTAAGTTGTTAAGAGATCAGTACCATAGGAAAGAGGTGTTCAACGATGCACTAAAAATTATGAACATGACCTCCAGAAATCTGAGTTTTTCAGAAATTTACAAGCAATAAAAGAATCTGAAAACCTCTTACAGCCTGAATGGTCAAAAAAGTTTCCATAGGATCAGTAGTAAATAAATGGGGACCCCACACACAAAAGAAAAGGGTTAAAGATTTTATTGTATCAAAAATACAAAATGAGCGTTTCCTTCATGTTTCGACTCATAAAGGGTCTTTATCAGGGGAAACAATATATTTTGCCTCTTTGTATATTTCTTGCCCCTGTTGGTTGATTAGTAAGGGCTGAAGGTTTTTTTTTCCAAGATAAAGAAACTTGTGGAAACATCGCAGGCTTGAACGTGTAAGTCAAAGTCATATAAATTAGCAATGGGTAAATCAGCAATATGTGTCAAATGTGCAGAATTTTGTGTGTCATTTTTATTCAACTCAACTCTGACTTCTAAAGTAAAATCCAACATCTTATGTTAATGTTGTGTCCGATTATCAAGAAAGTCAGTTTTGATATTTTCCCCATAGAATTTCATGCAGTACAGGTTGTGCCCATCTACACATGCACCTTATGCAATTATCAGAGCACTTGTAAGGCCCCATCTAGAATATGCCGTACAGGACATTATTGTATTAGAGAGGGTACAGAGAAGGGCAACTAAGCTGGTAAAGGGAAAATCTTAGCTATGAGGAAAGACTGGCCAAATTGGGGATGTTCCCGCTGGAGAAGAGGCGCTTAAAGGGATACTGTCATGGGAAAACGTTTTTTTTTTTTTTTTTTAAAAACACATCAGTTAATAGTGCTGCTCCAGCAGAATTCTGCACTGAAATCTAAAAGATTTTTTTTATATTTAATTTTAAAATCTGACATGGGGCTAGGCATATTGTCAGTTTCCCAGCTGCCCCCAGTCAAGTGACTTGTGCTCTGATAAACTTCAGTCACTCTTTACTGCAAGTTGGAGTGATGTCTCCCCCCCCCCCAGCAGCCTAACAACAGAACAATGGGAAGGTAACCAGATAGCAGCTCCCTAACACAAGATAACAGCTGCCTGGTAGATATAAGAACAGCACTCAATAGTAAAATCCAGGTCCCACTGAGACTGATTCAGTTAGATTAAGTAGGAGAGATAACAGCCTGCCAGAAAGTAGTTCCATCCTGAAGTGCTTGCACAAATCACATAACTGGGGCAGCTGGGAAACTGACAATATGTCTAGCCCCATGTCAGATTTCAAAATTTTATATAAAAAAAAATCTGTTTGCTCTTTTGAGAAATGGATTTCAGTGAAGAATTCTGCTGGAGTAGCACTATTAACTGATTCATTTTGAAAAAAACGTGTTTTCCCATGACAGTATATCTTTAAGGGGTGATATGATAACTATGTATAAATATATAAGGGGATCATATAATAATCTCTCTAATGCTTTATTTACCAGTAGGTCTTTCCAGCTGACAAGAGGTCACCCATTCCAATTAGAAGAAAAGAGGTTCCGCCTAAATATTGGGAAGGGGTTTGTTACAGTGAGAGCTGTGAAGATGTGGAATTGTCTCCCTGAATCAGTGGTACAGGCTGATACATTAGATAGGTACAAGGAAGGGTCGGATGCTTTATTCACCAGTAGCTCCTCCCAGCAGACAGGAGGGAGCCAATGAGATTAAAGGAGGGAAAGGGGTGTTACAGGGAGAGCTGGGAAGTGAATCAGTGGTACAGGCTGATAATTAGATAGGTATAAGAAGGGGTTGGATGGTGTTTAGCAAGTGAGGGAATACAGGGATATGGGAGATAGCTCATAGTACAAGTTGATCCAGGGACTGGTCCCATTGTATCTTGGAGTCAGGAAGGAATTTTTCCCCCTTTGAGGCAAATTTGAGAGGCTTCAGGTGAGGGATTTTGCCTTCCTCTAGATCAAGTGGCAGTTAGGCAGGTTAAATTAGAGTTAAAAGGTTGAACTCGGTGGACGTGTTTCTTTTTGCAACCTAACTTACTACTGTATGTTACTATGTATTAGGAAATCAGTTCAGTGCTTTATTTATATGACACAGTCCTTTATGGAGATAATTAAGCAACCAGTAAGATTATAGACACCAGGAGGAAACACTCCAAAAAACATGGACAAAACATACAAACTACATTACTGCCTTGTTTATTGACAATGTCTTTGTCCAATTTAGCTATGAGAATAAAAAGATATGGGAACATGAATGCTGAAGAGCATCAGCGCTGTTGCCTATTACAACCAGTCAGCAATTAGTTTGTCTTTTACTAAATATTATGAACACTGAAGATCTGATAATAATATGGGTAACTACACTGCTAAGTAGTTCTATGAAATGGTACAATCTCATTGATTTGACATGACCAAAATTATATTTCGGGGAGAAATAGCATATTGAAATTCATTTGGTTGTCCCATATAGAATGTCCATATGTGGTCGGATAGATTGGTGGACAATTGAAGGCAGCAATGTTCTAATGATACTAAACTTATTATCATAATTGAAAAACATAACTGTAGAACAAATAAGATTTTAACATTTTATATGAAGCTTATGTACTGTACATCTATTAAGTAAAGGAACCAAATTGACAATTTGTTGATCTGCAGTCCATATGTTTTTAATCATATTCGCCATAGAACAGATCCTCCAATTATTCAATAATGCTAAAATCAGTTCAAGAGGAGTAAGAACAATGCTGAATAATTTATTAATTCATAGTTTAAAAAAATGATGCAGAGATTTGAGGGAAACTCTAAATTCTAGGGTCCATTTGTGGCAGCAAATCCAAGGTTGGGTCTTCTGAGGACTTGATTCTAGTCTGTTACAATTACTATTCAGGACCAGATCCAAGATCATTAACCTCATGGAGAACAGAATGACATTTGGCTCCAATTAATGTAACAGACAGGATAATTCAGGTGCGGGGAGAAGATATTAAATGCTACCTGAGTTTGTGAGCTGCATGTTGAAACAATGATTTGTTATTAATGTAGAAATGAACATGGAAGAAGCACAGCAATGCCTTTATATCGCTGCACATCTTGCAGAGCGAGCCTGTATTTAGAATGAACAATGCTATTCCATTAGCGTGTCATGTCCTGTGCAAGGAAGCATGTATTAATTCACATTGTTGAAAAAGCAACAAATATAGTTGTATGAACATAACAAAAGGTGTTCAGGCTGTCATTCTTCAACCCAACAGTTAATGTACTTTTTGGGGTGGAACAATTCCTTTAGAATAATGTTTCTTAATCCTTTGCCTTAGAGGACCCAAGTTATAAGTCTTAAGGTGGCCATAGACGCACTGATAATATCATACGAAACAAATTTTCGTACGATATTGGATGTGTGTATGGTGGGAGAGGAGCCAATTGATGTCCGCAGGAGACTTGGATATCAGTCGGCTCGACGGTTGGGCTGGCCAAAACATTTTGATGGGGCCAGAACATCTGCCATTGTTAGTGTTGAATCATCAGATGCAGGTAGAATTCTATTGTTTTTATATGTATATCTGACTATTCAGCTCTACACGTGTGTATTGAAATGAATGATCTTTCCTGGAAAGATCTTTTTCAGGAAAGATCGTAATTCTAATGTCTATGTCCACCTTAAGATCTAACAGTTGGGAGGGCACATGTAGATCCACAAGTGGAAGGAACAAAGTTTGGTTGTGAGTGCAATTGCCATGTTTTTTTCCCCCAGAATGCAGTATTCTCCCTCCCAGTGCCATTGTGGTCACAAGACAGGGATGCGTTTGCAGTGCCTGCCAAGTCGGCCAGGCGCCCCAGGCAACATGGCCAACTATATCGCCCCCTACTGTATTGATGGAGTGCATGCGCCGATGACACACGAACGTGCACAGAGGACGCACACACTCGGAATAGGAGAAAAACTGCTGCCACAGCTTCTGGAAGTAGGGGTAGGTGTCGAAAGAGGTACATGCCTGGCACCCCTCCACCATTGCGCACTAGACACGTGCCTCTTCTGCCTACCCCTAGTTCCGGCCCTGTGCGTTTGCAACAACTGGGCTGTGCCTAGCACAATTCTGTCTGATTCAGGCTCAATTGCACTAAATATTGTTGAAATCTGTCTGGGATTATTTTTGGCGTCATTTCAAGTGTTCAGAGTGTGAGAGATGTGTGCGCCCTATACATTTTCGCAATTCAACCTGCATCAATAGGCACAGCAGCGCTCAACTTGGAACGGGTGGCAGAAAGGACTAAGGGGCATCAAGCGTAACTATATGATATTTCAAGCAATGTATTTTGATGCAATTACCTTTAATGAAAGTGGTGTTGCACACAAGTGACTGTGGGGAAATTACATTTGCAGACACACATGAGCTCTGAGACATCCTGCACTTCCATATAGTTGCACTTGGCGCCACTGAGTGCTTCTGTTCTGAGTCGACTGCTGCTCCTGACCAGGCGGTAGCTCCAGGGTTCCCTTTGTGCCCAGCATCAAGCACACTTAAAGGGCACTTATTACCTTTAGATAGTTTCCCCCACCAAAGGTGTGGGCTAATAAAGCTATATCGGGGTAACTGGTGCCCTTTAAAGAGTTGGACTCTTTTAGAAAACAGATATTTTATAGAATGGTTCTTGCCTATGTGCCTTCCCACCCCCTCATGAATATTGTGCTTTTCAGGTCAGTCACATGCTCCGCAGAAAGCTGCAGCTATTCTGAAAGGCAGACAGGCAATTTACAAAGTGCAAAAAAAGGCACATTGCCTTGATTTTTTGCACCTTGTGTGCTGCCTGGAGTAGTGATGTGCAGGCCAGCCTGATACCCGTGGCACACATGGTTCGGGCGGGTTCGGCCGACCTCCCACCCCATTTTGCAGGTGGTTGAGCTCTTTTTCCTGGGGGCAGATTTAATAAAGAGCAAAGTGGCTAATGCTAGTGACAATTCGCTAGCTTTGCCACCTGCAGGGACTTCGTCAATTCAAACAGGCACAAGCACCAATTCGCTAGCAAACCAGACCATTGCTAGCACAGTTTTGGACACTATTATCAGGGGTATTTTCGCTCCGACAAACAGTCGCTACTCCTCAAATTCACTAAGTACAGATTTTACTGAACGTTACCTCTTTCGCCAGAGTTGACGTTGCCACCTCAGACCAGACAAAGTGCTAAAAAGAAGCTAAATCTTCCTCAATCTTCTGTCATCATATCTTGTGAATCGAAAATGCATTAAAGTTCAAAAAACGCTGACGTTTTTTCCTTTTTTTAAGCGGGATTGGCTGCAAAAGTCCTGACTTAGACTTTTTTTGGGTAACCGGTTTTCTCCAGACATTTTATAACATATGGAACATTAATTTTACAGTGGCCTCATGTGTAGGGCATTATATTAACTCTCTTGTCTTTATTAAGGACATGTGTAATAAAATATGGCAACTTAAACCATTTGCAGCAACATTTATAATAAAGACGTCCATACAACTTTAAATTTCCCGTCCTATGCAAATTGACCTGAGCACAAGATCATTAACAACGTTTCACTAGGCACAAATAAATACTAGCCCAACTTCACTATGAAATTGCTCGCACAGCTGAAGTAAAGCTAGCGAAAACTTATTCTTAATGCATTTGCGCCTGACGAAGTGGTACGAGGGGTGCAAAGCTGACAAAAAAATTCGCCCGTTATTGAATCTGCCCCTGCTGTCCTGACCCGTACATCACTACTTGGGAGGTCATAGGCACCACTGGCTGGAGAGTTTTTCCCTGAATGTCGTAGTGGTCCAAATAAAATAACATATTGGCACCCCCAATGAATCCAGCTTTTCTTATCCTTTAATTGTGAAGATAAGAAACAGAGAAGTAAAGACTTAAGTCCGTTTCGCTGGGATAAGTGCGTTTATGTGGTTATGTGCTACGGAGAATCTCTCTTTCAGACTCAGCACTGATTTACTTTGACGTTTGACTACTTGTCTGCTTAGATCCCATAAAGGGTGAAGAATACTGTTGTTATCATTATTTATTTATAAAGTATCTTCAAGCTCTGCACACAATCTCCAAACCTGTAAATACTCACATATCATGAAAGTGCAGTATTTGAGCGTCTCCTGTCTTGAAGATAAAATGTCTAAACCACTCGGAATGTTTTTGTTGAGCTATTGGCTCAATTTTTCCCCTATGAATGGCAGTATGTAGGCACAATGAAGATTTTATATTGACTCTTTTTCAAGCATAACCAGTTTAATTTATTTCAGGCAGTAAGATGTCTTGAGCATACGACCTCAATAAACACAGCTAACCTTGTTTTTTTTAAAAAAAAAAAAAAATCAATTACTAAAGAGTAAAACTTTAAGGGAAGTAAAGGGTCGAGCAGCCACATTTCAAAAGAGAAGTAAAAAACGTGATGGATGGAACTTCTTAATCCACCGGGTTAATAAATGGAATGGAAGTGAGATTTCAAGAGAATAATCCCTTGTACAATAGGTTGGTTCAGGGAAAGTTGAGCGCTGTGCTTAACAGCCAACACATAAGGAGGTGTTACATCTCGAGTATAAATAGCAGCTGACTGCTTTGCAGATTAATGTTGGACTTTTAAGAGCGAAGAAAGAAAAACGTAGGAAAGAAAAGGTTTTTGCAGTAATTAAAATGTGTAAGAATCTAAAGCTGCCGCCTAATTAAATGTTTGGCATCAGGCAAAGCCTGAAGTCTGGTGGTAATATTGATACCAAGTGGGTTATTTACTAAAAATGTTTTGAGTTCTATTAAAGCCTGATGCAGCAAAAAGTCAGAATCTGAAAATCCGCCATCTCAGACCTGCCCAGGTTGTGTATAAATCAGTGACAGAGGTCCCTACACTATTTTGTAGTTTCTGTGGTCTGTGCTGGAATTAACACGAAAATTCGACCTTTTTGGGCTTTTTGGGCAAAAATCCGAAAAATTCAGGCTTTACAAGAAAAAGCCAGAAAAAAATCAGGCGGTGCGGTAAAAATTTCAGAAAAAGAACGAACAATTCGGGTTTACGTTCAATTTTATTTATTGAAATTAAATTGAGTTTTTTAATAATAAATAAGGTCAAATGGGATACAGTTATGGGATCCATTATCCAGAAACCCATTATCCAGAAAGCTCTGAATTATGGAAAGGCCTTCTCCCATAGACCCCTTTCATTCAAATAATCCAAATTTTTAAAAATGATTCCCTTTTTCTGTGTAATAATAAAACAGTCGCTTGTACTTGATCCCAACTAAGATATAATTAATCCTTATTGGAAGCAAAACCAGCCTATTGGGTTTATTTCATGTTTACATTATTTTCTAGTAGACTTAAGGCATGGAGATCCAAATTACAGATAGATCTTTTATCCAGAAAACCCCAGGCCCCCAAGCATTCTGAATAACAGATCCCATACCTGTATTAGAGTTTGGGCATGGGTTTTTTTTATTTAAAAATTAAAAGAAATTCAGATTTTAGTAAATAACCCTCTTAGAACATAGTTTTCTTCCCTATCTTAGATAACCCAGCCTGAAGCCTAATTAGAGTGAGATTCAGGGTGAATGCATATTATTTGTAGGGATGCTCCGAATCCAGGATTCGGTTTGGGATTCAGGCTTTTTCAGCAGAGTTCGGATTCGGTCGAATCCTTCTGCCTGGCTGAGCCAAATCCTAATTTGCATATGCAAATTAGGGGTGGGGACGGAAATCACGTGCCTTTTTGGTACAAAACAAGGAAGTAATAAATGTTTTCGCAAATAAGGATTCGGATTCAGTTCGGTATTCGGCCAAATCTTTTGGGAATGATTCAGGGGTTCCCTACTTTTTTGCCCTAAATATTACTGGTATTTTTGCAGGACTTCATTTAGCTGTGATACTAACCAACTGATGGACAACAGTATTGCCATTGGTTTTTCATTTGCCTTAGTTTTGCAGTAATTAAAATGTGAAGGAATCTAAAGGTACTGCCTAGTTATATGTTTGGTAATCCACATGTGCAGTAGATTGGGGCACAGCCTGACAGCTGGAATATTGATTGGAATTGTTGGAATTATTACAGGGTTAGGTAACTGTGATACTGACCAACCGATGGACCATACCATTGCCATTGTTTGTCATTTGCCTTAGTTTATTGCACATACTTTATTGGTAGGGATGTAGCGAACTGTTCGCCTGCGAACTTGTTCGCGCGAACTTCGACCGTTCGCGTCCGCCTAATGTTCGCGAACGTTTGGGAACGTTCGCAATTTGAGTTCGCGACCATTCGACCGCTAAAATCGAATGATTTCCATTCGTTCAAACGATTTCCATTCGTTCGAACGATTAAAATCCTTTGAACGTTCGATTCGAATGAAAATCCTTCGATCGAACGATGAAAATCCTTCGAACGTTCGAATCGAACGAAAAATCCTTCGAACGTTCGAATCTAACGATTTTGCGGGTGTTCGAAGTTCGCGAACTGTTCGCATTTTTGCCGGTGTTCGCGAACGGCGTTCGCGAACACCAAAACGGCAGTTCGCTACATCCCTATTTATTGGTTGCTTTATAATGAAACAGGTCCTGTCTTAAAAGAGTCACACTGTAGGATATACAGGCAGTTAAAAGAATATTGAAAATACAAGTGCACCTCCCCACCAATTACCAGAATTAACAGGGTATATCATACTTTCTAGTAAGTTAAAGAGAGATCACACTTGCTGTAATCAAAATGCAAGTAGTATTTACGTAAGTCCAGCAGTCCATTAAAAGAATATTGTCAGCTCTCTTGAGATACGCAGACTCACTTGTTATACGTTAACAAAGATGTTTACAGAAAAACATACTCAGTTTTAAGAAATAGTAATCCAAAGCAAGGCAGGTTTGGATGGAGAGCCAAATACATTGGATCAAAAGATGCACTCACCATAGAAACCAATATAACAGCAACTCTAAACCCGTATAAATATACAATAGTATATAATGAGCTATTCTCCTGTAGTGAGAGTGAAATAGCAGAGATAAACCTTATAGTACTAACATCTGATATGTTTTAATAAAAATTTGCAAAGACAAGTCCATTGCGTTCACTTGTTTCTCACATTGGTGCACGCTACTCTACAGTAAGGGGCACATTTACTAAGCTCGAGTGAAGGTACTTCGACCATCGAATAGGC
Source organism: Xenopus petersii (assembly GCA_038501925.1). Taxonomy (NCBI): domain Eukaryota; kingdom Metazoa; phylum Chordata; class Amphibia; order Anura; family Pipidae; genus Xenopus; species Xenopus petersii. Next base: position 153,441,693 of record CM076678.1, read on the forward strand.
TACTACGACCTTCGACTTCTACTTAGATTTGAACGATTTGAACTAAAAATCATTCGACCATTCGATAGTCGAAGTACTGTCTCTTTAAAAAAAACTTTGACTACAATCGCTCGATTCGAAGATTTTTACTTCATCAATCGTAGGATTTGCGCTAAATCCTTCGAATTCGACATTCAAATTCGAAGGATTTCAATTCGAGGGTTTATCAACCCTCGATATTCGACCCTTAGTAAATGTGCTCCTAGGTGTCTCTGAGTATACTTTTACACAATTTACTGTCCATGTGTCTTGTCAATATATGAGGATGCCTTATGTTTTACTCTGTGTTATGTTATCTTCATCTTTTTTTCTGATTTTCTATTGCTGACCTGACCTGTTTCTGACCATAAGGCTTGCACTTACTTGCTTTCTGGTTTTTGATCTTGGTTTGAACCTTTGCTGCCCACCCTGACTTTGGTGTGAACAGCAATGTGAATCTTGTCTGCCTGATGATATCTCTTATATGTTGAATTTCTGTATTTGTTACAAGGGACATTGGAAGGAAGAAACTCTTCTCTTCAGCTGAATTACTTACAGTAATTAGTTAGATCTGGGGTGAGTGCTTATTTTCTGCCCTGGGTACCACTTGGAATTAGCAGGGTGACTGTTACCCCAATGTTTCTACATATCTGTAACCTTGTTATGAGCTAAGGGGGCCCAGTCTGAAGGTCAGTTAGGGGGAGATTTGGGGTGAGTGCTTATTTGTACCCTGGGTACCCCTGGAACTATAGCAGGGTGACACCCCAATATTCTATTTATCTGTAACCTTGTTATGAGCTAAGGGGACCCAGTCTGAAGGCCAGTTAGGGGGAGATTTGGGGTGAGTGTTTGTTTGTACCCTGGGTACCCCTGGAACTATAGCAGGGTGACACCCCAATGCTTCTATTTATCTGTAACCTTGTTATGAGCTAAGGGGATCCAGTCTGAAGGCCAATTAGGAGAGATTTGGGGTGAGTGCTTATTTGTGGGCGAGTCTCCAGGTCAGTTAGGAGAGGAGATTCAGGGCTAAATGCTACTGGAAATTTTTTAGGACATTGTCGGTTTCACAGATCACATCCTACAATTTGAATATACTTGAAAGGGTTCAAAATTTAATGGGGCTGATACAAAAATCTGTTAATCAAAAAGAAAGAAAAAGAATAGACCCATGTGTCTGCGCCCTCCCACCCATCACACCCAATAACTCACATGTGGTATAGTTAATAAATCACAACTTTTATTAAATTATTACCATTAAAAACTGAGTGTCGTGGACGTATCAATAAAATTTAAATAAGGGAAAAGGCAGGGGAATGGTCCAACAGGAGGCGTTGTGTTGGACTGGTGCTACTGTAGTTAAATAACCGATCTGACGATAAATGAAGTGTACAATGTTGCAAATAGTAATTTAATGCAGTAACAAGTTATCTGTATGGTGTAATCATTCATATAGATACATAGGGGTATATTTATCAAAGAGTGAAGTTAATAGTGAAGTTCCGCCACTAGAGGGAAATTCCGCCACTCTCCATTCATTTCTGTGGGATTTTTATAGGCGTATTTATCAAAGGGTGAACTTTCACTTTCACCCATTGATAAGTACGCCTTTCAAAATCCCATAGAAAGGAATTGAGAGCTGCGGAATTTCACTGTAGTGGCAGAACTTCACTCTTTGAAAAATTTACCCCATAGTAGGCACCAACTCTTTCTTCCCTAGAGAGCTCCCTCCCATACAGCGGTTTGGTTGGTGCTTGAAGTCTATAATGTACCACAGGCACTACTACTCACTAATTATCTAAGGCTGAATCGTGCCTCGGGCATCAATACTGATTAACTCCCTGTTAGCTGCACTGTGCCTAGGGTTGCCACCTGGCCGGTATTTTACCGTCCTGGCCACTAAAAATTATGCTTGGTGCCACTGTTATTAATAGGAAAAAACATATAGGATATAAAGAAGCCTGTTATTTTTTTCCAGAAAAGGTGGCAACCCTAACTGTGTCTCAGGCACCGGTATCAGCTAACTGCCTGTCTCCTGTAGTGGGCCACAGGCACAGACATTGATTAACTGGCCATCGGCTAAGGGCTATACTGTGCCTCAGACACTGGTATCTGCTAACTGCCTGTCTCAAGTACCGGCGGTGAGGATGTGCGTCTGACACGCGTTTCACCTGCCGCTCATGCCCGGATTTGTGGCAAGGCCACATAGGCCCGGGCCTGGGGCGGCACATTTTTGGGGGTGGCATGCCGCCCAGCCGCTCTGTGGGGAACCTGTGCTCCCCAGTGCACCGGCGCTCGCACGCTGGCGCTTTTGCGCCAGCATGTGGTAGCACGGGCGGGCGCTAGGTCCGCGTGGAGCGCACGGCCTAGGGGCACCTACCCAGCGAATCCGGTGCTGCCGCTGCTCGCAGGCTTTAGCAAAGGTTTTATTAACTATAACAAATGTGAGTATTTGGTGCGAGGGCATTTATCTGATGCTGCACACCATCTTCTGAAACCTTTTGATTGATGGGAGGTGCTCCATAAATCTCTATCTGTTACAAAAACCTGTTGTTTAAACTATATGGAAAATTTGCCATCCGAAATGACACACCTAATGCATGTGGATGTTGCATTCTGCGTCTTCATCAGACAAGATTAAATCTGTTGTTGTTTGACCGACATTTTTTTCTCATTTAAATACATTGGATGTCCTATGTGGATGCATGAGCAAACCACACCAACCGATTTTGGGCCAGATTCAATTCAGCGAAAAAGGTTTATCAAGTGAAAACTCATGGACGAGATTCAATTTGAGATGCAATTCAATTTTAAAAAAAAGTTATCGCATGGTTTATCATGTGGAAACTCCAATGAAGTCTTTGGGAAAAACTGGAACTGAATTTGGAGATATTTGGAGGTATTTTTCCTCCTCGAGAAAAATTCTCACTCGAGTTTTCACATGATAAACCATGAGATAATTTATTCTCACTGAACTGAATCTGGCCCATAATCTTGTGTCGTTTCATAGTGTTGCGTAGATACAATCTGACCCACAAAATCTGTGTAGTTTAGCCCTTAAAGGGCATCTGTTTGCGGAAAACCTTTTAACTGTCCAATTATAATGACCAGTTATGGATGAAATCTTTATGTGACTGGCATTCTTAAAATCGAAGGTGCTGACGCAATATATATATATATTTGCCCTGAGCACATTTCATCCTTGATAATTAGCAGTTTTATAAACATGCTGCTTATAAATAGGTTTTCTGCTGCCATAGACTTCTTTTTCGATAACAAACTAAATTAACTAGAAACAATTGCTTTTGTCAACGGCTGTAAAAGGATTCAACGATCTTTTCTTATTCTTACTTTATATTCTCAAACCCCCAACTCCCGACTTGATTTCCCTTAAAGTTCCATTTTAAATGCATGGCTAGAGTTCCTGTTAAAATGTGGCAGACTGATTTATGTTTTCTATTTCTTTGACCTCACAGAGGTACCGACTGATATTCTGGATACATTTTCAGCACACACAGTACCTTCTTTAAAGCAATACCGTTTCTCACTTTGACATACTAAATGTTGCTGTTACAATAAGTAAGGTGTAGTCAGGCCATTTAAATGTCTTGGCAGATGCGGCATATTGAAACAGTTGAAGGTTTTTATGCACCCTATAAATTCTGAAATATATTCCACATGTGGCACTTTTATTGCCCTCATTGCTTCATATAAATAAAATGGCACTTTACAAATGGTCTTATGGAGCGTTTTCTAAGTGTAAATGTAAATAAAGATGACAGACTTTGGTATTAAGTGAATTAATATGGCGATGAAAGGCTATAATATTAACTCTCTTGGATTACTTCCTTCCCTGACTTTTTGCTTTGTCTGATTGGGGAGTCATTTTATGGCTCATATTTCTAAAAAATGTTCAGTGTTAGAGCATTAGATGTGATTGTCATCATATTCATTTGTACAAGAGGCCAGGCCACCAGACACTATCATGGTACATCTCTACTATAGTTCTGGATGGCAACTGTAACTATAAAGAAACTGGATCAATTGAAGAATCTACAGGGATTATTATTATCCCTTATTCACAGAGCACCAACATATCCCTTTGTCCCTTTCCAATCTAAAGCCCCTATGACATTTTTCATTGTGACTTCTATTAGGAGACTTTTTGGAGACTGGGAGGAAACCCACATAGACACTGAGAGAACATACAAACTCCTTGAATATAGATCCCTGGCTAAAACTTAACCCAGAACCTTGGAGGTGGACATCAGCAATGCTACCATACTGTCCATTGTTCACTTGGGATCTAGTATTGACCACCCCAAAACATCACATGGCACCATCAGATCAGTTCACTGGTTATTCTTCTCTAGGAATCAATTATGTCTATATACTGTATGTGTTTATTCATATCAGAAGTAGCTGGCATTGGTGCTGTGATGTTGTAGACCAAGGGTCCCCAACCTTTTTTTACCCGGTGAGCCATATTTAAATTTAAAAATAGTTGGGGAGAAACACAAGTATGAAAAATGCCAAATTCCTGGGAATGCCAAATGAAGGCTGTGATTGGCTATTTAGTAGACCCTATCTGGGCTGGCAGCCTAAAGGAAGCTCTACTTGTCAGTACACCTACATTTCATGCAACCAAAACTTGTCTCCAAGTCTGGAATTAAAAAATAAGCTTCTGTTTTGAGGTGAGAGCAACATCCAAGGGGTTGGTGAGCAACATGTTGCTCACGAGCGGCTGATTGGGGATCACTGTTATCATCATCATCATTTATTTATATAGCGCTGTCAAGATACAATTGTATAAACAATTTGTCATTTTTGATACAGCAATGATTAATTAAGGTACATCGAATAGGCCTCGAATAGGCCTCTTTAAACAGATGGGTCTTTAAGGAGCGCTTGAAAGTTTGGAAGGAAGGGGAAAGTCTGACAGCTTGTGGCAGAGAGTTCCAGAGAAAAGCAGAAGCCCGAGAGAAGTCTTGTAGACGAGAATGGGCAGAAGTGACCAGAGGAGAAGTGAGGCGAAGATCAGAAGCAGAGCGTAGGTTTCGTGAAGGAGTGTATTTGGAGATTAGAGATGAAATATAGGGAGGGGTTTCTTTATTAAGGGCCTTGAATGTGAGTGTAAGTAATTTGAATTTGATTCTAGATGAGATTGGGAGCCAGTGAAGGGACATGCATATGGGAGCAGCTGATGTTGAGCGGCGAGATAGATGAATGAGTCTAGCGGCCGCGTTTAGAACAGATTGGAGTTGTGAAAGGTGACTTGTTGGAATACCTGTGAGGAGTAAGTTGCAGTAATCAAGGCAGGAGATGATGAGAGACTGAATCAGTGTTTTAGTTGATTTTGAACTGAGATAGGGTCGTATTCGAGCAATGTTGCGCAGTTGAATACGGCAAGATTTTGCAAGTGTTTGAATGTGTGGTGAAAAAGATAGATGAGAGTCTAAGATGACTCCTAGGCAGCGTGCCTGTGTGGTGGAATGAAAGGTGGTGTTGTTTACGGTGAGTGATATCTGAGGGACAGGGGAAGATCTTGGAGGAAATATGATGAGTTCTGTTTTAGAAAGGTTCAGTTTCAGGTGGCGCTGTGACATCCAGGAGGAGACAGCAGAGAGACAGTCTGTGACTTGGGAAAGGACAGAGTTAGAAAGATCAGGAGTAGACAAGTAGAGTTGGGTGTCATCAGCATAAAGGTGATACTGAAGTCCAAATGACTGAATGAGTTTTCCTAGTGAAGTTGTATAGAGCGAGAACAGCAGGGGGCCAAGAACAGAGCCTTGAGGAACTCCAACAGAGAGTGGGAAAGTAGTAGAAGTAGAGTTAGAGAAGGAAACTTTAAAGGAACGGTCAGACAGATAAGATGTAAACCATGAAAGAGCAGTGTCCCGAATGCCAGATGAGTGTAGAATGTCAAGGAGGAGTGTGTGGTCAACTGTATCAAAGGCTGCAGAGAGAGCTAGAAGGATTAGAATGGAATAATGACCTTTAGACTTTGCCAATAGAAGATCATTGGTTACTTTGGTGAGTGCAGTTTCAGTCGAGTGTGATGGGCGGAAGCCAGATTGCAGGGGGTCGAGGAGGGAGTTGTGAGTGAGATGCTGGATCAGGCGTTTGTAAACAAGCCTTTCTAGTAATTTGGAAGAAGGGAGACCGGTCGATAGTGATGGTACTTTTAGTAGTACCATTTTGACCTCGTGTAAGACAAAACTCAGTAAAGGAAAACCTTTAGTAATAGTCAGGCAATTTATTCTTACATAATACAACATAACAGTTTTGTCTGGGTAAGCTGTTGGAGTAACACACAGAATGTCAGCCAAGGACTTACCAAAGATCCACCTCTTGGTCCAGGCATTATATAGTTTTCAGAAGGCTTTTACAATAATTGTGACAAGGGTTTCACGGAAATACCATACATAGTCTGTCTCCTCCTTGTACAATTAATGTCTAAATGATTTACTTAGTCTTACATGTTATCAAAGGAATGTTGTAACATACTGTGCCTAGCTCCAACGGTCCACAGCCTCGCAATCAGCTATCGGCTAACCAAGGCCATTGTGGTATTTCCAGTAATTAGAGCAGCACTTCAGCAGTAAGGGGCCCCAACAGACAGACTGGCGTTAGACTGATACTCTGGAATTTAAGTAACAGAGTGATGATCTTTTGTTTGTATGGCCTAGTATAAGCTATATTATTGACCATTGTCCACAGTAGACCATTAGTCCATCCTGCCTTGGGCCCTATAGCGTTATGGCGTCATAGAGGGCGGGGGTGACAAATATCAACCCTCTGACACTAGCCATTCGTCCGGCATAGGAATTGGACCGTTCCAGATATTTTTATATTATATAAACAATAGTTAGTGGGAGAGCTGGGATCAAGGGAAGGTTTTTTGAGGATAGGAGTGATTAGTGCTTGTTTGTATAATGATGGAAAGGTACCAGTAGAGAGTGAAAGATTGAATAAGTGGGTAAGTGCAGGAGAGAGTGTGTCAGAGATTGGGTGGAGAGGGCGAGAGGGTATGGGGTCAAGGGAGCAGGTGGTGGGTTTTGAGCTGGCTAGAAGTTTGCTAACTTCATCTAGAGTTGCAGGGGTGAAGGAGTGCAAAGTAGATGTGAGTGGACTGCACGTTGGTCTGAGATTGTTGTCGGACGGTATGCTCAGCCTAATGAGATCGATTTTTTCATTAAAGAAATGAGCAAGGTCTTGGGCGGTAACATTAATAGGTGGAGGTGGTGGAGGGGGGCATAGGAGTGAGTTAAATGTGACAAACAGCTGCTGTGGTTTGGAGGACATAGTAGATATTAGATAAGAGAAGTATTGTTCTTTGGCTAATGATAGAGCTCGGTTATAGCAGGAGAGCATGAATTTGAAGTGGATGAAGTCAGGATCAGTTCGTGACTTTCTCCACCGTCGTTCAGCTGATCTACTACATCTTCTGAGGTACCGTGTTACACTAGTGTGCCAGGGTTGGGGTTTAGTTGGCCGGCTGTGACGGGTGGTAGAAGGTGCAAGGGAGTCAAGTGCTGTTGAAAGGGCATCGTTGTAGAGAGAAGCTGCGATATTGGGACAGGAGAGAGTATTAATATGAGATACGGATTGTGCTGATACTGTTGATAATTGTTGTGGTTCAAAGGCATTAAGGTTTCTGTATGTGTGGGTAGAGAGAGATGGTTGTGAAGGTGCAGGTGAAAGCAGTATCTGAAAGGAGAGTAGATGATGGTCAGACAGAGGGTAGGGAGAGTTAATTAAGTTGTATGGGCAGCATGAGTGGCAGAATATAAGGTCAAGAGCATGACCCTCTATGTGGGTAGGTGAGTCGGTCCACTGAGAGAGACCAAAAGAAGCTGTTAGAGAGAGAAGTTTAGAGGTGGCAGCAGAATCAGAGTTGTCAATGGGGATGTTGAAGTCCCCTAAAATGAGAGCAGGTGTCTCACTGGAGAGAAAGTATGGAAGCCAGGCAGCAAAGTGATCCAAGAAGGTGGAGTAGGGACCTGGGGGGTGATATATGACAGCAACACGCAGAGAGATTGGAGAAAACAAACGTATGCTGTGGACTTCAAAAGAAGTGAAGGAGAGAGAAGTCGGTGTAGTTAGATTTTGAAACCTACATTTGGGAGAAAGAAGAAATCCCACCCCACCACCATGACGGCCATCCGGTCTAGGAGTGTGAGTAAGTGAGAAGCCTCCATAGCAGAGGGCAGCAGGTGAAGCAGTATCTGAGGGGGAGCCATGTTTCAGTGATTGCAAGAAGGTGAAGGGATTTAGCTATAAAGAGGTCATGGACTGCTGTTAGTTTATTGCAGATTGACCGTGCATTTCAGAGGGCACATGAGAAAGGCGGGGAGGGTGTTGGTTTTATGTGAATTAGGTTTGCAATATTAGAAGTGCGTAAAGTCTGAGAGACTGGAAAAGACCTTGTTGAATGCCTGAGAGTAGGAATAAGTGACGGTACAAATGAGTGAGTTGGACCAGGGTTTGGGGAGATATCCCCTGCTACAAGTAACAGTAATAATGAGAGTGAGACAAGGTGTGACCTAGATTTGACAGTGCGAGCAGTGTATTGTTTGATGGGATGAGAGGGGATAATAGATTTAACAATACAAGATAGTGTGCTTAGATTGAGAGAGGGTGATGGGAGCAGTGAAGAGGAGATTTCAATTTCAGGATAGTTTGATGGATGTTGAAGTGCAGAGGATATATGCAGAAGTATAGAGGAGAGGGAGAAAAAGAAGGCAATCAAATTAAACATAGTTAGACAGTATAATCCGGCTTATCTTGTTGATAGCAGAGTTTGATGAGCAGTGATGTCCAGTGTTTGTTTGGAGATCCCAGTCCAACTCTGATCCAACTGCTGTCCAACTCTGTCTAACTCTATATGTTGTACTTAAACTTTCTGTACTTAACTCTGTCTAACTCTATATGTTGTACTTAAACTTTCTGTACTTAACTCTGTCTAACTCTATATGTTGTACTTAAACTTTCTGTACTTAACTCTGTCTAACTCTATATGTTGTACTTAAACTTTCTGTACTTTAACTTGATGGACTTAAGTTGTTAAATCTGCCATGGCTCTCCTGCCATGCTCACCCCTGCTATGCTTCCCCTAGAATGAATGTCCTGATATACAGCAAGAGGGTCACATGGGTGAGGGCCAGCAATTGATTAATTAAGACAAGTTAAAGACAGAAGAATCTCTGAGTCTGGTCATCTAACAGACATCAATAGCAATAAAATGGACATACCAAACTATTCACTAAAGCAAGCAACAAATTGTTAGATAAACGTAAACTGATGCATTTTAACACCTACCCCACATTTGAATAATTGGCAATGGTAATACAAAGATTTGCAGCAGAGTTGGATGTTGAGATGCAGAAAGCTAGGAGCAGTAAGTTCAATTAGCAGGAATTAGACATACCTGGAAGAGATGAGAAGGAGAGATGCAGTTCAGCAGGTATCCATATATGTAAGTTCTTAACTCTGTCTAACTCTATGGGGCCGATTCACTCAGCTCGAGTGAAGGGTTCGAATGAAAAATACTTCGAATTTCGAAGTATTTTTTGGGTACTTCGACCATCGAATTGGTTAAATTCGTTCGAATTCGATCGAAGTCGAACGAAATCGAACGATTCGAACTAAAAATCGTTCGACTATTCGACCATTCGATAGTCGAAGTACTTGCCCTTTAAAAAAAACTTCGACCCCCTACTTCGGCAGATAAAACCTACCGAAGTCAATGTTAGCCTATGGGGAAGGTCCCCATAGGCTTGCTAACCTTTTTTTGATCGAAGGATTTTCCTTCGATCGTTTGATTAAAATCCTTCGAATCGTTCGATTCGAAGGATTTAATCGTTCGATCGAAAAATCCTTCGATCGATCGATCGCAGGATTAGCGCTAAATCCTTCGACTTCGATATTCGATGTCGAAGGATTTCAATTCGAGGGTCGAATTTCGAAGTATTTTTAACTTCGAAATTCGACCCTAAGTGAATCGGCCCCCATATGTTGTACTTAATCTTTATGTAGTTTAACTTGATGGACTTAAGTTGTTAAATCTGCCATGGCTCTCCTGCCATGCTCACCCCTGCTATGCTTCCCCTAGAATGAAAAATAAACCCAATCTGGCACATGTTATAGACTCATACAAGTGCTTTCATTAAATCAGGTCCTTCAGTACCTTCATACGCATGAAATGTTTAGTAAAATTGCTTGGCCGAAACTTCTCTTTAATGAAAGCCTTGTTTTACTGTACAGGGGCACACAGCTTTTCTTATTTGCCATTTGCCAGTTGATAACTGGTGGGCTAAATATTCCTAATCAGGAACAGAGCAGAGAGAATTCCCATGTTTTGAGACAAGATTTATAATCAAACTGGAAATTATTTGTTCTCTCCTAGTAAATGAGTTAGGGATCATCTCCACTCATCTCTGCTCTGCACTCAACATTGCTAATGAAACCCTTGAATGCTACATTCAGTGGCCTTAAAAAAGGTACTGTTTTTGAATTCCAGGATTGGGGTATGTTAATGCACAGATTGTGTAGAAGAGAGGTACACCCCTCCCTTCTGTCAAGCTTAGCTTTTGATTTGAAATTGGAAGGTAGGAAACTATGTGCTGGGAAATCTTGTGTATTAAGGCCAGTGTGGCCAGGTTTTGTAACAGTTTTAAACCCTCTGCTGTGAAATTTTTGAATGAACAAATGATGGGTTTTATAAACTAGGTTACAATATTCCTTGCCCTGGTTCCCACAGTAGTAAGGAGTATATACTTGAGGAATTGGTTTATTGGACGTGTTAGGGTTTAAGCCCAAGGTAAAATATCTATAGGTAAGCATAATGCACGCACACGGTGCACTTTTTCTCTCTGAGTGTGGCTTAGGAGTTGGATTATAATATATATATATACTTTAAAGCCTTTAGAGTGCTCCCACAACCCCCCTGTTTTGATATTATATATATATATATATATGTATATATATATCTATATATATTTATATATATATTTATATATATATATATATGTATATATTAGTGTGATGGGCAGCACACCGCTTCCAGACCTCACCCAGTTGCACGTTTAAAGCTTACATACATTTTCCAAAAAAGAACCAGCAACACCGGGATATTTTTCGAAATCAAAAACGTGTATTTAGTAAAGCATGTCTTAGCCACATGCCATGGCTAAGACATGCTTTGCTAAATACACGTTTTTGATTTTAAAGAATATTCCGGTGTTGCTGGTTCTTTTTTGGGGAAAAAAAAATAAAATATATATATATATATATATATATATATATATATATATATATATATATATATATTTATATATTATATAGAGGGTAGAATGTGTTCATTAGGAAATGATGCCCAATTTATGATGCGGCTATGATTCTGTTACTTTTATATTTTTGATAACATCATTTATATCTGGCCCAAACCATTGCATAATTTGAAGCTAATAATTCAACCAAGTAAGGGGTTCTCTAGAATATTTTCCCTTTCATTTACAGGTATGGGATCCATTATCCGGAAAGCCATTTTCCAGAAAGCTCCAAATTACAGAATGCCCGCCTCCTATAGATTCCATTTTATCCAAATAATCCAAATTTTTAAAAATTATTTCCTTTTTCTCTGTAATAAGACAGTAGCTTGTACTTGATCCCAACTAAGATATAATTAATCCTTATTGGAAGCAAACCAGGTTTATTTAATGTTTACATGCATTTCTAATAGACTTAAGGTATGAAGTTCCAAATTATGGAAATATCCATTATCCAGAAAACCCCAGGTCTCGAGCATTCTGGATAACAGATCCCATACCTGTATAGTACATATATTCCTTTAACTGGTTTCCAGTACATTTGTTGACACTAGTAATATAGAGGACAAAGCAGAAGTATTTTTTCTGCCTCGGTTATAGGGGAGTTTGCAATAGACGTTCTCATTCACCATCAATATGTATTTTAGCCTTTGACTTTTTTGTTCATTCCTTTTCTCAAAATAATAATGAAATGAATATTAAATGAGTCTAGGACTAATTACTGCAGTTGAGGACACATCACCTGGGATAATAAAATATAGGAAAGTTAGATCTTATAGTTTTCCAATTAATCAGATTCCGTCTTGGCATTGAAAAGGGAATGTAATTCGCATGCCATTTCTTTTAATTTAGTCTGCAATCATATTCTAAATGAACAGGGTGAGCTGAAAATGAAATTTAATTCAAATATTTCCATGTTAGGAATTTGCCATTTCATATGCACTGGAGCTAATAAAGATTTCAAGTTAATTATAAGCCATGAAAAATTATATACTTTCATTTTCTAAGAACTGACTTAGAGCCTGCCTTATTAAAGCCAAAACAATAGATTTAAAATGAATGATTCTATTCATTTTGTAACTGGTCCCATAGTGATTTCTCTCTTGTCTGTCACTTAGGGTCAGTGCTTGAAATGAATATAGGTGAATAAAACTTTTGAAAAGGATTTTTTTTATTTCGGAAAACAAAATTATATAATTGTTGCTCTAATTACTTTTGAACAATTTGCAGCTGAAACCTTTATATGACTTTGGTCTTTCAAGTGAGACAGAAAAAAAATATATTTATTGTTGAGATGATGAAGTAAAATCTGGGAATTTATCCAACAATGACTTTTTTAATTATCTGCTAAACTTATGTACCAATGAACAAATGCATGTACAATTAAAAACAATGGTTTAGTTCTACACCATCTGGTGGGATCAACTTGCTGTTGGCTATTCATGGGATTTACACTTGAACTCACTTTGTCGCCTATAAGAATTAAAAATCTGCTTTTGTGCTATGCTATGTCAGACAAATGTTAGCACATTAATAAAGGAAGACTGAATGGCAGGAAAGAAGGAAGAAAACACTGAAGAGAAAGGAAGAGAATTGAAGTAAAGGAAATTAAAAGATCTATGAACATCATGGAAGATTTTAAATTCTACATAAAACAAAAACTGTGGTACCATGTCAGCCAGTAGCAAAAATAAATTAAAAAAAACAAACAAATACAAAAAGTATTGTAGAAGTGATACCTATATTGGCTAACAATAAAAATACTTTGCAAGCTTGCAATTAGTTATTTCATTTCTACATGAATGACTATTGGCATAATGGAATCTAGAGCATGTAAATACAAGTTACATAATCATCATAACATCATATTATTTGCCGTAGCATTGAATTGGAATGGTGTTGTGTTGTTGTTTAAGAAAATGAAAATGATGAAGACTAAAAACTTCAATGAACCTGTCTGTTAAAGCCACTCATTGAATTCATGTGGACTTAAATCTATTACAATCTAATTTCTGCTTTGTTAAAACAGCAGTGCAAATGAGTAAACATTCTTTTGATGGGCCTGTAGTTACACATAGAGGCAGATTTACTAAGGTTTGAGTGAATTTTTGAAGTACAAAAAGTTCAAATTTCAAAGTTTTTGAATAGGATACTACGACTTCGAATTTACTTCAACTTCGTTTTGAAGTAAAAATCGTTCCAATATTCAACCATTCGATAGTCAAAGTACTGTCTCTTTAAAAAAACTTCGACTTGCCAGAGCATATTCTAAGTTTTTTGGTATCGAAGGAAAATCGTACGATCGTACTATAAAATCGTTCGAATCGTATGATTCGAAGTACGGTCGGAGTACGATCGTACGATCTTAATACGATCGTATGATTAATAAAACCCTACGACTTTGAATTCGAATGTCGGAGGATTCTATTCGATGGTCGAATTTCGGAGTATTTTCCACTTTGAAATTCGACCCTTGATAAATCTGCCCCATAGTGTGAACATCTCTACAAGCTCAGCCTCTGATTAGGGATGGGCGAATTTGAGCCGTTTTGTTTCACCAAAAATTCACTGCCGGCAAAACCTTTTGATGTGTGGCATTTTTTTTCTGATGCGAGATGCCATACAAGTCTATGGCATCATTTCCGCGGCGAAACAAGGTGAAAAATTTGCCCATCCCTGCCTCTGATATGAAAGAAGAATTAAAAGAGGAAGGAATTGTACAATAGTATTGTACCGCACATGATAGCTTGCATTATTCTGAGATCAGTACATAACCTTGCATCAAGTATCCCAGACTCTTTCAATGTGTATGTGTAAGGATTCACAGATAGGAGCCTATATGCTGATTAACTTCAAGGTGTCTATTAAACAAAAATGTGCATAGACCTTTGCAGAAAGATTTTAACAGCAGCAAAACAAGTCCAGGTACAGGATTTAAACAGTAGCAAAAACGAGTTGAGGCGGAAAATTCCAGGGAAGGAGGCAGACAAACAGATGAGGGACAGGCCAAAGGTCAGGATGGGCAGAGTTCATACAAGGTCAAAAACAGGCTGAGGTCAATACCGGGAGATCCAAAAATCAGGAGTAACAGGGAGCAGAGATGAAACAGAGCAGGGAAACAAGGCAGGAACAAGATAAAATTTACCAGAATATTTCAGGAACAGGAGTACAGGATCAAGAATACGATCAGGATATCATGGAGCTTGGAGTAGCAGTAGGGCCAATAATCCATCATAGGTTGTTGGGGAATCAGGCATCAATAGCCCTCAAATGAGCATTTGCCCTCAGCTGGATAGGGGGTGTGTACTAAGAAAGGAGGAAGCAAAGCAACATGCATCTTATCAGAGCCAGGCCGCCACCACACCACCTCCTGTGGCTCATGCAGGAGGAGCAGTGCCTGGAACATAACAGGTCCCTGGTTCAAAACCAGGGAGTTCATCACAGTATACTTCATATATTTATCAATAATGGGAAACTATAAGTCGATCTGTAGAAATACATCAAATCAACTGGACTTGCTGTGTTTTTTTACCTTGAAGACATTCTACCAGTCATCCAATTGGCTTTCTCAATTCAGAATAACTTGTAGGATCTTTCTTCGGTATATATCCTCTGGAATCCAATCTTGCTAATTAATAAGCAAATTACATTGTTTGTTGGACAGATATTAGTAGTGTGGTTTCTGTCATGTATACAAGTTACTTGGATTGTTAATGCAACTGAACTTAGATCATGGATGGATATCGTCAACTAACATAAACAACTGTTGTAGTAACAGGCACTACCATCTTATTAGTACAAACGATAAGGAGTCAGCACTCACCAATGGGGATCCATATGAATGGTACACGTCTCTTGGTAACCAAGGCCAGATGAAGTCAACAGGATTTATGTAGACAGCACTAGTAATGATAAAGTTAAAATATCTTTATTGTTGGTAGGCCTTTATGATAGGTAGGGCTTTTTACATCTTGGAAAGCAATTATATGTTTTTGTCTTATAGCTTTAAAATCTACTACTGATATATTTTAATGTTTTCTGACAATTATCATTGGAAGGGGGATCCATAACAATAATTTACATAAATAATTTGGGGTCAATTTTGGTCAGTTGTGAATATTTATTTTGCTGTAAAGAAACAATTGGTTATCGGAGTTATGGATGTTTCTAGAAAATGTGGTCTCCAATTCCTTCAGCTGGAGATTTTTGTTGTTTGAACTGCCATGGGTAGTCATCCTTTTTTGGTCCCCTTAATGATAGCTCTGGTGTGTAATATTGATCAAACACAACAGAATACACGGAAACACAAGTCATTTATTGGCACGTTTATATCCTAAGCTCTGGAAATATATGCTTGCTTAGAACACTTAAGCTTTCAAGAGGAAAAGCTGGTTAACAGATTTGCTATATTTATATTTTGTTTTTGCAAAGCATTAACATTTCCAAGCAAAATTTGCAGTACACTTGACCTTTTTTGTAAAATGCCATCTGTGATCACGAAATCCGACTTCTTAATTTATATGTTAGCTTGATACAGAGCAGGAAATAATTCCTCTGAAATTTGCCAAATAGCTGTTATTTTGAATTACCTCTAGTAAAGAAAAGATTACTAAAAGCCACAACTGAAGCACAGCTTGGAAATCAAGCCCCATTTACAAGACCGCAAATCACATTTGATTTTTTCTCTATAAAAAGGGCACCAGGATAAGGACATTTTCACTGCTATCAGAAAGTAGAAAATGAAAATATATTTTTAACATTCATTTCATTGTCCTGTGGGTCTTAATTGAATAGTTTTGCTTAGGAATACAGAGTTTCCTTTAGACAAACATGTGCTATATTCTTAGATATCCTTTTCTTAAAGTGGTATTGGAGAAATGGTTTTACCAATTTAATACATTTTGCCAAGAAGAAATTCTCTATTTACAAAGTTCTGGTGAGACAGACCACCAAAAAAAAATGTCAACACGGTCATGGGAATTTCATTGAAGTAGTTACTCATCAAAATGTTACTCATATTCCATTTTTATTCCATACCATGTAATATTATTACTATGACTTCTACATTGGGTAGAAACATATTCCTGATTTATCTTTTCAAAATACAAAGATTTGCTGTGGGAAAATTGGCTGCGAGAAAAAAAAACGTCACTCGTCAAATTTGTTGCACTTCAAAATGATTCGGACACCCATTGACTTTAATGCATTTAGACAAAAGAGTCGCGCATGTAAAAATTGTTGCACGCATAAAAACTGTCATGCGTCACAATAATTCGGATGACTTTTGTTCATGACTAATATTTAAGTGGATGAAGCACATGAAGCATGGGGTTTTCAACATAAATTTGGAATGTGAATTTGCCCTCAGCATAAATAATGCTTAAATTGTCATAACATAGACAAAACTTTTAATCAAAGTTCTTATCATTTTTAATCCCTATTAATTTTGTTTTTGATGAAAAGTTCAATTCAAAGAGGTTAGAATGAGCTTCTTTGTGTAGACCTAAATATGGAATTACTGTTATTTCCCATAGAGAAGTATAAGAAATGTATTGCCAAAGGTAGTGACAGACCTCAGCTCAGATGTAGTAAGTTTTATCAGCTTCTGTGTTTGGCCAAAATGGAGTGGTAGTCAAAAAAGGCTTGTGCCATTAGCTACATTCTATAAGCAATTCTAGAGAAATGATAGGCATGGTTGACACATACTTGGAATAAGGGATCAATGAGAACAAGGTCTAGGTTTACTGGTCCTTTAGAAATCTGTACCCATACTGTATAGTGTATATGATAGAATAGTCTTATCAGGCCTGGATTACCCACAAGGTGCCGTAGGCACTTGCCTAGGCCGCTCCTGGTTTTAGTGGCCCGGTCTGGTGAATGGTGCTGCAATCCAGATCTGGGTAATGCGCTGTCACCCTACTAAGCCGGAGAGAAATTAAGATTGGCAAACTGACAGGGTCTGCTCAATAGTAAACTTTTTCTTCTCAGCCTGTACTTTCTTCACCCCTGTTCATAGCCCCTGTCAAAAAGCATCCTCACAGCACAGAGCAGAGTATACTCCTGGCCCCTGACCCCTGACTCAGTGTGAACTTGACCAACATCTGAGAAGCAGGGAGAGAGAAATGCGCCAGTTCTCATCAGATAATCATAGGTCCCCCTTCCCTTTTGAAACAGATCGCAGCAAGACAAGTTTGAGAGGAGAAGGGCAGCAGAAGAGAGAATATGAGGTAAAGGCGGCAGGCAAATACTAAAACCCTCTGTAGAAGTGGAGAAGATATCATTAATACAAGGAAAAAGAATGAAAAAGCACATGATAGAAAGGAAAGAAGATGGGTGGGGTATAAAAGAAGAAAGTGAAAGGATTAATCGTTTTGGAGCTAAGTAGTAATCAGAAAAATATTGAGGCCACAAGTAAGTAATTTAGAAAAGTAAGGGGCACATTTACTTAACTTGAGTGAAG
Source organism: Xenopus petersii (assembly GCA_038501925.1). Taxonomy (NCBI): domain Eukaryota; kingdom Metazoa; phylum Chordata; class Amphibia; order Anura; family Pipidae; genus Xenopus; species Xenopus petersii. The sequence goes on from CM076678.1 coordinate 153,459,498, forward strand.
GATTAGAATAAAAAATACTTTGAATTTCAAAGTATTTTTTTGGCTACTTCGACCATCGAATTGGCTACTTCGACCTTCGACTACGACTTCGAATCGAGCGATTCAAACTAAAAATCGTTCGACTATTCGACCATTCGATAGTCGAAGTACTGTCTCTTTATAAAAAACTTCGACCACCTACTTCGCCACCTAAAACCTACCGAGCATCAATGTTAGCCTATGGGGAAGGTCCCCATAGACTTTCCTAGCTTTTTTTGATCGAAGGAAAATCGTTCGATCTATGGATTAAAATCCTTCGAATCAATTTTTCCTTCGATCGTACGAACGAAGGAAATGCAGTATTCAAAGTCGAAGGATTTACTTTGACGGTCGAATATCGAGGGTTAATTAACCCTCGATATTCGACACTAAGTAAATGTGCCCCTAAGTGTGTGATGATATTGCAGAAACATACTGCTATGACTTCTATGGGGACTTATACATGGAATTGACACTGTGTCATCCTGCTATGAGTTCTAATACATGAATTGCTGCTATGCCATCCTTCAATGAGTTATGGGGGGTAGATATACATGGAATTGTCACTGTACCATCCTGCTGTAAGTTCTTGGGGTATTTATGGAATGGAATTGCTGCTGTGCCATTCTGCTATGAGTTCTGTGGGTGTTTTATAAGAATCTGCCACTGTGTCATCCTGCTATGGGTTCTGGGCTTTTTAACATGGAATTGCCATTGTGCCATCCTTCAATACCTTCTGGGGGGGTTATTTATACATGAATCTGCCACTGTGCCATCCTGTTGTGAGTTATTAGGGTATTTATACATGGAAGTTCCACTGTGAAATCCTGATATGAGTCCTGATGGCATTTATATATGACATTGCCACTGTGCTCTCCTGCTATGTGTTCTGGTGGTATTCATACATCAAATTGCCACTGTGCCATCCTGCTATGAATTCTGGGGTATTTATACATGGAATGTCCACTGTGCCATCCTGCCAGTCCCGAGGGTATTTATGATGGTAAAATAATTTTATATTTTACATTCTAAACCTTTTTAATCCAAAAAACTCACACACTTACAAATAACGCATCTAAAAGTTGCCAATCTTCTGACTCTATGTACAAGCAACAGACTCATTGAAAATAAAAGGATAAATACTATTTTAATTGGATGAGTGTCTTTGAAAATATACTGCCAATGAAAAAAAATGAAAATTGAGTTTGAGATTTGAAAAATTAAATCCTCTCCAAATTAAATTAATATCTGCAGCTGTTAAATTTATTAACAATATCAAATGTAATTTTATATTTCTATATTTGTGCATCTTAATGGCTCTCATAAGAATCCTAAATAATTCCATAAGGCGCCATGTTTTCTGCTTGTAAGGCTGCTGATGAGAACAGCAAGAGATACAGAGCTCGGTAGTATTGTTTTTGCTATTACTAACAGTTAAAAAGACTTTGCAATACACTAGAATTTAAAAGAAGTGAAATGATACAAATTAAACCATTTTTATCTGTCAAATTCTTTCTCATTACCTCCTCAAAAAGATTGCTTGAGTATTTGGCTGAAAAGCAAATGGTAAAATTATCAGATCATTCCACTGTCTTATAATTTTCTTCATTGCCACATTTTGTTGAATATTTTACAGAGTTTGTGCAAAACATCAAAAGTGTCTTCTGTGATCAATCGTCTTAACTTTGAAGTAATAAGAAAGTGTCTTTTATAAAGAATGGTACCAACTCACAGCATAATAAGATAAGATGTAGAATCAAACCCCGAGATAGCTTTCTGCTGTAATACTTCAATTAAATAGCCACAGGTTATTCGAGCTATTTACAAAATAGCACAAAATATCTACCTGGCGGCTTGTGAACACTTAGAAATTTATCTTGACTGCATAAACTGTATTTAAATGTAATTTTACATTCCTTAAGTGTTTATATTGCAGCAAACTCATCTAGAAACATTTAAATCCGCACTTTTTAAAGAATGATCTTGTCTTCTAAAAGTACCCAAGATGTGATTTTTATAACACAAAAAATAGAACATAAATAAGTGTAGCCTAGTTGCTTGTTATTTGTTTTGTCCTATGTGGAAAAAATTATGCCGCAAAAAAATGATTAAACCTCAATTTTTCCTGGTCGAGGTTTTTAGGGGGAAAACTCAAATATTTTGTGGAAAAATAAAAACGTATTATAATTAGGGGCACATTTACTTAGGGTCGAATATCTAGGGTCAATTAACCCTCAATATTCGACTTTCAAAGTGAAATCGTTTTTGAATATCGAAGTTGAAGGATTTAGCGGTATTTGTTCGATCAGAAGACCGAAGGAATAATCGTTCGATCAAACGATTAAATCCCTTGATTTGAAGGATTTTAATCCATCGATCGAACTAAATTCCTTCGAACAAAAAAAGCTTAGAAATCCTATGGGGACCTTCCCCATAGGCTAACATTGAGGTTTGGTAGGTTTTACTTGGCGAAGTAGGGGGTCAAAGTTTTTTTAAAGAGACAGTACTTTGACTATCGAATGGTCGAATAGTCGAACGATTTTTAGTTTGAATCATTTGATTTGAAGTCGTAGTTGAAAGACAAAGTAGCCCATTGGATGGTCAAAGTAGCCCAAAAAAACGTTCGAAATTCGAAGTATTTTTTCTTCTATTCCTTCACTCGAGCTAAGTAAATGTGCCACTTAGACTTATTATCCTCAAAGCTGCTATAAATCTGAATTAGAAAATACTCTTTTTCAAACCTGTCAAGGTCATGTAGAAGTCAAAGTCAGATAATCTTGATAATCGATGATTTTTCGATGATCCAAAAAAGAGTTTTCGCGGCAATCGTACAATACAAATTGACACTCGATTTTTTTGTGACTTTTTGTCTCTCCAATTTTTTTTAGAATAATTATTGATAAATGAGTTAAATTCATGGAAGGGAGTTAAGTCAATGTTGTTTTCAGGAAAAAAATTTGATCATTTCGAGTTTTAGTAAATCAGCCCCTTAATGTCTCTTCCAGTTTGATGTAATACAGATCAATGATTTCAAGAGCAATTTACATAATAAAATAAGGCGGTGAAGAACCCAGTATAAGATGATCCCAGATTTGGATAATTGTATGCAGGTTACGGTTAGGATTTTTGTGATCTTATCAATAAACCTATCTGTTGGTACAGAAGTGATTAAGACGCCCCACTTTTCACACCACTTAAACCTCAGTTGAATTCCAGCAGGCTGAACATTTTAATTGTGTGTTTAAACCAGTGATATGTTATAAGCAATTTGGGAAAAACCTCCTAGTCTAATTGAAAATGAAAAATAGAAATCACTGTGTTTGAGCTAATCAAGTTTGCTTTCAAGTCTTTCATGAATTAGCTAAAAATCAAGATTTGGGATTTTTTTTAGTTTTTCCCACATTTTTTGAAAAATAAAAATGACTTACTTTTGATGAATCTGCCTTCCCAGGTCCAATTTCAATTATAAAAGAATGTAAGCTAAGCTCTGAAAAGTCAAGAGGTCAGTTTTTTCCAACTGTGGTAAGGTACCACCTCCATCAGGATTATAATTTTGCCTCATGGGAAAACTGCCCCTGATATACAGTATTAGCCCTACAAAGCAGTTATGGTGAGTTACTTGATTTAAACTTAATATTTACATCCTTGTCTGTAACTAGTAAAGTGTATTTTAGTTGTGCTCCATTATCAAAACCACCATCTCTGTTTGCTCAACAGTGTGGCAATGTATAAATGTGGTATCTACATGGAAACTGTGAAAGATAACATACATTTCTTTAGAGAGTAATGTTTTATAAAGTTAATCTTTTTTTCTCAGTAAATTGGATATCATTTTACCAAAATACTCAGCACAGTTCCGTATATACAGTAATTGGGGCTGATGTCATGAACTCTATGTACTACAGAACCAGATGTACAAGTTGAAAGCAAGCAGTGGCATTTAGTGGCATTTTTTATATCTGTTTTTCCTTCTACATTGATTTTCAGTAGTTGGCTTAAACTTGAACTTTAATCCTGTCATGTAACACAAATTATATATATATATATATATATATATATATATATATATATATATATATATATATATATATATATTTGCAAGAAGAGCGACACTCACAGAGTTTTCTTTGCAGTCAAAAATGTGTTTTATTCCACTCAACGTTTCGATCCCCCACAGGGATCTTCGTCAGGAGATTACAAACAAACAACCAGAAACCCATCCCAGAATTTAAACCCACTGGCCGTTTTTTGGCGCCCAAATATGTTGCTAAGCAACCACCGTATACAGTGACAGAGTGTAGGGATCAATGTTATGAAGTGTGGTAGGAGGGAAAATAGTTTGGAACATTGAGTGTGCTGATTTAGTCCAGCAGTCGAGGAGGGGTAAGTAGGAGAAAAAGTAGCAGAGAAGAAGCGAAAAAGAAGGTTGCCTCCGTGTCAGAATAAAGCTATTATCCTGGATGTTAGCCGCAAACCAATCAGAGTCACCGCAATAGCTGCACTGTCCAATCGGCGGACAGTCTAGAGGTGGGTGTGCGCCTCAGCGCTCTGGAGCTTCTGTACGCCAATCGAATAACGAATAAGGGTTACCGGGGCAACCAAGTAACGCTATCGCAGGCTGACTTGACAGAGAGCCGTATCGGCTTAGATCATTTAGTGAGCGCAGAGACAGAGTGTGGCGCTAGGATCATCCAACTTCTGGGGTTGCCGCAGCAGCGTCAGTAGGGGCCTTAGGACTGCCACGTTAGTGGCTAGTCTGTACCCCCTGCGCTTACAGGGCATTCCCCATCTTACTTAAATTAATTATATGCGGACAAAGACAGCCTGTCCGACTTTCACTGAATAATGGGTACTTCGGCCACTATACAGTGAAAATACGGATCCGCACACACTTTATCATCAAGCAGATGGGGATTACCCCAAGTTTATTGTGCCACCAACAAGATCAACGTTTCGGGGGGGTTTACCCACCCTTCATCAGGATAATTACATGTGCAAAGAAAACACCTTTTAAACACAAAGCCCCTCCTTGTTTACCCAGAGTCCCACAGTTAGGTGCATATTTAACCCTTTAGAGTCCATTTTTCTTTTTGAGTCCATTTTTACAAAGGTTTCCTTTGTCTGTGTGGAGGCGTACTGGTGTGTTCCATATCAAAAATGAAGCAATACAATTATCAAAGAGCACTATTAAGTGAATCAAACATTTAGTATATCAAATACACTACTTACTGCCAGTGGGGTCATAACTTTAACCTTACTTTTCTATGTCTTCCCACCGGTGGGCATTTTTATTACACATCGTCCCCAACCAGTGGCTTGTGAGCAACATGTTGGATGTTGCTCTCACTGACCTTAAAAGATGTGCTTGTTTTTGAAAGCATGTTTTGGTTGCATAAAAAACATCTTTACTGTCATTGCACTTAGGGAATATCCCATAACAGGCCTTCTTTGGCATCCTAATGGACTTTTTTATGCTTGGGTTGCTCCCCAACTCTTTTTACATTTGAAAGTGGCTCACTGGTAAAAAAAAAAAAAAAAAGGTTGGGGACTCCTGGTCTATTCTATTGTGAATAACTGCATATTCTAATTGATTTTTCAATGCATGGATTTAGGGAAAACACTTAGGGGGTTATTTATTAAAGTCCAAAAATGTGAAAAATACAAGTTTCTTTTTACTATAGAATACAACATTTTCAAGATTTATCATACCCCAAGGATGAAAAAAAATTCTGAATCAAGAAATCCGGCATCTCAGACCTACTGAGGTTGTATATAAGTCAATAGGAGAGGTCCATCTCCTATTTGGAAGTTTCTGTGGTCTGCTCTGGAATTATCCTGAAAATCCAACTATTTAGGACTTTTCATACAAAAATGTAAAAAAATTCTGCCTTTTCGGGAAAAAGCTCGAAAAAATCATGCAATTCTGGAAAAAACTCTTTTTTCGTGTTTGTCCCTGATCAGATTAAATCGGGATTTTTAAATAATAAATAAGGTCCAAACGTGGATTCTAGTTTGGTCAGACTTTTTTCATTAAAATTCTGAAAAATTCAGACTTTGATAAAGAAGGTCCTTCATTTTTTTTTTTTAGATTTGAGATTTAAGAGGACGGCAACCATGTTTTAAACTATATAGCACCCAGAGATTGCATGTTTGGACACACTACTCATGATTCTTACAGTACATGGAGTTAGCAGAAAGAATGGTCTGGGTTCATGTGTGGGCTACTTAAAATGTTGACAGTTACCATCATCTGATTTAAGTAAAGCCTGGAATAACCGACAAAATGATTCACCTCCACAGGATAATAATTGTGTGTACTGTATCTAAGAATCCGGGGGTTTAATTTTGTACCTCTTTAAGCTGTCATACTTGTTGCTAAGGCTATAATAAATGAGTACTATTTTTTCTATACTTTGCTCAGGTTAAACTCAGTTGAAGTGCATAAACGTATTTATAGAAAGCTACTTCAATTCATGGTAAGGACACAAGTTCAACAAGTTTGAAACAGCTGAATATTAAACAGTAACCAAGTGGAGCACGTGGAGCTTATATGTAGCTGTTTCACAGTTGTTGTCCTATTTATGCAGACTTTGGTTTTGTAAAGCAAAAAAAAAAATTGCATTCAGTATTGCAATTTCTTGTCTATTATAATTCACAATGGATTCAGATTTTCAGGTATATAAATACCAAGAATATACAATGCACATTATTTTCATTATTTGTTGGGCTACTTAGAGATTCATATATAGCTGAAGGAAGGATTCAGCAGCATTGTGCTGAGAACGGCACAATCAGTTTCGAGAAACTTGTAATGATGGCAATTTAATATTCATTTTGTAACAGATTTTTCAGAATCCCGTTTCCTCCCATTTCATTATCTGGATAATGTTTATTATTTGCAAATACTTACAAATGATCTCAGTGCCATCTGGAGCCTTTACAGATTGTAATGGGGAGGTTTAGATTTGATGAAGTTGGATAAAACATGAAGTGCATTCAGTCTGGGCATTTTTCTGCTAACACTCAGGGGCACATTTACTAAGCTCGAGTGAACGATTCGAAGTAAAAAAACTTCAAATTTCGAAGTATTTTTTGGGTACTTCAACCATCGAATAGGCTACTACGAGCTTCGAATATGACTTCGACTTCGATTCAAACGATTCCAAATAAAAATCATTCGACTATTCAACCATTCGATAGTCAAAGTACTGTCTCTTTAAAAAAAACTTCGACTAAATACTTTGCCACTTTAAACCTACTGAGCTACAATGTTAGCCTATGGGGACCTTCTCCATCAGTTTTCAAAGGTTTTTTTGATCAAAGGAAAATCCTTTGATCGATCGATTAAAATCCTTTGATCGATTTTTCCTTTGGTCGTAGGATGTGCGGTAAATCCTACGAATTCGCAGGATTTTACCTTGAGGGTCGAATTCGAGGGTTTATTAACCCTCGATATTCGACCCTTAGTAAATGTGCCCCTCAGTGTGGCTTATATAGCAGATATAGCACCTTGTTACAGAGCTATACTTCCATCAAATAAGTGATTAACCTTTTTTAGTTAATAAGGGAGAATATCTTGTTTCAATGGGGGCTTTGTATTCTCTTGTAATGACACTCATTATTTGTTTTTGGACTTTATACAAAGCAAACCAGCTTCAAACACCCCCAAAACACCCAAAAACTGTGATGACAAAAACTTCTATAAATGGTAAAAAGAGACCTCTACCATTGACTTTACATGAATTCAACAGGTTTTAGCTGGAATCTGTTCGGATTCTGATTTTTAGCTGCTTTGGGGCGTAATAAGGGGGTTATTTACTAAAATGTGAATTTAATCTCATAATTAAAATAAAAAAACTTTACCAAACTCTCATGTCCTATTCCTTATTTATTAATGAAATAACTCAAATGAATAGGATTGTGAAAAAAAACCCCAATAAAATCGAGCAAAAACAGAATTGTACCAATTTTTCTGAAACCCCAAATTTATCGGATTATCGTGCTAAACCCAGCGCAAACCACAATATCTTTAAACTGGGATAGGGCATCTCCCATTGACTTATACAATACCAGGTCTGAGATGGCGGATTTTTCAAATTCTGGCTTTCAGCAGCATCGAGGTATAATAAATCTCAAAAAGTTTTTTTCCAAGAAGAGTTTTTGCCCCAAAAAACTCGACCATATAAATTTGAGTTTACTAAATAACCCCCTAAATCTCTAAAAATGTTAGGTTTTTTTTTTCCTAAAAAAACAAAACTTGAACTTTAATAAATAGACCTCTTAAAGTATTGCTAATACATGTATCTTCCTATTGTTAGCAAAGATTTTTTTCCAGCTATTGTGAGTGTCTGCCAAAGGTTTTAAGATCACAATTCTCAGTAATGTTTTGTGAAAAACAAGATTATAAGTGTCACAACGCAAAGTTTCTTAGCATAAGTAACAGCTGCTGGAGGGACTTAGTGACTTAAGGATTCAGTGTTTTAAACATATTGCTAATTTGTAATTTATGAATATTCAGGGTGAAAATGTGTAGCTAATTTGTCTACATGTCTGTGTAAATTGTGACTTGTAAAGAAGGTTCAAAAATAAATAAAAATAAACCATTAAATATCCATTATTATAAGTTTTGTCCTGCAAAATTCCATAATTGAGTTATGCCATATTTGCACATCATAAAGATCAGCTTATAATATTAATGGCTACAGCCTGGAGTTATAAAAGCTGTTGGTGATGGGATGCTGCTCAACAAGGCTGCCCAGAACTGATATGAAAAATGTATTTGATTTTTATTCAATAATAATTTACGAAAGTGTTATGTTAATGGTTAAATAGAAGGAATAGAAGGAATTTTACTGCTACCAAGGTCTAAAAGTAAATTTGTAGCAAAAACTATAATTTAATCCATTGGTGATACTAATTTAGAAAGACTCCACCTTGCCTCCAGTAAGCCCAAGAGTAAACCTTAGACAGGAGGTGGAGTTGCCATGAGACAATTGCATAAGGACCAAGAAGTGTAATAGGTGGGGGGTAGGGATGTAGCGAACCGCCGAGTATGTGTTCGTGAACGCCGTTCGCGAACACCGGCAAAAAATGCGAACAGTTCGCGAACAGTTCGCGAACTTCGAACATTCGAAAATCGTTCGATTCGAACGATCGAAGAATTTTAATCGTTTGATCGAAGGATTTTCGTTCGAATCGAACGATCGAAGCCATTCGATCGAATGATTTCATTCAATCCAATGGCTTCGATCATTCGATTCGAACGAAAATCCTTTGATTTTAGCGGTCGAAGGAATCGAATGGTCGAATGGTCGAACGATTTTTGACGCAAACGCCTATTGGCGAACGTCGCGCGACGTTCGCGAACTTTCGGCGGACGCGAACAGTCGAAGTTCGCGCGAACTAGTTCGCCGGCGAACAGTTCGCTACATCCCTAGTGGGGGGTAATGGAAGATGCACCTTGTAAGTTGGAGACAAACAAATAAGGATACAGTGGGCGTCATTTATAAACTTTGCGCAGGGCAGATTGGTTTGCAAAGTGAATATATTTGCCCTACGCATGGTTATATTAATAAAGCTGAATAAGAGGGTGCAAACAGAATTTGCGAAAAAAAATTTCCACAGTGCGAATGTCTATAGGAGCTTTTTAAATATGTCACAATTCGCAAATTGCGAATATTTATGCACATACTCTGCAACTCAGTTACGCCACAACTTTGGTGGCGGATAAGATATTCGCAAAACAGTTTCGCAAACTGAGAATTTAAGTTACTGTCAACGATATTTTCGCGCACAACAACCTTGCACATTGGGTGCGCTCCCGTCTCATTTGCGCGCCATTTGCGAAAATGTATTCACACTGTGAATTCGCAAAAAACAGAAAGACGGGCAGAGCAGTGCAATATATAAACGTTCAGGAAAAAACATGCACAATACAACCATTTGCGAAAAATATGTGCTACGCAAACTTTATAAATGACCCCAGTATATAGGCAGATGAAACAGGAAGAGTTGGTCTTTAATGATGGGTGAATTTGTCCCGTTTCGCTTCAACTAAAAAGTTGCGCAATGCATTGACGTCAATATATTTTTGACGTGCGTCAATTTCGGCGCCAAAGACATTTTTTATACATGTGCCTAGTTTGTCCAAATGCATTAAAGTCAACATGCGGCTGACAATTTTTATGCGCGCGACTATTCTGGCACACTCCCCATTTCTTTTGACGCTGCAGATTTTTCTAAAATTTGCCACAAATTTGCATCTGCTGAATTTATTCACCCATCACTAGTTGTCTTTACCTTGTGGACAGCAGGAGTGAAGACAGTACTACCCACCTGCCCCCTTTTAAGGTTTTGTAGGGCATACTAGTTGCAGCAATGGTCGTGTGGTCAGGCTTCAGGCTAATTGTTACATATGTATGTTTCGTTAATTGCATATAAAAGTTGCTGATATCAATGGTAAATTTCTACCGGCTGTGTTAAAGTTCATAAATTAAGCTGAGGCCTTTCCATTTCAGTGTGTGCGAGTTTGTGTTGGGTAGAAGGGTAATGGGACAAATATTGCAATCTCCCCTTAGTCATGTTTTAGTATGTTATAACATGTAATCTACTGTAAGATTCAGGGGTTGATTTATTAAAATGTCCTTGGAATTTCTCCACATTCCAAGGAAAAATACTGCCAAAGAAAGTTGCTTGAGATTTATTTACTTATTATGGTAGGTTTTTTTTTTTTTGGAGCATTTTGGATTTTTTCTCACTTGCTCTCTTACCTTACCACAATGACTGATTGTCAGGAGTGCCCGGTGGTGCTCCCATCTCCATCGCATCCAAGATGGAGACGCCCATGACCCACGTAAATTTGCAACAAGAGGACGCCAAGGTCACGGGGTAAAATGCCCAATTATAGGATTTGTTTGTTGCATTCCTGGGTGTTCCTAATTTCCTTGTATCCGGATTTCTTGACTTTTTGACCCTGCCTGAACCTTGACTTTGCTCCTTCTCTGCCTGCCTATTGAACTGTTGCCTGGAATTGACTGACCTCCTGATCCCTTTCTGGTTACCACAAACTTGAACTTTAACCTGAGGCTTCCTCCTTGGTCCGGACTTCTCCTCTGGGAGCCGATAGGCCTCTAACACTGATTCTCATACAATTTAAGCCAGAGCTATATTTTCTCAAATTTAGAATTTCTTGCCACAACAAGCATGCATTTGCCCAATAATTTTTTTTTGCAGCACAAAGTTTTCATATACACTACTTCATAATTCTCCAAAAAAACTTGAGTTCGGTATAACAGAAATATTTAAATTTAAAACTCTCTTGATATGCCCGTTGGTTGCCGCTCAAGACCTCTGAGCTATTGAAATGTTTAGTGAGAAAATTTGATAAACATCCGAAAACCTTGATCTGCAGGAGAAAAGCGTTTCATAGTAGAGATCAAGCTAAGGATAAATCTCTATGAGATGCTAAATCTAGCCTTCAATATTTATTTTTATATTGCAGAAAACCTCGTAGGGAATATAAGATGAAATTGTTAGCTTTTCTGTTCTAAGAAGGCAGCAGAACAGCAGGCTGAGGAACACAGAACAAGACATTGAAATGATTCAACGAAATAAAGTGTTGTTTTGATACCTGTTATGCAAATATCACCATGAAAGGGCACAGCTCAGATACCTTTTTCTGTTTGAGGCATTATCAGTATATTAAGATGACATTTGTTGGTATCCATAGTTGCAATAAAAAAGACATTCTTTCCAAGCAAGCCATTCATGTTCTTCAGACGTGACAAGATATCTTCTTATCCTTATCGTTACACTGTATAAAAAAAGTACACAGCCACCTTCAGCTAAAGAGAAAATAAAGGTTGTCTAAATAAGATTCTTCTGAAATAGTGCTCTCTTGTGAGAGCCAGTAACTAGCTTATTCTTTCTATTCTGCTATTAATGTTCAATGGTTATTATAATCAAGTGGTAATGCAATGACGGATTGGAGGACTGTCTTAGTGGCTATTTTAGGATCTGTTACACACTAAATAAACTCTATGAGCCACATGCTCACAATGTTCTGTTATACAGACAGCTAGCATCTCAGCCATAAAGCAGGACAGGACTGCTGCTTACAATGGGGATCAGATAGGATCTGTGCAGTCACTGGGACAGAATGCTCTGTTATACAGATAGCTAGAATCTCAGCTGCCATAAAGCAGGACAGGACTGCTGCTTACAATGGGGATCAGATAGGATCTGTGCAGCCACTGGGACAGAATGCTCTGTTATACAGATAGCTAGAATCTCAGCTGCCATAAAGCAGGACAGGACTGCTGCTTACAATGGGGATCAGATAGGATCTGTGCAGCCACTGGGACAGAATGCTCTGTTATACAGATAGCTAGAATCTCAGCAGCCATAAAGCAGGACAGGACTGCTGCTTACAGTGGGGATCAGATAGGATCTGTGCAGCCACTGGGACAGAATGTTCTGTTATACAGATAGCTAGAATCTCAGCTGCCATAAAGCAGGACAGGACTGCTGCTTACAATGAGGATCAGATAGGATATGTACCCTCTGACAGATTGCTCTGTTACAGCTATAGCTGTTTGATGGGAACTCCATATATTACATAATGGTGGCAACTGGGAAGGAAGTTAAATATCGTAATATAATAAATGATCAGTGATGGGTGAATTTCTCCCATTTCGCTTAGTTGAAAAATGAGCGAATTTCCTGTGAAATTTGCAAATCGGCGAGTAATTCGCGAAACACAAATTTTGACGCCGTCGACAATTTGACATTGGAATTTTTGAATTTTCACTGGAATTTCACAAATTTATTTGCTGGTGGCGAAACGAGGAAATTCGTTATGAATTTGATTCTCGTCTAGCGCATAAATTCACCCATCACTATAAATGACCATTCCTCCCACCAACATTTTTTAATGTAACACCCTGTTAAAATCTTTTCTTATGCCATTTCTTGAAGAAAAAAACAGCAATAAATAACTAAAGAAAACAACTTATTAAACAGAAGCCAAACCACATTCAACATATTTGTAGATGTGTTATTGTTCAGACAAGTAACAGCATGTACAATATGTATGTTATTCCAAGGTTTCATTTTTTTTCTTTTTAATGTTAAATAAATAATATATTATGTATTTCAGTGAGCCAAGAAGCTGTTCAAATCCCCCAGAAAAGTGTTTTTAAAATTTAAAATGGGGGGGAAAAAAAAGACACAAACAAAAAAAAAATAGAGAAATAAACATTTGTTTAACATTACGGGGCCCATTCATTAACTTTGAGTGAAGGGTTCGAAGTTTAAAAACGTAGAATTTCTAAGTGTTTTTTGGGCTACTTTGACCATCGAATGGGCTACTTCGACCTTCGACTATGACTACGACTTTGAATCGAACTATTCGAACTAAAAATCGTTCGACTATTCGACCATTCGATAGTCAAAGTACTGTCTCTTTAAGATAAAACGTCGACCCCCTAGTTCGCCACCTAAAAGCTACCAAACCCAATGTTAGCCTATGGGGAAGATCCCCATAGGCTTGGCTAAGTTTTTTTGGTCGAAGGCTAATCCTTCGATCGTTGGATTAAAATCCTTCGAATCATTTGATTCAAAGGATTTAATTGTTCGATCGAAGGATTATTCCTTCGATTGTTCAATCACAGTTTTTGCGCAAAATCCTTCGACTTCGATATTCAAAGGATTTTAATTCCCAGTCGAATATCGAGGGTTAATTAACCCTCGATATTCGACCCTTGATGCATCAGCCCCTAGATAGAAAAATGGGGGAAAAATAGCATTGTCCAGAAACTTTCCCTTTCTTTCCTCTTTATTATACAGCACTTATGTTGTCAAGGAGACTGGTTCTTATTCAGCGCAGGGGCTCCTTTTCCTTTAATACAAGAGAATGCAGAGTGCAGATTAAAATAACGAGTGATAATGCAATTGTGATGCACCTATTCTCTTATTAATGAAAAATGACCCATTACTTTAGGATGCGGATCGACAATATAAGTCACACAATGGAGTCATTTTCCGTGCCGCTTGATCATGAAGACTTTTTTCAAAGAGCGTTACCAGGCAACGGTTGTAATGACATTTTTCTAACCTACTGTTTGCCCTAGCAAAGTACTCCCATCATGACCAAAATATACTTTAAAGATGCAACCTTTTCTGCAGCCATGTATCCATTAAAGTCAAATACCAAAATGAAGAAAAAAAAAAGGTTTACAGCAGTTGACAACGATAAGTTCCAGGTGTGTTTAGAATTCGTTATTTGATATTTGATTTTATTTGCTGGTTCCTGGTGGCCACACAGCACATACTGTGCTAATGAAGAGATCTCCACTGTCTCCAAGTCTTAAATCATACAGTGTATGGTCTCCATCACTCAAACAGGACATTATTGTATTAGAGAGGGTACAGAGAAGGGCAACTAAGCTGGTAAAGGGAAAATCTTAGCTATGAGGAAAGACTGGCCAAATTGGGGATGTTCACGCTGGAGAAGAGGCGCTTAAGGGGTGATATGATAACTATGTATAAATATATAAGGGGATCATATAATAATCTCTCTAATGATTTATTTACCAGTAGGTCTTTCCAGCTGACACAAGGTCACCCATTCCGATTAGAAGAAAAGAGGTTCCAGCTAAATATTGGGAAGGGGTTTGTTACACTCGCATTCAAGGCCCTTAATAATGAAACCCCTCCCTATATTTCATCTCTAATCTCCAAATACTCTCCTTCACGAAACCTTCGCTCTGCTTCTGATCTTCCCCTCACTTCTCCTCTGGTCACTTCTGCCCATTCTCATCTACAAGACTTCTCTCAGGCTTCTGCTTTTCTCTGGAACTCTCTGCCACAAGCTGTCAGACTTTCTCCTTCCTTCCAAACTTTCAAGCGCTCCTTAAAGACCCATCTGTTTAAAGAGGCCTATTCAATGTACCTTAATTAATCATTGCTGTATCAATAATGAAGTGTTTATACAATCCTAATGTCTCAATTGTACCCTAACCTTCTAGTTTGTAAACTCTAATCTCTAGGTCCTTCTAACCCTATTGTACTCTGTAATCCTTGTCTGTTATCCACCATTTATTCCCTGTTTGCTATAACTGCAGTAAAGCACTGCGTATCTTGACAGCGCTATATAAATAAATGATGATGATGATGATGATGATGTTACAGTGAGAGCTGTGAAGATGTGGAATTGTCTCCCTGAATCAGTGGTACAGGCTGATACATTAGATAGGTACAAGGAAGGGTCGGATGCTTTATTCACCAGTAGCTCCTCCCAGCAGACAGGAGGGAGCCAATGAGATTAGAGGAGGGAAAGGGGTGTTACAGGGAGAGCTGGGAAGTGAATCAGTGGTACAGGCTGATACATTAGATAGGTACAAGGAAGGGTCGGATGCTTTATTCACCAGTAGCTCCTCCCAGCAGACAGGAGGGAGCCAATGAGATTAGAGGAGGGAAAGGGGTGTTACAGGGAGAGCTGGGAAGTGAATCAGTGGTACAGGCTGATACATTAGATAGGTATAAGAAGGGGTTGGATGGTGTTTAGCAAGTGAGGGAATACAGGGATATGGAAGATAGAGAAAGAATTACTCTCGCACACCCTGGCTGTCCAGACAAAAGTGAATCCCAGGTGCTCGGCGATAGAGGAATTGGCAGCCTCAAATGCAACGTAGAAACAGAACACATCGGCACAACATGGGCACTGCTAATAGGAAGAAACCTTGCTCGTTTATTGCGGATGCAACGTTTCGGGCGTGACCCCTTTCTCAAGCATACCAGATATTAGTGCACATAGAATTTAAAAGCATAGCAATTAAGCTTAATTAGTGAAAGTGGTGTTACAATATCAAAAGGATAAAAAATGAATTCATAGTAAAAATACATATGCATACATTTAGGCCAATAAAGAAAAATAAATAGTCCATATTTAGAAAAAAGTCCATAGAAAAATGTCCAGAACTTGGAAATGTGAAGAAAAAATTGCAGTGTCCATTGTGTAAAAACAAATACATTTTTTTATTTCCATTCTTTTGCCACTTGTGTTATTATGGTAAAATTAAATTTGTGTCCAGCCAGAATTAATGATTATCAACAAGTATAAAGTGTCCAGTGCAGTAAAGATAAAAACATAACAACCATTTAGTACAAAATGTATCAATGTAATACTTAACAAGTTGTCCCAAATATTGAAAATATATTGTTTCAAAACTGCTAAATGCTCACAGAAATAATCTGAACAGTATTAAACATTGGATTTTACCTCTCTATAAAGGTTCTATCTTACCCTATAAGAAATTTTTGTGGGGAAGATAATCTTTCCCTGAGGCATATGACCGCAAACTTGCTTCTCTAAAAGAGAAAAAAGGTTTGGATTATTGTAAGATAAGAAAAATATAAAAAAACGGCTCATGTTAAATTCTTCAGTCAACCCTTTTGGGTGGCGAGATTCCAAACGCCATATCCTATAACACTCTCTTTGTAATAATAGTTTCTTTTTATCCATGCCTGGTTTGGGAAAAACGTTCTCAAGTATGGGTGAAAAAATGTTTAGCCAGCAAGGTTTCACTTTTGCTTTTTCCAGATTTGTTCTCAACCTTTGGACTTAAAGTTTCAACAGTTGTAGGGAGTTGTCTATAAGTACGGATCGTGGACTTGTGTTCATTTAACCTCAGTTTCATGGCCCTACTGGTTTGTCCTATGTATATTAACATCCTTTGTATCGCATGTAAAAAAAAACATACTGCGTATTTAGTGCCTTGTTGTGGGTGAGTTACACATGCGCCAGGTATAATAGCGTTGCAATACCCGCAATTCCTGCAGGGGTAGGTGCCATTACTCTGGGAGCCTAAGATAGTACTGACCCCCTTTTTTTAGTTGTTTTTTTGTTTTTAATAAGTTCCCCTATATTTCATCCTCTCCTAAAGGAAAACAACGGTGGTACCCCAAACAAGTGCCCAAATTTGGGGTCTGTGGACAAAATTTGCCAATGTTTTAAGATAGTCTTTTTTAGTCTCCTAGAGTTTGTATCAAAGGATGTAATGAAGGAAGTTATGGAAGATAGCTCATAGTACAAGTTGATCCATTGCATTTTGGAGTCAGAAAGCAAATTGAAGAGGCTTCAGATGGGTTTTGTTTTGCCTTCCTCTGGATCAACTGGCAGTTAGGCAGGTTAAAAAAAGTTAAAAGGTTGAACATGATGGACGGGTGTCTATTTTCAACCTTTAAAGCAAAATTAGGTGCGCTATACTGAAATAACAAGCGTTACCTAGAAAAGAAGAGAGAAGGACCCGATAGTGTGTTATCCTCTTTTTTAAAAGGGTAATGTGCGTTAAAGAACTACTCACAGGAGATTGGTGGGTTATCTTGCAAATTAAATGATAATAACTTCAGTGTCCTGTTAGAGTCGGTCTAGTCGGCGTGGTGACCTATCGGGAAAAACTCAAATAGCGCAGAAAAGCCGGCTTGCGGGTGAGGGGAGGCAGATAGTTTAAGCTTACCGGACAATGATGATTAATGGCACTTTGAACCTCTGATGATAGCGGTCCTGTAGCGCAGTCCTCCTGGGATTTTCTGCTGGTCCGATCAGCGGTCTGGAAGGACGGTACAGAGAAGGTGAGTTCAATTGCAGACGCCTTAATACAGCCCAACGCGTTTCGTATCTTAGAATACTTCCTCAGGAGCAAATTACCCACACTACCATTCGATACAATTTATCAGGTTGGTGGGTGGGTATGTCGAACTCCCCTTCCAGACCGCTGATCGGACCAGCAGAAAATCCCAGGAGGACTGTGCTACCGGACCGCTATCATCAGAGGTTCAAAGTGCCATTAATCATCATTGTCCGGTAAGCTTAAACTATCTGCCTCCCCTCACCCGCAAGCCGGCTTTTCTGCGCTATTTGAGTTTTTCCCGATAGGTCACCACGCTGACTAGACCGACTCTAACAGGACACTGAAGTTATTACCATTTAATTTGCAAGATAACCCACCAATCTCCTGTGAGTAGTTCTTTAACGCACATTACCCTTTTAAAAAAGAGGATAACACACTATCGGGTCCTTCTCTCTTCTTTTCTAGGTAACGCTTGTTATTTCAGCATAGCGCACCTAATTTTGCTTTAAAGTTTACCTATATGTGGATACGTGGATCCATTCTTTCTTCTGGTGCTGCTTAACCCCTTAATCACTCAGCAAGCGCGGACCTTCATCCCCCCCTCCCATGTTCTCTATTTTCAACCTAACTTACTATGTTACTATGTTAGAGTGTCAGAGTGCCGGCTGATGGATCCTTGTGCTTTAACCCTGGGAAGGGAACAGAGAGTGAGTCGATTAAATGGCCCCCAGTAAGAACATCAATAATATTAGCAAATTATTATGTAAACAGGAATCCACAAGGTACAATAATAAACAATAATGAGACAATGCAGCAAAAACTTATGTACTTTATATTGCAGCATGGGGCAGAACTCCTTACATCATTGTGCATTGTTACATAGTTACATAGTTACGTTAGGTTGAGTCCATCAAGTTTAACTCCTCCAAATGAACCCCAGCACACATATATGCCCTTTTTATGAAAGACCAGGGCTGGAACTAGGGGTAGGCAGAAGATGCATGAGCCTAGGGTGCAAGTGGGGGTGCCACGCACGTACCTCTTCTTTCGCCTACCTCTGGTCCGGACCCTTTCTCTCCCACTGGCACTTTCCAGTGCAGCTCTGTGCATGCATGTGCAGTACCAACATGCGCGCATGCAAACTCGAGAATGTGCAGCCAATGGGGGGCGAAGCGGCCGGTCATGTTGCCTTGGGCCCTCAGCTGGCTTGGACGCGAGCCAGTGAATGACAGAGCATTATTTGCTTTAGTAGCCACAGAATGACACTACTCTATTGCTTCTATTTTCTCTTATTGAGAAGCAAATTAAAAAGCAAAAAAAAAAGTAAACAGGAATCCCATTCTGCCTCAAATTTTTTTTGGCATTGTAGAGGAGTTGGAAATAGCAAAGTTTAGCACATGTTTAGAGGAAAATGGCATATTTTATATAGTGAACTTGCACAAGGCTAAAGTTTGAGCTTGTCAATAGCAGCAATGATCCAGGACTTCAAACTTGTCACAGGGGGTCACCATCTTGGAAAGTGTCTGTGACACTCACATGCTCAGTGGGCTCTGATTGGCTGTTGAGAAGCTAAGCTTAGGGCTCGTCACTAATTATCCAGCAGAAAACGAGCTTCCCTGGCTGTAATATAAGCTGATGCTACAGGTTTGCTGATTATTCAATTCTGATGCTAATTGCACTGGTTTCTGTGCTGCCATGTAGTAATTATCTGTATTAATTACTAATCAGCCTTATATTGTGACATTTCTATTCTATGTGTACTGTATATTGTGAGTGGCTCCCTAAGCTCAGTAAGTGACAGCAGCACAGAGCATGTGCAGTGAATCAGCAGAAAAGAAGGTGGGGAGCTACTGGGGCATCTTTGGAGACACAGATCTTTACTGCTAAAGGGCGGTGGTTGCCTTGGGCTGGTACAGAAGGCTAAAATATAATGTACAACATTTCTGCCTACTTCTTTAGTTAGTTCTCCTCTAAATATATGAACAACAACTTAAAGATATACAGTTGCTTGAATGTAATATGGGGATTAGGAATTGAGAGGTAAATAACCTTCATGCCTAAGCCACCAGCATGCATTGTGCTGCTTAACTTCTTTGGAGTGGAAAGCATGCATGTATTTATTGCAATTTTAGCCAACTAATACAGGGTATCTTTATGTTTGTTTTTCTTTTTTAATCGATGTTGGACTTCACGTACATTCAGAGCTCTATATTTTCAATCAATACATTAATAGCACAACCATAACAAGTACAATTACAGAACATAAAAAATGACATTTAGGAACATATTTATTTTTTAGAATGCCATGTTAGATCAATGGTCCAAGAGTAGCCTTTACCCAATATATAATTAAAGGTGTTACAGTTTCCTAAGGGCAGTAACCTATAGCAGCCAATGAGATTTTTTGTTATTAAACAGTTGACCAGTAAATGCTACCTGGTAATTGGTGCTATTGGTTGCTGCAACTGTGTACATTTTTTACATAACTCCATTTGAGTTTATTTTTGAAAAGAGAGCTGATTGGGGATTCCCTACACATTTTCCATTTCAAAGCCAGATGCTAGTATACACATTACATTGGTTTTCAGATAAGATACTTCTGTCCCATTTATAGTATACTGCAGGGACACATACATTTTTAAAACCAGTTTAGGTGAAGACACTCAACATAATGGATCTGAAAAAGCATTTTAAGTTTCTGCTACTAAAAAAAGTATAAAAATAGATGAAAATTCTGTAATCAGTACTAAAATTTCATGGTAATTACTCCTCCTTAAAAGAAAATTCTCTTCACTTTCTGCTAATGTTTTAATGATTTGTGATGAAGAGCAGACTGAGCATGTCACTTCCACCTAAGGAACATATCTAAAATACGATCATTTATCACCCAAGACTCTGCCAAAATTCTTATTCACTCTCTCATCATATCGCGTCTAGACTACTGTAACTCTCTTTTAATTGGCCTCCCCCTCCAGAGACTGTCACCTCTCCAGTCCATAATGAACACTGCTGCGAGGCTCATACACCTCAGCAACCGCTCCTCCTCTGCCTCGCCATTCTGTCAATCCCTGCACTGGCTTCCGTTACCTCTCAGAATCAAATTCAAATTAATGACACTGACTTTCAAAGCACTTCATAACTCTGCCCCACCCTACATCTCTGTACTCATCTCTATATACTCACCCACTCGCTTACTACGATCCTCTACTGACCGACTACTCAACTCTTCTCTCATTACCTCCTCACATGCTCGCATTCAAGACTTTGCAAGGGCTGCTCCCCTCCTCTGGAACGCTCTCCCACGGTCTGTCCGAGTTTCTCCCAACCTTTCTGCTTTCAAGAAATCTCTTAAAACACACTTCTTTCAAGAAGCCTACCCTCACTCTGCTTAACTAGCAAACGCAACACCACATGCAGTACCACATTTCTCACCCACTTAATTTGATCTTGCCCACTCCCACCCCTTGTGTATTACTCCCTTCCCTTTAGACTGTATGCCTATGCATAGGGCCTTCCTCACCTTTTTGTACCTGTATTGATTGTGATATATGTAACTCCATATATTCTATGTATGTAATTCATGTGATTTAGTTGTATAATCACATTTACCTTACAGTGCTACGCAATATGCTGGCACTATATAAATACATGATAATAATAATAATAATGTGCAGCGCCTCTGGCATTTTAAAGACAAGAAAACCCCAAGGGCGGGAGCTGATTTTGAAAGCATGGGTCATTAGTGTTATAGGGCTTTCAACCCTCTGGACTGTTACAGTTGTTTACAAGTATTTATTCAAAATATAAAATCTCTAGACAATTTTTTGTTTTAGGTTTTATTCCTTCTTTAACTGCTAACTTTGTGGGGCAGATTTATCAAGGGTCGAATTCGAGGGAATTTTCAAAGTAAAAAAAATCGAAATTGGAATTCATTTTTTGGATACTTCAACCATCGAATAGGATACTACGACTTCAAATTTGATTTGAAGTAAAATGGTTCAAATATTCCACCATTTGATAATCGAAGTACTGTCTCTTTAAAGAAGCTTCGACTTCAATACTTTGCCAAATTAAACCTGCCGAAGTGCTATGTTAGCCTATGGGGACCTTCTAGAGCATTTTTCTATGTTTTTGGAAGTCAAAGTAAAATCGTTTGATCGATCGCTGAAATCCTTCGAATCGTTCAATCAAATAATTTTACTTTGACCGCAAATGGCCAAATTCGATGTAAAAAAATTCCAATTTGATGGTTGAATTTCAAAGCTTTTTCTACTTCAAAATTCGACCCTTGATAAATCTGCCCCTTAGTGTGTGTTTGTGTAGACACGATTAACGGGTAGATTTCTTAACTGTCTTTTTCACATTTTGCCATCAATGCCATAAACCAAAAATGTCTTTAATTTTTTTTTACATTCCCATTTTTTATCATCACATTTTTTTTAAAAAAACCTAAATCTCATCAACTAAATATTTTTAATTTTTAAAGAAAGCGAACAAAAAAATGAATGTAGACAGTTAAAAACCATGTCTTAAATTTTAGAAAATCTGTCAAAACTGGTTATTCAATCCACAGAATGTTCTGTTTTTCTCCCTGTAAAGCATATTACTATTCTGAAATTATGTTTCAGTAAAAATAAATGAAAACAGTTCAGTTACAACTTTTTATATGTTCTTTTTTATATTTATAATTATGTTAGCAATTGTGTTGCCGCTGAAGTAACATTATTTTCTCTGCCTTAATGGACCTAAGTGAATTTGCCGGTAAGTACTGAAAAATATTGTGCATTTTTGAAGGAATAATACTTTGTCAGAGATTAAATTGCATCAATATGTTTAGTGTTGAGAGCCTATTTAAATAATTACATATTGAAACATGAATTCTAAATCGATGCAGAGCATTGTCTACTCTAGAGCAATGTGTTTATATTTATATCTACTACTTTAAAAAAATAGTTAGTTCAGTATGGTGCCTATGTACAAAAATTGGCTTAATTAGTAAAGACGGCTATAAATATCCATGACTTCTACACCATTAAATGATTATCTTCAAAACTAACTGAATACGCAATGGATCTGAATTTCATATAAAAAGGACAAATTGTGCTCATAGACAAAAAAAAAGTATTCTTTTTAATATATCAGTCACAGCAAGCTTGGGTAACCAAGTTAATCAAGTGCTGAAAAACTGTAAATTATATATGCCCCTTAGTATATAACCTGCACAATTATAGATCATTACTATGTTAGTATTTTATATCCATATCGTTATATAGGGAGTTCTATTTATCAAAATTCAAATTTGGGGGGCAGATTTATCAAGGGTTGAAGTGAATTTGAGGGAATTTTCGAAGTATAAAAATTTGAAATTCAAAGTAATTTTTTGGATACTTTGACCATCGAATAGGAAACTACGACTTAGAATTTACTTCGAATTCGGTTCGAAGTAAAATAGTTAGAATCTTCGAATATTCGATAATCGAAGTACTGTCTCTTTAAAAAAAACTTTGACTTCAATAGTTCGCCAAATTATACCTGCCGAAGTGGTATATTAGCCTATGGGGACCTTCTAATGCATTTTCTAAGTTTTTTGTAGTCAAAGTAAAATCGTTGGATCGATCGCTGAAATCGCTAGATCGAACGAGTTTACATCGACTTCAAAATGGTCAAATCCAGTAAAAAAAACCTTTGACTTCGATATTCGAAGTCGAAGTATAGCCATTCAATGGTCAAATTTCGAAGTATATTTCACTTCGAAATTCGACCTTTGATAAATCTGCCCCTAAGAGTGTTTTGGTAATTCCAAAAAAACTCGATTGAATCAAATCATTAATAAATTCAAACGAATATGATTTGTATTTTAAGAATCATTTTCAATTGGTCTACAAATGTTCATGAAAATCGGTGAAAAGTTTAGTAATTAGAATTGAAAAAAATCTTGTCAAGGACAACTCCCACCAACTTCTATATATTCTATTTGATTGTTGATTAAATAGGTCCCGTAGGGTCCTGGCCCAACAGGATACATTGGGGCAAATTCACTAACATTCGTAGTTGCGCCAGGCGCAACTTCGCCGCGCTTCGCCACACTTCGCCAGGCGTAGTTTCGCCAGCGCTACGCAAATTCACTAAAATCCTAGTTGCGCACAGGGGTAGCGTAAGATTGCAAAGTTGGGCTAGCGTTGATTAGCTAAGTGAAGCTAAGTTACGCTAGCGAAGGCTAATTTGCATACAGGGCCAAATTCAAATTTCAATGGAGGAATACGTATCAGCACTACAAATGGCTAGAAAACCTTCAAAACATCAAATAAATATTTTATTTTGCCCTACACATGTGCCCACTGTATAGGTAAGTTGCCATGAGTCAGGAAATGTAGGGGGGAAGGAGGGGAGTCCCAAAAAATGTTTCGATCTTTTTCAGCCTATCACCCATCATGTAGAAAACACGCCAGCGTTTTTTGGGACTTAGAAAAAATTTTTTTTTTGAAGCAATCCCTATGTACTCTATTGTGCTTCGCCTGGTCTGAGGTGGCGAAGGAAGTCTAGCGTAAAAGGTAGCGTTCAGTGCACTGCGCGCGTTAGTTAATTTGCTTAGTTACGTCCGTAGCGAAAATTCGCCAGGCGTAAGGGTGCGAAGTAACACTAGCGAATCTTCACCAACGTTCGTCAGTGAATTTGCGAAGTAACGAAAATGCCAAACGCTAGCGAATTAACGCTAGCGTTCGGCGCTTCGGCGCTTAGTGAATTTGCCCCATTGAATCAAGTGCAGCATTTACTTGTCCAGTTTAAAAAGGATATGAACCCTACATGAATACCTCCCATTGTAATTACGACAACAAATGGAAAATCCTAAGCATGATTTAATCTTGCAATGATTAAAAATATGTTTGATTTGCCAATATTTGTTATTCAATGTCACATTGGTTGTTGTTGTGTTAGAAAGATAAGAGCTTATTTACAATTGCTATTGCTATGGGTAAGACCATTGCACTATGGGGAATACTATGCCAATCATTTTGCATATTGCACTGCTTAGAGAGTGGGGTATCCTCTCTGATCCTGGAGATTAGGGAAAAAAAGTTTCAGCATACAGTATAAAGTTGCTTTAATTATCCATCTCGGATGTTGGTCCCAGAACAATTTAACCCTTATTAATAAACACCTCTCAGCCAATAATGCTAAAGGTTATTCTACTACAGGGTCTCTTACCCAATAACCCAAAGTAATAATGAAAAGTTTAACTTTCTATAGGGCCTATTAAGCCCTACAAATATAAAATATATTTTTATATATTTGTCTGATAAAAGATGGGGTCCTTTGATGTCACATTCTCATTTTAACAAAAAGTCATGTTTCTCTTAACATATGGTAAAAACATTTCTTTAATATGTTTGAACAAATGTAAATTTGAAAAAAAATATTTATTTGAGTTAATAGAATATATCTTATTACATTTTCTTCAGACTTTGAGAAAAAAAAAGTTTATAAAGTCAAGAATGGTAATGCAGTTTCTTGACTTCTTGGAACATCTCACGTATAATACCTGATGTCTTGCATGAGTTATTTTAATAAATAAAATATACCAAGACCCATTAAAGTTTAATTATTCATCTGTTCACCTTTGACAACAATGAATAGGCTCTCCATTTGCACATTTGTGACTCTTGAACTTATGCAGTTTAATTGACTCACTTATAGAAGTCTTCTCTTGTTCACGTTCACCCCCAAGGAAAATAATTTATTTGAAGTAACAATGTAACATTTTATGTGAGTGGAATAGGAAATGCACTACTGTTCTTATGAAACCTTGAAAAATATATGTGCAGATTTCGAACCTTTAATTGTGTTTGTTATTATTGTAAAAATATATGTCTTTTTCACAATTTAAAGTCAGAATTCACAATTAAAACTGACTCTCTTTGTATATTTTTGAGTCAATGATCACGTTATTGGTCACCAACTCAACAGACCTTGGTTTAATTTGTGGGGTAGGATCTAGTGATGGGCGAATCTCTCCCGCAAAATTTGCGGAAAATTATGAAATCAGAATATTCATGAAAAAATCTTGAAATTGTACCGTTTTGATAAAAAATCGTGAAATTCGAATGTTTTCACACAAAAAAATAGAGCAATTCGAACGTTTTTACATTCTACTCACAGCCATGGATCAACCGCGGTTATGGTGAACAAATCCAATCTTTCTTTCCTTCCATTTAAAAGACAATTACAATATGGCATATGGCACATTTCTCCATTATGTTTTGGAACATTTTAATATGAAAATCATAACTTTTAGGGGGTTATTTATCAAGGTCCGAATTTATCTCAATATCGGCTGCTACAAACTCCGATCGATAAATGCTTATTTATTATTACATTTTCCAGAAAATTTGCTTTGCGGGAAAATCTCAGATTTTCAAGATTTTTTCATGAATTTTCCCCGAAATCTCCGAATTTCTTGGAGTTTTCACCCGAAAGCACCGAAAACATTGTAAAATTGCCCGAAACCCCCAAAACAACCAATAATCAATGGGACTGTTCCCATTGACTTTTATGCAACCTCGACAAGGTTCGAGATGCCGTGTTTTTATATACGGGGTTTTTAGCCCTCGGGGTTTAATACATTCTGAAAAATTAGTCCGATTTTATTAAAAAAAAAAATCACATTTCGGGGAATTTTGGGTATTCCGAGCTTAGTAAATAACCACCTAAATGTAAATGTCTGTGAAAGTGTTATCTATAAAGTTTGCCCTTGTTTTAGGAACTAATTATGCTCTGAGGAAGTGACCCCTAGAGGTCACAAAACGCATCAACAGGGTATGAACTTTTACTCTGCACCCTATGCCATATTTTAATGGTCTTTTAAATGGAAGGACATAAAGATTGGATTTGTTCACCATAACTGCAGTTGATCCATGGCTGTGAGTAGACTGTAAATGCTGGAAAACACTTTTGCCGAGTGGGAGTGGCCAGGAACCCACACTCCCAACCCCACCTTATGGTGTCTTTGGAAGAGATCATGCTAAATAAAGAGAAAAGCAGGTATGGTCTTTCTCCCCCCAAAGATAATAATTTTTTCACTTAGTTAGGACTGACGCATAGACACTGCCTTGATAGGGCCCGTCAGCTTATGCCTACTTTGTACAAACTTTGTAACTAAAAGTGTCTCTTTTTTATTAATGTTACAGTTCAGTTGTGCAAAACAGGTTTTCCCAGGGGCTATATGTTGGAGTGCTGGGGTTAAATATATATATATATATATAAATTTATATATATATATATATATATATATTATTATTATTATTATTAACATGTATTTATATAGCGCCAACATATTGCGCAGCACTGTAAAGTAAATGTGATTATACAACTACATCACACAAATTACATATATAGAATATATGGAGTAACAGACATCACAATCAATACAGGTACAAAAAGGTGAGGAAGGCCCTATGCATATGCATACAGTCTAAAGGGGAGGGAGTAATACACAAGGTGTGGGAGTGGGCAAGATCGAAGTAAGTGGGTGAGAAATGTGGTATTGTATGTGGTGTTGCGTTTGGTAGTTAAGCGGAGTGAGGGTAGGCTTCTCGAAAGAAGTGCGTTTTCAGAGATTTTTTGAAAGTAGAAAGGGTGGGAGAAAGTCGGACAGACCGTGGGAGAGCGTTCCAGAGGAGGGGTGCAGCCCTTGCAAAGTCTTGAATGCGAGCATGTGAGGAGGTTATGAGAGAAGAGTTGAGTAGGAGGTCAGTAGAGGAGCGTAGTAAGCGAGTGGGTGAGTATATAGAGATGAGTTCAGAGATGTAGGGTGGAGCAGAGTTGTGAAGTGCTTTGAAAGTCAGTGTCATTAATTTGAATTTGATTCTGAAAGGTAACGGAAGCCAGTGCAGGGATTGACAGAATGGCGAGGCAGAGGAGGAGCGGTTGCTGAGGTGTATGAGCCTCGCAGCAGTGTTCATTATGGACTGGAGAGGTGACAGTCTCTGGAGGGGGAGGCCAATTAAAAGCGAGTTACAGTAGTCTAGACGCGATATGATGAGAGAGTGAATAAGAATTTTGGCAGCGTCTTGGGTGATAAATGATCGTATTTTGGATATGTTCTTTAGGTGGAAGTGACATGATTTGATAAGTGACTGGATATGAGGAGTGAATGACAGGGCAGAATCTAGGATAACCCCAAGGCACCGGGCCTGGGGAGAGGGGGTGATAGTGGAATTGTTAACTATGATGGATACTTCGGGGATGCTACTGGTGTTATTTGGAGGAAAGAGAACCATTTCAGTTTTGGAGAGGTTTAATTTAAGGTAGCGTTGCGACATCCAGGTAGAGATAGCGGACAGGCAGGAGGAGACGCGAGTTAGGAGTTCTGGGTTGAGATCAGGAGATGAGAGATAGATCTGAGTATCGTCAGCATAGAGGTGGTAGTGGAAACCGTACGAATTTATTAATTTGCCAAGGGAGGAAGTGTAGAGGGAGAATAGTAATGGTCCTAGGACAGAGCCTTGAGGAACTCCAACAGAAAGAGGTAGGGGAGAAGATGATGCTCCATTGTAGGAGACACTGAAGGAACGATTGGTGATGTAAGAAGAGAACCAGGACAGGGCTGTGTCACGAAGGCCAAGCGACTGGAGGGACTGGAGGAGGAGAGGGTGATCTACAGTGTCAAATGCGGCTGAGAGATCAAGCAGTATTAGTAGTGAGAAATGATTGTTGGCTTTTGCGGTTAAAAGGTCATTAGTTAGTCGAGTCAGGGCAGTTTCCGTGGAGTGTTGTGGCTTAAAACCAGATTGTAGGGGGTCTAGCAGGTTATTGTCAGAGAGGAATGAGGTAAGTCGGTTGTAGACTAGGCGCTCAAGTAGTTTAGAGATGAAAGGTAGCAGAGAGATAGGTCGGAGGTTGTCAAGATTGGAGGGATCAAGAGAGGGTTTTTTCAGAATGGGGGTGACAAGAGCATGTTTTAGTTGAGAAGGAAACAGTCCAGTTGAGAGCGAAAGATTAAATAGGTGAGTTAAGGCTTTGATTAGACCAGGATTGGTATTGCGGAGAAGTTTTGAGGGAATTGGATCAAGCGGGCAGGTGGTAAGGTGAGAAGAGGCCAGAAGCATTGACACTTCCTCATCAGTGACAGGGGTGAAGGAGCACAGGAGAGACTGGGGAGTGTGAAGGGAGGGTGGTGGAAGTCTAGGGGGGTTGAGTAGTGTAATGTCCCTTCTAATAGTGTCAATTTTATTTTTGAAGTGCTCAGCAATATCTTGAGCAGAGACAGATGTGCATGGAGGGGGTGGAGAAGGGGAAAGGAGAGTGTTAAAGGTGGAGAAAAGTTGTGCTGGTTTTTTAGAAAGGGAGTTAATGAGTGAAGTAAAGTATGTTTGTTTGGCTTGGAAGAGGCTGGTGTTAAAGGAGCGCAGGGCAGATTTGTAGCTCCAAAAGTCTGATTCTGAACGGGATTTGCGCCAGCGACGCTCAAGTGCACGTGAGTGTCTTTGGAGCTCTTTTGTATGAGCAGTATGCCAAGGTTGAAGTAGTTTGGGTCTAGAACGTTTCGTTTTTATCGGAGCAAGCTCATTTAGGGCAGTGGTGAGAGTACTATAGTAGACAGAGGTAGCCACATTAGGACAAGAGATGGCTGAGATATTAGAGTGAAGAGAGTCAAAGGAAGAAGAGAGATGTGACACGTCTACAGCTTGCAAGTCACGGTAAGTACGTGTTTGGGGAATAGCAGGGGTTGAGGAGGGAGTTAGTGAGAGTTGAAATGTGAGCATATTGTGATCAGAGAGGGGAAATGGTGAGTTAGTAAAATTGGTGGTTGAACAGAGTCTGGTAAATATGAGATCCAGAGTGTTACCACTGGAGTGAGAGGGGGAGTCTGAGCACAAAGATAAGCCTAGGGAGGAGGTCAGTGAAAGAAGTTTAGAGACAGAAGAGTTGTTAATGTTGTTAACAGGTATATTAAAGTCACCTAATATGATGGATGGGATGTTAGATGAAAGAAAGTAAGGAAGCCAGGCAGCAAAGTTGTCCAGAAATTGTGCAGTTGGTCCTGGTGGTCGATATATAACAGCAATGCAGAGTGAAACAGGAGAAAAGAGCCTAATGCAGTGAGCCTCAAATGAGGAGAATGATAAAGAGGGAACAGGTGGAAGAACTTTAAAAGTACAGCGGGGAGACAGAAGCAAACCTACCCCACCTCCAGGTTTGTTACCAGGTCTGGGAGTATGAGTAAGGTGTAGGCCCCCATAGGACAGGGCAGCAGGTGAGGCAGTGTCAGTAGGAGAAAGCCAGGTTTCAGTAAGTGCGAGTAGGTTAAAGGAATTTGCAATGAAATGGTCGTGTATAGCGGTGAGCTTGTTCCAAACAGATCTGGCATTCCAGAGAGCACATGAAAGATTAACTGGGTTTTTGGGTATAGGAGTAAGTGTTCTATACTGTTTGAATTTGCTCCGGAGAGAAGGAGCTCGTGGCCGTGTTATAACTGGGATGGGGTAAGGGCCAGGGTTTGGGGAAATGTCCCCAGCTGCCAGCAATAGAAAGGAAAGAAAGACTAAGTGAGAGTGGGATTTATAAGTCCTTAGTTTGTATGAAAAAGAGGAGCTTTGTGGAATAGCTAAACAGAGTACTTTATATACTTCATGTGTGGAGAGGGAAGGAGAGGAGAGAAGAGAGGCTGAGATTTGTATAGAAGTGGGATTAGTCGGAGGAGGTAGTGAAAAATGCTTTATGAAGCATGAGAATGAAAGAAGGAGAAATGCAGGATAAAGCATGTTTGGAGTAAGAAGTAACAAACTAGCAGGTACAAAAAAAATCTGTTTTCTTCTTCTCCCAGATGGTTCACAGTTGATTGCAGGGGAACAGGGGAATCCGGTTCCTTTTGCCTTGTCAAAATATATATATATATATATATATATATATATATATATATATATATATATATAAATTTCCAGGGAAGGCTATTTATCCATTTTTGAATTTGAGTTTCTTTTAAATTCAGTCATGAAATAAATCTCGATCATGTTTTCTTCACAATCACAATTTTTTTTCTCAACTGCTAGAATATTTAAAAATAGGGATCACATTTTTTTGGCAGATACAGATTCAGAATTAAATTTTTACTTTTGTGATTAGTGAAATATTTTTTTTAAAAATATACTTGCATATGCATATGAGTGCAGAGGACCTCTTGTAGTTGACTATATGTATTTTGTGGTCACACCCTCATTGCACCCCCGCCTAATGGTTTTAAAAAATAGTGGTGAGCACAGCTTTCCCTTGTTTGCCAAATTGAAATTACAATGGAGGTATATGAAGCATCACTACACAAGCCTGGGAAACCTTCAAAACAGCACATAAAATTTTTATTTTGCCCTACACATGTGCTCACTGTATAGATAAGGTGCCATGAGTTAGGAAATGTAGGGGGGAAGGAGGGTAGCCCCAAAAAAAATTTCAATCTTTTTCAGCCTATCACCCATAAAAAAAGAAAAGACACCGGCGTTTTTTCGGGCTTAGAACATTTTTTAACTTTTTTGGAAGCAATCCCTATCTACTCTATTGCACTTCGCCCGGTCTTAGGTGGAGAAGGAAGTCTGGCGTAAAAGGTAGCGTTCAGAAAAATGCGCACGTCAGTGAATTTGCGTAGTTACGTCTGTTGCGCAAATTCACCAGGTGTAAGGGTGCGAGGTAACACTAGTGAATTTACGCCAGCGTCCGTTAGTGAATTGGTGAATTAACGAAATTACGCTACGCTGGTGAATTCACGCTAGCGTTCGTCCTTTAGTGAATTTTGGTCTCAGAAGGAAAAAGGTGCCTCCAGTGAGATTTATCCTGCTGCAGAGCTGCATGTAATTTCCAGTGTGATTTCCCCTGAGAGCACCCCGGTGAGTGAGCCACCCAAAGGAGGATACTGGAATGGATACAATCGTGGGGACCCAAAATGAAGACAAGTCTTGGGTATTTACCTACTACATGAAAGATGCTGCTAAATTCCAAAGAGAGAGGTACTTTTTGGAAATGGTAGCGCTACCTGGGGAAGGGAAATTTCATTTGAACTATGTGGTTATTAACCCCGTCCAGAGGATTGGGACTGTGATATTAAAAAAAGACTGTGTTGGAGCAACAGTTAAGTACCTAATAGTGATTTAGGTAGTGTCCCACGTGTCCCGAGTGTAGGAGTGCATGGTGTATTAGTTTGCCCAAATGTTTACTACAGTTTATATAAAGTTTATATTTGTTTCATTTGCAAACTGTGTGTTTTATTATTCCTAGTGGAATCCCCCTGAGGTGTGTTCCTCAGTGTTCCCTAGGTGGAGGTACTGTGCTGTAATTCCCAGTTCCCAGTACTTTTCATATGCAAAAGGGACTCAGGGCCCCTGGATTGCCAAGGGTAAGTTGCTATTTAAAGAGACAGTAACCAAATTAGGGTTATAAATGTTTCAATGCATCTGAATGTATGTGATCGATTAAAGCAGCTAACACCATTCTGTTCTATGTGGTGTTAGCGCTCAAAGGAGGCAGTGCCAAACTCATAAAACAGTGCAAGTTAATACAGGACTTACTGATTCAGAATATTTATTACAAAGATCTTTGCAAATTTTACAGGAGCCTTTTAATAATAATGTGCAATTCTTGATAAATTGGCCCCTATCTATTTTTCATATTAAAAACAAAGGCAGGGTGTATCTTAGAGTTCTTTTATTTGGCTTAAGTTGGACATAGGTGCATATTGCCCATTTAAGATGTCTATGAAAGCAATTTGCTTCAATTTACTACAGTTATGTATTAATGAGCTGGTTGAATTGAAGGGCCAAGAAAATGAATTCCAGATGTATGTTCAGGCACGTGGCAGGTTAAACTTCAAGCGAAGACTATACTCTTTGGTTATTTAATAGTTTGATTCCTCCCTTTTAGTGGCTGTTCTTGCCCATGTATGAACCATCAGTGGTGATTTGGGCCAAGTGTAGGTCATAAAGTGGAAAAGGACTGGGAAGCAGCAGGTTAGAATTAAGTTTGGGTTGATCGATGTAAGAATTCTAGGGATTTTTCTTTGTTGGCCATTTACACTGCATTTCCCACCTAGTGGCAGAATGTAGAATTCATGATTACATATTGTTATGGGATAGTTTAATGGGCACATTTACTTAGTTCGAGTGAAGGAATAGAATAAAAAAAACTTTGAATTTCGAATGATTTTTTTGGCTTCTTCGACCATCAAATGGGCTACTTCGACCTTCAACTACGACTTTGACTTCGAATCGAACTATTCAAACTAAAAATCGTTTGACTATTCGACCATTCGGTAGTCGAAGTACTGTCTCTTTAAAAAAAACTTCGACCCCTTACTTCGCCAGCTAAAACCTACCAAACCTCAATGTTAGCCAATGGGGAAGGTCCCCATAGGCTTTCTAAGCATTTTTTGGTCGTAGAAAAATCGTTCGATCGCTGGATTAAAATCCTTTGAATCATTTGATTTTTCGTTTGATCGTTCGATCAAACTAATTGCGGTAAATCCTTCGACTTCAATATTCGAAGTCGAAGAATTTACCGTCGGCAGTCGTATATCGAGGGTTAATTGACCCTCGATATTCAACCCTATGTAAATCTGCCCCTAAAAGTACTGGTTTAAAAAAGACTTTTGCAAGGAAAGTAATCGGAAAAAGTGTCACTTGTCCCATGTTTAGTAAACATACATGTCTTGTAATTTGGATCTTCATACCTTGTCTACTAGAAAATCATGTAAACATTATCTAAACCCAATAGTCTGAGTTTGCTTTCAATAAAGTTTACTTATAGCTTAGTTGGGATCAAGTATAAGGTTCTGTTTTATAATTACAGAGAAAAAGGAAATTATTTTAAAAAATTCTGATTATTTGGATAAAAAGGATTTTTTGGGAGACAGCCTTTCTATGATTCGGAATTTTCTGGATAACAGGTTTCTGGATAACGGATTCCATACGTATATAATATTGCTATATAAAGAGGAAATGTTGTATTTTTGGTAGAATTAATTTACAACATAATATATAATCCATTTAAGTCACTAGCTGAAATCTAAATTCTAAAAGACTGCGTATTAATTGAAATGAGTTTATATTATGAAATAAAAGAAAAAACAATGTCTGTCTTTAGAAGGGAGGGAGTGAAATGATCTTTTCAGTTATTTGGTCAGTTTTATGTTTTTCTTTGTTTCACCGGATTTCAGTCAAGTAGTAGCAATGTGGTTTGAGGTAGATGTTCACCAAGGCAGATGTCTTTCAGACGTGTTTAGAATAAAGCATCTGTAATCATCATTCATGTTGTTAATTTGATATTACTTGCAGCACCTTCAATAATGGGGGT
The DNA here is from genome assembly GCA_038501925.1 of Xenopus petersii. Taxonomy (NCBI): domain Eukaryota; kingdom Metazoa; phylum Chordata; class Amphibia; order Anura; family Pipidae; genus Xenopus; species Xenopus petersii. Next base: position 153,493,478 of record CM076678.1, read on the forward strand.
GGGCAATAGCACTGTGAAAAGGGACATAGGTGTTATTAAGTGATTTTCACATTGCTGAAATGTGAAAATGAGAATTTGATTTCTCAGTGATTCTGTTTTAATGAAGCTTCATTCTTGCATTATAACTTTCTTTGCCACTGTTATTAAGCTTACGTTTTTGTGCCGCAGCCTGCGCTAGAAACTGGAATATTCTGGGTTCCAAAACGCATTTAATAAATGAATAATCTGATGAAAATAGTAGTAAGCAGCAATGTTAATTAAGTGCATTTCAGTAGTTGATCTCTAATTTGTTTGTAGATTAAATTATTGCCAACTGCATTCTTTTTTAATCTCCCCATGTTAGATCCAAACAAACAAAAATAAGAAAAATGTAGAGGCATCTCAATGACCTTATATACTGTATGTCTTATTCGGGGGTTCAGTCTATAACATATAATACAGAGTATGGGCATTTAAAGAGCAGCCCAGGCATATTGCTAATTACATCACCTACAATGTGCAGAGCATTTTAAATTATTATGCTTGTGGAAAATTAATGGGACTTTCTTGAGCAGCATAGACAAATCATTTCTCCATAGAGGGTAACAGGGTGCTGCTGGGAGTGACCATGCCTGGCAGAAGGTCTATTGCACCCAGCAAGAGTGTGGCAGAGGCAGATGAGCCTAAATCCCCGGAGGGGAGAAGGGACTGGAAGGGGCTAGTGAGCCGGAGTCCCAGGAAGGGAAGCCAGCAGGGCTGATTGAGAAGCCCAAAAGCTCTGACATGCCTGAGGGTGAGAGTTTCCCTTGATGGTGAGTGACCAAAGGTTTTTGTTTTGGAGTTGTTGAACTATACCATGCATGTTCTACATTGAAGTTGCTCAATTTGGGTTTTGTTGCCATTTGTTGAGCATGCCCAGTGCATTATAATTTCGATGTGCGTCAATTTTTGACACGAGCGACAACTTTTATACGAGTGACTATTTGGTCTAAATGCATTGAAGTCAAGTTTGAGGATGCAACAATTGCTTTTTGACGTGGTAGAATTTTCGACTGAATCGAAACGCGGAAATTCACAGCGAATTTGTGTCTACTGATTTATTCGTCTTTCTCTACTGCCTACCAAATGCTAATTACCCCAAAAATGCAAGTGGCATATCACAAGAGGTACAGTATATTCTATTTAAAACGGTTGTTCACCTTTAAATTAGTATCCAGTATGATGTAGAGAGTGATATTCTGAGACAATTTGCAGTTGGTTTAAATGTTTTATTATTTGTGGTTTTTGAGTTATTTAGCTTTTTATTCAGCAGTTCTCCAGTTTCCAATTTCAGCCATCTGGTTGCTAGGGTCCAAATTACCCCAGCAACAATGCAATGATTTGAATAAGAGACTGGAATATGAATAGGAGAGAGTCTGAATAGAAATATGCGTAATAAAAACTAACAATAACAATACGTTTGTAGCCTTACAGAGTATTTGTTTTTTTAGATGGGCTCAGAAAGAGTCAGAAGAGAAAGGCAAATAATGCAAAAACTATAAAATAGAAAACACGAAGGGCAGTTAAAAATGTATTTTGAATTGGCCATTCTATTACATACTAAAAGTTAACTTAAAGATAAACCACCCCTTTAAAAAAATTATTAGGAAAGACCGGGCAAAACACTTACTGACCACTTCAGTCAAATACAGCATTGGGTGCCCTATGACTTGACAAATATTTTTGTTCTGGGCAACTCTGTGCCAGAACACATATTGATAGGAAAATATAATCTGATTTTATTTTAACCAAGGGATGTATTTTGGCATCCTATTTGACATCCTACCTTTGTGATTTCCTCTGCCTATTCTGGTGGGACAACATTTTTAGAGAACAGTTTTCCTGTTTTTTAAAGCAAATAATGTTTTGGCAAATCCCGAACACACATTAAGGGGTCCATTTATTGAACCTCAAAATTTTCTGGTCAAGTTTTTAAAGGGGAAAACATGAATTTTTAGACATTTATTATACCTCAAAACTGCTAAAAACCCAAATATACTCCATCTCAAACCTGTTGAGGTCATGTAGAAGTCAATGGCAGATATCTCTGAAGTAGTTTCTTAATATCGTGATCTGGACTAGATAATCTGATAAAGTCGGGAATTTCATCCAATAATGTGATAAAGTTGAGTTTTAATGGCAACAATTCAATAGTCGAGTTTTAAGCTCATCAGTCGTACGATTCGTATTCTGATTCAAGTAAAATAATTGATAAACAAATTCAATTTGTGGGTGGGAGTTAGGTCAATTTTGCTTTAAAAAAAATAAGATTCATTTGAGTTTTAGTATATAATAAATGACCTACCATCAAAAATGAAAAAAAAAGTTGGTGCTGAAGAACTTCAAGTTTGGTAAAGTTTAGGGTGTTAATAAAATGTTGAATGTTAAGCTAACATGGTGTCCTCTGTGTTTATCACAGCAAAGTGTCCTTCATAAGAAGCTCAACTTAATAAATCTGGGCGGATGATAGAATCGATAAATTAACATAGACTTACGTCTCCTAACTATATTCTGAGGACAAAAAGGATAATACAGTACATTAATACCAAGTAGCAATTTGCCAAATGAGCAATACATTCCACAAGAATCAACTAGACTCTCAGAATGCCACTTTTTTATTTATGCAAAAATCAATGAAAACTACTTTGAGTTCAGATAGAGAATACTAACTTGATTCAGTGCATGGCCACTTCCTTAAAGGGATACTGTCATGGGAAAAAAAAATTCAAAATTAATCAGTTAATAGTGCTGCTCCAGCAGAATTCTGAACTGAAATCCATTTCTCAAAAGAGCAAACAGATTTTTTTATATTCAATTTTGAAATCTGACATGGGGCTAGACATATTGTTAATTTCCCAGCTGCCCCCAGTCATGTGACTTGTGCTCTGATAAACTTCAATCACTCTTTACTGCTGTACTGCAAATTGGAGTGATATCATCCCCCCCCCCCAGCAGCCAAACAAAAGAACAATGGGAAGGTAACCAGATAACAGCTCCCTGGTAGATCTAAGAACAACACTCAATAGTAAAAACCCATGTCCCACTGAGACACATTCAGTTACATTGAGAAGTTAAAACAGCAGCCTGCCAGAAAGCATTTCTCTCCTAAAGTGCAGGCACAAGTCACATGGCCAGGAGCAGCTGGGAAATTGACAAAATGTCTAGCCCCATGTCAGATTTCAAAATTGAATATAAAAAAAATCTGTTTGCACTTTTGAGAAATGGTTTTCAGTGCAGAATTCTGCTGGAGTAGCACTATTAACTGATGCGTTTTTAAAAAAAAAAAAACGTTTTCCGATGACAGGATCCCTGTAAGTTATCTGGTTTAGTGTTATTTCTCTATTCAACTCTATATACTAACAATCAAATTCAGATTTTTTTCTATCGCTAAAAATTTGTGGTTTTACTTTTTTTTATTCAAAAAAGCTCTAAAAAATTTAGATTTATGAAGTGTAAAAACCACAAAAACCTCTAATACAAAATGTTGCCAGGTAAAAAGTTATCGAAGTCCTATAGAAGTCAATAGGAGCTGCACGGATCCCATAGGTCTATTTTAAAACAATTCAGACTTTTAGAGGTTTTCAAAAAAAAATTCACTAGGAACTGTCCTATAAACTGATTGTTACTGATTGTTCAGGATAATTTTCAATTCATACTTTTTTAAATTCAGATTTTTAATACATTTCAAGACATTTGTAATTTTAGAGAAAGCAAGTTTAGTTGTGGTTTCAAAAACCTCTAAAACCTTTAAAACCACTTAAATTTGACCTTTAATAAATAGGCATAATTGCAGTAGTGGAATGTATGTGATAGAGTCCATTCAACCCTCATGTAAGAGGTTCCAAAATATCACTGCACTTCAATTTCAATATTCAATTACAGAGACAGTCTCAAATATGTTTGCTACGCAGATAATTGCAAATATCTTTAATCTGCAGGCTGTATGTTTTTGGCACTGTACAAAATCCATTTAAATGTATCTAAAAATTTGACATGGAGCAAGAGGATTTCATACTGTATCTGCATTAGTTCTATTAATTATGGGAAAAATCAATTTTAAAGCTGAAAATCTTAAATCCGCTTCTTAATAGTATTTTTTTTGCATGCAAAGGGGGTAAGTGAAGGTATTTTCACTCACATTCTGTTATGGTCACTCAATAACTTATCTAAAGTTACATGTAGGGTTTGGTTTAGATCACATGTTTTGCATACCTTTCCGCTATCCTTTGTCTCCTCATCCATTCTTATAGTCCAATAGTAGAAAGCACAAAAGTTTTCATAAAAACATGAACAACGTTTATTCAACGTTTATTCAATCTCCATATCGACGCAGGATCCTGATGATGGTCCCATGTGAACTGAAACGCGTCGATATGGAGATTGAATAAACGTTGTTCAGTTTTTTATGAAAACTTTTGTGCTGTGAGCGCTTTCTACTATTGGCAGGGCCGCTTCTGCCATGAGGCAAGGTGAAACCCTTGCCTCAGGCGGCAGCGTGCGGCCAGTTACAAGGGGCGGCAAAAAGCCGCCTCTTGTAACTTTAAGAGCCGAACTTCCGGGTTTTAACCCGGAAATTCGGCTCCGCTAGTGCAAAGAGCGCTATTGCGCTCAATGCACTAGCGATACTGCCCCCTGAAACCCGCTCCGACGCTAATTTTTAAGCGCGGAGCGGGAGAGGAGGGGGGCGGCATCTGGGCTGCTGCCTCAGGCGGCAGCAGCCCCAGAATCGGCGCTGACTATTGGACTACATTTTATTTGGTTAGCTCGGTCGTTGTGATAGTGAGTGCATATATATATATATATATATATATATATATATATATATATGTGATGAAGGATCAGCACACTCATTTGTAGATCAATCAAGTGGGACCGAAACGTTGGACACAATGCTGTGTTGAATAAAATCACGTTTGATTGATCTACAAATGAGTGTGCTGATCCTTCATCACATATATTACAACATTTGATCGTGCACCTCAGCAAAATAGGAGAAAAGAGTGCGGACACCCATGAGACTGGTATATATATATATATATATATATATATATATATATATATATATATATATATATATATATATCTATATATATATATATATATATATACAAATACAAGAGTCCTCTGCACTCAACCCATTATCAATATATTTAAGACAGAGACATTTTGTGCATACTGCTACTAATAAATGCCTTACCCTTTAAACAAAACAGGGATTGTTTGTCCATATATTGCAATATATTTAAGCTGAACAACTACGTCAAAGTCATCCCATATCTGACCAGTCCTACACTCAATTTTCATCTGATTCATTAAGAATTCTATTGGTATGGGACCTGTTATCCAGAATGCTTGGAACCTGGGGTTTTCCAGATAAGGGATCTTTCTGTAATTTGGATCTTTATACCTTAAGTCCACTAGAAAATCACTTAAACATTATATAAACCCAAAAGGCTGGTTTTGCCTCCAATAAGGATTAATTCTATCTTAGTTGGGATCGAAATAAGGTATTTTTTATTATTACAGAGAAAAAGGAAATTATTATTTTTGGATAAAATGGAGTCTATGGGAGACAGCCTTTCTGTAATTTGGAGCTTTCTGGATAATGGGTTTCCGGATGATGGATCCCATACCTGTATATATATATATATATATTGTGGTAGAGTGACTAGGAAAAGGTGGAAAAAGGTAACTCTAGTCTTTAATTTCTCCCCAGGTATTGAGATTGTATTCTCAATTTTAGTAGCCAGGTACTTTGGCATTTGGTGTGTGAGTGATGTGTGCAGCCAATTCTTTTGATGGAACTGCTCTGCAGCAATTGACAAATGTGATCCCAACTGTGCTAGCACTGGAATATAGAATATTTTGCACCTCACAGACAAAACTTTCTCACCCACAATTTGTGCTTGGAGTGTCAAGTTTTAAAGACCAAGCTTAGATACTTTGCTTATCTTTATCAAGGTTGACCATGAAAGTCCTTTTTCCAACTCCACCATAACTTTATATTTGCAGAACTAGAGGGATACAAAGTCACACGCAATCCCTTAAATAAGTATTTTTTGCATTGCCAAATGGAACACTGCTTGGATACGTCCTATTTTAGAAAAAATATATTTCCAAATAAATAACTGCTTTGTTCTGTTTCACATGTATTTCTAAACCCTGAGCTTTCCATGCAGTAGGTGAAAGTTCCTTTTTAGTGTCATAGGCTGTAGCCTTAATCTACTATAAAAGAGACTCATTGTCTCAATGGTGATACATCGGAATTGAGTAATTTATCATGGGGACACGGGCAAGCAAGGAGTAAAGGTTTCAAACAAAAATAATAAATTGTATTTTTTTTTAGGGGGTATTCACCTTTGACAACAAAATGCATTAACAGATTCTACATGATTTTTTAAACACTCGCTTTCCATTCACCTTTCTACATCTGTTCAAGTGATGAGAGGATCATATGTTTCAAGTTTCCCCAGATGACCTGCTTGTGCACTTTTGTCACTCCCCTGTGTTGTCCTTGCTATGTTTTCATTGGATTGAAGGTCTCCTGATCTGCCTTTCAATGGAGAACCTGACATATACATTGATTAATGGTCTACAAAGGCCTGCAGTCCTGATTAGTTGGCAACTGCTTAGTCAGACATTCACAAAGTAGATTGTACATCATATATAAATTAGCATTGCACTTTACAATTAGTAGGTTGATGTTCTCCATTAAATGTTGGAACACATGAAAGCTTCTGAGTTCTTGTAGAAGGCTTCACTTCATTGTATAGCTGTAATAAATTTATCGCATAAATGTGATTAAAATGCACATTAATATGTTTCTATGAATTTTATGAATATTGTATTTAGTGTCATGATGAAGTTTCTTTTTTTAGTGTGGTGGGTATTTTTAGTGCAGTGGTTATGCGGAATTGTAAAAATTTTCAAGGACTTGTTGAGGTCATAGCATAAGATTAGTGATGGGTGAAAAAATTTGCAAAACTGTGCCGAAAATTTGCCAGCGAAAAATCCGGTGCATCAAAAAAAATTTGGCGTGCGCATAAAAATTGGCACGTGTCAAAATTATTCGGACACCCATTGACTTCAATTAGTTTAATTTTTTCACTGTTTTGCAGATTTTGTGGTAAATTTGTGAATTTTTCAGTGAAGCACAGATTCGCCCTTCACTACATAAGATACATCAAAATAATTTGTAAGCCTTGAACATATTGTGGAGGAAGACAATCGTTTCTTCTAATAGAGAAATTGAGATATTTCTCATTAATGGGCCAGATTATCTCACAGTTTGGGCCAGATTCAATTCAGTGACAAAAAGTTATCTCATGGTTTATCACATGAAAGTCATGGACAAAATTCAATTTGAGGAGAAAAAAGAGTAAATTTACATTTCCTTCAGTCCCTTCGGCAGCACCATGAGATATTTTGCCTTTAACCTGCTGGGTAGGACAATATACAAAAAGCGTTAAAATTCCGTAATTCCCATATAAATAAACACTCCCCCTCCTGGAAGTCAGTGTAATACAAAAGACCAACGCATGCAAAAAAAATTTTTTAATGGGTGGGAATTTGCTGCCAAAGGGACTAAGAGAAATGTAAAATTGACTCTTTCCCTCGCGTCCCCATTCGGCAGCACCATGAGAATTAGCAAGACTATAAGGATGGGTAACCAGTCAGAACACTGCCTGGATGATTCTTCCCCCAAAGGTAGCTTCCTGAAAGGGTAAGATGTCAACCCTATATTATTTAATAAAGGTAAACTAGTCCACGTGGCTGCTTTACATATCTGGTCCACTGCTGCTTCAGCTCTTTTTGCCCATGATGTGCATACACTCCTAGTTGAATGGGCTCTGATTTGGAGTGGAGGAATTAGGTTTTCCTTGATGTATGTCATCTGAATAGTCTCTTTAACCATCTAGCAGAATAAGTTTTTTTTTTTTTTTCAACTTTGTGTTTATTCAGGTTCAATATCATGTACAAAATACCAGTGAGTAGTTGTAATTTGCAAACCTGTGTCACAACATACAATAAAACATAAAAAGAAAAGTAACAGGAGTAAAATAAATAAAATGAAATGAAAGAAAAAACAAAAGAAAAGAGTATAAAGATACATGTTGCATACATTTTTTGTTGTCACCGTGTCATCAAGTCAAATTATCCGTATAAGCAGAAAGTAGAGAAATAGCATATACAGTTCCGTGTGGGCAGACTAGGCAGGGCCAGCTTTGGTAATCCAGGGAGTCCATATTAGGTCATAAGTGTCCAGTTTATCTTTCAGCAGGTATGTAATTTTTTCGTTAGCAGCAATCCACCAGATTTTCCTCTCCAGCGCAGACCGATGAGGGCCAGAGCCCTTCCACATTGAAGCTAAAACACATCTTGTGGCGGAGCAGATTTGTGTGGCTAATTTATTGTGATGTCTGGAAAGTTTGAGGCATCTGCCAAATAGCGCCACCCATGGGTCCGGATCTACATGAGTCTGGAGGACTGAGGAAATCAAGGTGAACGTGTCAGTCCATATTTGTTGGACGATTGGGCAAGTCCACCAATTGTGCCAGTTATCAGCTTCCTGACCACAAACTCGAAAACACGTCTTGGGTTTAGTGCCATCCCATTTGTGAAGCAAAGTGGGTGACACGTACCAGTCATACAGTATTTTGTATGGCTTTTCTTTTATAAGAACATTCATAGATATCCTCGCCATGGTGAGGAATATGTCTGTCCATTGCTCTTCTGATAAGCTTTTGCCTATATGTCTCCCACTGTATTTGGTGTTTAGTTTTCGCTGGCGGCCTATCGTGCCATATCAGTCTATAAAGTTCTGAAATTAAGGCTTTGCGAGAAGACAAGTTACAATATAGCCATTCAAATCTAGCAGAATAAGTTTTTGAGGCCTTGAGTCCCTTATTTTTCCCTGCAAAGGAAATAAACACGTTTTCTGACCACCTTAGTATTTTGTTCTATCATTGAAAATTCTGAATGATCTTCGCACGTCCAGAAACTGAAGCTTTCATTTTCACCTTTTCTTCAGGGGAAAAACAAGGTAGAACAATTTCTTGATTTATGTTTCAGATGTGATTTTCTGACGAAAACAAGAAGGCATCCTTAAGATTACTTTATCCGGAAAAAAAGATAAGGTTTGAAGTTCTCCAATCTTTTGGCAGAGGTAATTGCTACCAAAGAGAACACCTTAAAAGGGAGAATTCTTCCAAGGGCTCAAAGGGACTTTCACATAATTTGTTCAAGACCAGATCTAAATCCCATGTTGGAACAGGTTTAGGGCTTCTTGTCGGATTTTTGAAACTGCCTTAACAAATTGTCACGACCGGCACCCAATATCAGAATGATTGCCAAGCTCCCTGGTCTCGGCTTCACCAGTAGTGTGACCACCGTTGGGCTTCAGGAGGAGCCCTCAGCTTACTTGGGTGCCACCTGGACTTAACGAGGGGTGCAAGGCGAGATGGGATCAGGCAGAAAGAGCAGTCGAAATGCAGGCAAAGGTCAGGATTCAGATATCAGAATTGTCAGGAGCAGGCAGGGATCAACAGATAAAAGTTTTCAGGAACAGACAGCACAAGGCTTCAGGAACCACTAGAATCAAGATTCTATCACGGGCACTGGCTGGGGGTGAGAATGGGCCTTAAATACAGTCAAAGTTTGCGCCAAAACGTGCATCAATGCTTGCTGGCGCAATCACGCCAGCGCGCCTGTACCTTTCAGAGCACCCTAGGAATCAAAGCTGGTGCCGGCGCCTAAGAACCACGTGGCGGGCGACCCCGCCGCACAGGTAATTTAATTACACAAATCTTCTGACTAGAGGCATAGTCCAAAGAGATTTTCCCAACCAAGCCGACATGGCATAAATTTGAATCTTTAAGGTATTGACTGCCAGTCCTTTAATGAACCATTCCTGTTAAAATTTCAAGATGACATTAGTTGAATGCAATGGCAATGTCTACTTTTGGAGGAGACACCCAAACTTTAGATTCCTCTTCCTGAAAAGGAAATAACTATTTGAACCTTTTGCTAATAGTGGGTGCTTTTTCTGGATTTTTCCATTTCCTCTGCATTAATTTCTTTACAATCTCATGAACAGGAAATGTTTTAGACTTCTTGCTAGACGGACCTGAGGATTGACCTTCTGTCCCATCCAAGCTTTCCATAGTGGTCACAACTTTTTAAAATAAGTTTACTAACCTCTTCTAAAGGAAACTGTGATACATCAGAATCCTCTTCCTCGCTGTTAGAATCAGAGTTGCCTCTATCTTCAGAATTAGCTGATGCTGAAAAGGTACTGCCTGAAGGATGAGACTGACTCTGCATTTGTGCAAACATTTCTTGCATTGTTTTTTTTTTTTTTTTCTCGATTTCTTATAGGTTCAGATTGTGTTGGGGTGGACATCTAAAAAACAAAAAACAAAAGCTGCTGTATACGTGTCCTGTATACACACAGAAAATGAGAGACAGACATTGGTCAAATACCTTTCAGCTTCAACAGAAGACTGCACACAGCGGGAGTAAACTGCGTCATTGTTTCCTCTTTAATCACCACAAGTCTTGTGGGAAAATGACTTCAGCTGAGAGGTCCAGCTTCCTCCAACTGTGCTCCACCTAGCTAGCATGATTTCTGGGATCTGCCATTTTAAAACATTGCACAACATAAGGAGGGTTATTGGCGCAACCCTCAAGTAAACAAAAAAAAGGCTTCAAGAGACAATTACATCCAGGACAAATCTACCCCTTGGGAGACTGTCCTATTGTCCTCAAAACCCCTCAGGTTCTGGCATCAGCAAAATATAGAGAGAGTAAAATAAATAAACATGGGAGGCACACAATCCTGACCCAGAATCTAGTAGGACAAAAAAACACTGACTTCCAGGAGGTGGAGTGTTTATTTATATGGGAATTTATGTATATTGTCCTATCCAGCAGGTTAAAGGCAAAATATCTCATGGTGCTGCCGAATGGGGACTTGAGGGAAACTCCAAATTCAGTTCCAGGTTTTTTTTCCATAGACTTCAATAGAGTTTTCACATGATAAACCATGAGATGTTTTCCTGAATTGAAATTAAATCTCATCCACGACTTTTCACGTGATAAAGCTTTTTCTCACTGAATTGAAACTGGCCCATAATCACGTTAAAAATTTGTTAAGGAGATTAAATTTTGAGAAGAAAAAACTTTTCTCCAAATTCAGTTTCAGTTTTTTTCCATGGACTTACAATAGAGTTTTCACGTGATAAACCGTGAGATGTTTTTCTAAATTGAATTACATCTCGAATTGGATCTCTTTGATTAATTTTCACATGATAAACCCTTTTCTCATTCAATTGAATCCACCATTGGTGTACATTGTTAGACCCAGGATTTGATTCGTTGTTGGGCCAGGATTCTACATCTTTCAGCAAGATTTAGATTTGGCAAAATCCAAGTGCCTGGATGAAATGAATTCTTAAAATCAGGGAATTTTTTTGTTCCATAAACAACACTTCTTGCCTATTTTGAATATGCAAATTAGGATTCACATTCAATTTAGGAATTACCTTAAAGGAACAATAACATCAAAAAATTCAGCCTTTTTCAGCATGATTTGGATTCGGCTGAATCCTTCTGCCTGACTGAACCAAATCAAAATCCTAATTTGCATATGTAAATTAGGGGTGGGGAGGGAAATATCATTTTGTCACAAAACAAGGAAATAAAAAATGTTTCCCCTTCCCACCCCTAATTTGCATATGCAAATTAGGGTTCAGATTCGTTTCGGTATTCAGCCAAGTCTTTCGCAAAGGGTTTCGGGGGTTTGGCCGAATCCAAAAAAGTGGATTTGGTGCATCTCTATAAATAATATAGTGTTGCCCTGCACTGGTAAGACTGCGGTGTTTGCTTTAGAAATTCTACTATAGTTTATGTAAACAAGATGCTGTTTAGCCACGGGGCAGCCATTCGGGTTTACGTGCAATTTGGGTTTTCGCTCGATTTTATCAAGTTTTTTTCTAGACCTGACTTTTTTGAGTTATTTAATTGAAAATAAGGTCAAATTGTGGAAAAAAGTTTGATCGAGCTTGATTTCATAAAAATATTAAATAAATTTGAGATTTAGTAAATAACCCCCATAGTATAACAGATAAGTGATGTAGAATCCCATTATATACTACAGAGCTGTTATCTGCTTTGTAACATGTGCCTCTTTTATAGCTTTGAAAGGCTGTCCCCACTACTACCCCGCAGCTTGTTTATATAAACTATAGTAATCTTTCTGAAGCAAACACACCAGTTTTATCAGTGCAGGGCAACACTTTCACTTTTTGGTGTTTCTGGTTCTTTAATCCTTCATGAAACATTTGGGATTCAGCAGAATATCAAAATAGCGGTATTGGTGCCTCCATAGTACATTGAGATGCTGATTACCAAGATTAGATGCATACCCAGTAAATAGTGATGCGCGAATTTAAAAAAAAATTGGATTCCGGCGTCAAAAACGGACACCGGCGTCAGAAACTAGATGCCGGCGCCATTTCACAAATTTTTCTGCGAATCGAAACGACCCAAATTCGCCCATCACTACCAGTAAAGAGTGCTGGATCTGCTTGGTTACCTTCTAACAAGTAAAATATTTGTGATGTGAATTATGCATGTCAAGCTTTAATTTTCATGAGCTACACTACACGGTTTCTTTAAAGTAAATGCAACTGTATCTCAATAGTGCAATACAGTAATTTTATGTATTTGAGAACTTCTCCATAGATATAGTAGGTGCCACCCATGTGGTGAAGATGATAAACTAGTGGAGAAAAGAATCAGCAGATACATTACACATAGAATTAAGTAAAATTTCAATAGTTGAAGAGTCAACTAGTTTGAATGACAAAGAGGTGAATCTCTATAGTTAGAAACATGAATGGTCATGTCATATAAAGTAACATAGTACCGCACTCAATGGGAAAAAAATCTGACGTTTCAAATACCAACTGTGCTCTTTCTCAAGGAAAAAGGTTTTTTAAAGTGCACAGTTGGGGGCACATTTACCTAGTTAATTAACCTTCGATATTCAACTGCTGAATTGAAATCGAACAATTCGAAGGATTTTAATCCATCGATTGAAGGATTATCCTTTGATCAGAAAAACCTTGTAAAGCCTATGGGGACCTTCCCCATAGGCTAACATTGGCCTCGGTAGGTTTTAGGTGGCGAACTAGGGGGTCGAAGAATTTTTTAAAGAGACAGTACTTCTACTATCAAATGGTCGAATAGTCGAACCATTTTTAGTTTGAATCGTTCGATTCGAAGTCGAAGGTCGTAGTCGAAGGTCGAAGTAGCCCATTCGATGTTCGAAGTAGCCATAGTCGACCATTCGAAATTCGAACTTTTTTTCCTCTATTCCTTCACTCGAACTCACTTTCGTAAGTTTTACGAAAGTAAATGGGCCCCTTGGTGTTCAAAACGTTCAAAGTGCAGAGAGGAGCACAACCCTGCAAAAATGTAGTTAACTTCTCTGGTGCTTGTCAAATAAAATAAATAAAGAAACAGAGAATCACTTGCACTGGGGCATACAGTAATACAAAGTAGAACATTTTATTATAAAAAATCCAACAGTGCCCTTTCTCTCTCATTCTATATATATATATATATATATATATATATATATATATATATATACTACACACTAATAATTCTACAGCAACAAATGGCTGAAATAGAAAAGTAGGTGTTTAAACAATAATTATCTCAACTTGTCCACGTACATAGAAGATCTGGGAAAGATTTATGGAGGAGACATTGACGTCCCTTATTGAATCCTAAACTGCCTATTAGCGTTTTATGTTTGTAGTGCATTTGAAATCAAGTAACTCAACAAGTAGTGTGACTGAGTAGTAAGAGCATGTTGCACTTACCCTTCACTCAGGAGCGCTAGTGAGAGAGCAGGAAACTTTTAAGCTATGGATAATAAACATACAATGAACAAGCAATATTTGCCTACAAATTGATTCAATCCTTAGGGACATATTTATCAAAGTGTGATATTAGACCACACCACGAAAAATCTCACCCACGTTGTATTCATTCCTATGTAATTTTTTAGAATTTTATTTATGAAATGTTTAACTTCAACCCATTGATAAATTCAACCACCCCCCCCCCCAGTATCTGTCATCGCCATTTTCTGCAAAATGATGGTGAAATGTTGCCAATGGGGCAGTTTTGCTCATAAATATTCACTGCATCATTCAGCTGGTCATTCTACAGCCTCACTGTCCCTACCTTGAAGATCCACCTTTGCTGTTTCAACTAAAAGTTCAGTTCCTCAAGTCTAAATGGATGGCCTGTGGTTTGAGGGTCTTTTCTATGGGGAAAAAGGTCCCCCACTATCTGTCTATAATGTCCTCTGATGTACTTGGAAATAGTATATCATGTTCCCCCGCAACCCTAACAAATGACTGACAAACACTTTGATAGTTGCTCCTTATAGTTTTGTTGTCCCATCACTTTTACCAGTGTAATTGCATACCTCTACACTCTAATTAATATAATTTTGAAGTACTCGACCCATATCCACCTGCAGAGCTACTGTGAACAGTGATGGGCAAATTTGTCTCACGAAAAACTCGCAAAATGCATTGAAGTCAAAGGAGCGTCAAAATTATTTTGACACACGTCAATTATGACACTTGCAACAACTTTTATATGCAAGCCTATTTTGTCCAAATGCATTTAAGTCAATGGGCGTCGATAATTTTTATGCGCACCCACATTTTTCGCCAGCTGCATAATGCACAATTTTGCAGTTTAATGCACAGTTTTTTTTGCAACTTTTCTACATAATTGAGTGTTTTCTGGAAGTTTAAGTATCACCAATCAACAAAAAAGAGTAATAAATATATATTTGGCTTTCTGCAAAATCACAAAGTACACTCAAGGAAATATAGTTTATCTATTAATAAAATACGGAAGGAGTTTACTTCACAAAATATTGAGCAACACAGCCAACTTTAGTTAAGTGGTGTTTAACAGAACTATTGTCCTTATATCAGGAAAATACGTAACAGCCCCCTAGCTTTCCAGCAACATGTTTTTTATGCCTCATTATGTCGAATTTCAATCAAGGTGGCAAATTTTAAGTAAGGGTGACTACATGAAATCACTTTATTTTTTAAAAAGTGCTAATTGCCTTCCTTTCGTTGCTGCTTTTTGTCAGAGTTTTTGTCAGAACAGCAAATGTAAATTACAGTGCAATATCAGAAAATCAAGTTGCCGAATGTATTTCAGGGTTTTGGAAACAAACAATTGTAGCGTTATCAACTCTCTATAAATAAATCCTTATGTGTTTATGATGGTACCTATTTCAGTTTGCATAATTTACCATCACATTCACATGCTGTCATGCTAATATTTTATATATTCCTTTTACACAGTGAAAATCTCTCCCTACAACAGAAGGATCCCAAACAGATGACAGGAGAATCATACTGATGATGAAAAAACAAAGTCTGTGGTACAAATGTAAGTTTTGTTTCTAATTGATAAAGCTCAAATTACTTGGAGTGCACATAAAGGGCATCATCTGGAAGGAACATGAGTTTGACACATGAACAGCTCATGCAGAAGTGAAACAAAAGGTGATGGGTAGGTTTCTAATAAGTAGAATTGGTGCTCATATGCTAGCATTAGAATAATATGACGTATTTTATGTTAGTCTTCTGGTAGAAGCATCTCTAACCAGGGCTATCAGGACACCAGTAAAAAAAACCCAGTTGACTCCATGGCCCCTGCCGACCCAAGCTGCTCCCTCTAGCTGGAACTTCACTTCCAATCATGGCTGCAAAAAGGAAAGGAAGCAGTTAGTGCTATGTGATTGGGGGGAGGGTTGGCATCATCTCGAGCAGCTGACTGGAGTTTGTGACTGGGGTGGAGCCAGGCAGCAACCCTAGTCAGTCTTGGACACCCCAGTCCAACACTGTCTCTAACTTAATGTATACCTTGTTTAGAAGCCGAGATAACAATCTTTATTTTTCAATAAATGATGAAAAAATCTGCATAATGTGGTTCTACTAATGGGCGGACCCTACCTCATCCATGGACTCTACTTAAGTAGTGCCCCCTGGTAAGCAACCAGATGGATCAGGAAAATGAATTAAAGAATGCAACTTAATTGAAAATATTAAAGTGGTTGGTTTTATCCTGTAAACTAAACATGGTTTTACAGTGTCTGGTCTGACACTACCATACTGTTTTTTTCAAGTTGCCTTGTAGTTGTCTTTTGTAGCCTGCATCAAATATCTAAATGCATTGTTGGACATGGGGAACTTTAACTCTGAGTTCTTTCCAGGTAGAGCACTGCCACATGCAAGTATTGCTCAGGTAGTCCCTCACAACATAATAGTTTTAAAAGATCTCTATGCTGAAGGATAAAATAACTCTCACGTACACTTTAAGAAGAAATCTTTGGGATGAGTGGTTTCTGAAAAAAATACTTATTAAAGAGCAAACAGGCAAAGAAGGTAGTGTCCTTAGTACACTGGATAGTTGTGATACATCTCACAAGCATATTGTACAGATAGTTTATTCGCTTTCATCAGATAAAAAATGGTGGTACGAGACATTCATAGGATAAACCACAAGTGTCAGCCCCATTGTACTGGAAATATAGTGGTGTCTTCTAAGGAAAGTTCTCTGCCTCGAGTCTCTACCTTGGAAGTGGACCTCCTTGGTGGAAAATCAGACTGTTCATTCTAGTTGACACTGGGGTTCATTTATAAACAATGGGTACATTTCCTCCTGGGCAGTAACCCATGGCAACCAATCAAGGGATTGCTTTCAGTGTTGAACCTGCACTTGACTGAAAAAGCTAACCACTGATTAGTTGCTGTGGGTTACTCACCAGGTGAAAATTTGCCCAGCATTTAAAAATGAAACCCCACCATTTTGCACTCCTAGAATGTGTGAGAATTAAGTCTGCTCTAGGAAACAATGCCCTACAATAAAAGCTATTATTTTAAGAGATACAGTATTCATATGGGCTCTTTGCCCAGCCTCTACTAAGATGTTCTTCATATCTTAAGTTTCTGGTTTTCCTCTGTTAGACCTCCTGTGACGGATGCTCCTGCAACACCATAGAGTGGTCCATAGAGTGGACTATTGATATTTAATTATTCACATGGTCTCTTTACCTGACCTCTATTAAGGTATTCTCCATACTTTATGGTCCTGGCTTTCCACACTGAGGCCTCCTGCCTTAGGTTATCCAGCAACATCCACCTAAATGAAGTTTAAAGACACACAGAGAGAGACAGATGATTCCTCTTCTTTTATAGCTTATGGAATCCAGGGAATACCAATAATGCACCTGGGCCAATGAGAAAACCTCCCCCCACAGGCCATAGGTTTCCTCCATGGGACTTTTTGCGCAGTAGGGTTAGTTTACTCTTTCACATTCTCTGTACTAGGTAATTTATTTTACCAACTACATTGTTGCTCTCACAGCTGTTTCTCTAACACAGCCCCAGTCTTTTCTCTAGCAAAACCAAGGAGAAATTGCCACCATATTTCATTAAAAATGTTAAATAAGATTTAACAGAAGCCACAAACAAGAAACTGACAGCACAACATATACACAACTTACAAGAAACTTACTGTATATGATACTGCACTTTTACGGGTGTATCTTTCTTTTTGGACCCATGTAAGTGTATACAAATCTACGCTTTTACTGTCCCCAAATGTTTATATTATTATCAGAGAGCCATATAATTGTTTCTGCTAATACATCTGCTTTTCTGGCTTTGGGAAATGAATAGTATCTAAAATAGTGCTATTAGCAAAGCTCTCATTGTTGCATTAGCCAAGCCCTTAGCATTTATAAAAGGGACAAAGTGTTATTTTGTGCCGAGTTTTCAACAAGTGTTTGACTAGTCATGAAAACAAATGTTCTAAATGTTTAAGTGCTTTTATTATAATCTGATTCAAAATTGAACAATAAAAACTCAAAACTGCAGTTCTTTGCTTACAATTAGCGTGATCAAAAGGAAAGTGCATCACTGCTTAATAAATTGTCCAGTGTCTTGCATAATGAACACATAATTTGCATAAAATGCTTTTATAACATAGTTGTATCCATAGTGTATTTCGTTTTAATTCTTTTTTTTAGTCCTTTACTGCAATACTATATGAGATAATTATTTAATCAAACAATATTCGTATTCTTTTAACAACGCAGTGAAATAGACTTTAAATCAATGTGAAAAAAGGTAAAATTGATTGACTCTCACACTTCCTGTTAGAGCTGCATTATTTCCTGTCAGGTGATCTCTGAGAGGGTACACAGATCATCGCAAAATGGCAGCTGAAGGGAAAATATAAAAGGGCAACATTTACTGTTGTATGTTTATAAAGATTTGGTAACATTCTTTAATATGGCACTAAATATGATATATGTTATCTTTTGGTTAAGTATTCATTCTGAATATGTTTTCCTTTAAGACACTCCTCTTTTCATCTCCTCATTTTCTCTCTCATTATCTCTCTTACTTCATTCTCCAAAAATCAAGTTTCCAAACATACCATTGTATCTTCCCAAGGCCCTGCCTGATAGGATGGTATCACCCCTTTGTGCTCCCTGTTAAAAAAAATGTTACCCCTATGTGCTGCCTACTAGATGTTGGAGAACCAGTTGTGTGACTACACCCTCTTTTAAACCAGACCTTCCTTCAAACCGTACCCTTAGCAAGAAATCATGATTAGATGTTAATGACATTTCAAGCTGGTCATGTATGGAAATGGCTGTGTAGTCTGGCTGACTTCAGCTAAATTGACTGAATATTTGATCATGTAGAGAACTTGAGGAGAGCAGTCAGTTTTTTCAAACTAAAATTTTGATCTGCAGATGCCAATGATTGTCAGATGGACAGTGCAAATTAATTATTTACTTTCTTCCAAACAAAGGAGCAATCTTATTTAGCTATCTACTTGCATGGGCAATTCGCATACCAATTCAATACTGGTATATGACTGGATTTATAACTGGCTTTAAGGAGATACAAAAGAGCATATTTATAAACACTGGGTAAATTTGCACCTGGGCGGTAACCCATATCAGCCAATCAGTGATTAGCTTTTTTTAACCAGCTGCAGGTTGAACAATGAAAGCAATCATCTGATTGGCTGCCCAGGTGCACATTTGCCCAGTGTTTATAAATGAGCCTCATTGGGGCAAATTCACTAAGCACTGAAAATGTGCTAGCGACGCCTTTACCTCACTTCACCGCACTTCGCTAGGCGACGTTTCGCCAGGGCGCTGCTAATTCACTAAAATCCAAAGTTGCGCTCACGGAGGTGAAAGGTAGCAAAGTTGCCCTACCGTTAATTCATCAAGCAAAGCGAAGTTACGCTAGCGATGCCTAATTTGCATATGGCACCAAGTTAAAGTACAATAGACGTATACTGTATGTAGCAGCAAATACATTACACTACACAAGCCTGAGAAAGCTTCATAAAATAAAGTAGAGTTGTTATTTTGCCCTATACACAAGCCCAGTGTATAGTTTAGGTGCCATATGTTAGGAAATGTAGGGTGGAAGGGGTTACCTCCAAAAAAATTTACAATCTTTTTCAGCCTATCACCCTTAAAAAAGTAAAAGACGCCAGCGTTTTTTGGGACTTACAAAAAAGTAAGCAAGCCCTATCTACTCTATTGCACTTTGCCTGGTCTGAGGTGGCGAAGGCAAGTCTGACGGTAATGTTCAGTAAAATGCACAAGTTAGTGAATTAGCTTAGTTAAGTCCCATCACCAAAGCTATTACATTTCAAGGATTAAAGCACACTGGGAGCAACATGAAGGCTTCATTCTGTAACCAATATTTCTTGGAAATCCCCCCACAAAAAAATGTGCCAAGGGAAATTCCATTTCATCTGTGTTAACCTTGTTCCACGTTTTTCTCCTTCTTGTCCCTAACTTGGACCATTATAAATAAGGGGAAACAAATATTTGGATTTCCAGCTTTCCTCCTTCCCTGCTAGCACATCCCCTTCATGATCTTCTCTCGAGGAATATCTGACTTCAAATTGGTTTGACTAGTTGTCAGCTACTATAAGTGGCATTACAAAGCAGTCGTTGGTCTCATCTAGTACGGCGCTGTTCCAGAACACGCAGACTACAGCATCAGTGCACTGATGCTGTAGTCTGCGTGTTCTGGAACAGCGCCGTACTAGATGAGACCAACGACTGCTTTGTATCGAATGCCGGCGGGAAGTAGCTGGCGTCTCACTAAGGCTGCGACCAGGAGGACACAGCGAGACTGGGTGAGCTCCGATGCGGATCGCATCAATTTCTATATGATTACTATAAGTGGCGTTCTCAGCTTTTCATGATCCATCTGCCTCCTGTCAACCAGCCTTACTGACTAATATACTAAAAAGCATCATGATCTGTCTCTTGCTACATCCTTTAGAAACATTTAGCCTTAAAATGGTCTGACATGATTAATTAAGTTGGAACTGAGAAAGATACAGAAAGACATCTGTATATGATAATCATAAGCATAAAATATCAGAAATCGAATAATTACCAATAAAGAGACAATGATACTTTGGGAGAAGGGATTATGGCACTGATGGTTTACCATAGACAGATAACACAAGTCTCTATTACAATACTTTTTCTTTGTTGAACTCACTGGCAAAAAGAGTGGAGGCACCTTTATGTTTTCTACTGAAATATTTTTAAAACTAGATAGCAATTGAGTGCAATGAAACTAGATAGCAATTGAGTGATGGGTGAATCTGACCCATTTCGCGTCATTGAAAATTTGTCAAAAAGTTTGAAGTCTATGGGAGACAATTTTTTTTGTCAAGTGAGGCAGTGCAACCAATTTTTTTTTTTCGTGCACCAATTTTTGTTCACCATCTGGAGTCTATGGGCATCATTTTTGCGGCGAAATTTGATGAAAAAAGCTAGCATTGTTGCCTTGTAGGATTGGGGTCCTAGGTGGTTCCAGGCTGGACATTATCTGCACATGCTTATGTAGGTTTCCTGTAGGTACTTTTGGACTCTCAGGAGTGTGGTTGAGGGTTGTACATAGGCAAGAATCACTTACCATTAAACGGTAGAAATGTTAATAGTGCTCCAAAACTGTTTGTTATTGTGAATGTTATTTTTTTTCTCATGATTATTATTATTTATTTATGGGTGTGGCAACCACGTTTTTTTTTACTATGATTCCTAAAACATACATATATTGATCAAGAAAAAAAATTGATCCGAAGAATTTTTAAATTAGCCCCTAAATTATCACCTTACATGTGGCAGTAGGAAAATATTTACAGGGATTTATGGGAGCCTGTCTTGAGCATTGAGCCATGTAAAAAATGGGGCGTTTTGCATAACTTCTAAAACTGTTTTTAAAAAAGGTCTAATAAACATTGTTTCTATAGTACTGCAGGTCTAGTTAGATCTGAAATAGGGGTACTCATAGGGGTGTACGGTCAGGGGAGTGCAATTTGCATGAATCACTCTGCTTCCACTGTCCTGAATATGCCACCAGTTTATTAAAATTCCTTGGGAAACTAAGAACAAAGTTGTGCAGTTTTGCTTTGCTGAAAAATTGTTTCCAGCCAGGTAAGGTTTCCCATGTTGAGTCAAATTAAGCTGCACACTCTGCTTCTCATGGTCCCTTAGTCAACAGCATTTATGGTCAGAACTTCAATGGTATGTAAACTTACTTGAGCCTCCAACTGTCAAGCCTGACAGCTCAGGAAGGTAGAAATTTGGTAGAAATTTGTGAAGTCAAAATCATTTTTATTTGTGCGAATATTTAGTCCAAATGCATTAAAGTCAATGAATGTCCGAATAATTCAGCTGCGTTAAAATTTCTATGCACATCAAATTATTTTCTTTCTTTTTTTGCGGGCAAATTGTCACCGCAGGTTCGCAAATTAAATTGCTTGCAGCGAAATGCGGAAATTCACCACAAATTCTTGTCTGCTGAATTTATTCACCCATCACTAGTGCTGTTGTGTCAAAAGGGGTAAGCAAATAAGGGGAAGGAGGCAAGTTTGATAAATTGGCCAGGGCACTAGATGTAAAATCAAAAGATGATTATTATTTAGATGAGCCATGAACTAATGCACGAATGATGGCCAGGCAAAGGGACGCTTATCAGTAATTGCAATGGAAATAAACATCAACTCATTATTATTTAGGTAGGAAGCTGGGAATTCTACAAAACTTCAGCCAAGGAACTTTATGATTAATTAACAAACCAATCATTAGCAATCGCTGGGAAAAACTGTCATCTTAATTGTAGTTCTGGTTGTGCTACATTTCTGTGCATCCAAAATATGTACAGAAGCTCCCACTAATGAACAGGTACCTGCGAGCCGTCACAATACGCTTGAGAAATTTTAACTCCATGGGAGATACTCTCTCTATTCCTATTAGGACTGTAGCCTTGAAAGAATTTGTTTGGTATATGTATAATTTATGAGATATAGCGGCTCGTTTATTAAAGTGGAACGCTGCTTCACAACCTATTTGTTAAAAATGATTTTAAAGCTTCTGTATTATAGTTCTATTTTACTGATGGGAAGAGGGCACAATATTGCACTTGTATCTACCTCTAGTAAAGTGACAAATTACTCTGCCCCCGGGCTTTTATAGCACTACTGGCGCAAGTAGTAGAGTGCAATGATCTTGAGCAGAAGGGAATCTGCCTTGTGCCCATAGATGAATAATAAGCAAAAGTATTTGGGAGTGCACACCTATATAACATTAATATCTAGTGAGGTGCTCACTGCTGGGGTCACCTGTAAGATCCTCAAATATCATAAAATAAAGTAGTAGCCAAGTAGTAAGCAATGTGTTTCAACCCCTCTTCATCAAGGGCACTGAAAAAAATTCAGGCCTGCTTTTTTTTTTCATTTTTCCTGACGAAGACCCCCTCTATTAGGGGTCAAAACATGCTGGGTTTTGGAATGTAATTTCTAATAAAGTAATGTTTTTTCTACTTAAGTGTCCTGCTACTACTTTATTTTGTGACCATAGGTGATCCGTCTTTTAGCATGGCACATTAATAAACATTGACACACAAGTAAGGAGCTTGAATGTAGAAGAACTTTACACCTTAATTAGTTCATGGGTCAGTGTGAATTTAAAATATCCCTGACTTCCTAAATTCCTGTATTCCATAATATTACAATGATACAATTATTTATAAAATTTAAATGATAACAATCGAAGGGGGGGATATATTAATGATGCATTGATATGATCATTTTGTTGAAAGCCTAAGCGGAAGGAATTTAAATAGATGCAAAACACAATCAGGAAACATTTGGTAGATACGGAAATGTGACGACAGGGGTGTGATACTGTTGATTTGTATAACAAGAACACATTTCTTTCTTAGCTGATGCAAATTGTCTCCTGCAGGGAGGCTGTGGCCATATTCCTATTGTTCCAGATGTGCTTATGTTCATTATTGGCAGCATCAATGTGACAAAATGACATTCCAAGAAAAAAAAAAGTAGTATAGATTTGGAGTAAGTAGATCTAGCAGACAAAACATTGCATTGCATTAGCGACACAGTAGGATGATAACAGAGAAATAAACACTTGGCAACTGCTAAACAGAAACACTTCTATTGTTGCAGAAACACAATTCTCATCTGATAAATAACTGAGATTTCATTTATTTTAATTACAGTTCTACACACTTTCAGCATGTTTTGTCCCTGTTTTGTCCATTGACGGTTATTGTGTTTTAGAACGGATGGTAAAGGCCAGGGACTTTCCAATGAAAGGTGCTGGATTCATTGGCTGACTGCACTGTATTCATGTGGAGCAGGGGAGTTATAATGACATCTACTAGGAGAACCTCTAGCTTGTGCATCTTTCAACAATGAATCTAGGGGCCCCAGAGGGTTAAGACACAAGCTAGACTATTCCTAAGGTAGAAGGTTGCCTTACAATCACAGAGCATCAATCAATCTTTTCTGTATCTGGCCAGGTAAAGTTTCCAATGTTGAGTCAAATTAAGCTGCATGCTCTGCTTCTCGCAGTCCCTTAGACAACAGCATTTATGGTCAAAACTTGAATGGTATGTTATCTTATTTGAGCCTCCAACTGTCTGTCGGATTTATGCTCCTATAGTCCTCCAGGAATATAAGATTCTCAGCCACGATGAGTAAGTCCCTCTTGGATTTAAATAAATACTTACTCAAATCGAGCCTGGCCCCGAAGTACCCCCTGGGCCTGACTTCAACCAAACAGATTCTCTCAGGAAATTAACCAGACAGCTTTATTTGAGATATACATTAATACAGAGTATTACAATATAGAGTATTAGTTATTAGTTCCTCAAGGCTCTGTCCTAGGACCATTACTATTCTCCCTCTACACTTCCTCCCTTGGCAAATTAATAAATTCGTGCGGTTTCCACTACCACCTCTATGCTGACGATACTCAGATCTATCTCTCATCTCCTGATCTCAACCCAGAACTCCTAACTCGCGTCTCCTCCTGCCTGTCCGCTATCTCTACCTGGATGTCGCAACGCTACCTTAAATTAAACCTCTCTAAAACTGAAATGGTTCTCTTTCCTCCAAATAACACCAGTAGCATCCCGAAGTATCCATCATAGTTAACAATTCCACTATCACCCCCTCTCCCCAGGCCCGGTGCCTTGGGGTTATCCTAGATTCTGCCCTGTCATTCACTCCTCATATCCAGTCACTTATTAAATCATGTCACTTCCACCTAAGGAACATATCCAAAATACGATCATTTATCACCCAAGACGCTGCCAAAATTCTTATTCACTCTCTCATCATATCGCGTCTAGACTACTGTAACTCTCTTTTAATTGGCCTCCCCCTCCAGAGAGTGTCACCTCTCCAGTCCATAATGAACACTGCTGCGAGGCTCATACACCTCAGCAACCGCTCCTCCTCTGCCTCGCCATTCTGTCAATCCCTGCACTGGCTTCCGTTACCTTTCAGAATCAAATTCAAATTAATGACACTGACTTTCAAAGCACTTCACAACTCTGCTCCACCCTACATCTCTGAACTCATCTCTATATACTCACCCACTCGCTTACTACGCTCCTCTACTGACCTCCTACTCAACTCTTCTCTCATTACCTCCTCACATGCTCGCATTCAAGACTTTGCAAGGGCTGCACCCCTCCTCTGGAACGCTCTCCCACGGTCTGTCCGACTTTCTCCCAACCTTTCTGCTTTCAAAAAATCTCTGAAAACGCACTTCTTTCGAGAAGCCTACCCTCACTCTGCTTAACTACCAAACGCAACACCACATACAGTACCACATTTCTCACCCACTTACTTCGATCTTGCCCACTCCCACACCTTGTGTATTACTCCCTTCCCTTTAGACTGTATGCCTATGCATAGGGCCTTCCTCACCTTTTTGTACCTGTATTGATTGTGATGTTTGTTACTCCATATATTCTATATATGTAATTCGTGTGATGTAGTTGTATAATCACATTTACTTTACAGTGCTACGCAATATGTTGGCGCTATATAAATACACGTTAATAATAATAATAATAATATTAAATAATAGCTCACACATCCTGAAAGCTCGTGAGGACGTTGGGGGACAATTAGCAATACAAGAGATGACTATTTAACCATTTCTTCTTCCATGGGGCTGATTCAGAGGCATCCAATCATCATTCTTGTTTTAGCATAACTGTGTCACTATTTCCATCTTAGGAACAGACTCACAGTCTCAGTACAATAGCCAAATAAGGTGCAACTACTGTGTCAGCTCAGTGTCCAGAATGGTATCTATGCTGTAGTTTCTGAGACAATGTGTCTTGCTTGGCTTTGCACTATACTTGTGACATGAGACAACAGATGGATTCCTTGTTCTGTGCAAACATTCTACATTCTAATAACAGAATGGCCTTTAACCTTGAGCTTCTTCTACAACACAGCTATTCTGTAACTCGTGTTGTGTTCTATAATCTTTGTTCTTTGATAATAACCACTTATGGCTTAAATCTAAAATTCTGATATCTACACTGTCAAGCCTAACTGGTCAGGAAGGTAGAAATAGGGCCACTAGCAGGAAAGTCAGATTTACAGTGTCCAAAGGGATACGAAAGTTTGTAGCCATTTCAGGGCAGGCAGATAGCAGCAAGGTTGAAGCAGTAGGTTAAAATCCAGCAGAACAAGTCAGAATAGTAATTTAGCACACGCTGGAACTCTTGTCAAGAAAGAACTATAGTCAAGTTTCTGGTTTTCTTTTATTTTGAATATGCATGTGAAAATATGGTGTGATGACTTCATGTGCTGTTGCATCACAACGCAGCATAGTGACATCATGTGGTGCCTATGGGTGCCGCTATCTTGGATATGAAACAGAGCACTCAGCAAACGGAGTGCTCTTGACACCAACTTTCATTCTTGACTAATGAAAATATTTTTGCCATATGCTTTTTTTGGTGCACAGCCTGCACCAAAATCCCATGGATGTAAGTGTGCCATTCATGGGTCCTATGAGGAGCAATTCTTCTCCACTTAGGGCTCCAACACCTGTTTAAAAGCAATGCCTAAAAGCTTATTTACTAAACTGTTCATAAGGACACAATATTGGCACAACACACCATATTTATACCCACAGTGACATATTTTTATACAGCACATAAGCATAATATGGAAATTTTGAAGGTACCATTTTATTTGCTCCTGTCTCATCAATAGTGGCAAAAATGAATTTCCACTTTATGAATCAGGTGCAGGGTGAGGCAACACTGCTATTTTTGCACAATTGTGGCATGTGGCTGTGGCCAGTGGCATAACTAGATATGACTGAGTTCCACAGCAAATTTTTTTTTTAGGCCCCCAAAATATGTAGTCGTTGACCTGTTTTACCAATAATTATTTAATTTTTTTTATGAATTAGGGCTTCATGGGGCCCCTATACCTTCTGGGACCTTCTGCTTCCACTGTAATTACACCCCTGGGAGTGGCTTTCACCCGAGTATGCTGCAAAGTGAGTGCAACAGTTTCCCAGTGCATGTTTACTAGTGCTCCAAGTCATTATCATAAATGAGAACTCACATGTTTAGTTTTTTGCAACTTTTCTCCATTTCTCATTTTTCTGTTGTGTTTTCCATACCAGAAACTAGTTCAATTTCTTTGTTCTGTAATTTAAAGCTTTCCTTTTTCACTGAAGAATCGTGTTTTGCCAAAAGATAACTCTAAGTTAGAAATACAACAGAGCAGTACATTCAATTCCAGGAAGATGTTGTTTTGGGCAAATGAGACGGCACACAGCCCTAATTCCAAATGAGACTGTTTCAGCACATCCACATCAGCTATATAAAGGAGCATTCATTAAAGGTATAAATGAAAGAGACTTTGCAAAAACGGAATATGGTACTTTATTTTCAGGTGAAATCTTTCTTCTTTGTGGCACATTAGACAAGTGCAGGGACTTAAGCATCTCCAGAACCAAACAACATATAAGCAACTTTAGGAATCTTCTATTCATTCTAGACTTAAACCCCATAAAATATACTCTAAGGGGCATGTTTACAAACATTGGAGGTAAATATCTGGAGAAATTTCTGGAGATGTTGACCATAGCAACCAATCAGATCTTTGTTTTTTTTTTCTAATTTATAGGTGGCTGTTTAAATCTAATTGCTGATTGGTTGCCATGGGCAACAACTCCAAAAATCTCTACAGATAATTATCTCCAATGTTGATAAACATGCCCCTAAGTTTTATCCCACTGCCTATTTTGTCTCAGTTACCACCGGAGTAGCAATACTTATTCATAAATAATGATGCAAACTGTTAGCGACCCACACAGGCATTATTTAATTCTAGAAGGCACTTTGGGAGAAAATTCCCTGCTGATTGTAAATATATATGCCCCCAATAAGGGACAAGTTAACTTCTTTCTTACACTCCCACTCGCTCTCTAAGGAGCTTAAAAAAATTGTCAGTCAAGTCCCATTATATGATGTATGGTGAATAGATAATCCTACTGGGATGCAATATACAGTACATATTATTCTATGGTACATAAAATGCATTCACAGTTAGATTGTTTCCTGCTGTCCCAATCGTGTCTTAGAATCACTTACGGTATATAGTGGATATCCTTCTGATAACTTGGTCTCATCATGCACCTACTCAGCTTACATTAGATTTAACAGAATCCCCTAAAAGAGACTTTGGAGGCTCAATGAAAATTTACTCCATGATAAAGATCCCTTTGACTCTATTGACAGAGCACTGAAAGAGTTCTTCCAACTCAATACAGGATCTGTGCACAATATATCTAAACAATGGGAATCTCACAAGGTAACCATGGGTGTATCATTGCTATAAAAACAGCAAAGAAAAAAGAATCCAGAAAACAATTACAGTCCCTTAAAACTCAGCTAAGGCTATATGAGGCACAGTATAATCAAAACAACTCTGATTCTGTATTAAATATTTAATCTAGACTTTGAGAACTCTGTGATCTGAAACAAAAAGATGCAGAAAAAAACATTGATACGGACTAAATAATTATTCTATGAGAAGGGTAATAAGCAACATACTTGTGTTAGCTATAAGGTTAAAAAAAACACAAAAGCTTGAATGACATTCAAGTCCATCAGAAATAGCACAGGGCAATTAGTCTATAATCCAGACAAGATTACAGAAGAATTTCATTTATACTACACTCATTTATATAATCTCAGGACTGAAGTAGCATCACCTCTCATGCCATTGGAGACCTTTTTCCAGAAAGCAAAGCTACTGAAATTCCAAGACCAAAATCTCTGAATAAGGACATCACTTTAGTGAAAGTTACTAGCACCTTGAAAAGCCTCCCCAATGGAATGGGCCCCGGCCCTGATGGCTACCCCTATCAATATTATAACAATATTCTCCTCTATGATCACCTCCTATTTGTCCTTGATACCAAAAGAGGGTAAAGACCCTCCATTTTGCTCAAATTATAGGCCCATAGCATTGCTAAACTCTGACCTTAAATTATATTCCAAAACACTAGAAAATCGGCTGGCACCTATCCTACCTAGACTAATTAATAAAGACCAAGTGGCGACAAGCCAGAGATAATACACAGAGACTTATTAATATAATTGACTTGCTACAGCAAAAAGGCCAAAGAGCATTGATGTTGATCTTAGACGTGGAAAAAGCTTTCAACCTCTTAGATTGGTCAAACCTGTTTGCCTTGTTTGCACATCTAAATCTCTCAGGTCCATATGTAAGTGCTCTGAAAGCACTTTACACTAACCCAAGTACCTACTAGAAACTATCTGGCTGAATAAGGTCCCTGATAAGGATTCTAAATGGGACAAGGCAGGGATGTCCTCTTTCCCCCCTGCTGTATGCATTAAGTATAGAAGCAAATATTAGGAATGACTTGAATATAACAAGAGTGGCAGTGGCCATTCTGTTTAAATGGAACACATATTTGATATCTTGGTTAGGCAAAATTGGTGCTGTAAAAATGAACATCCTTCCAAAATTTTTGTATTTATTTAAAAATCTCCCAATACCCATACCACAGAAATTGTTCAAAGAATTATGGGCAGAATTTCACAATTTTATACGGGGAAGTAAGAAACATAGAATCAATACGCAGACTTTAAACACATCCATTATTCCATGAGGACTGGCTGTTCCACTGTTATATCAATATTATAGCCCAAGTTCGGCAACTATTAGCATGGTGCTCCCTGGCCCCTAACTTCCAATGGACACATATAGAAATTCACAATTTTTCCCATATCACCATAATGCATGGTTTTGACCCTCACTGGGTACTATGTAACCTAAAATTCCAATGCTAAAGACTACTATGTTAACACTAGTGCTATGGAAAAAACTAAAGGTCAAGTATAAATTGTTCTCATCTTATTCCCTCAGTGACTGCAATTCTAGGTAACCCTTCTTTTCAGCTGGCAATAACACACTGGAGATGTCATTCTGGAGAATCATTCACCTTAGTTAGGATATCTGACCTTCTAAGTTCTTCCCTAACAACTTTGATCACTTTGGATCAACTGAGAACCAAAGCTTTAGATATTGCTATACCTTGGTAATTATATATTAAAATGAGGCACTATATGGATCCATTCATCAGAGCATTTAAAGAGAGGACTCCTGTAAGACACACTGAGAGATAGGCGGGTTCTCTTACCTCCTGGCGCATTCATCCTCGGGACCCACAGAGCATGCACACCTGACGCGTGGTCCCAGTCGTCACGGGCATCTGATGTTCGCACGTGTCTTGACGATCGTGTTTGTCACAGAGTGTCATGACGTTATCAAGTGGCACGAGATTCAAATTTGGCACGAAATCTCTTTTAAAAGCCCTGCTTGCTTTCTGGTAACAGTGCCCAAGCTGGCTTCTGTTTATGGATCCTGCCTAAAGCATACTATTTTGATTGATTACTTTGACTCCTGCCCGTCTGACTCTGATTCTTGATGCCTGTCATGTCCTTTTTGCCTGTTTTGAGACTACGATTTTGCCTGATCCTAGCCGGTACCGTTTGCCAACTTTCATTCTCCGAAGAGTACCATCGCCTGTTGGTTCCGCAGCAAAAAGCCCGGGCCCCAAAAGGGCATTGGTGAACACCAGAATTGGCAGGGGTACTCTAGAGTTCCAGCTCCCAATAAGGTTGCTGACTGACGAGACGTTACAACTCCTACCTGATTTGAACTTAGCACTGAAAGGTGTACCTCAGAATGGCCTGATATCTAAAATGTATAAATTGATTAATAACCTTACGTGTGTATCAGGATATTCGCATAGCTATAAGAGAAAATAGAAAGCTATGCTTTGCTATGAAATTTCTATGAATGACTGGTCAGACATTTGGTTTAATGCCAAGAGCAGTGTCATTTGCGTAAAACAAAAAGAAAATATATATAAAATATTAATGTTTTGGCACCTTACTCCCTCTAGACTACATAAAATCTTCCCCGCTGTCTTGCCACTATGCTGGAGAGGGTGCTTAACTAATGGCACACTCTACCATATATATTGGTATTGTCCATATATACAGCCTCTGTGGTCTGAGGTTAGTTAGTTACTAGAATGTCTGACACACAATAATATCCAATTAGATGCTACTTTCTTGTTGGGGAAACCCTTTGAAAGGCTATCTAAGCAAACTTAGAAATTACTTAATAATGTACTAATGGCAATTCGCATATCCATAGCGTCCAAATGGAAATCAAAAGTTCTTCAGAAATAAAGAAAGTAATAAAAGGTTTGAATATGCTAGTGCTTTAATGCAAAACAAAGCCCCCCAGTTCTTGATGATTTGGACACTCTCGGAACTTTGAGTCCTTTAATCTTAGATATTTTGGCCAACCATTAGCAGTCACTGATGTAAGATAGAAATCAATAGCGATACCTTTTATTTTGATGAGACACCAACCAAGTTACACCAAAATATTGTGGCTAAAAAAGTTTAAGTTTTAAGTTTAAGTTTAATTGGTTTTTGTTTCTCTTTCTGTAGTTATTAATTTTATTTATATTTGTTATTTATCTTCAATGCTTATTTTTTCTTGCAATTGTAATCATACTTGAATTAAAGTCTAAATCGTGGTAAGATTAGATGTATACAGCTGTTGCAAAATGTACTGTAACAATTGTACTTCAATTTGATTTATAAACTTAAAGGAGAAAGAAAGGCAAAACATAAATAGCCTTGTATCCGAAGTCTGGGGGACATAGAACATACTGACCATTTTTAATGTTTTCTTCCTGGTCTTATGCAGAAGCAACTATGCTCTCAACTACGTGACTCGGGTGACGTCACACTTTTTGTAGTCATCTTCCTCCCTGCTGCCCGTGGCAACCTTGAGGCTCATTAGGCAGACTTTCTGTAGAATGCGCATGTCTTCGGGAGCTGCCTTTCTCCCAATGATGATGACGCGCATGCAAATGAGGATATGCGCGCGTCATCATTGATCCTTATGTCCACGCCCCCCATCCAATCAGATTACGCATCTGGGGGCTAAGGAGACACACTGGTATTTTTGTTTAATTACAGTGGGGACAGCAAATAGTTATGTGGTGGTGCTCAGCGCTCCTGGGGTCAAGGTTTTTTTATTTTGCGCATGTGCAATAAGCGGATAGAGAAAAAGGAAGCGTTCTCTACCTTACCAACATAGCGCCTGCATGCCAGAAAATGCAAGCCGAACAGGGACAGGGATTCTACACGATTGGATTGTCATATGTGAGTTGCAGCTATAGCGATTTAAGATGTCTTGGGGAGTACATTACAGGGAGATAGGTAATGATTTTTGCCTTTCCTTCTCCTTTAAGTTTCAAAAAAAAGTATCATGTTCTGTTTTATTTTTCAAGTATTTAAAGACAACGGGGCATATTTACTATGAGGCGAATTGTCGCCAGCGACCAATTCACACACTTTGCACCACTTCGCCATGCGCAAATTTGTTACCACTACATTAATTCACTGAAATGCGAAGTTCCATCCTGGGCACCGAATGCTGGTGACTTTTCGCTAGCAATACTTCCTCAGAGCTAGCATTTCATAGCAAAGATTCGCTAGCGTTCCTTTATGCCTAGCGAAAAGTCGCTAGTGATCTTACGCTTAGGACAATTTTAATAGGGCAGGTACATTGAAGTTGTATGGATGTGTTTATTAGAGATGTTTGAATCGGTCAATTTTTATTACAAATGTCCAAGGAACCTTAATAAAGACAAAAGAGATCATATAATGCCCTAGACATGAGCCCACTGTAAAATTAATGCTCCATTGCCCTCAAATGTCTGGGGAAAATGTTAACCTAAAAAAGTTAGGACTTTTGCTGGCAATCCCGCTTAAAAAGGGAAAAGTTTCCAGCATTTTTTCGACTTAAATGAATTTTTCAGCAGACAGGATATGATGTAAGTGACATAAGATTGAGGAAGATGTAGATTCATTTTAGCACATCGCCTGGTCTGAGGTGGCGGTCAACTCTGGCAAAAGAGGCCTCAAAAGGCTGAGGGATAATATGTGCTATAAAATCAGCTATAAAAATACCTGTATCAAGGGGATTGACAGTCTATGGTTTCATGTCCAAGTGCCATTTCTGCAGGAAACACGTAAGGCTGTAGATTGTGTGGTTAGTGTATTTTAACTATGGTAAAGTAAAGATTTTTTCTGTGTCTTACAAATTTTTTGGTGGAATGTTTCTGTTATTTTCAAGGAAAGATTTGTCAAATGGCAAACATTTGTGAAAGATTGAAGTGAAAGGGTATTTTTTGTGCTTTTGGGGGATTTTGCCACAAATCAATACCTGGTCAAACATATAACTCATCATTAACTGTAACTGCATACAATGTTAATCCATGATTTTTCAGTTTTATATCTATCAGGAGTGATATGGAAAGATTCAGCTGTAGTGAAGGAAACCTGAGCGGTTTCTGAGAACTCTAAAATTAACACAGGAAAAAAAAATGAGGTGTCTCACCGCGCAACTTGAAATTTCACAGTTCAGAAGTAATATCTAGATTTCATGTCTGAACAATAAAAACAGGAATGTAAAATAAGTGTCATCTCTGCAGCGCCGCATTAATTGAGTTATGGGATTAGACTTAAAATAATCATGGAAATGCCTCAAACTGTGGCTGAGAGATAGTTATCTACCCCCATGCTGTGCCAACAGCATCATCACATACATTGATCTCTTACCCATGTCGAGTGTTTCATCAGCACTAGATTTGCAACCAGTTTATTTATTGTGCACACAATGCAGGGAAGTTATTTATTATGACACCTGTGGATGAGAAATGGCTGTGCAAAGTTTTAAATCACCGTACTTTGACATTTTGTTATTTTATAGCTTTTTCTCCAAACTTGGGCCAGATTTAACGGCAACTAAATTATGTCACACATGGGATTTCCCCCAAAACAATATTTCAAATATTTCAGATTAAAATATCTTCTTTTATATTTCTCTGGCTTAAAAAAGTGTTGTGAGGGGCATGTCTCTTAAACCGGAAGGGTGACCCTTGACCCATTTTTTTTTTAATAAATGAGAACATATTTATATGGCTATGAATTATACAATAGCCAAAGGATAAATGAGTGGTCCCAGGTTTAGATATTTCAAATAAAAAAATATAAAAGAATTGATGAAATTAAGAAATAAGGTTGCAACTTTGTAAAAGTTAAGAATTAGATCAATCAAGATGATTTATAGAATGTGCAATAAGAAGATAATTATATGTGCTATGTGCAACATTTCAGCTCAGGTTGGAGCCATTATCATATAGCATAGAAGCAGCTGAAGGGTCTCAGTAAGGTTGCAGCTTTGTAAAAGTTAAGAATTAGATTAATCAAGATGATATATAGAATGACTGTCTTGGTAGCATACTGTGTGAGGCAAGGTCATAAGGTGAAAATATTTTATGAGAAAATGTGTTACGACTTCAGCATTGATTTAATATGATGGAGAATGAGAGGTCAAAGGCTAGGATGATGCCAAAACAATGATTCTGAAAATCTGGAATCCTATGAGTGCTAAAAGATTCAACACAAGAAGGGCATAATTCTATGCAATATAACAATGGCAGGTTTTTCTCAGTATTAATTTTACTGTATACTTCTTATGGTTATTATGGTGTTTTTTTGGTGGGGGATTCCAAAAACACAAATTCATTGTCAGTGTTCCATGAAAGTTGTTAGAGTTTGAATGTTTGGCACATTGATCAGAGTAGATCTTCCTCAATGGCTTTTGGTTTGAATTACTCTTTCCAGGCAAATCACTCGTTTTAACAACAATATGGCACCAATATGTGAGTAGATATCAAGATAATAGGTGCGATGAGGTTAGATAAGTGCTGAAGGATTGCACCCAGTATTGTCAAGGATACCTAAAAAAACGTCACACAGGTGAACTGCAATGTCAACTCTTAGGTGCTCCATTTTTTTCTTTTTTAAAGGTTAACTTTTTCCTCTTTATTTTTATATAACAAATGCAAGTAATAAACAGTTCTCATTATATTAACAGTTGTCTCTGGCTTTGTTCACACAGTGGTAACAACATGGTTCATAACGTCACAAGCTTCTGTAACTGATATATGTTTATGTAAGATATAATATGCCATGTCTTTGGTATACCTTTGGGCTGCTACAGGCCCTGACTCCCACTGGGGACTCCATATTTTGTTGCATTTAGTAGTGCTGCTTCTAGCTTTGTAAGTAAGTTTGACCTTGGGTATTTTCATGATAACTAGGTTAATCACAGTGCTACGCAATATGTTGGCGCTATATAAATACATGTTAATAATAATAATCCAGGAGTCCCTTGTAGGTGGGATGGGCTCTATCCTATGAATTATTACACATTTTTTAGCATAGAACAGCAGACCCGGAATCTCAACCTTGTGTGGGCTGTAGGTACCATTACCTACAGCCGACACCACCATTACCGATAGACAAACCATGTGGGAGAGTACTTTTGGAAGTCTAGGGTGGTTGCTAAGATGGCCATTATTTGCGACCAGAAAACAGCTATTACTGGGCTCAGGTGTCCAGGGATTAGTGGTTGCCTATTGCATTCGCCTTGATGGGCAAGCACCCTGATTCATTAGGGCCCTGTGGTCACACACCAGGAGGAGGTACCTTCAAGGGCAGTAGTGAGTATATTGCTCTTCGTGTGTGCCAGGGAATATCAGGAGCTTGGCGAAGAAGGGTCCTAGTTTAGCCCTGGGATTCGGCCTCAGGCTGGCCAATTGCCAAATATAGTTTTTGGTGGGTGTATGCTGTGTTGTGAAGCCCCTATGCAGTTATTGTGGCTGCTTTGAGGGTCATTGGGCAGTTTTTCAGCTTGAAGGACTTATTATATAGCCTGTTGTGTGGGTGCTTGGCTACAAGGTGCTGTGCTGCTTCTTTTACATTACTATGCAGAGCTCAGGTGTAGGAGTTTTCATTGGGTTTTCATGGGGTCTCCTAGGTACTCACTCGCCCCCTCACTTGGCCCCTCACTTCATCTCCTGCAGGTAGTGTGTGTCAGAGCTGCACCACCCTGCACCAGAGGGAATTTATGTGTGCCCAGTACAGGTTGCCTCCGCCACTGAGTTAGATCCTACTAGGGCCCGAGGCACAGTAGAAGGGGCCCCAGGTCTCCCAAGTCACTTACCCCTGCTACAGCTCTCCAGTAGTCTGCTGTACCTCCCATGGAGCTTCTTGGCTGTTGTTGGAGGTGATCGCACCTCTGGTCAGGCCTCGATTGGAGACCGCAATCACATGAGTCTGAGGCTTTACATGAGCTGCTAGGCCGCTGCCGGTTCCCTGGTTCAAGGTGCACCTGGAGACTCGGTCCTGTCTGGGAGAGGCAGCGAGTTGTCTCCTAGGTCACCTTGTGAGCACAGGGTGGTATGGGAGAGGAGGATGGTGTGTGGCTATGGTTGGAGCCCCGGGAGTGATATATGCAGCCATGCTGTTGCCTGGTCAGCCAAGCCCCCCTGGTTGAGGTTTTTAGGGGGAAACATTGAATTTTTCATTGGAAAAAAAAAACTTGAATTTTTAGAGATTTGCATACCCCACAACAGTTAAAAATTTGAATCCGAAAATATGCTATATCAAACCTGTCAAATTCATGTAGAATTCAATGGCAGATGTCCTTGAAATTGTTTTGTGAAATTTTGATCTGCACTGGATAATCCATTGTTTTATTAGAGAAAATTATTGATAAATTAGTTTGGCCGACTTTGTTTACATAAAAAAACTGAGATTAATTCAAATTTTAGTAAACCAGACCCTTAGGGGCAGATTTATCAAGGGTCTAGGTGAATTTTCAAATGAAAAAAATTATTTAAGGACCTATTTAAAAGTCTCGTGTTTCTACTTAGCTTGAAAACCATATCCCATTTTTGTTGCCAGTTAATAAAGTAATTTGAGATACACCAGATACTTAAAAGCACACTGCACAGTCTAAGATGCAGTCCTAAAGTTTTTTTTTTACCCATGAGCCACATTCAAATATAAAAAGAGTTGGGGATCAAAACAAACATGAAAAGTCCATGAGGATCCCAAATAAGGGTTAGCTCATATGTAGACTGGCACCCTACAGGAGGCCATATTTGGCAGTACACTTGGGCGCAAATTCACTAAGCGCCGAAGCGCCGAACGCTAGCGTTAATTCGCTAGTGTTTGGCATTTTTCGTTACTGCACAAATTCACTAACGAACGCTGGTGTAGTTTCGTTAGTGTTACTTCGCACCCTTACGCCAGGCGAATTTTCTCTAGCGACGTAACTATGCAAATTCACTAACTTGCGCAGTGTACTGAATGCTACCTTTTACGCTAGACTTCCTTCGCCACCTCAGACCTGGCGAAGCGCAATAGAGTAGATAGGGATTGTTTCAAAAAAATTAAAAAAATTTTCTAAGTCCCAAAAAACGCTGGCGTGTTTTCTACATGATGGGTGATAGGCTGAAAAAGATCGAAAATATTTTTGGGGCTCCCCTCCTTCCCCCCTACATTTCCTGACTCATGGCAACTTACCTAGACAGTGGGCACATGTGTAGGGCAAAATAAAATTTTTATTTGCTGATTTGAAGGTTTTCTAGGCATTTGTAGTGCTGATACGTTTTCTTCCATTGAAATTTGAATTTGGCGCCGTATGCAAATTAGCCTTCGCTAGCGTAACTTCGCTTTACATAGCGAATCAACGATAGCCCAACTTCGCAACCTTACGCTACCCCTGTGTGCGACTTCGGATTTTAGTGAATTTGCGGAGCGCTGGCGAAACTACGCCTGGCGAAGTGCGGCGAAGTGCGGTGAAGTGCGGCGAAGTTGCGCCTGGTGCAACTACGAATCTTAGTGAATTTGCCCTAAAAGGTTTATTAGTTCACTGCATAAACAATAGAGATGTCGCGAACTGTTCGCCGGCGAACTTGTTCGCGCGAACATCGGGTGTTCGCGCTCGCCGGAAGTTCGCGAACGTCGCGCGACGTTCGCCATTTTGGGTTCGCCATTGTTGGCGCTTTTTTTTGCCCTCTCACCCCAGACCAGCAGGTACATGGCAGCCAATCAGGAAGCTCTCCCTTGGACCACTCCCCTTCCCTATAAAAACCGAAGCCCTGCAGCTTTTTTTCACTCTGCCTGTGTGTGCTGAAGAGATAGTGTAGGGAGAGAGCTGCTGCCTGTTAGTGATTTCAGGGACAGTTGAAAGTTTGCTGGCTAGTAATCGTTTTGATACTGCTCTGTTATTGGAGGGACAGAAGTCTGCAGGGGTTTGAGGGACATTTAAGCTTAGGTAGCTTTGCTGGCTAGTAATCTACCTTCTACTGCAGTGCTCTGTATGTAGCTGCAGTGGGCAGCTGTCCTGCTTCTGATCTCATCTGCTGACTGCTGCAATAGCAATAGTCCTTGTAAGGACTGCTTTTATTTATTTTTTTGTTGTTTTACTACTACTACTACTACTACTACTACTACTACTACTACTACTACTATAAGAGCCCAGTGCTATTAGTCTAGCAGTGTTGGGGAGTGGGACTGGTGTGCTAATCTGCTGCTCCTAGTAGTTCAGCAGCACCAACTTTAATTTTTTTTTTTTAATATTCATTCTTTTTTTATTTAACTTTTTTTTTATTTTACTACCGCTGTAGTAGTGTATAAGTTGACCTTTTAGGCATTATTTGCCCTGTAGGCATTTTTTGCCCAGTGTGTTATTCAACCAACTGCTATCTAGCTGTGTGCCCGTGTTCACATTCTGTCTAAATATCCATAATATTACCGTCTCCAGAAAAAACACCGGAGTGACTTTTTTCAAGCAGCCATAATAAATTTTACGTAATCCGTATCCATCGCTGTAGTAGTGTATAAGTTGACCTTTTAGGCATTATTTGCCCTGTAGGCATTTTTTGCCCAGTGTGTTATTCAACCAACTGCTATCTAGCTGTGTGCCCGTGTTCACATTCTGTCTAAATATCCATAATATTACCGTCTCCAGAAAAAACACCGGAGTGACTTTTTTCAAGCAGCCATAATAAATTTTACGTAATCCGTATCCCTCGCTGTAGTAGTGTATAAGTTGACCTTGTAGGCATTATTTGCCCTGTAGGCATTTTTTGCCCAGTGTGTTATTCAACCAACTGCTATCTAGCTGTGTGCCCGTGTTCACATTCTGTCTAAATATCCATAATATTACCGTCTCCAGAAAAAACACCGGAGTGACTTTTTTTCAAGCAGCATTCTTATATTTTACGTAATCCGTATCCACCGCTGTGTATACGTTGACCTTGTAGGCATTATTTGCACAGTGTTTTCTTCAAACCGCCATCTAGCTGTGTGAGCTTGTTCACATTTTGTCTAAATATTGATAATATTATCGTCTCTAGAAAAACCACTTGAGTTACTTTTTTTCAAGCAGCATTCATATATTTTACGTAATCCGTATCCACCGCTGTAGTAGTGTATACGTTGATCTTGTAGGCATTATTTGCACACTGTTTTCTTCAAACTGCCATCTAGCTGTGTGTATTATCGTTTCCAGAAAAACCAACTGAGTTTTTGTTGTTGTTGTTTTTTTAAAAATAATGCCAGGCAAAGGCAGGCCGCCACGCAGAGGCCGTGCTAGGGGCCGTGCTGCTATGCAATCCTGTGGCCCTAGCAAATTGCCCAGTTTTAAAAAGCCAATGACCCTGAACTCCCAAAATGCTGAAGAGGTAGTTGACTGGCTTACACAGCACACCCCATCCTCTACCGTTTCTAACTTTACCACAACATCCTCCTCATCCTCCACTGCTATGGCCACCCCACGTAACACTTCCTCCACCACCGGTGCCCCATCTTCACTGGAGTCAGAGGAGTTATTTTCCCATGAGTTTCTTGAACTGAGTAATGCGCAACCATTATTGGCAGAAGAAGATGAAGGAGATGAGGACGTTACACCAGATTTAATTCTGGCAGAGAACACGACAGAGATGGACATAATGATGAGTGATGAGGAGGAGGAGGAGGTCCCCGCTGCTGCTTCCTTCTGTGATGTGTCAGAAGAAATTGATGCATCTGAGGAGAATGATGATGAGGAGATTGATGTTTTGTGGGTGCCTAGTAGAAGAGAGCAAGAGGAGGGTAGTTCAGATGGAGAGACGGAGAGTCAGAGAGGCAGTAGGAGAATAAGACTTAGAAGAAGCAGGGAGGCCAGCCCGCAGGGATCAGTAGGGCAACAACATGTATCGGCACCTGTGTTCAGCCGGCCAACGCACCCGCCATTGCCGCCAATGCCGCCAACTTCTACTGTTACCGCCAGATCGCACACTTCCAAAAAGTCAGCAGTGTGGGATTTTTTTAATGTGTGTGCCTCTGACAAAAGCATTGTAATTTGCAATGAGTGCAGTCAGAAACTGAGCCTTGGTAAGCCCAACAGCCACATAGGTACAACTTCTATGCGAAGGCACATGAGCGGCAAGCACAAAGCACTTTGGGAGCAACACCTCAAAGGCAACAGGCAAACTAAAAGTCACACTCCTTCTGGTCCAGCATCTTACTGCTCTACCTCTGCTCTCCTTGACCCATCTGAACCACCCTCCACTCCGCCTTCCACCTTGACCACCTGTTCCCATTCCCAGTCATCTGCCACCAGCCAAGTTTCTGTGAAGGCCATGTTTGAGCGTAAGAAGCCAATGTCTGACTGTCACCCCCTTGCCCGGCGTCTGACAGCTGGCTTGTCTGCACTCTTAGCCCGCCAGCTTTTACCATACCAGCTGGTGGACTCTGAGGCCTTCCGCAAATTTGTAGCAATTGGGACACCGCAGTGGAAGGTACCCAGCCGCAATTTTTTTTCTAAAAAGGGAATACCACACCTGTACCAACATGTGCAGAGCCAAGTTACCGCATCTCTGTCACTTAGTGTTGGGCCAAAGGTCCATATGACTACTGACGCATGGTCCTCCAAGCATGGTCAGGGCAGGTATGTCACCTACACTGCCCACTGGGTGAACTTGGTAATGGCTGGGAATGGGAAGCAGGGAATGGGTAGCTCAACAACAACAACAACAGTGGAGTTGGTGTCACCGCCACGGATTGCACGCGGTTCTGCCACCACCTCTACTCCTCCATCGCTCTCTACCTCGTCTTCTTCCTCTTCTTCTTCTTACTCTGCTGCTGGGTCCTCCTTCTCCTCCTCCACACCTGTGCACCCCCAGCTCCCCCTAGGCTATTCGACGTGCCAGGTACGCCGTTGTCACGCTGTCTTGGGGATGACGTGCCTGGAAAGCAAAAACCATACCGGATCTGTACTCCTGTCATCTCTGCAGTCACAGGCCGATCGGTGGCTGACCCCACACCAACTGCAGATCGGAAAAGTGGTGTGTGACAATGGAAGCAATCTGTTGGCAGCGTTGAGACTGGGAAATTTAACACATGTGCCCTGCATGGCACATGTGTTAAATTTAATAGTCCAACGTTTTGTCTCCAAGTACCCAGGATTCCAGGACGTTCTCACCCAGTCCAGAAAGGTGTCGGCCCATTTCAGACGTTCCTACACAGCCATGGCACGCCTTGCTGACATTCAGCAGCGCTACAACATGCCAGTCAGGCGTTTGATTTCTGACAGCCAGACTCGCTGGAATTCAACGCTCCTTATGTTGGAACGTCTGCTGCAACAACAAAGGGCCGTCAACGAGTACCTTTTTGAACTGGGTGGTAGGACTGGATCTGCAGAGCTGGGGATTTTTTTCCCCCGTTACTGGGTGCTTATGCGCGATGCCTGCAGGCTCATGCGACCTTTTGAAGAGGTGACAAATATGGTCAGTCGCACCGAAGGCACCATCAGCGACCTAATACCCTTCGCTTTCTTCCTGGAGCGTGCCGTGCGACGAGTGACAGATGAGGCTGTAGACCAGCGTGACGAGGAGCTGGAAGCGCACGATTTATGGTCGCAATCACCAGAACGAACCCAGGCACCTGCTGCAACGCAGGGAGAGGTGCCAGAAGTGGAGTCAGAGGAGGAAGGTGGCTTTGTGGAGGAGGAGGAGGAGGACCAACAGGAGCAGGCTTCCCAGGGGGCTAGTGGTGACCTTTTGGGGACCCCTGGTCTTGTACGTGGCTGGGGGGAGGAGACCGTGGATGATGCAGTCCTTGATAATGAGGAAGCGGAGATGGATAGCTCTGCATCCAACCTTGTGAGAATGGGGTCTTTCATGCTGGCATGCCTGTTGAAGGACCCCCGTATCAAGAGGCTTAAGGAGAAGGACCTGTACTGGGTCGCAACGCTACTAGACCCTCGGTACAAGCATAAAGTGTCAGAAATGTTACCAACATACCACAAGTCCGAAAAGATGCGGCATTTACAAACCAGCCTGCAAAACATGTTGTACAATGCTTTTAAGGGTGATGTCACTTCAGGAACTCATCAACATTCCAGGGGCAGAGGTGCCAGTAATCCTGCCACGAGCACACCTGCAAGGACAAAGCCCTTTGGCCGGTCTGTAACGTCAGACATGCAAATGTTTTTCTGTCCAAGGCAGCGCCACAACCCTTCGGGATCCACCCTCAAAGAACGCCTCGACCGGCAGGTAGCGGACTACCTGGCATTAACTGCAGATATCGACACTCTGAGGAGCGATGAACCCCTGGACTACTGGGTGCGCAGGCTTGATCTGTGGCCAGAGCTGTCACAATTTGCCATGAACCTCTTGT
The DNA here is from genome assembly GCA_038501925.1 of Xenopus petersii. Taxonomy (NCBI): domain Eukaryota; kingdom Metazoa; phylum Chordata; class Amphibia; order Anura; family Pipidae; genus Xenopus; species Xenopus petersii. The sequence continues at coordinate 153,536,161 of CM076678.1, forward strand.
CTTGCCCAGCCTCAAGTGTGCTCTCAGAAAGGACCTTCAGTGCAGCAGGAGGGATTGTAACTGAGAAGAGAACTCGCCTAGGTCACAAAAGTGTCGATTACCTGACCTTTATTAAAATGAATGAGGGGTGGATCTCGGAGGGTTACTGCACGCCGGAAGACTTGTTCTGACTTCTATGCAGCTGTCCTTCTCTTCAAGCCTCATGACTCCACACACAGCTGTCCTTTAGCGTCCTCCTCCCTCCGCCACCGTTACAAACTAGGGTGCAAACCCTACTGGTTTAATTTTTTCTGGCCTCTGTGCTTCAGTGGCTGCAACCAAAAAAACTGGGCAAACAATGTCTACAAGGTCAACGTATGGCGAAAAATGACTATTTTCAGCATTTATATGGCATATTTTTTCTGGCAACTGTGCTTCAGTGGCTGCGTCCAAAAAAATGCATATTTTCTGCATTTATATGGCATAATTTTTCTGGCCTCTGTGCTTCAGTGGCTGCAACCAAAAAAATGCATATTTTCTGCATTTATATGGCATAATTTTTCTGGCCTCTGTGCTTCAGTGGCTGCAACCAAAAAAATGCATATTTTCTGCATTTATATGGCATAATTTTTCTGGCCTCTGTGCTTCAGTGGCTGCAACCAAAAAAATTTATATTTTCAGCATTTATATGGCATAATTTTTCTGGCAACTGTGCTTCAGTGGCTGCGACCAAAAAAATGACTATTTTCAGCATTTCTATGGCATATTTTTTCTGGCCTCTGTGCTTGAGTGGCTGCGGCCAAAAAAACTGGGCAAACAATGCCTACAAGGTCAACGTCGTTGACCTTGTAGGCATTGTTTGCCCAGTTTTTTTGGCCGCAGCCACTCAAGCACAGAGGCCAGAAAAAATATGCCATAGAAATGCTGAAAATAGTCATTTTTTGCCATACCTTGACTCAACGTATATGGCAAAAAATGACTATTTTCAGCATTTATATGGCATATTTTTTCTGGCAACTGTGCTTCAGTGGCTGCGACCAAGAAAACTGGGCAAACAATGCCTACAAGGTCAACGTATGGCAAAAAATGACTATTTTCAGCATTTATATGGCATATTTTTTCTGGCCTCTGTGCTTCAGTGGCTGCAACCAAAAAAATTTATATTTTCAGCATTTATATGGCATAATTTTTCTGGCCTCTGTGCTTCAGTGGCTGCAACCAAAAAAATTTATATTTTCAGCATTTATATGGCATATTTTTTCTGGCAACTGTGCTTCAGTGGCTGCGTCCAAAAAAACTGGGCAAACAATGTCTACAAGGTCAACGTATGGCGAAAAATGACTATTTTCAGCATTTATATGGCATAATTTTTCTGGCCTCTGTGCTTCAGTGGCTGCAACCAAAAAAATTTATATTTTCAGCATTTATATGGCATATTTTTTCTGGCAACTGTGCTTCAGTGGCTGCGTCCAAAAAAACTGGGCAAACAATGTCTACAAGGTCAACGTATGGCGAAAAATGACTATTTTCAGCATTTATATGGCATATTTTTTCTGGCAACTGTGCTTCAGTGGCTGCGTCCAAAAAAACTGGGCAAACAATGCCTACAAGGTCAACGTATGGCAGTTGTTTAAAGAGAACAGTAGATTACTAGCCAGCAAAGCTACCTAAGCTAAAATGTCCCTCAAATCCCTGCAGACTTCTGTCCCTCCAATACAGAGCAGTATCACGCAGATTACTAGCCAGCAAACTTACTATCATCTGTCCCTGAAATCACTAACAGCTCTCGCCCTACACTATCTCTTCCAAGCACACACAGGCAGATTTTTCAGATACATTTTTGCCCTTGATCCCCCTCTGGCATGCCACTGTCCAGGTCGTTGCACCCTTTAAACAACTTTAAAATCATTTTTCTGGCCAGAAATGTCTTTTGTAGATGTTAAAGTTCGCCTTCCCATTGAAGTCTATGGGGTTCGCGAACCGTTCGCGAACCGCTCGCAATTTTGCGCAAGTTCGCGAATATGTTCGCGAACTTTTTTTCCGACGTTCGCTACATCCCTAATAAACAAGACCACTCTAACTTCCCCATGCAATCTATTCCTTCAACTCAACTTCCAGCGTGATCCCAAAGTAAAAGAGGAATGCTGTCTTAAGGCACTAATACTGTTTAAATAAAAGTAAACCCACACATCCAAATAAAATTACCATTAAAATGAATCTTTATTTCTTGCTGTGAAACACATTTCAAGGGATCAGGTACGATATCTACTCAGGCAACACAATGAGATTCAGATACTGTACAATGGTGAAAAGAAGACTATTAGGCTATTAAAGAAATAATACAGCATTGTGGATTGAGGGTTACTCAGATAACATGGAATTGTATTGATTTGAAGGTAAAGTTGCAGTTGTTGTTGTTGGAAGGTTATTAAGTCTTCTGATAACTAGAGTCCTGATTTCTTCTTCTTCTGCTTGCAGGTACTACTAATCAATCAAATCAAACACCACTAAATAATAAATGTTTCTATAAATTCAACAACAAACTACATTAAATGAATTTCATCAATGAATAAAACTCATAAACTGTTTTAACTGCTGGCTAATAGTGATGGGCAAATTTGTTCTACAAAATTCACAAAACGGATGAAAAATTTGTGAAACGGTGGCGGGGGCGATGGTGTCAAAGTTGACGCCAGCGTTGATTCCGTCGCCAGTGTCGAACAAACTTTGACTTTGACACTGTTGAATTTTCACAGCAAATTCGAAAATGTATTCGCCGGCGGCAAAATGTGGAAATTCGCCACCAAATAAATTCGCCCATGACTACTGCCAAATATAAGTGATGAGCAAAATTTTTGCCACGTTTTGCCGCAAAAATGATGCCCATAGGCTCCAATGGATGAAAAAATTTGTTGCACGTCAACAAAATTTTGTCGCCCATAGACTTTTCGCTGAATTTCTCCTGTTTCACGAAATGGTCAGATTTGCCCATAACTACTGCCTATGTAATATTCGAATGCATCAAATATGAGCATACACAAGCATGAACCTGTGCTACATCCATGATCTTACAGTATGCAATAAGTCATGCATTTGCACTCATGCTGTTGAACTGGCATTGGGATAGGGATTGCGTCACCCTAATGATCTTCATTCGTTGATGAAATATAATCTCTAGTAGTTTGCTGATTAATTTATAGAAACATTTATTAATTCAGTTGTTTCTAGATTTTTAGAAACACAATTCATATACAAGAAATGTGATTCCTGCAAGCAGAAGAAGTTGAATACAGGACTTCACTTATCAGTAGACTTAATAGCCTTCCAACAACCAGTAACAATGGCAACTTTACCTTACAAATCAATAAAATTCCTTGTTATTTGAGTAACCCACAATCCACAAAGCTATATAATTTTTTAATAGCCTACTGACAGTCTTCTATTGACTATCATTCCACCATTGTACAGTCCCTGAATCTCATTGTGTTGCAAGGAAAGACATACAGATCAATATTATTTCCACTGGCACATCAGTACTTTCACAACAGGGACACTCAGTGAAGTTTCTGTATTTACTAGAAAACTTTGTGAAATATTGACTTTATTTCTATTTTTTCAGGGGGGGGGAGTTGGAGATGCTTGGTTCATGGTGATCTTTTCACTTCCATCAGGGGAGCCTTGTCTCAGGTGGTGCATTGCCATTGGTGGCAAAAAGCTTTCTCTGGAAACTTTCAAGAACAGAATTGTTGTTGTTTTAAAGAAATTTAGTGTAACAGAGTGCATATTCATTAACATATTCTACAAGAACAATACTCCACTCCATATGGAGGAAAATTAAGCGTCATGACATGGGAAGCATCAGATTACAGCCCTTCCTCTCACCATCATCACCCCTTAAATTTAAACATACCAGCTGACACATCTTTATGCAGCCTATTTATGAAGCCTCATTTTTTTCTTGTTGAGTTTTTAAAGGGGAAAACTTGATTTTTTAGAGATTTATTATACTCCAAAACTGCTAAAAATCCCAATCCAAAAGTACTCCATCTAAAACATGTTGAGGTCATATAGAAGTCAATGATAGATATCCCTTAAGTTCTTTCTTGACATTGTGATATGTGCTGGATAATCCCATAGAGTCAGGGTATTCGGACGACAACTAAAAAAGATAGTTTGATTCAGGCAACAATTCCTAAGATTCGAATTGTCGCATTATTTTGTCGAGCCTTTTTCTCGCATTGACTTTTTCTCGATGCTGATTTCTTGATAAAGGAGTTACATTTGTGGATGGGAGTTAGGTCAACTTTGTTTTAATAAAAAGAAAATTGGATAAATTTGAATTTTAGTTAGTAGCCCCGTAAGGGTTGTAAAGGACACAGCCAAATGTATTACCATCATATAACTATACATTTTGCAAACATAACCAAGTTTATAATATACTAACTGGATCACTCCCCACTTACCGCTGAAGGCTGGTTTTATGGAGATCCCCTGTTCCTTATAACTTTGTAAACCCTGAGGCTAGCCCTCTTTTATTTAACCCCTCCCCTTTAAACAGAGGCTGATATCCGCAAACGCTAGCCTCAGACCTAAACCACTTCCACCAGTAACTGCGACTATTAATTCAACACAATCCTTGTTACATCACAATGGCAAATGACTTTACCTGGTCTATACCTTTCTCTCTTTTCCTACTGCCTCTAACCAATCACCTTCTACACTACATTTCCCACAACTCCTTGCCAGTTAACATCTTCCAGGTCCCTTCCTAGCCCCTATCATTAGTGATGGGCAAAATTATTCGCCAGGCGTGAATTCGCTGCAAATTTGCGCGATTCACCGCCAGCGAATAAATTCGCGGAAAAAATTCGGTCAAAACCGGGTGCCGGCATCAAGAACGGGCGCCGGCGTAGAAAAAACGGGTGCCGGCGTCAAAAACGAGACGCCGGTGCCGTTTCGCAAATTCGCCCATCACTACCTATAATAGCTCTTTCATTTCATTATGGCCTCCCAGGGCACTTAGGAAAGAATGAACAGCATCAAGTCTTCTTCATCAGTCTTTAACCAATGGTTAACAGTAGCATACTCCCAAAACATTGTTTCTGGTGCTCAGCTGTTAAAGGATATACCTCCAGGACCTAAGAATATAGTGGTGGGTATAGTAGCATTTCTTTCATGGATAAATAGCAATAAAAAAGCTAAATGGGTCAATGGAAAACTGCTGCAACATTTGGTCTCTAAATACACAATCATAACAAAAGCCCTCTTGATATAAAAGTACCAAGTAACCACCCTTATTTAATGCTTTAGGAAACAACATAATTTAGAAGCCTCTATCTAAATAATAAAGAAGCAGACTGATAGGCATGGAAATTATTACCTAATATTTTTTATGCAATGGTCATGGGATATCATCATTAGGATTTGCTTATATTAACAAAAAGACAAGCCTTCCTAAAGCAGTGTTAAGTTTTTGTAATTTATTGCAAAATTGTTTAGAGTGTGATTTAAGGAGAAACATGCATACATTATTTTTGAAAATGATTTACAATTTGGATGTGTATGGAATCTTTGCATTTTTGAAATAAAATGGACCTTGGTTTAAGCTTAATTATTTTAAGACTTTTTAGATGAAAGTCTACTTTTGAGATCACACATTTTATTCATACATTAACAAGGTTACAGCTTTATAGAAACATTGAGCTAAAGGGTCACCTTGCTCTAGTTTCAGGGGTACCCAGCACTCACCCAACACTCACCCTAACTGGCCTTCGGGCTGGGCCTTAGCTCATAACAAGGTTACAGATATATAGAAACATTGGGGTGTCACCCTGCTATAGTTCTAGGGGTACCCAGGGCAAAAATAAGCACTCACCCCAAATCTCCCCCTAACTGGCCTTCAGACTGGGCCCCCTTAGCTCATAACAAGGTAACAGATATATATATATAGAAACATTGGGGTAATATTCACACTGCTTTAGTTCCAGGGGTACCCAAGGCATAACTATGTACTCACCCAAATATCCCCCTGACTGGCCTTCAGGTTGGACCCCCTTAGCTCATAACAAGGTTACAGACATATAGAAACATTCGGGTAACAATTGCACTGTTATAGTTCCAGGGGTACCCAGGGCACAAATAAGCACTCACCCAAAATCTCCCCTAACTGATTTTCAGGCTGGGCCCCCTTAGCTCATTACTAGGTTATAGATATAGAAACATTGGGGTAACAGTCACCCTTCTATAGTTCTAGGGGTACCCAGGGTGCAAATAAACACTCACCCCAAATCTCCCCTAACTGGCCCCTTAGCTCAAGAATATCACGTCTAATATTTTTTTATGTTTTGTTACATTTACAGAATACATACATTTTTGTTAAAATAACATGGCCAGATACAATTACTGTATATGTTAGAGTATTTCTTTAAAATAATTTGGGTTGTAATATCCAGATTATCCTTTTACAGAAAACTACCCAAAATAATTTTCTTTTTTAAGTACCAAGCACCATTGGGGTTTTCATTTTGTAACTGACAGTTGAGTTTTTTTCTATAACCTTTGAGTCTGCAATCGAATATTTTGACAGCATGGATTGTTCTGTGATAGAATCTGTAGCCATGGTTTCTGGGTTTTATGAAATTAAACCGCAAGACATATTAGAGGGAGGGAGGGGACGTTCTTCAGATAGAAAAATGAAAATACTGTGGGTAGGGACCAGAAAATGCAGTTTACAGTTCAGCTGGTAAGAGATGTTGTAATCAGAATCTAATTAGATAACAATATCTCCCATATTTCATAGTCCTCAGTACACTGTCTGCAGAATCAGTGAAACAGCAATCCTTCTCAGCGGGAAGCTTTTACCAATTACTGCCTCCATCATCATCATAGAAATTAGCCAGTAGATTCCATGTACACTGAATCCAGGGACATTGCACAACTGGACAAAGCTTGTAGCACATACTGTAGGTAGAGCCTAAAACAAAATGTCACTTGATTTTGAATGGCATAAATGATCCCTATTTTAAATAATGTAAAATAAACAGATGGCTCTGACTTCAATGATGCTCGTAGCTGTTGTAGTCCCTATGCAACATGAACACCTTTAAGGGGCAGATTTATTAAGGGTCAAATATTAAAAGTCAAATTTTAAATAAAATTTTCGAATTGTATGTTTGGTCAAAACTCTGAAATTTGAATTGGAAAAAATGCAAACTCGATTTGAATTTGAAATTCGAGATTTATCAAACCTTGACTCTGGGAACAATTCAAATGTGACTATTTGCCACCTAAAACCTGCCAAGTTCATGTAGAAGTCAATTGCAAAAATCCAATATACTGCAGCAAACTGCAAATTGTATAATAATCAAAAGTTTACTTTATTGGCTCAAATGTGAGCAGACATGTAGAAGTCAATGGCAGAGGCAGAGGTTCAGTAACCCATTGAATATGTTAAAACAATTCGAGTTTAGTCAAACTGAATCAAATTCGATTCCAATTTTCGAGTTGATAAAATTTGTTCGAGTTTTAGATGTTCAAATTTTTTCTTAAATAACCTCTCTTTGGAATTTTGAGTATAATCTTATTTATTCAAGTAAAAAAAAATTCACATGAATTCAAAATTCAACTTTTGATAAAAGGGCCTAATCAATGCCTGTCTGAAATATAAAGGTTTTTCAAGGGGCCTTCTTTTATTATTCTCTATTACCTAAAATGTTTATTTTCATATTTCATAAACTAAATCCTGTTTTAATCATGTTATTTCTTTTCTTAATCTGACTTCTTGTCAGGGGGCCTATCGGCTCACAGCGGGGAGTAGTCAGGACTAAGGATGAAGCTATAGGGTTTAAGTCCAAAATTGTAGTACAAAAAGGGTTTAGGTAAAATTGTATCCAAGTCCAAGCAAGTGGCGGCGTTCAGATCTGGCATCTGGCCATTTTAGATTCGCCGCCGGAGGGGAAGGATGCACTGGTGATAGTACTCCCCCACGGAGGGCCACTGGACCAAGCCTTGGTTTCTGGGGAAAATGATTGTAGAATTCCCTTACCAGTCGAGGGACATGTACATCAGAGTGTTTCTCCCAAGTGCATTCTTAAGGACCAAAGCCCTTCCACCTAATAAGGAACTGGAGAGAACCCCTGGAGAGTCTGGAGTCTAAGATCTTTTCCACCTCCTACTCTTGTTGGCTATCCACAGAAATAGCTGAAGGATGAGACTGATCAGAAGAGAAAGGATTGGAAATTGCTGGTTTCACCAGGGATACATGGAACACGTTGGGAATTCGCATCTCAGGGGAAACTAAAGTCTGACGGGATTAACAATCTCCACAATGGAGAATGGACCGACACATTTTGGACCCAACTTGGAAGTAGGCACTCTTAAGCGAATGTTCCTAGTGGATACCCACACCTTGTCACCAACTTTGTATGGAGGAGAGGATCTACGTCTCCAATCGCAAAAGTCTTATGCACAAGAGCACTCTTTTCCAAATTCGATTTGACCGCAGTCCAAATAGCAGACATATGGGCTGCCTGATCATCCGCAGCAGAAACGTCAGACAAGACAAAGTCTTGAGGGAAGGCTTGAAGATGTTGTCCGTACACAGTCATAAATGGAGACCTTCCAGTGGAAGTGTGGCATACATTATTATGAGTGAATTCCACCCACGGGAGGAGATCAGACCAATCATCTTGACAGAGGGTAACATGATTTCTCAGGAATTGCTTTAATGCTTGGTTCACCCACTCTGCTGCCCCATTGGTTTAGGGATGGTAGCCAGAAGAGAACTGGAGAGTGATACCCAAGTCTTTACATGAGGAACACCAAAACTTAGCTGTGAATTGAGGTTCCCTGTCAAAAACTCTCAACTGGGAAGCCATGCAACCGAAAAATAAATTGGATGAAGAGCTAGGATAGTTCTCGAAAGGGCTGAAGTGTGCCATTTTGCTGAAGCGGTCAATAACTACCCAGATCACAGAGTTCCCTCTAGAGGATGTAAGCTCTACAATAAAGTCCATCACCAGATGTGTCCATAGACGAGAGGGAATTGGTAGAGGCTGTAACAGACTGATGGGGCGAGAATGACTAGCCTTGGAAGTGGCACAAATAGTACAAGCAGCAACAATATCTTTGACATCTTTGTGGATTGTCGGCCACCAAACTAGGCATCGCAAAAGTTCTAGAGTCTTTTCTGGACCTAGTTGTCCAGCCTGCGTAGAACAATGGGTCTGTTGTAGGATGGGCAGCGGAAGCTCAGAGGGCGCAAATGTCATCCCAATAGGTGTATCAGCAGGAGCGGAAGACTGACCCAACAGGATTTGCTCGGCAAACTGAGAGAAAAGGGAAGCAATAATCTTGGCAGGAGGAATAATAGGATCTTGCATGACAGGAAGACGGTCTACATCAGTAAAGCTGCGGGAGAGTGCATTCTCTTTCAGATTCTTGAATCCAGGATGACAGGTCAAGACAAAGTTAAATCGAGAAAAGAAGAGAGCCCATCTTGAGGGTTCAGTCTTTTCAATGTTTGGATAAATTCTAGGTTCTTATGGTCGGTGTAGATAGTGACCAAAATCAAGGATCCTTCGAGAGCTAGCCTTACTGCTAAGAGTTTACGATTTCCAACATCATAATTTTGCTCTTGCGGATAGAATTTCTTGGAGAAATATGCACATGGATATAATTTCCAATCAGCCGGATGTCTTTGGGAAAGGATAGCACCGGCTCCGACCTCGGAAGTGTCCACCTCAATGAAGAAGGGTAACATAGGGTCAGGATGTCGGAGAACAGAGGTAAAAGCATCCTTCAGGGACTGGAATGCTTCAATAGCAGAAGGAGGCCATGAGTTAGGTTTACCCCCTTTTCGGATCAGAGAAAGGATGGGGGCAAAGTGGGAGGAGAACCCTTTGATGAACTATCGGTAGTTGTTCACAAATCCGATGAATCTTTGAATTGCCTTGGTGCTCAATGGCAGGGGCCACTACTGGATCGCGGAGACCGTGGCAGGATCCCTCTCAAAACCCTCTGGAGAAATCAAATAACCGAGGAAAGGGATCTTTGCCAATTTTAAGACACATTTCTCAATCTTGGCAAAGAGGAAGTTCATCCTCAACCGAGAGAGTACCTCTTTCACCTGGGAGCGATGACTTTCCAAGTCCTTGGAGAAGATTAAGATGTCATCAAGGTACACAACCAAGAACCTCCCTAAGAGATTCTGGAAAATGTCGTTCACAAACTCCTGGAAGACTGCGGGGGCATTGCAGAGGCCAAGGTATTCATAGTGCCCATCCCAAGTGTTCATCCACGTAGATCCAACTTAGTGAAGACCTTAGCCCCTTTCAGTTGGTCAAATAGTTCAGTGATCAGAGTCAAAGGGTATCGGTTTTCAACCATAATTTTGTTAAGTCCACGATAGTCTATACAAGGACGCAGACCACCATCCTTCTTCTCAATGAAGAAGAAGCCAGCTCCTGCCAAAGAGGTAGAAGGAGGAATAAATCCCCGCTGGAGATTCTCCTGGATATAGTCTTTCATGGTGGAGGTTTCCGCTGGAGAGAGGGGAGGTGCGACCCCTGGGAGGCATGGTTCCAGGAAGGAGATCTACAGGGCAGTCGTAGTGATGATGAGGAGGAAGGAATTCTGCAGACTTTTAACAGAAGACATAGGAGAATTCCTTGTAGAAGGATGGCAGGTCTTTCAGATCTGTCAAAGAGACAGTCACCCGGTGTAAGGGGATTAGCGGGAAGACAATGTTCATGACAGAAGGGCAGGAAATAATCAGGAACGACAACTTTTCTTTATGTTATGTAAGTCCCAACCTGCACAGGCAAGTCCCCTGTCATCGTGGAAATTATTTCGGATGTTAGTGGCCTGTCATCAATTGCCGTAACCCATAGGGGAGTAGTCAATGGATACAGAGGAACATTCATATACTTGCCAAAAAGAGCATCCATGAAGTTTCCTGCAGCCCCAGAATCAAGGAAGGCAGAGCAAACAATCGTCTTAGTTGCCTAATGAATCAGAAGAAACCTGTGAGCGTTCTCTTGGGATTTTGGAGTAATGCCACCCACAAATTTCTTCCCAGGTTTACCTTGAAGAAGAGGACCCTTTGGCTTCACAGGGCAAAATGAGACTGACCGCCACAATACAGACATAGTCCTGCCAAACGCCTCCTGAGCTTCTCCTGCTCAGAGAGATGTGCCCTTTTGATCTGCATGGGTTCCTCCGGAGGAATAACAGAAGGCTGCTGGGGTGACGGAGGCAACAGGGGTCTTTGGAAGTGGGGAGCCAACTTAGGTTGGAATATCTTGAAATGGTCCACTTGATGCTTTTTTTGCTGAGTGTCCACCTTGACAGCCACAAATTCACGGGAGACTAGATAGTCTTTAATGCAGAAAGAGAGCCCATTGTAGAAGGCAGCATGGTAGGCTTCGTTTTCCAACCAGTCTCTGCATCAAGTGTACGGAATTGAATAGCATATTCAGCAACGCTGCGACTCCCATGGCAAATCTGAAACAGCCGTGATGAAGCGGTCGCAATCCAAATACAGTCCGGAACTTCTGGAGGAAAGCCTTGGCATCATCATTTAAAGGATACTCCTTCTCCCAGTGCAGAGATTCCCATTCGAGTGCTTTCCCAGCCAGACGAGTAATTACAAATCCCACCTTGGCTCGCTAGGACTCAAATTGAGTGGGTTGCAGAACAAACTGGATCTGGCACTGGTTCACAAAACCACAACATGCTTGGGGATCTCCACTGTAGAGAGGAGGTGTCGGAAAACGTGGACTGAAGAATGAGGAGCCGCGACTGCAACTGTGGTTGGTGTTGTTGGCGTAAGAATGGGTAGTTTTTCCAGGATCACCTCCAATGCTTGTTCGAAATGGGATTGCCGAGCTTCGTAAGCCTCCATTCGAGAATGCAGACCACGAAAGGCCCCGCCGAAATTAGACTGAACTTCCTCTGAAGGGTCCATGGCCCAAGTATACTGTCAGGGGGCCTATCGGCTCCCAGCGGGGAGTAGTCAGGATCAAGGAGGAAGCTATAGGGTTAAAGTCCAAAATCGTAGTACAAAAAGGGTTAAGGCAAAATCGTATCCAAGTCCAAGCAAGAGTTCAAAGGCATGCAAAATAGTTACAGAAACAAAGTCCAGGCAGGGGTCAAAGTCCAAATAATTAAACATTAAGAATTATAGAACACCCAGGAACGATAACAAACAATTCCTATACTTGGGTATTGAACTGGCAAGGTACCCACAAGATAACTATGGTTGCCGCCATTTTGGATTTGCCCAGAGGATAAAAGGTCAGCACTCACCCTTCGCATACGGTCTTTTTGGTGCACGTCCCAGGCTGCCACCTACAGCCGAATTTACAGGAACAATTTGCATAGATAGACAGCACCCAGAAGGAATTTCTTAAAAAGCCTTTATTACAAGGGCTTTATTCAGACAAAAATACAGCAACGTTTCAGGCATCCATTAGCCTTTCCTCAAGCTACTGAGTGCACATATGGTTACACATTTTATACTATTCTACACAGCGCCATCTACTGGCTGCAACATCATAATTGAACACAGCTGAATATCCTTAATTAAATTGTATACACACTGTTACAAGTTCAAGATATAGAAACATTTTATATAAACTGACAGTACAATCTTCCTTTTGTATACATTTTGCTGGATCCTATCCATACAACATATTGAAGTCCGCGAATAAATATCTGAAAAAGATAAAAACATTTAAAAACAACTATTAAAATTTGTGAAGTTACCGGAAAATTTTGTGAAGTTCATATTCCCTATTCAAGCCTTGAGGGGTGAGAGTACCTAACAACCTGATCCACCTGGCCTCCTTTCTTAACAATTCCTTATTTCGATCCCCTCTACGGCGTAATTTTGGGACCCCATCAACAACCTGATATTTTAACTGATGGACATTTTGGATTTGCCGCCAGAAGGGAAGGAAGTGTCGACCAGCGCTCAAGACACTCCTTTTATAGCTCATCAATATTATCCCTTTCCATTAACTTTACAGTACAGTTATGCTCCAAATTATGGGAAGGTCATCTCCTATCGAGTCCATTTAAAGCAAATAATTTTTTTTTTAGTTTTTGTTTCACTTTAAAACAATATGTCAATTTTTGTAGACAAGATATGGAAATCCAAGTTATGGAAAAAACCCTTATCCAGAAAACCAAATTTACCAAATATTCTAGGTCCTATACCTGCAATAACTCTTGAGTTTCAAAGTCCACAATAGAACATCACCAGTTTTCATTTCCATAAAACCAACTTTGGGCCCTGATTCCATTCAGTGAGAAAAAGGTTTATCCTATAAAAACTCATGGACAAGATTCAATTTGAGATGCAATTCAATTCAGAAAAAAATTATCTCACGGTTTATTACAGGAAAACTGAAGTCTATGGGAAAAAAAAGGAGCTGAATTTAGAGTATCTACTTTTCCCCTTGAATCTTGTCCATTAGTTTTCAAGTGATAAACCATGAGATAACTTTTTCTCTCTGAATTGAATCTGACCCTTTAATCCATAATAGCCCTTTAATCCACATTGTAGCAAAGCATTGTTTTGAGCACAACGTTTATTCGAGTATTTTTTTCTTTAAAATATTAACTGAAATCTGAATCGTAATAAATCTGGCCCCTAATTTTGCTTTATTACATTTTCTCTTTTGGCCCAGAGAATTATGTGAAAGCTCCAAAATTTAACTGTCTTTCAAAACATTCAGAATTGTTTCTGCACACTTTTATTACATCCATTCTCCACTCTGTGATCATCATATCATTTTGTGTCTTCTTCTAACTTCTTGGACTGCAAAATAAACTGTAAACAATGGGTAATACCAGACAGATACAGTATCTCCCTTTGAGAATGGAGCATTATGTTTTGTTGCTTGTGAGGTAATTCACTAAACTTGAGAATTATTTTTGAATTTGGAGGATAGAGTTCAATATTAAGGTCAATCAGGATTAAGAGAGTATAAATGGAAGTAACAGTGATTTCATAAATCTAAGTGAAGTAAGAAGCCCATTGCAATGTTTTGTTATTAATAAGCAGTGATCTTCTGGTGACATGTTTGTTGACTTATTTATAATCTGCTGAAAACCTAGAGAACCCAATGGCTTACAGTCACAATGTGCATTTGAACTCAGCAGGGGTGCCCAAAATATAGATTGTTACCTACCAGTACATATCTATTTGGTGACCAGTAGATCACAGCAAACAATTATTGATGAACTAACCTTTTCATCAGGCATGGTTTCTTAATGAAATTCCATGTCATCATCATTTTTATCACGCAATTGCTGCAAAATTTTGAAGACGTGTTGTGTAGAACCTTGCCCGATTGATCTGGCTTTGAGACTGGCTGTACTTGGCCCAGGGTCCCCCAGCTGATGTTCCTCTCAAAAGTCTGCCAAGAAAATTTTGGCTAAACATTGTGTTCAATCAGTGATGTATTAATTTTCTTACAATATATTATTCTTCTAATATTTATCAGTGTGTGTGTGTGTGTTTGTGTGTGTGTTTGTGTGTATTTTTTTATTTCTATCCCTGCACCTAATAAGTTTGCCAAGGGAAGCTCGGCAAGACATTAAGTAAGTGAGTAAATTGAAAGTCCTTGAATAAATTGGGTCAAGTCTGGAGCCTTCATATGCATTGATCTTTATAAAACATTTCATCAAGGGAGCATTGTACAAAGAAGTCTACTATGGGCATGTTTACTAAAGTGTAAAAATGTGCCATGACACAGAAAATTAAAACTTTTGGCATATTGGTAAACATATGTGTAATATGGCGTAATTATGCCACTGCCAACTTTAAAAATATACAGTACCAATTTAATAATAGTGTCATAATGAATTTTTCACAAAAGTAATTTACTAGTGTAATGCATCTACAGAGATACAGCAGCCATTTTACATCTCATTACCAAGGGTCGAAATTCGAATTCAAAAAGAGCAATCGCAATTAAGTCATAGTTTTCTTTTGGTCGAATACGTCAGTTTTCGATCGAATAGGTCTGAATTCGGAAGGATTCGAATTGTACGAATCAGAGTAATATTGCATTCGATCGAATTCAAATCAAAGTTTTTAACCAAAAAAATTTAGATTTTTAAAAGTCCACCAATTGACTCCTCCATAGGCTAAAACAGAAATTTGGCAGGTTTTAGATGGCAACTGGTCGAAGTCGAATTTTTAAAGAGACGAAGAGACAGTACATGATAAATTTCGATATTCAAATTTTCAAAATTCAAATCGAATTTGAACTATTCCCTAGTCAGAAATGGATGTCATTTAAAATGATATTAAATTATTACTGTTCTCAATTTATTCCCATAAGGAGTAAATGTAGAAGCTCTAAGAATCATCCTATGTGGCTTAATATAGAAGTAAAGAAGTAAATAGGGAAGAAGAGAAAGGTATTTAAAAACTCCAAGTCTGTTGGGACAGAAGCTGCATTTAATGAATATAAACACTATAATAAATGTTGTAAATCCGGAATCCGGAAGGAAAAGTAAGGAAATGAAGAATGCATTGCAGCGGATGTTAAGACTAACCCCAAAATGTTTTTTAAATACATTAAGGGGCAGATTTATCAAGGGTCGAATTTCGAAGTACAAAAAACTTCGAAATTCGACCATCGAATTAAAAAACATAGAATTTACGGTCAAATAAAAATCGTACGAACGATTTTTAGCAATTGATCGAAGGATTTCTATTTGACCAAAAAAAACATAGAAAAGTGCTGTGGAAGGTCCCCATAGGCTAACATTGCACTTCGGTAGCTTTAATTTGGCGAAGTATGAATTCGAAGGTTTTTTTTAAAGAGACAGTACTTTGATTATCGAATGGTCGACCAATCGACGTCGAATGGTTGAATATAGCCTATTCGATGGTCAAAGTACCCACAAATTTACTTCAGAATTTGAACTTTTTGACATTCGACCATTCACACGAGCTTAGTAAATCTGCCCCTAATAGTAAAAAGATGCAGGTTGAAAATGTTGCTCTATTAAATAATGGTACCAGTATGGTTGTAACAGATACAGAAAAGGCAAATGTACTAAATCAGTTCTTTTCTTCAGTGTATAGAATAGAGTTCCCAGGCTCACTTCATAGCTGCACTAATGACTCAGCTCAATCTATTCAGTGGCTGACTCAGGATATGATCCATAAAGCTTTAATAAAAATGTATGTAAACAAAGCTCCAGGGCCTGATGGCATACACCCATGGGTTCTAAAAGAGCTTTGTTCAGTTTTAGACCAGCCTTATTTCTGATTTTCTCAGATTCACTTTCATCTGGTATGGATTGGAGTAGCTGATTTCATTCCAATATTTAAAAAGGGATCACGATCTCAGCCTGGCAATTAAAGGCCAGTACTGTAGGTTTAGGGCAAATTATTTGAAGGCTTGTTAAGGGATCACATTCAAAATGTTGCCCTAATGAATGGCATGATGAGCAACAATCAGCATGGCTTTATGAAGGATAGTTAATGTCAGACTAATTTGATTGCTTTTTTATTATGAGGTAAGTAAGATGCTGGGAATTGGGGGGGAGGGCAGTAGATGTGATCTACTGTATATGGATTTTGCCAAAGTGTTTGATACCATGCCCCACAAATGACTGCTTTATAAACTAAGGTCTGTTGGGCTTAATGAAGTCATTTGCACATGGATAGGAAACTGGCTACATGATCAGGTACAGAGGGTAGTTGTTAATGGTACATTCTCTACTTGGAGTAAGGTTCTTAGTGGGGTCCCTCAGGGCTCAGTATTGGGTCCACTTTTATTTAACTTGTTTAATAATGACTTAGGGGAGGGTATTGTAAGTAATGTATCAGTGTTTGCAGATGACACAAAACTATCCAGCCCAACAAATTCAATCCAGGATGTGGCACTTGCAACAGGATCTTGACAAACTGGCAATCTGGGTGGCTAAGTGGCAAATGAGATTCAATGTTGATAAATGTAAAGTCATGCACCTGGGATGTAACAATATCCAAGCCATTTACAGATGCAGCCACTTTGGTTTGTCTGTTTGACACAGAATAACTAAACACAGATATCCCATTTATCTCATTTAACACAGAAAACTGCGTCACAACATCCCATCTAATTAAAGCATTCACCATTGTGAACAATGGAGCTTTGGTATGCTAATGAAAAGGTTAAATGCATTAAATGAGTTAAGATGACTTAAGATAACACAGTTTCTTCAATTACCCCTGAGTCATGACGCATTTAACTCACAAATCCAAGTGGCTTCATCTGTATACCCTTAATGGGACTGTAGTAGGCAAATCCATTATGGAACAGGACCTTGGAGTCATTGTAGATAATAAACTTGGCTGTAGCAAGCAATGCCAGTCAACAGCATCAAGGGAAAATAAGGTCTTGAGCTGTATTAAAAGGGGCATTGATTCACGGCAGGAAGTGGCCATTCTTCTACTTTATAGAGCACTGGTAAGGCCCCATCTAGAATATTCCGTACAGTTTTGGTCTCCATCACTCAAACAGGACATTATTGTATTAGAGAGGGTACAGAGAAGGGGAACTTAAGCTGGTAAAAGGTATGGAAAATCTTAGCTATGAAGAAAGATTGGGGATGTTCACGCTGGAGAAGAAGCGTTTAAGATGTAATATGATAACTATGTATAAATACATAAGGGGATCATATAATAATCTCTCTAATGATTTATTTACCAGTAGGTCTTTCCAGCTGACACAATGTCACTCATTCCATTTAGAAGAAAAGAAGTTCCGCCTAAATATCCAGAAGGGGGTTTTTTACAGTGAGAGTTGTGAAGATGTGGAATTCTCTCCCTGAATCAGTGGTACAGGCTGATACATTAGATAGCTTTAAGAAGGGGTTGGGTGGCCTTTTTGGCAAGTGAGGGAATACAGGGTTATGGAAGATAGCTCATAGTACAAGTTGATACAGGGACTAGTCTGATTGCCATTTTGGAGTCAGGAAGGAATTTTTTCCCCCTCTGAGGCAAATTGGAGAGGCTTCAGATGGGTTTTTTTTTCCTTCCTCTGGATCAACTGACAGTTAGGCAGGTTAAAAAAAAGTTAAAAGATGAAAGGTTGGACGTGTGTCTTTTTTCAACCTAACTTACTATGTTACTGTGTTACTATGTTAATATTCTACATACGTCATTGCTTTGGTTTTCATTCACCAGCCTATTCTCCCCATATCGTTGTATGTGGAAAATACTTTGGAAAAATCATTAATAAGTAATAATACACCAGTAAATCACTCACAATGGAGCAAAATTCACGAAATGGCTAAAAATTTGCGAAAAATCATAAAATCAGAATGTTTATTAAAAAATCATGCAATTCGACGTTTTCATGAAAAAATCATGAAATTCAAAGTTTTCACGAAAAAATCGTGCAATACAAACTTTTTCACAAAAAATCTAGCAATTACAACGTTTTCACTAAAAAATCAAGCAATTCAAAGTTTTCCCTTAAATCGAGCAATTCAAACGTTTTCACTAAAAAAAATCGAGCAATTCGAACATTTCACATAAAAATCAAGCAATTCCAACGTTTTCACGAAAAATTTAAAAAATCGGAAATTGATGCCGGGCGAATTTTCACCGGTAAATTTTCACTAATTTATGCGCCGCTGGCAAAATGCGGAAATTTCACAGAGAGTTTGTGGCAGCTGAATTTATTCGCCCATCACTATAAATAAGTCTATTGGGGTTATGTAATAAAAAGCTCTAAGTTTGCCCAGGATTATTAACCCAGGATACATTTATTGGTCACCTGTTTAAAAGCAACATCTTATTGCTTGCTATTGGTTATTGCTCCCGTGCAAACGTAGTGCCTTTCATTGCATATGGGCGTATATGTAGAAGATAATGTGTAACATACAATTCTATAGCAAATACAAGATATAACAGAATATAATATGAATATAAAATGAAACAATAGCTAACATTGTAAAGCATCTGCATAAACAAAGAACTTCATTTCTGTGAAAAACAAAATACTTGAGTTCTAAAGACACAATGCAGTTTATTGCTATTTTATGATGTAGATTAACCTTTTTGTCTTGTTCAACATTTCATTTGTTAAATAAGGAATTAATTAAGGTTTTGTTAGAAAATAATAAAGCGCAGGGCCAAATATTTACAGAATAATGTTATTTTTTGAAATTACATTGTGCATTGTATGTGTGAATAAAGCTTTTCTTTGAACCATGTATTGTTTTATTGGAAAGCAGTGCCTGTCATCATGATTTGCCAACAATTAATGATCTTATTTGCAGAAGGCCACTTTATCTTCATTATTCTGCACCAAACACTTTCCTAAAACAATTGTTAAAGGGGAACTACTACAAGTTAGTTATCATTTGTACTTATTTTTCTTTAAATGGAGAGTGAAATAAACAGAATAAAATCAGCAGTTGAGGTGGTTGGTGTTGAAATGGCTCCTCAAACTTCAGCATGAAAAATAGGAAGGTTTTGAGTTCTTAAATATAGTTATTATATAATATATAGGGATGCACTGAATCCTGGATCTTTCACAAAGGATTTGTCTAAATCCTGAATTGAATCCAATCTCTAGTTTACATATGTGTTACTATTTTTTTAATAATGTGACATTAATGTGACATTAAGGGGTAGATTTATCAAAAGTCCCAGAAAATACCTTTGGAAACCCGTTTTTTCATCTACAGCCTTAAAAAGTTTGCTTGATAATCCACTGAGCGAAGTACCTTGTACCCTATACTGATTTACCAATTTGGAGAACTATAACTCACACCCTAAACACAAAAAAACTTTTCTAAGCTGGAGAACTTTAACTCACAGCCTTCCTTGCTATTTCATAATTGGGGCAAGCACCTATCATAACCAAGGAGTATATATTGTATTTTTAAAATTTAAACGAGTGACTACCCACCTGGAGAAACTTGACAATTATTTTTATGTAATTTTACTGATTATCTATTTATTGAGTTTCCTGGCCAGCCAGTTTTTAAGAATTCTGTTTGACAAATAAATTATATACTTTTTTGAATATATTGGTCTTAAAATACACCTTTAATTTTCTCCTTTAATGGAGCAATAAGGCAAGTCCCCCAAACTTTACAGATAAGACATTTCGGGGCACATTTACTATGGGTCGAATATCGAGGGATAATTAACTCTCAATATTCGATCATCGAAGTAAAATCCTTCGACTTTGAAAATCGAAGTCGAAGGATTTACCGCATTTCCTGCGATCGAAAGATTCCTTTGAATCGATTTTAATCCATCGATCGAAAGATTTTCCTTCGATACCAAATTGGCTAGAAAGCCTATGGGGACCTTCCCCATAGGCTAACATTGATGCTCGGTAGGTTTTAGGCGGTGTCGTAGGTGGTCAAAGTTTTTTTTAAAGAGACAGTACTTCAACTATCGAATGGTCGAATGGTCGAATAGTCGAACGATTTTTAGTTCAAATCATTCGTTTCAAAGTCGTAGTCGAAGGTCGAAGTTGCCTATTCGATGGTCGAAGTAGCCAAAAAAAAACCTTTGAAATTCTAAGTATTTTTTTTATTCTAATCCTTCACTCGAGCTAAGTAAATGTGCCCCCTTTCTGTACTCACAATAATCTGCACCCTCATATTTTATTTGCCATTGAATTATTGACTTGCACTGCACATTGTACCCCTTTTGTGCATACACAGTGTCGGACTGGGACACCAGGGGCCCACCCAAAAACCTATACTAGGGGTCCACCAATTAATCTTAGACTAAGCTCCCACACTCAGTACTATTATTCTTCCTCTCCTCACTCAACCTCTATTCCCCTGGTCTCTTTTCTTTACATATTATAATACTATAACGTATTATTCTATCGATTTAGCCACTTTGTTCTCAGAAAATAGGGAATGGCCAAATGTTTAGCAGCATGAGGGGCCACTGACATCTTGGCCCACCTGGACTTTTCCTGGTATCCCTGTGGGCCAGTCCAACACTGTGCATACAAACCATAAAAAATACTATTCAATCAATGTTAATATCTCTAATGAATACTTCCCAGACTTCAGCTCCTGACACACAACAAAGCTTTTCATATTTCTATTAAGGTTTATAAGGCCCTGACATGCAATCACTATACAGTTAGTCCATAAAACCCTGTCAATGTTTTGACAAATCACTATTATTTAAACATGTGAACACACGCGTCTCCAAAACTATTCCACTAAACTGTTCTTAAATTATATTACCTGAAAACAAACAGGGAAAAGCTGCTCGGCTCTAATTTATAAAGAGGGAATGCTATGAAAATGCTTTTACTTGGTACATATAATTATATTTCCGTAGCACACAGCAGAGCCGCTACTGACTTGTCATTCAAATGAGCCATGATGTAGAAAAACAGAAAAACCCCTTCTCTGCTGAATGTACGGCATCTGATTAGTTCCCACTGCGTTCATTCTACTTTGAATGACTTTTATTTACCTGGATTGTAGTACCAGTGAATGTTATTGTACCTGGAATATGGAAAGAATGTTTGCGCTGTTAACAATACTGTAAATAATTGCCTCTCAGTCACCGCTTGCTATAGCAAAGAATAAACAGCTCTCCAATGGGGGATTTGATAGCTTTAACACATTGCCCCTTTTAATTGTTGTTGAATTTTTACACACACACTATAAAAGTGCATCAGACAGTCTTTCTTATCTTTCTTAAGATCTCATTTACCATGTAAGGTGTAATTTGCAAAAAATGGTTTCAAAGTGCCCTTTAATGTGTAGTTTTCCCCATGAAGCACAGGGCCCTCCTAATTTTGAGTTCCATGTGCTACTGTACCTCCCTTTTAATGCCGCCTGTGTTTGACAGCGCTGCATTCAGAGAAGCCGGGTACCAGTTGGCCAGTTGTGCATGATTAACTGTAGTGATGGGCGAATTTATTCGGCAGGCGCGAATTTGTGGCGAATTTGTGCGATTCGCCACCGGCGAATAAATTCGTGAAACGGCTGTGAAAACTCGCTGGCCAAATTTTTCGGCGAATCGAAACCACGCAAATTCGCCCATCACTAACTAACTGACATGGAAACCCAAATATACAAATCTTTTTCATTTGATAGGGGCAACTGCATATTGTGTAATTGCTTATGTAAGGCTATATAAATGGGAATGGCACCTTTCTCCTGAACCATGAACCAATATTTGCTCCCGATGGGCCCTCGCAACAATGTGGAGGTAGGTAGTTGTTGAACTACTAGTATAAAGCAGTACACAAGAAATGGGTGCCAGTGGTTCTTAACTTAACCAAATAATGATGATGTATTAAAGAGGAATAAAATTCCATTTGTTTCTAAGGCCAGCTTTGAAAACATAAATCATTTGTTTAATTAGGCTTCTGGTGCAGTCATGTTTAGTATACAAAATACAGCATTTCTAGCACTATTCTATTTTAGATTTTAGTTCCCATTTAAACAACTCCACATAATCAGGATAATGGAGGAACATAGAACATTTGTGGATAGGCATATACTCACAACACCAGTGGTCAGTATACTGTATATCCCCACAGGGAAAGCAAAGAGAACAAAACGCTTACACAGACATACTCCCAGCTTTCAGGCAGTATCCTGAGTGGAATCCAAAGGGCATCTCTCTAGAATCCCTAATTCTACACACTTAGGCCAGATTCAATTCAGTGAGAAAATGGTTTATCACGTGAAAAGTCATGGACAAGATTCAAATAAAGATGTATTCAATTCAGATAAACGTATCTAAAGCTAAACTACTAGTGATGGGTGAATTTGTTACCGCAAAATTCGTGAAACGGCAAAAAACTTGTGAAACGCATTGAAGTCAATGGGCGCCAATTTAGACACCTATTTTGTCCAAATGCATTAAAGTCAACGGGCATCCAAATAATTTTGACGCACAACCATTTTTATGCACACGACTATTCTGACGCACGCCCACATTTTTTTGAAGCAGCAGATTTTTCACCAAGGTTTTTTTGCTGCAAATTTATTTGCTGGCATCAGAACTGGTAAATTCACTGTGAATTCATGCCTGGCCAATTTATTCGCCCATCACTATAAACTACCAGTCCCCCATAATTATTTGCTCTCCAAATATCTGCAGCTTTACATTGAAGTAGCAATTTTGTTTTTTGTTACATCACTGATGAGCATGGATGGCTGCGGGTGACACCAAGCCCAAAAATTGATTAATGCTGAGTAATGGAGATTATATTATATTATTATATTATACTTGAGGCCAATGGCAAAAAACGATGTCTAAAGAAATACGGGGAGTCATAAAAATGTCTGGAACCTTAGCTCTCCTTTTGGATCCTTTTTTAAAATGATTTCCTTTATCTCTGTAATAATAAAACAATACCTTGAACTTGATATAATTAATGCTTATTGGAATCAAAACCAGGATATTGGATTTATCTAGAGGCCCATTTATTAAACCTTGATTTATTAATGGTCAAGATTTTAGGAAAAAAAACTCAAATTTTTTTGTGGGGAAAAAAAAAACTAGACTTTTTAGAAATGTATCATACCCTAAAGCTGCTACAAATTAGAATCCAAAAAATACGCAATAAAATACGCTCAAACCTGTCAAGGTCATGTAGAAGTCAATGGCAAATGTCTCTGAAGTTGTTTCTTGATAATCCAAAAAATGTGGTCCTTTTTCACCCGATAAACCAAAAAAAGTTACGTTTTCCCCTTAAAAACTCAATGAATTGAGTTTTCAGAGCGTCAGTCACACAATTGACGCTCAATTTTGTTGTGATGTTTTGTTGCTCCAATTTTTTTGAGAAAAATATTGATAAATGAGTTAAAATCGTGGAAGGGAGTTAGGTTGACTTTGTTTTCAGAAAAAAAATTAGATACATTTGAGTTTAGTAAAGCAGCCCCTTAATATTTTCTAGTAGACTTAAGACTTAAGGTATATCTGTAAAACCCCAGGTCCCGATCATTCTGGATATTAGGTCCCATTCCTGTAAATCTCATACAGAGTCAGCATATGGTTAACTGAAAGCTGAAATGAAAGGACATCCATATACCAATGAAAGTCAGAACAAGATTGCCTCTGAGGATGAGCGCTTTTTTCTGAAACGCTAAGAAGACAGCACACGTCTATATATCATAAAAAAAGAAAAAAAAACAGGAATAAGTGACATACAAGCTGCGGTCAACTGCCAGAGCGATATTGTCTTGTCAGTAAACATGGTCGGTATCTCTAAACGGCCTGTCATCCTAGATTCAGCCGGTCACTCACACATATTTCTTTCCCGTCTCTTTCTCCCCCATTCGTGAATGTCAGGAACAGAAGAGAACATTGGAGAGCTTTTATACACTGCACCACTTCAAATGTGATTACTTTCACTCTCCATCAGTCATGTTAAGGGAGTTTTTCAAGCATATTTGATAGCCCTGTACTTTTTTTGGCAAAGGGAAAAAATTGTTTAAAAAAAAAATGGAATAAGACCTTCTCATTGCACTAAATTAAATTTCTCAATTCCTTTGGAAATGTTCTATATACTAATTAGGCAAGCTTTTTTTCTATATTTTATGCATGTACATACATCAAACAAAATTAAAGGTCACATCTAATTAAAACAGTTACATAATCATTCTGTTTTTGACAATAAATTAGAATACACTCCAACTTGCATAATATTAATTATTACTAACCCAGAGTAAAGAGGTTTATTATGAGGACTTGGTTGCATTAGACTGATTTTATTTTCTCCTCCCATTTTAATGGAAAGACATTAGTATTCAAGGTAAAGTGAAGGTACTCATAGAAAAAGAACTGAATTGTTATTTTGTATGCCTTTTACTTCATTAGTTTAAAAAGAAAAAATAGAAATCAACCATAAATTAACATTGTAATAAGGCATAACAATTTAATGCAAAACATGCTTTATTTTATAGATAAAGAAAATGATGGCATATGATGGTAAATAAAGACAAGGTGCGGAGGAATTGATTCAGCTCAAAGATTGTTAAAGAGTCAGTAGGGCTAAAAAAATATTATGTAGAAGCTCCTTTATGATTTGTAGGACTCAAAGCATATATTAGAGGCACCTCCACCTTTTAACCCATAACAGTATATAGATATAAAAGGAAATTGGTTCCCTGTAGCTCCCTAATAAATTGGGGGTAACCGTCACCCTACTTTTGTTCCAAGGGTACTGAGGGCAGCAAATAAGCACTCACCCTAAACTTCACCCAAACTGGCCTTAAGATACTAATATATAGAAACATTGGGGTAACAGTCACCCTGCTATATTTCCGTTGGTACCCATGGCACAAATAAACAGTCACCCCCAAATATCCCCTAACTGGCCTTCGGGCTGGCCCCCTTATCTCCTAATAAGATTACAGAAATATAGAAACATTGGGGTAACAGTCACCCTGCTATTTTTCCGTTGTTACCCATGGCACAAATAAACAGTCACCCCCAAATATCCCCTAACTGGCATTCGGGCTGGGCCCCCTTATCTCATAACAAGGTTACAGATATATAGAAACATTGGGGTAACAGTCACAGTGCTATAGTTCCAGGGGTAACCAGGGCACAAATAAGCACTCACCCCAAATCTCCCCCCTAACTGACCTTCAGACTGGGCCCCCTTAGCTCATAACAAGATTACAGATATATAGAAACATTGGGGTAACAGTCACCCTGCTATAGTTACAGGGGTAACCAGGGCATAGATAAGCACTTACCCCAAATATCCCCCTAAATGGAGGTTGGGGGCTGGGCCCCCTTAGCCAGGCTCAGATTTCTGGCGAGGCCACAAAGGCCCGGGCCTAGTGTGGCAGGATCATAGGGGCGGCATGCCGCTAAGCCAAAACCTAAGAAGCATTAGGGAAGCACTCATGCTTAAGCTCCAGAACATGCGCAGGGAGGGTGAAATGATTGCAAGGCTGCTGGGTGCTAGGACCCAGTGGTCTATGGGTGGTGAAGCCCAAAATCTGGTCCTGCCCTTAGCCCAGAAAAAAGGTTTTAGATATATAGAATAATTGGGGGTAACATTCACCCTGCTATAGTTCCTTTGCAAACTATAATGTGCTAGTGTGCAGGTTATAAAGCTGGACTTAATAACAGCTTCAGAATGAGTACCTTTATTGCTGATACATAATTGCCTTAATCAGATGTCTGAGCCAGCATTGTCACCCATCTGCTGTACTTAAATGTATTTTCATGTTATATTTAATTTTTTTGTATTTAATTAATGTATTTGGTTAGAAGCACTGTACAGTTTTTGGCATTATACTTAACAAATCAGTATTCGCATCTTGTATACAAATAGCTGTTTCCAAATGCAAAGAAATAGTCATTTCTGAATCCAAGTCCTTCCAAACGGGTGGGCAGTCCTTTTTCTCATTCAAAGCAGATTCCATTATCCAAGGGTTCTGATCTTTCCTGCTTTTTATTCAGAGTAGATGAAGAACTGTACAATGATACTGCATAATATAGCGCCTTGCCAGATGACATTCATGCTCTCTAGCCGTGTTGTACAATAGACAGAAGCTCATGCACAGACTATTCCTAGGTGAGTGGTGTCAAGATTGAATACTGATAAAAACAAAGTCTTTATCACACAGATATGCACATCATGTGAGATCCTCTTTCACTTTCCAGCAACAATAGCTGATGGGTCTATATAGGTTACACTTGGTATAGCAGACGTTTATCCCTTAAAGTCAGAATGATTTTACTTTATTGGCTTCAGTGCAACCATGGGAATAATAGGTCCAAGTGCATCTAATCAGATTTAACGTAGAAGTAGAAGTTATGTTGTATAGCAATGAAGTACAGGATTACAGTAAATGGCGATTTTTAAAAAAAATGCTTTACCACCTATTTCTACTTGGATATAGTTTTTTTTTTTTTAAATAAAAACCTGAGAATAAGGGATGAGCAAATTTTTTGTAGGCATTGCAGTCAAATACAGGAGAAATTATAATTAATACTAATGCTGTTCGATGCAAAAAAAGACAACCCTTGACTACAATACATTTTGCACAAAAAACAGAGTGTTGGAAAAACACCCATAAACTCCAATGAATTTTTGATGAAAAAAAGCAAAAATTAATGATGAACCCCTAAGCTTTGCTTCACACCAGCAGCCCAGAGCACACACATGTGCATATACAGTGCAAATGACACTCTTAATAACATCCAAGACAGGTGCAGTAAGTTCAGAATATAAAATATGACATTTCTAGCCATATTTGTTTTTTAGAATTTAGTTATCCTTTAAAGGGATTCTGTCATGGGAAAACACTTTCCCCCCCATAATGCATCAGTTAATAGTGTTGCTCCAGCAGAATCCTGCAATAAAATCTGTTTTTCAAAAGAGAAAATATTTTTTTTATATTTAATTTAAAATATGACATAAGGCTAGGCATGTTGTTAGTTTCTCAGGTGTCCTTAGCCATATGACTTGCTCTGATAATCTCCTGTCACTCTTTACTGCTGCACTGTAAGTTAGAGTGTCACTTCCCTCTCTTCCCACCCCACCCCCAGCATCAGTGGGAACAATGGAAAGGTAAACAGATACCATCTCCCTGAAAGCACATGACCAGGCAAAATGACCCGAGATGCACCTACACACCTATTACAACTTAAAAAAATACACTTGTTGGTTACAATTTATTATGGTAGAGTGAATTATTTGCAGGTTAAACAATGTAATTTAGAGATGGAAACAACATAAAAATCATGATAAAGACCTGTTAACCTGTTTCATGAAGCAGCACTGAATTACTAGTTCTTATATACAAACTTTCAAAAATGAGTCTTGCTGAGCTTTTTCTGAAAGTGAAACTGAGAATTGTTTTGAAGATGATTTTACAGCAAAGAACGTTTTTTTCCCTTAAAACTAAAGAAAGCCAAAAAGCCCCAATTGTAGTATCAAAGGGAGACAGTGATCTCTAATACCCAGCTCAGCGGGCAATAGCCAAGTCAGCTTGCCTCTATAAATGGCCTTGAATATAACTTTGTGATAAGAGGAATAAAGATGAGTAAATAAATTCACTCTATAAAATAGTTATACTTTCCCAGAAATGTGAATAAATACAGTAAATTACAGTATTTAGCAAACAAGAAACCAAACTAAGAAACCAAACTAAAATATTGATTCTATGGGTGTTTTAAAATCAGTACTATTTGCAAATTAAATTTGGCCATGCAGAATAATGTCATGTAGAAGGCATCAGTCTATTTTTATTTTAAATCGAATAATTGAAGCAATGTTTGTGTGCATCTTCGCCTTCAGCTTTGAATGTAAAAAAAAAATCATGTTGTCTAATGACAGGTTTTTTTTTGTTGTTGCTAAATAACACATTTGGGAATTAACCCAGATTGTATTATCAACGTAATATATCATTAAATTAATGGCAGAAAATGCTAGTGTGCTCAGCTAAAACACAACGAAGTGGAAAAATAATTAGCATTTCTTTCCAACAGCCCTCTATTAATTCATAAAAAATGATTTTGAAAAAAAAATATAAAACAAATAACCATTTCTTGGCAAATGATTTAGATTTGTATTTTGATCACAAGAATGTTTTTCAACAGCCATTTTCTAAAATAAAATGGACTTTTACTGATCTTAGTTATGTGTCATTACAGCTTTTTTAAATCTGTAAACATTTTGGATGTTATAACATTAGCATGGTGGGAGAGTAAAAGAATGAAGATATCATTCCACTATAGCTTCAGTGTTGTCTAAAAGGGGCACCGTGATGGTACAAGGATGATCCATTATCCAGAAACCAGTTAACCAGAAAGCTCAGCATTAGGGTAAGTCCATCTCCCATAGATAGTGATGGGTGAATTTGGGGCGTTTCGCTTCGCCGAAAAATTTGCAAATTTCCTGTGAAATTCATGAAAAGGTGAAAAATTCACGAAAAGGCTCCGGCGTCTTGTTTTTGATATCGGCGTCCGTTTTTGACGCTGACGTCCATTTTTTTCGATGCCAGCAAATTTTCGCTGGTGGATTTTTACCGTGGTTTCGCTAATTTATTCGTTGGTGTCGAATAGTGGCAATCCACCACGAATAAATTCGCCCATCACTACCCATAGACTCCGTTGTTTTCAAATATGGATTAAAAAGGTGAAAAATTCACAAAAAGGCGCCGGCGTCTTGTTTTTGATACCGGCGTCCGTTCTTGACGCCGGCGTCCATTTTTTTCAATGCCGGCAAATTTTCGCTGGCGATTTTTTATGGCGGTTTCGCTAATTTATTCGCTGGTGGCGAATAGTGGCAATCCACCACGAATAAATTCGTCCATCACTACCCATAGACTCCATTTTATTCAAATATGGATTAAATAGCTCCCCGTTCACTGACTACTCACTTTGCTAGCAGTGGTAATGCCGCTTCTCGTTTTCAAATGTTAATTCCATTCTCAGTACAGCCATAGTGATATTGCCCTCAAAGTGAATATCCAAAAGCTTGACCTTTGTTTTCTTGCATCCATGTCCCTTTGACAATCCATAACGCCCTTTCTACCCTTGCATACAGAAGTTTCTTCTCTTAAAAAAACTAAATGAATTATTAAAGTAATTTAACATGTATTTTTCATGTCATCAGAGAAATGTTTTCAATACACAATCAATTGTGTTGCAAAAGGAATGAAATGCCATAAATCATAGATGTTTAGAGTTAATTGTGCTCAGTCAGGAAATATGCATATTCCTATAGCTTCTGGTTCATCCTATCTTCAGAAACTGCTTAAAGACTCCAATATTATCATAAATAAAGGGTTGAGAATCAACCACATACATTGATTTTTCTAAATGAAACTATGAAAACTGGATTGTGAATCACAGTTGAAATTGATTGGTTAATTGATTCAAATGTCAGAATTTCCAGTGATTCATTAGAAACTTCAATCTTTCTAATATGATTTGTTTACCAATGAAAAATACTGATTCGTTTTTGAAATATACTGAATATACTAAATTTGCTCTGTTTGGTGCACATTAGCATATTTCATTGGTCTTACTCCTTTAATTTTTATTTTATGACTGTGCAATTTATTTTTTATCTTCAATTGGCCTTATTTCATTTTTTGTATAATATATAAAATGTTATTTTTGATAAAATAATATTGAGTTTGATACAAACCAAAGGTGACAATAGATAGGGATAGTGATGGGCAAATAAATCTGGCAGGCATGGATTTGCGGCGAATTTCCCGAAACTGCTGCAAAAACCGTTGCTTAAAAATTTGCCACATCAAAAAAATTGCGTATCAAAATTGGCTCACGCATAAAAATTTTCGCATGTCAAAAATATTTGGACGCCCATTCACTTTAATGCATTTGGACAAAATAGTTGTCGCTCACGTCAAAATAGTCATGCGTCAAAATTATTTTGACGCCCTTTGACTTCAATGCTTTTCGCACATACACGTACAGTGGTCAAATCATGTAGGCCTATTTATCAATTTTAGTGGTTTTACAGGGTTTCGAAACCATGAATAAACTCACATTCTCTAAAAGCACGAATGTCATGGAATTTATTTAAAAAAATTATTATAAGATCCAAAAGTGCTGAACAATCCAAAAAATTATGAATATCTCTAAAACCTCTAAAATTTCAAGTTTTTCTAACAATTCATATGGGAAAAGTCCAAATGATCAGCGAAATTCCCACTGACTTCTATAGGACCTCAACAACTTTTACCTGGTGAATTTTTGTATTAGAATTTATTTGTTCTTTTTACACTTAATAAATCTCAATTTTTAAAGACAAACTATTAATGTTTAGGTATTTGTAAAAAAACAAAAGAATTTTGAATGCTAGTAAATAGGCCCCTTTATTTTAAAGGGTATCACATTAATGGGGCCCCTTTACTAATAATTGAATTTAGATTTTTTTCCAGAAAGCTTTAAAAATTTGAGATTTATGAAGTGTAGAAACCACAAAACCTCTAATACAAAACTTTTCCAGGTAAAAGTTGTTGAGGTCCTATAGAAGTCAATGCGCTGATCCTATTGGATCATTTTAAATAAATTCGGATTTTTGGAGGTTTTCTGAATTTTTTTCTTATTGTTCAGCACTATTTTCTGTTCTTACTTTTTTTAACCGATCTTTTAATAAATGTCATGACATTCATGGTTTTAGAGAAAGTGAGCTTATGGTTTCAAAAACCTCTAATACCACAAATATTAGACTGTTGATAAATAGGGCTCCATGTGTGAATAGTCAAATACAACTTTTAGTAGCAGTTACCCCTTTAATACAAACTGTCATATAATACTGAAAGGGAATGATTTGAGTGCATTAATGGAAACACATTTTGTGTGTTGCATTGTAATTAAGGGGATACCATTATATTTACATATATTTACATAATTTGTAATTCAGTTTGAAAAAAGGCACCTTGTCTTACTCTACAATGCATTTAATTTTAATACAGTCCTTGTTCCTTCACAATAAAATATTTGTACTAAATATTTCAAGAATTTTTGAGCTGAGGTTAATATTGTGTAAAAAATTTCCAATCAAACATTTTCTGCTAAAATATTTTTCAACAACAGAGTCTTTTGCCGCACACCACTTACTTTCTTGCTGGGTGCATCCGTATCGCTGGCCCTCTCCACGCCAAATATTACAAAGAATGTACAAGGTGGGAAAGAGCACACCAGAATATGCAGGCAATGCCTTAGTTCATTTGCAGATTTATTGAGTGCACACGCTTTCGGGGTCACAGCCCCTTCCTCAGGTGCAATACAAAGACAATGAACATAGTGCAATTTAAACATTCAACCCCCAAGCGAAAACAGGCAATTAATCCCATCATGTGACTTATTAACCCCTTCAGGGTATATACAAAGACAAAAGTCCCAAGTGATTGTGGTCAATCTGTGTGCAAATTACACAAATCAAATATCACAGTCCACTTTCTTATCTGAAAAAATGTAACAGTACAAAACATATTAAAAACATTGTTGCGAAAATCATATACAATATATAAAATCTATAAAAAGCATCTAAGGCCAAAACTTTCATTGAGTCCCCTAGGAGAAAGCGAATCTATTTTGTTAATCCAAAAGGCCTCCCTCCGAAGTAATTGTTTGCTGACATTACCCCCTCTTGGCAACTTAATCTGTTCTAATATAGTCCATCTTATTTGGGCAGCAGTATGCTTAGCATGGTAAAAATGTTTAGCCACAGATAACTCCGTTGCAAATTTACTTGAGTCTCCATTTTTTGATTTTTCTTTTTCGGGATTATAATTTCTTATATTGTGATGCTTTGGATTTGGTTTTAACACAAAACTATTTTGTTTTTCTAGAACAGTTTTTTGTCCAAAGAATGGGCTGCGCAATGGGGGCTAACATGGCGCCAATATACAGATGCAGCCACTTTGGTTTGTCTGTTTGACACAGAATAACTAAACACAGATATCCCATTTATCTCATTTAACACAGAAAACTGCGTCACAACGTCCCATCTAATTAAAGCATTCACCATTGTGAACAATGGAGCTTTGGTATGCTAATGAAAAGGTTAAATGCATTAAATGAGTTAAGATGACTTAAGATAACACAGTTTCTTCAATTACCCCTGAGTCATGACGCATTTAACTCACAAATCCAAGTGGCTTCATCTGTATGCAAATACGTTCATGTATGAATTTGAAAACAAACATATATTAAATAATCCAAAGTGGAAAGAACGTATTTTGCATTATTGGCGCTATGTGGACGACATCTTTTTGGTGTGGGATGGCAATGCAGAACAATTTGAAACAATGACAAAAGAACTAAACAAGGCACATCAGACAATTAAGTTTACATCCGAATATTCAGAACAAACGTTAGCCTTCTTAGATGTCAACGTTTCAATTGTGGATAGCAGCCTAACCACTACTATGCATTACAAACCGACCGATTGTAACACCACCCTATTGCCTAGCAGTTGCCACCCTCCAGGAGTATTTAAAAGCTTACCCTATGGTCAATTTAAGAGAGTTAGAAGAATTACCTCCAATGATAAGCTGTACGATCTGGAATCTGAAGGAATGGTTAGAAAATTTGTACAACGGGGCTATAGTGAAGATAACTTGCAAACAATCAGTCAGGAAATTAAAAAAATCAAACGTGAAGATCTACTTGTCAGAAAAGGGAAACAAACAATAAAAAAATCCACAAATAATAGAGTGACATTTGTGACGACTTTTGGTACCCTAACCCCATACGTGAAGAGAAGTATATTAAAAAACTGGAAAATCTTGAGGAATGATAAGGAAGTAGGGAAAATTTTCAAAAAAATTTTCAAAAATTTTTCAGAGATACGCCACAATTTTCCTACAGGCGAGGGAAATCAATAGGCCAAACAGTCTCCAAAAAAATGTTAGAAAAACCTAAAACAACTGGCTTGCTAGCACCCTTGAGAATGGGCACCTTTGAGTGCATTAAGTGTGCACATTGCACGGGCATTATCAAGGGTGATAATATAGCACATCCCACCAAAGGAACCCCGA
Source organism: Xenopus petersii (assembly GCA_038501925.1). Classification (NCBI taxonomy): domain Eukaryota; kingdom Metazoa; phylum Chordata; class Amphibia; order Anura; family Pipidae; genus Xenopus; species Xenopus petersii. The sequence goes on from CM076678.1 coordinate 153,569,650, forward strand.
TTAAGATCAAAGGCCACTTTACTTGTAATAGCTCCAATGTAATATACTTAATTAAATGCCCATGTTGGCTCCCCTACGTTGGGCAAACGTTAAGGTGTATAAAAACCCGCCTGAATGAGCACAAAAGCAATATAAGAAATTATAATCCCGAAAAAGAAGAATCAAAAAATGGAGACTCAAGTAAATTTGCAACGGAGTTATCCGTGGCTAAACATTTTTACCATGCTAAGCATACTGCTGCCCAAATAAGATGGACTATATTAGAACAGATTAAGTTGCCAAGAGGGGGTAATGTCAGCAAACAATTACTTCGGAGGGAGGCCTTTTGGATTAACAAAATAGATTCGCTTTCTCCTAGGGGACTCAATGAAAGTTTTGGCCTTAGATGCTTTTTATAGATTTTATATATTGTATATGATTTTCGCAACAATGTTTTTAATATGTTTTGTACTGTTACATTTTTTCAGATAAGAAAGTGGACTGTGATATTTGATTTGTGTAATTTGCACACAGATTGACCACAATCACTTGGGACTTTTGTCTTTGTATATACCCTGAAGGGGTTAATAAGTCACATGATGGGATTAATTGCCTGTTTTCGCTTGGGGGTTGAATGTTTAAATTGCACTATGTTCATTGTCTTTGTATTGCACCTGAGGAAGGGGCTGTGACCCCGAAAGCTTGTGCACTCAATAAATCTGCAAATGAACTAAGGCATTGCCTGCATATTCTGGTGTGCTCTTTCCCACCTTGTACATTCGTTAAAATATTTTTCAAGTCAAGATGTCTGTACATGTCAATCCTGTCTCTGGTACTTATCTAATGTCATGCAAACCAGGCTTAATTCTCTGTAATGAGCTGCAAATCTTAATTGAGCAAATATTGGAGAATGAAGATAAGCATTTTATAAGCCTGAAAGCTAAAACTGCTACAGTAGGAACAATCCTCTCAAATGTAGGAATTTAAAGCGGTTTGGAGAAAAAAATATACATGTACATTATAAAGTAAAAATGCTTGCTTAATGCAAAATTGGAATGTGGCGAGATTGCAAGTTCTTGGGTACTTGTATGAGGAGTGCAGTGAGCAGAGCAAAGGAACTGAACTTTCATTTCAAGAAGAGAAGGTAGTGATTCACAGTGACGGCAGTAAGGTTGAAGAATTCTCTGCCAGGTGATGTTGTAATTAGAGATGTCGCGAACTGTTCGCCGGCGAACTTGTTCGCGCGAACATCGGGTGTTCGCGCTCGCCGGAAGTTCGCGAACGTCGCGCGACGTTCGCCATTTTGGGTTCGCCATTGTTGGCGCTTTTTTTTGCCCTCTCACCCCAGACCAGCAGGTACATGGCAGCCAATCAGGAAGCTCTCCCTTGGACCACTCCCCTTCCCTATAAAAACCGAAGCCCTGCAGCTTTTTTTCACTCTGCCTGTGTGTGCTGAAGAGATAGTGTAGGGAGAGAGCTGCTGCCTGTTAGTGATTTCAGGGACAGTTGAAAGTTTGCTGGCTAGTAATCGTTTTGATACTGCTCTGTTATTGGAGGGACAGAAGTCTGCAGGGGTTTGAGGGACATTTAAGCTTAGGTAGCTTTGCTGGCTAGTAATCTACCTTCTACTGCAGTGCTCTGTATGTAGCTGCAGTGGGCAGCTGTCCTGCTTCTGATCTCATCTGCTGACTGCTGCAATAGCAATAGTCCTTGTAAGGACTGCTTTTATTTATTTTTTTGTTGTTTTACTACTACTACTACTACTACTACTACTACTACTACTACTACTACTACTATAAGAGCCCAGTGCTATTAGTCTAGCAGTGTTGGGGAGTGGGACTGGTGTGCTAATCTGCTGCTCCTAGTAGTTCAGCAGCACCAACTTTAATTTTTTTTTTTTAATATTCATTCTTTTTTTATTTAACTTTTTTTTTATTTTACTACCGCTGTAGTAGTGTATAAGTTGACCTTTTAGGCATTATTTGCCCTGTAGGCATTTTTTGCCCAGTGTGTTATTCAACCAACTGCTATCTAGCTGTGTGCCCGTGTTCACATTCTGTCTAAATATCCATAATATTACCGTCTCCAGAAAAAACACCGGAGTGACTTTTTTCAAGCAGCCATAATAAATTTTACGTAATCCGTATCCATCGCTGTAGTAGTGTATAAGTTGACCTTTTAGGCATTATTTGCCCTGTAGGCATTTTTTGCCCAGTGTGTTATTCAACCAACTGCTATCTAGCTGTGTGCCCGTGTTCACATTCTGTCTAAATATCCATAATATTACCGTCTCCAGAAAAAACACCGGAGTGACTTTTTTCAAGCAGCCATAATAAATTTTACGTAATCCGTATCCATCGCTGTAGTAGTGTATAAGTTGACCTTTTAGGCATTATTTGCCCTGTAGGCATTTTTTGCCCAGTGTGTTATTCAACCAACTGCTATCTAGCTGTGTGCCCGTGTTCACATTCTGTCTAAATATCCATAATATTACCGTCTCCAGAAAAAACACCGGAGTGACTTTTTTCAAGCAGCCATAATAAATTTTACGTAATCCGTATCCATCGCTGTAGTAGTGTATAAGTTGACCTTTTAGGCATTATTTGCCCTGTAGGCATTTTTTGCCCAGTGTGTTGACCTTGTAGACATTGTTTGCCCAGTTTTTTTGGACGCAGCCACTGAAGCACAGTTGCCAGAAAAAATATGCCATATAAATGCTGAAAATATAAATTTTTTTGGTTGCAGCCACTGAAGCACAGAGGCCAGAAAAATTATGCCATATAAATGCTGAAAATAGTCATTTTTCGCCATACGTTGACCTTGTAGACATTGTTTGCCCAGTTTTTTTGGACGCAGCCACTGAAGCACAGTTGCCAGAAAAAATATGCCATATAAATGCTGAAAAAATAATTTTTTTTGGTTGCAGCCACTGAAGCACAGAGGCCAGAAAAATTATGCCATATAAATGCAGAAAATATGCATTTTTTTGGTTGCAGCCACTGAAGCACAGAGGCCAGAAAAATTATGCCATATAAATGCAGAAAATATGCATTTTTTTGGTTGCAGCCACTGAAGCACAGAGGCCAGAAAAATTATGCCATATACATGCAGAAAATATGCATTTTTTTGGTTGCAGCCACTGAAGCACAGAGGCCAGAAAAATTATGCCATATAAATGCTGAAAATAGTCATTTTTCGCCATACGTTGACCTTGTAGACATTGTTTGCCCAGTTTTTTTGGACGCAGCCACTGAAGCACAGTTGCCAGAAAAAATATGCCATATAAATGCTGAAAAAATAATTTTTTTTGGTTGCAGCCACTGAAGCACAGAGGCCAGAAAAATTATGCCATATAAATGCAGAAAATATGCATTTTTTTGGTTGCAGCCACTGAAGCACAGAGGCCAGAAAAATTATGCCATATAAATGCAGAAAATATGCATTTTTTTGGTTGCAGCCACTGAAGCACAGAGGCCAGAAAAATTATGCCATATAAATGCAGAAAATATGCATTTTTTTGGTTGCAGCCACTGAAGCACAGAGGCCAGAAAAATTATGCCATATAAATGCAGAAAATATGCATTTTTTTGGTTGCAGCCACTGAAGCACAGAGGCCAGAAAAATTATGCCATATAAATGCAGAAAATATGCATTTTTTTGGACGCAGCCACTGAAGCACAGTTGCCAGAAAAAATATGCCATATAAATGCTGAAAATAGTCATTTTTCGCCATACGTTGACCTTGTAGACATTGTTTGCCCAGTTTTTTTGGTTGCAGCCACTGAAGCACAGAGGCCAGAAAAAATTAAACCAGTAGGGTTTGCACCCTAGTTTGTAACGGTGGCGGAGGGAGGAGGACGCTAAAGGACAGCTGTGTGTGGAGTCATGAGGCTTGAAGAGAAGGACAGCTGCATAGAAGTCAGAACAAGTCTTCCGGCGTGCAGTAACCCTCCGAGATCCACCCCTCATTCATTTTAATAAAGGTCAGGTAATCGACACTTTTGTGACCTAGGCGAGTTCTCTTCTCAGTTACAATCCCTCCTGCTGCACTGAAGGTCCTTTCTGAGAGCACACTTGAGGCTGGGCAAGACAAGAGGTTCATGGCAAATTGTGACAGCTCTGGCCACAGATCAAGCCTGCGCACCCAGTAGTCCAGGGGTTCATCGCTCCTCAGAGTGTCGATATCTGCAGTTAATGCCAGGTAGTCCGCTACCTGCCGGTCGAGGCGTTCTTTGAGGGTGGATCCAGAAGGGTTGTGGCGCTGCCTTGGACAGAAAAACATTTGCATGTCTGACGTTACAGACCGGCCAAAGGGCTTTGTCCTTGCAGGTGTGCTCGTGGCAGGATTACTGGCACCTCTGCCCCTGGAATGTTGATGAGTTCCTGAAGTGACATCACCCTTAAAAGCATTGTACAACATGTTTTGCAGGCTGGTTTGTAAATGCCGCATCTTTTCGGACTTGTGGTATGTTGGTAACATTTCTGACACTTTATGCTTGTACCGAGGGTCTAGTAGCGTTGCGACCCAGTACAGGTCCTTCTCCTTAAGCCTCTTGATACGGGGGTCCTTCAACAGGCATGCCAGCATGAAAGACCCCATTCTCACAAGGTTGGATGCAGAGCTATCCATCTCCGCTTCCTCATTATCAAGGACTGCATCATCCACGGTCTCCTCCCCCCAGCCACGTACAAGACCAGGGGTCCCCAAAAGGTCACCACTAGCCCCCTGGGAAGCCTGCTCCTGTTGGTCCTCCTCCTCCTCCTCCTCCACAAAGCCACCTTCCTCCTCTGACTCCACTTCTGGCACCTCTCCCTGCGTTGCAGCAGGTGCCTGGGTTCGTTCTGGTGTTTGCGACCATAAATCGTGCGCTTCCAGCTCCTCGTCACGCTGGTCTACAGCCTCATCTGTCACTCGTCGCACGGCACGCTCCAGGAAGAAAGCGAAGGGTATTAGGTCGCTGATGGTGCCTTCGGTGCGACTGACCATATTTGTCACCTCTTCAAAAGGTCGCATGAGCCTGCAGGCATCGCGCATAAGCACCCAGTAACGGGGGAAAAAAATCCCCAGCTCTGCAGATCCAGTCCTACCACCCAGTTCAAAAAGGTACTCGTTGACGGCCCTTTGTTGTTGCAGCAGACGTTCCAACATAAGGAGCGTTGAATTCCAGCGAGTCTGGCTGTCAGAAATCAAACGCCTGACTGGCATGTTGTAGCGCTGCTGAATGTCAGCAAGGCGTGCCATGGCTGTGTAGGAACGTCTGAAATGGGCCGACACCTTTCTGGACTGGGTGAGAACGTCCTGGAATCCTGGGTACTTGGAGACAAAACGTTGGACTATTAAATTTAACACATGTGCCATGCAGGGCACATGTGTTAAATTTCCCAGTCTCAACGCTGCCAACAGATTGCTTCCATTGTCACACACCACTTTTCCGATCTGCAGTTGGTGTGGGGTCAGCCACCGATCGGCCTGTGACTGCAGAGATGACAGGAGTACAGATCCGGTATGGTTTTTGCTTTCCAGGCACGTCATCCCCAAGACAGCGTGACAACGGCGTACCTGGCACGTCGAATAGCCTAGGGGGAGCTGGGGGTGCACAGGTGTGGAGGAGGAGAAGGAGGACCCAGCAGCAGAGTAAGAAGAAGAAGAGGAAGAAGACGAGGTAGAGAGCGATGGAGGAGTAGAGGTGGTGGCAGAACCGCGTGCAATCCGTGGCGGTGACACCAACTCCACTGTTGTTGTTGTTGAGCTACCCATTCCCTGCTTCCCATTCCCAGCCATTACCAAGTTCACCCAGTGGGCAGTGTAGGTGACATACCTGCCCTGACCATGCTTGGAGGACCATGCGTCAGTAGTCATATGGACCTTTGGCCCAACACTAAGTGACAGAGATGCGGTAACTTGGCTCTGCACATGTTGGTACAGGTGTGGTATTCCCTTTTTAGAAAAAAAATTGCGGCTGGGTACCTTCCACTGCGGTGTCCCAATTGCTACAAATTTGCGGAAGGCCTCAGAGTCCACCAGCTGGTATGGTAAAAGCTGGCGGGCTAAGAGTGCAGACAAGCCAGCTGTCAGACGCCGGGCAAGGGGGTGACAGTCAGACATTGGCTTCTTACGCTCAAACATGGCCTTCACAGAAACTTGGCTGGTGGCAGATGACTGGGAATGGGAACAGGTGGTCAAGGTGGAAGGCGGAGTGGAGGGTGGTTCAGATGGGTCAAGGAGAGCAGAGGTAGAGCAGTAAGATGCTGGACCAGAAGGAGTGTGACTTTTAGTTTGCCTGTTGCCTTTGAGGTGTTGCTCCCAAAGTGCTTTGTGCTTGCCGCTCATGTGCCTTCGCATAGAAGTTGTACCTATGTGGCTGTTGGGCTTACCAAGGCTCAGTTTCTGACTGCACTCATTGCAAATTACAATGCTTTTGTCAGAGGCACACACATTAAAAAAATGCCACACTGCTGACTTTTTGGAAGTCTGCGATCTGGCGGTAACAGTAGAAGTTGGCGGCAATGGCGGGTGCGTTGGCCGGCTGAACACAGGTGCCGATACATGTTGTTGCCCTACTGATCCCTGCGGGCTGGCCTCCCTGCTTCTTCTAAGTCTTATTCTCCTACTGCCTCTCTGACTCTCCGTCTCTCCATCTGAACTACCCTCCTCTTGCTCTCTTCTACTAGGCACCCACAAAACATCAATCTCCTCATCATCATTCTCCTCAGATGCATCAATTTCTTCTGACACATCACAGAAGGAAGCAGCAGCGGGGACCTCCTCCTCCTCCTCATCACTCATCATTATGTCCATCTCTGTCGTGTTCTCTGCCAGAATTAAATCTGGTGTAACGTCCTCATCTCCTTCATCTTCTTCTGCCAATAATGGTTGCGCATTACTCAGTTCAAGAAACTCATGGGAAAATAACTCCTCTGACTCCAGTGAAGATGGGGCACCGGTGGTGGAGGAAGTGTTACGTGGGGTGGCCATAGCAGTGGAGGATGAGGAGGATGTTGTGGTAAAGTTAGAAACGGTAGAGGATGGGGTGTGCTGTGTAAGCCAGTCAACTAACTCTTCAGCATTTTGGGAGTTCAGGGTCATTGGCTTTTTAAAACTGGGCAATTTGCTAGGGCCACAGGATTGCATAGCAGCACGGCCCCTAGCACGGCCTCTGCGTGGCGGCCTGCCTTTGCCTGGCATTATTTTTAAAAAAACAACAACAACAAAAACTCAGTTGGTTTTTCTGGAAACGATAATACACACAGCTAGATGGCAGTTTGAAGAAAACAGTGTGCAAATAATGCCTACAAGATCAACGTATACACTACTACAGCGGTGGATACGGATTACGTAAAATATATGAATGCTGCTTGAAAAAAAGTAACTCAAGTGGTTTTTCTAGAGACGATAATATTATCAATATTTAGACAAAATGTGAACAAGCTCACACAGCTAGATGGCGGTTTGAAGAAAACACTGTGCAAATAATGCCTACAAGGTCAACGTATACACAGCGGTGGATACGGATTACGTAAAATATAAGAATGCTGCTTGAAAAAAAGTCACTCCGGTGTTTTTTCTGGAGACGGTAATATTATGGATATTTAGACAGAATGTGAACACGGGCACACAGCTAGATAGCAGTTGGTTGAATAACACACTGGGCAAAAAATGCCTACAGGGCAAATAATGCCTACAAGGTCAACGTATACACAGCGGTGGATACGGATTACGTAAAATATAAGAATGCTGCTTGAAAAAAAGTCACTCCGGTGTTTTTTCTGGAGACGGTAATATTATGGATATTTAGACAGAATGTG